>OZ010575.1:104542189-105177189 GCA_963932145.1 Acanthosepion lycidas | reverse complement strand
AGCCATTAAAAGAAATCAATCAATCAATGAAATACTCATTAGCTACACAGCTATGTATTTTAGATTTATTTACATTCTCTGGAACATGAATGTATAGAAACTACAGTGGCCACAAAGTGGGTGATCAGTTTATAAATTGATTGTAACATAGAATTGATCCCCCACTTTATATCCACATTATAATTTCTTGTTTGTTTATAAAATTCCAATTAGGTATGAATTCACCTCTTCTGCTGTCCCAGCTATGGGTTAATTAGTAAAACATATCACTAAACTATTATTATCTCCCCACAATTCTTTCAATCAATAATTATTTTTCACTTTAAATAACCTGCACAGAGTTGATAAGCCATAGAAAACACTGGTTTCAATCATGATACTTTGCAACAAGTATTTAATGACAAGATGCAACTGTAAATTTCCTGCTAACAGTTTTATTCTTTTGCCCTTTCGCAGTGCAATAATGTAGCTTCCTCATGCCTTTTCTATAAATATTTTCATGGTAATTGTTCTGATGAGCTTTCCTCTTTGGTACTCATTGGGGTTAACTTTTAGAATTGTTGTTTTATTCCCCTACCCCCACAGACAACGAATTGTAAATATGGGGACTAGTTAGTATTTTCATAGAGACAAAGAAGTATTATGGTAGTTGTAGTAAGAAAGGTACGTATGAATGTGTTGTTTTGGTGTAAGGCATATTGTTTCGTACGATTGGATCAGTGCTTGTGGCTAGCTAATTTATAGTTAAGACAGAAGAAGACCGTCCTTTCCCCAATCCCCTTTTCGGCCTTGTGCCACATTTCTGTATTGTACAGAATAAATATCGCTTTTCTCTTTGGTACCTCAACTTTATGAATTTAAACACAGTACTAGATTGGTAGTTAGGTCTCATCATTCTGCAGCTGAAATGGCTAGATGTAACTAAGTTCTATGCTAACAGTTTCTTCTCTTGCATTTTTCACTTACAGTACAATCTTATAGGTTCTTATTTCCTAGTCAACTTTGATCTTCAAAAATTTAAATGCAGTGTCAATTATTATCTTCCATCTTCTTAAGTGTTGTTTTTTTTATTGTCCTCTCTCCTTGTTGCCAGTGGCAAGAGGATATGTGGAGACTCAAAGCAACACTTCAAGTATCAGTTGAAAACATCTCTGACACAAACCAACATCAATGCTGGGACATGGGAAATTGTTGCTGTAAATTGGCCTTCTTGGCATAGAACAATCCACCAGGGTGGGCAGAGATTTGAGTCCAACCGTCAACATGAAGAGGGTCTGCAATATGCTGTCAGGAGGCCTCTCCCCATTTCCCCTTTGGCCTTGTGCTACAATTTTGTATTTTTATGAAATATATATATTTCATTTCATTGAATACAACAGACAAGGTGCTTTTATTTAATTTTTTATACAATTTTTCATGCGATCTAATAATTTTTTTTCTTTTCGGATGATAAATTATATAAAAACTGTCAGAATATTCTTTTTATCTGAGCGCTTCCGGCTATACATTTAGCCATTTTCAAGGATGAAATATTTTAACTTTTATTTACTTTTTTATTTTAAGAAATACTTTGTTGTATGTATGTTTTATAAAATATTTTCATTTTTCAAAACACCGTCAAGATATTGTGTCCATGTTCAAAGTTAATAAGTGTTAGTTTAAAGGGAGAGATAGAGACTTCTTTTAGAGTGTGTATAAAAATTATTTTTTAATTTAAAATAAAAATAAAGTTAATATTAAAATTGTATGGAAAAAAACTTAAAATGTTGCAATTGTATAAAATTAATATAGAAAGTATTTTAATAAAAAAAATATCAAAATTTTCTGAAAACCTAAGTCACTTTGCCACAACCATAATGTAGCTTAACTGTGCCTTTCCTATAAATACTTTCTTGATACTATTTCTTCTGAAGTTTCTTCTAAGTTACATAGACTTTATGAATTTAAGTGCAGGATTAGATTGGTGGCAATTCCGCAGCAGTTGAAATGGTTCGATGTACAGTGTAACCCGGATATAAGAGAAACCCGGATATAAGAGAGATTTGGTCTGGTCCCAAATTAGAGCCATACTTACCTAAACAAAATAGACAAAACCCGGATATAAGAGACTTCTTCTCCGGTCCCGACAACTCTCTTATATCCGGGTTACACTGTAACAGTAAATTTTATGCTGACAGTTAATTCTACAGTGTAACCCAGATATAAGAGAGTTGTCGGGACCGGAGAAGTCGTCTCTTACATCCGGGTTTCTCTTTATATCCGGGTTTGGTCTATTTTGTTTAGGTAAGTATGGCTCTAATTTGGGACCAGAGAAAATCTCTCTTATATCCGGGTTACACTGTTTTGCATTTCTTGTTTGTGGATCTCTCTTCCAGCATTTTGCTTTTCAGCCAACTTTGATCTAAAAAACATTTAGATGCAGTGTCAATTGTTATCTTCTATCTTCTTTATTCTTGTTCTTTTTATTGTCCTCTCTCCTTAATAGTGATTTTTTTCCCCCTCATATCCTCTAACAATGTTAGAGGATATGAGGGGAAAAAAATCAAGTGTTTACTGAAGTGTTTACTCATTACTGAATGTTAGACTAACATTCAGTAAACACTTGCGTTTTAGTGGCGTTATTGCTTTGCCTAGGCTGAAATGAATAAATATTAGCTCAAGAAATCATTTATTCTAAATTGCTTTCTGTATAACAATAACATGGTTGCAAAATGAAACGAAAGACGGGAGTTAACAGAACTATTTTTCTGTAATTTCATGATAAACTGGAAAATACTGCAGCAACCTCACAGACCAAAAAAATTCGAAGTCAATATTAATTTCATAATTTTTACATTTGCCAAGCTAGACATTTGAATATTTTTTCTATTTTAAATTTAAAAAAACAAAAAACAACTCCTGTTCGGAATATAAATAATTGATTGTCCCCCTTTTTTGCTGTTTGAATCTTGAAAGAAAATTTGTCGTTTTGAAAACAAATCCGAGAGAAGTAAGTTTTTAGAGTTCGTTTAATTTATTTCATTGTTTATGAAAATTTAAAAATTTCTGAATGGAACTTTTTTGGATATTTTTTATAGTCGTATATTTGATTAATTTTTTTTATAGGATTTTCGTGTTTTTTTTTTAATCCGTTTGTAAAACGAGTGTCATCTGAACCTTTCATTTAAATAAATTTTCGTTATTTAAAAATCCTGTATCATAAACTTTTACTTGGCTAAAAAAAAGTCTTTATTACTAATGTCAAGTCAAGTGTTTGAAATTAGAGAAAAGTAGCAATTTGCTAACTTTTTTTTTCTTAATCCGGGAATTAGTTTTTTATGAGAAGTATGTAAAATTTAACTTTTAAATTATTTAAATATATAAATTTAATTTTTGTCTGAGGCTGAGAAGTTCTCGTCCCGACCACTCAAAGATAAAAATAAAATAAAAAAATAACTTGTTTGGTCATTTAAATGGGACTTTTCTTCAGGACTCCCTTGCATATTTTTCATTCCTTTCCAACAGGCAGTTAAAGTTTTTGGAGCAAAAAATAAAAATAAATAAATTATAAATTTATGGACTTTTGGAAAAGACAAATACCTGTAGCTAAATATTTGAAAAAAAAAAAAAAATCTTAAATTTGCAATATCAGTGTGAGTCGGGGAATAAATTTTTGGTACTTACTCTCGGTAACAATAAAAATAAGAAAAAGTAAAAGTTGTTTTTAAAAGTTCATAATGCAAAAAACTTGTGTGAAGAAAAATAATTATTTTATGTAGTGAATTTAAAAAAAATATATTTTCCTGAATTCATCCATATTTTTCAATCCTAAATTTGAAATACTTAATTTTTAAAAATATTAACACCGGAAATTTATTCACTGCTGCAGTTAAAACGGTGAACAACAAAATATGTCCCTATTACATGAACATCCATTATTCCGACCCCTCTTCAAATTATCATAAAATCGCTGAAAAAAATCTCCCAGATTTGATACAAACTATGTTTTGTCGTTAAAGTTTGTTGTTATTAAAAGGAAAAAAATAAAGTATTTTTTAATCCTTTTTAGAACATTCAAAATTTTGATTTTTCTTGTGTCAGATGTACTATGAAATTAGCATAGCAAATTTTACATCTTTTTTGTTTTTTATTTTATAAATTATTTTTAGAAAGTCTTGGTTTCAAAAGAAAAAAAGTACTAGTGGCTCGAGAGAAGTCTCTTGGTTTCAACATGCTGATTGGGATGAATGCACTCAAGTTTTTTAAGAAAATCTTGGTAAAAATATATTTTTACATGTGTTACACCCCTCTTAATAATTGTATGAAAACTCAAGAAATTCAATGAGATAATTTTTAGTGACTATATTATTTCAAAGTAGAATTCCTTTGAGAATTTAAGTCATCAATTTTATTTTATTTATTTATTATTTATTTTTTTTTTTTTTGTAAAATCAGATTCCATCTTACTGAAAACTTGCTCCGAATTGTAAAATAAAAAACACTCTAGACATTAATTTAGTGCCACTTTAGTGTGTATCCTACCACCACAACCATATCCCATATTATCTAATGTAAGGGGAAAAGCAAAAACAGAAGGAGGGATGCCATTTATTGTTGTATTATAAAAGTTAAAATAAAAAATGATAAAATAAGAAATTTGACTTAAAAATCATAAAACAAGATATTTGAATCCTTTAAATAAAACCATTCTGAATGTCTTTAAAAATATCAAGAAAAAAGTTGGGATAATGCTTTAATACAATACAAATGTGGAGGTTGGTTACACACTAAAGCAGAAACTGATCAGTAGGACACATGTTAGTAGCACCCATTACTTAATTAAAAAAAAGCTTTTAATTGCTTTTATGAATAAGATATATTAAGATAGGGACTGCCACTGAATTTTTGATACCTAAGGTTTAAAATTATTCATCAAAAAAATTTTTCTTCTTAAGACAATAGTGTACTTAATAAATCTTATTTTTAAAAGGAATTAAAAGCTTTTCTAATTAAATTATGTCAGAGTTTTATTGCATTTATTATTTTACAATTCAGAGTAGATTTTGGTGAATGGGTTAAATGTTTTACAAAAAAGAAAATTGATGATTTTCTATCTCTAAGGAGTCTTGCTTATAACTAATAAAAAAATCCCCACCCTTAAAATATAATTTCTCAAAATTTTATGAAATTAAGTAAGTGGGTTTAAACATATGTAAAAAAAAATATATATATATTTTTACCAAGATTTTCTAAAAAAAAAAAAACAAATCTTAAATTTAATTCATTTCTGAATATGTCCTGAAATTTTCATTAAAATGCAACAATTATTTCATTTTTGAAAGAATTTCCAAATCAGTGTGGTTTTCACTGGAAAAAATGCAATAAAAAAGCAAACCTTTATCTTTGATCCACTGCTGATGTAAAAAAAAAAAATAACGTTAAAAATACGTCAAAAACCGTCATTATTTTTGCACCAACCTAATAAAACTTTGAACGTGCTACAAAGGAGTAAAAAATTAAAAAAAATAATAATAAAAAAAAATACTTTGGTCTTTTCTCTTAATAATAACAAACATTTTGATGACAAAATTCTGTTTTTATTGAGTTTGGGGCCTTTTTTCATCAGGCTGTACTGTTTTTTACTTGACCAAGTCAAGGTACCTATATTAAAGCTACTAATGTCTTAAGGAAAAAAAATTTCACTGAAGTTCTATGCTGATGCTTTCTTCTATCGCACTTCTCACTTGTGGAACTCTCAGTCAATTTTGATCTTGAAAAATTTCAAAGCAATATCATTTGTTATCTTCTCTCTTCTTACTACTTTCTTAGGTATTTTTATTTTAACGAAAACAACAAAGTTTTGTTGGAGGCATGATGGAGTAATGGATAGTAGGTCAGATTGAGCAATCAGAGAGCCGAGTTCGAATTCCAATTGAATCCATTACATTCACTTACATGCTAAAACCCTTGGGAAAGGTATGAATCCTCTTCTTCTCTCCCCAGCTATGGGTAAATAGCAGGACAGTCTGGTTTCTATAGCCTTGGATGGCAACTGGTCTACCACAGAAAGAAATGGCAACCTACTGCAGGAAAAAAAAATCTGCCTCGTCAGTCATGCATCAAAAGATAGAT
Organism: Acanthosepion lycidas; assembly: GCA_963932145.1. NCBI lineage: Eukaryota > Metazoa > Mollusca > Cephalopoda > Sepiida > Sepiidae > Acanthosepion > Acanthosepion lycidas. The sequence continues at coordinate 105,171,078 of OZ010575.1, read as the reverse complement.
GATCACCTAAGTGTGTATCATGCATGGTACATAACTGACTGAAGTTTTGATGCTGGCAATATGGTTTATAATCTACTTAAATGTCTTCTCTTCATTTTTTTCATTGAAAAGTGATGTTAGGTTTTATTCACTGAGTATAAATGAAACGGATGTAAATAGTAATTTAAAATTAGCTGACAAGCCATGATATGTGATTACATGGGAGAGACATACCAAAGTACTCTTAGTAAGAACATTAATTTTCTTCTTATTACTCCCATCAAGAGGATTTTGTAGGGATTGAATTAAGAAGTAATTCAAAAGTGCAAGATCAGTTGAATGTATCATCATCCTTCGACACTACACCCCCGCCCCACCCCTGCGGTTGGTTGGAACTTTATTAACAATCCCTTTCTACACTGCCCAATCCTGCATTGCTATCCCCAATATCAAGCCATGGTGTCTTGGAAAGTCAACTTTTGCAAGAAGACACTTCCAGAAGGATGCCATGGAAGTAAGGATGAGACAACCTGCCCATTCACTAGGTATAGCAGATGTAGTCAGACATCCCAACCAATTTCTGTTGGGTCTACAATGATGTAGAATCCGCTTTAGCCTGATGGAAAATGACATCCTTCTGATTGGACAATTCCACACACTGTTCATCAATTGCTGCTGTTAATTGTTCTAATTCGACATCATACTTGTCTGAATTTAACATCTGATTTTGCAATGTACAATACCCTTCCTGTCCCTCCGACCCTGATACACCTTCAGATGCAGACCGGCTTTAGGAGTGGTTAACAGTGGCTCATTTAATTTCCCTCCAGACCTGGTGTAAACAGACCCTTTCCTATTATCTGTGATCATGCTTTTCAGAAATAGGTTTTTGTTGCATTTCAGCAGGGAATTGCAGTCATGTTAACCTTTACCATGCTAATTTCTTTCTAGAGTTGTCTCCCCTGCCACTGCATTTTTTTTGAGGGTGCAAAAACATGAACATCTACTGTTTTAAAATTGTTATAGCTTTCTTTGTATTGTGCGTATAGATTTTTAATTTTTGTACACTAATAGAAGAACGAATGAGTAATATTTTGATGTAATGCATTACTTTTTGCATGCATGTTTTGATGTTAAAAATAAAAAACAAATACATTAAGAACACAAATAAATTCAACATACTTTAACTTTTATTATTCCTTGTGAAGTTCTGGGGGTGCAATAAGAAGACTTTCATTTCGTCAAAAAAGTGACATGTTTCCTCGTGTTTACAAGAAGACACTAGCATTTGTTTGTTCTTTCTTACACCTGATTCAAATTTATTTGTCTTGTTGATGAACAAAGTCATTATTACATTGTTTATAAATAGACAAAATAATTCACCTTCAGAAAGGCTGTCAGATATATTGATAGTTGCCAGTAGATTCCATACAATTACTCAGCCATGGATGATAGTAGCTGTTAGTGGTCATCATTGCTTTCCTCCCCATTACTAGCGTGGTTCTCATCTCCGACCACTTCATTGTCATTATCCATTCAATAAAGCCTTGAAAATTATCATTGGAGTGTTAAAGAAAAACTTTTGAATAAAGGTTTTGTTGGATATTGACGTGGCCATTTTTGTTTACAAAAAATTAATGTGGGTATAATCAATGTTGCACCTCGTGTAGAGTCTAGAAGAATTCAAAATGTCATTGGAAAACAGAAGTTTAGCCTTGTTCCAAAGCAGTAGTAGGTGATTTCCAGCTTAAAATACCGAAAATAACAGTTGACAAGTGTTTATTTATAGCAACCATCTTGGGAGACAGAAGTCACCGATAGTAGTAAAGGAGAGAATTCTATGGCAACTGTTGTCACCTGCAGTGTGTTAATGGTTAAATCATGCACCACCTGAACCTGATATTGATTCATGTATACAAGGGTTTTCAAATTATTTATAACATTTGTATAATGCATGTGGAGTATCTCTATGATGTCTCATATTATATGACGTGGATTATTTTTAATCAGCATTTTGATTTGGTAATTATCAATGACTGCAGACCTGCATTAATTCCTTCAAGTGTTTGATTCTCCATGATTTTTTAATTTTTTTTAAAATTTTCACTTCTGAATCTAGAGAACACAGACCTGAACAGCACTCTCAGCTATGGTACCATCTCCATAAATGACACATTTTTTTTTTTTTTTTTTGCTGTTTGTATGGCATGCTTTCCTCTCCAGAAATAAAAAGCATCAAATGATGAAAATGCATCTTGTTTTCCTCCATTTTCTTTTTTAATGCAAAATCATTTTTTAAAATTCATAATTCACACATATATCATAAAAAGATGTGTTGCCGTGCCACCTTTCAGAATATGTTATAAATTTCAATCATGTAAAATTAAATCTTGTTCAAATGATACCTATTGAAAAATTCTATGAACGTATGTTACAACTGAACAGCTTTAAATAACTAAAGTGATTGTGATGTAAGCTGAGATTGTTAAGCAATTAGACCAATGAATATATTTATATCAAACACTGGCAGCCTGAATTTTTAAATGTCTTCTTTTTATTCACAGATTATCCTGTATGAATGAGAAAAATGATGTCAACAGATGAAGCAAATATTACTTTATGGCATATTCAAAATTACAAAATGATCAATCCAATATCTTTATATTTGAATAATTACATATAAATACAGATAGAATAAAACTTCATTTTCATACTGATGATTGCAATTCAAAATTGAACACAGCATAATTCATCTACAAACCCTAGAAAGTAATAATTTTTCTGTTCTGTGAAATTGCATATTCAAATACACTGAAAATGTACATTCAGATGTATCTACAATAGAAATAGACTATTGCAAGGTTTCAGCTTTTCTATAACTAGTTTATCAAGAAAAGTCTGAACAAATTTTGTTACAAAAAAAAAAAAAGAACAGAAACTGTATTTTAGGAAATGTCCAGACATTGCAGGTTACATTTGATAACAAAACAATGGAAGAACAAAGTGCTGAAAAAGAATATTTTTGCAACATTTGTGGATATGTTTGCTCACGTGCTCCAAATTTAAAATTGCACATGCGAACGCATACTGGAGAAAAGCCATATTCTTGTGACATTTGTGAATATAAATCATCTTCCACATCAGTTTTAAAAGCTCATAAACGCATACATACTGGAGAAAAACCTTATTCTTGTAATATTTGTAAATATACTTGTTCAAAGAAGTCAAATTTAAAAGCTCATGAACGGACACATACTGGAGAAAAACCATATTCTTGTATTGTTTGTCCATCAGCCTTTTCAAACAGTTATCTTCTAAAGAGACACATGAGAATACACACAAAAGAGAAGCCATATTCTTGTGATGTCTGTGGGGTAATGTTTTCTGATAGTTCAACTTTGAAAAAACATATGCCAACACACACTGGTGAGAAACCATATTCTTGTGAACAGTGCAGCTCAAAATTCTCACGGAAATCAGGTTTGAAAATACATATGCAAACACACAATGGAAAGAAACCATGTTTTTGTGAAGTGTGTGGATCAGGATTTTCTTCTAAATCCAGATTAAAAATACATGTGAGGACACACACAGGAGAGAAGCCATTTTCTTGTAACATTTGTAAAGCTGCTTTTTCATTAAATTCACATTTGAAAATACACATGAGAACACACAGTGGAGAGAAGCCATATTTTTGTGAAGTGTGTGGATCAGACTTTTCACAAAGTTCTCACTTAAAAGTGCACATGAGAACACACACTGGAGATAAACCATATTCTTGTGATGTTTGCAATTTTGCATGTTCAACTAGTTCATATATAAAAATGCATAAGAAAAAACATACAGGAAATAAACTATAATACTTTAGCTTTTGTGGATATTATTGTGTTCTCTCCTTAAAGAGGTTACAGAGGTGGTACTCAAGTGAAGGAACAGAAATACGTGTGTAGATGAAAGACGAGAGGTTTATTGTAAAAGAGAATACACTACTGAAAGACAGGAAATTGAGTGGCAGGATGTAATTCCCAAAGCAAGCCTCCAGGTATATCCTGTGCTCACTATATATAGCTACTGATATAGTCACATAGATGATAGGGAGTGTGGGACATTCCATTACAACATCATGTTTAAAAATTTAAATTTAAAAGCAAAGTAACTTTGGAGAAAATACATATTTTATATTTGTTTTCATAATTTAAAGTCAAGTTCTGAAAGGTATATATTTAGGTAGATTATTTGTACATAAAAGTTTGTTAGCTGTTGTGCATTGAACCTTCTCTCAATTAGAAAAACTAGAAAAATCATATAAAAAAAATTGTAAACAAACTTAAGAAAAGAGTTCCCCTCAATATTTATTATTTTACTACTTCCAGGAACAGACTTAATTAGGTTTTATTAAAATTCTAATTGTCGCTTTTTAAAACAATAAACATTGCCGAGGAGTGAAGGTGGTTTAAATAAAAGCGGTGTCATGGGGAAAACTGTCCTTTTGACACACTGTTTTTTTTTTTTTTTTTTTTTTTTTTTTGCAGGCATGAAGGTCAGTGTTTCCTATTATGTTGGTGTCAAAATAATGACGTACTAATGTCGTTTTTTGACATTAAAAAATACGTCAAAAAACGACATTATTACGTCATTATTTTTGCACCAACCTAATATTAGGTTGGTGCAAAAATAATGACGTAATAATGTCGTTTTTTGACGTATTTTTTAACGTCAAAAAACGACATTAGTACGTCATTATTTTTGCACCAACCTAATAAAATTACGATGCAGTTTCGATAATAAAAAAAGAATAAATTTCATTCTTTCTGTGCAATGTGGTTTCCTCTAACCGTCACACATGACGACACAAGACTATTTCAAACTTCTAGCTTTCCAAAGATTACCAGGATGTAGACAAAGCAATTCTAACTACCACACATACATCACATTGGTTCTTGGAAATGACTGATCGGTGAAGGTAATTCAACAAAAATGACAAAATCTGAGCTTTGGACTGTTTATCAACAACTTTGGGTCCAATACTCAGCACCTTACTTGATGATTAGTAAAATAAAATAAAAAATGAAACAGACTTGTCAGTTCTTTTAATCAAACTTGTTTAGATGAATATATGTATAGCTGGCCACTTGTATTCGTGGATACCCGACTACTAGGGTGACCAGCCAATCCCTATTTCAGATGCTTGCTCAGGTGCATTTGTGTTTATTCAATAACCATCTGCAATTATGCTGAGCAGACCGTAGTTACAGTTTCTGGGAAGAGCGTGTTATCTAGTGTGATCAACAATTTGAACAAAGCCAGCATGCTCAAGCCCTCAGTCACAATGACTTGTGATTTCATGCTAGCACAGCTATCGACTGCCCCAAGGTTTCCATCTACCCAATTTTACTCACAGGGCTTGGGTCAATCCATGGCATGGTTTTCAGGCACTTTCCAATCCAATAGCATCAGGAAGTCTCTTTCCTGACAAATCGACCATGGTTAGATTCGAACCCAGGTCTCCTCATGGTCAGAATGCAAATGTTCTAACCACTCAGTCACATGCCCATCTTGTTTAGATGAATACTTACTCCTTATATATATATATATATATATATATATATATATATATATATATATATATATATATATATATATATATATATATATATATATAGCTGTTTGATAAAAGTGACTCACCCGATTTTTTTTACCAAAAATATTTTTTGTCTATTGTTTTGGGGGTTAAAATAATTTTTAATCTTACTAATATAAAGACTCCTTCCCGACCACCTAGGGAAAAAGTTTATTCACCCTAAGGTATTCTATTGATAATTATAAATTTGGATATAAATGAGATTCAGGAAAAAACTCTGTGCAAAAAAAGTGACTCAGATATCGCATTCTAATGATTAAACTGGTAAATTTAAAGAGCTTTTGACAAAATATTAAAAACTATTTTACAATACACTCAGAACAATATTCTAGAGAATTCTAGAACAGCTTAAATTAAATCTAGAGTATTCCAGAATATACCAGAAAGCCTCATACAGTATAAAAACAGCTTGAAATAGTCACTCAAGTCACTAACCAGATGAAAGGGTACAAACACCCATCAGAACCACTTAAGGCATCTATTATTATCTTCTTCAGGTGGTTGTAATGTCAAACTGAACCCTTTAATTCGCTCACTGGGGTAGACTGTTCTAGTTCCACGTGCCAGGAGATTTTTGTGGCCTAGAATATGTGATGATTCCTTAAGTTTATGAACTTTCCAATGGTGTTCTTTGTCTATGATCTCAACCTGATCTCACAGAGTGCAGTGATCTCCCTTTTCTCTCCATATGTGGTCAGCTACACCTGATTTTTCCACTTTCCCTTGTGTTACAGCTTTCTGGTGTTCTTGAAGCCTTACCTTAAGAGGGCGGCCTGTCTCCCCTTTATATTTCTTTCCGCAGCTGTACAGGATAGTGTACACACTGTCTTTAGTCATGTTCTCCTCTATGGAGTGGGGGGGTCTTACTCGGGAAAGATATCTGCAAAGTGTTGTCCAGCTTTTGAAGGTTGTCCTGATGTTATATGGACTGAAGATCCTTTGTATTTTCTCTGATAACCCGTTCACATAAAGCAGGCAGACTGTTTTCTGCATGTTGTTGTACCCGACTATCCCAGGGTAGTTGTAGGGTACTACTTATACTGACTAATTCTTTATCTAATGTCTGGGCCGCCACTTATGACTTTTGCTTGGTGTTGTAAGCAACAGACGATCCCTTTCTTTACACTGTATGGATGGTGGGAGTTGAAATTGAGGTACAGTCTGGTGAATATTGGTTTACAGTATACAGATGTCTTGAACTCATGCTCTGTTTGAGATATTAGAACATACAGGAATGGGAGTGTGTTGTTACTCTCTTTCTCCATTGTGAACTGTATCAAAGGTTTTCTGGAGTTCACATGGTCGAGTAGAACCTGAACATCTTCCTGGTGTGGCCAGAATATGAAGGTGTCATCTACATACCTTAACCATAGAGTTGGCTTTAGAGATATAGATTCTAATGCCATTTCCTCAAAATATTCCAAGTATATATTCGCCAGTGTTGGTGATAATGGCGAGCCCTTTGCTAAGCCCTCATCTTGTCAATATATGTGTGATTCCGAAGTGTGCTGCTTGTGTACAGAAAGTCAACATCTCCATCAGATTATCTATTGGAATACTGGTCAATTCTTCTAGGGATGAATCAGAGGCCAATCCGTCTCTGACTACTGAGAGTGCCTCTTATGTGGGTACCTTGGTGAACAAACTCACCATGTCCAAGCTCCCCATCTGGTTGGATAGGATGGGAGCATCTTTGATTATTTCCATGAAGTGGGCGGAGTTTTGGACATATGAAGGAGACTTTCCGATCAATGGGTCAATTATATCTATAAGGAAGTAACTCAGTGGCACACAGAGCCTTGGCAACTAACAATCAACCTGAGTGGAATACCGTCTTTGTAAATATTAGGGAGACTGTATATGTGAGGTAGCTTGTTGTAATGCTGCGATAACTGCCTATACATCTTAGGTTCAAAGTGATCCTTGTTCTTGATTAGTATCTGTGACAGTTTGCATTCTGTTTTCATTGTAGGATACTTTTTTACTTTGCTGTAGCTACCATTGCTAATGAGGTCTGCTAGCTTTCTCATAATCTGATTTGTCCATCACTACAGTTGCATTGCCTCTGTCAGCCGGTAGTATGATGATTTTTTCGTTCCTCTGTATGGATCCAATCGCCAGTCTTTCCAGTTTCGTGATGTTTGACCTGGGCAGCTTGGCCTTCTCCAATGTCTGTCTCACCTTCCGTCTCAGTTCATCCGCCTGAGCCTGAGGGAAGTTCAAGGCCACCTCCTCGACTCTGGCAATGATGTCCAAGTATGGCACTCACTTGATGGTTGTGGCAAAGTTGAGACATTTATTCAATACTAACTCCTCAGAGGCACTCAGCTGATATTGGCTGATGTTGACTACTGCTTTCACTGGTGGGTGATGGACCTTGTGCGTCACCTTCTGATCTTTCAATCTATTTATTAGGTTGGTGCAAAAATAATGACGTAATAATGTCGTTTTTAACGTCAAAAAACGACATTATTACGTCATTATTTTTGCACTAACCTAATAATTTCTGTACTTGGCGAGCCTTGACTACATCAGATTCATATTTGAAGGATTTATCCAGCTCATTTTGGATCCTTCTCTGGTCTTCTTCATTGGTAATTTTGTTAAAGAAATCCTCAAGCCTCTGGGTGATATGAGCTTGTAGTCTGTTTTATCCAATGTTTGTACTGGATTCTCTCTTGGACAAGGGCATGTCCCGCTTTTTCTGTGACCAGACGGACTCTCCTTGAATTGACAGGAAGTCTTGGTGCCAAGCCGGAAGGGTTAAGTTGTAGATCTCTGCATCGGTGTAGGAATGTCAGATGGTTCAATATTTGTTCCAGTTTCTGGTATGATTTTTCAATTTGTCTCCATATTTTCGGTATATCGGGTCCATACCGATCATTTAGTATCTGTCTATATTTCTGAGATGAGGTATTATGTACACTATTTACATTGTTCGGACTATTGTCCTCATCTTTGTCACTATATTTATTACGTTTCGGCCGTTGTACGCTCTGGCCTTCTTCATTTAATTCTTAAGTTAATGATTGAATAATCTCATAGTGAGTTCTATGACAGTAAAATATTTGTAGAAATTCCTCTATTACATCATTAAATATTTCAGCTTTCACTTTTATCTTCCCTTCATTATTTCTTGCTTTCTTTCATTTCGTGATCAAAATGGAATAGTCCATTTTTTATGATTATTTGCCAGGAAACATTAGATAGTTTTATTTCCCTTATTTCTTTCTTTGTTTCTAGCGAAATCCCCATCTTATGAACATTTCTCTTAATAATAATTTAAAAATAATTCAGCAGACAATGTTATTTAATTTATGATAATTGAATTTTTGGCAATTACCTTGATCTGTTTCCAACGTTCGATAATGTGTGAAAAATGGAGCTTTTATTGAGGTTGCCATTGCTTCTCAGCCCTTTGGCTAAGACTCAATCATGGCTACGACTAACTTGGACTGACTCGGGTCTGGACCGGCTATGACTAGCTTAGACCAGCTTGGACAAGCTATGACTAGCTTAGTCCAGCTAAGACCAGCTTGGACCAGTGGCCCAAGTGAAAACATTCAGGTCCCCACGTTAAAAACCGACTTTGTGTCACAACCTGACTCAGTCAAGTCAAGTAAATAAAGCTTCTTGGCCATTTAGCTGAGATCAAAGTGTAGTATCTGTTCTTATCAGCTTAATCTAATTCTCTCAATCTCTCTATTTCTATCTTACCCTCTCTCTCCACTTCTATCTTCCCTTCATTCTTTAATTTTCTCACTGAAACCAAGTAATGTCTTCTCTCAATAAACATGAAAAAGTCCATTATGAGATATTAGCTAAATGTAATGGTTGTGAAACTATTGAAGGGAGGGGTAAGCTGCTACATCAAGTCTTATGCTCTTGTTATATAGTTATGGTACCTAGACTTTATGAATTTAATTTTTATCATGCTGCAGGCGACAAATGTGATTGTAGAATTAAACACTTGTCAACTGTTATTTCCACTATTTCAAGCTGGAAATCATCTACTACTGCTTTGTAAGAAGGTTAAATTTCCTTTTTCCGACCCCATTCTTCTATGGGGCATAACACTGATTAAACCCACGTTAATTTTTTTTTGGTAAACAAAAACGGCTGTGTCAATATCAAACGAAGCATTTATTCTGGAGATTTTTTGTTTAATGTATTTGTTTTTTTATTTCGTGTTTCCATTTTTTTTTTGTTTTCAATGTCAAAACATGCATGCAAAGCGTAAATGCATTACATCAAAATATTACTCATCCTTTCTTTTATTAGTATGCAAAAATTAAAAATCTATACACACAATACAAAGAAAGTTATAAAAGTTTTAAAACAGTAGGTGTTAATTTTTTTGCACCTCAAAAAGAATACAGTGGCAGGCGGAACAATTCTAGAAAGAAATTAGAGTGCTAATGGTTAAGTACAGTGCTAAATTGTCGGCAAGGTCTCATCATTTTATGGTTGAAATGGCTAGATATGGCTGTAAGTTCTATGCTAACATTTTCTTCTCTTGCTTGTGGAACTCTCTTCTGGCTTCTTGCTTCCCAGTCAACATTGATCTTCAAAAATTCAAATGCAATGTCAATTATTATCTCTTGTCTTAATTCTTGTTTATTTATTGTTCTCTCCTTTTAATAGTGTTTTTTCTCATATTCTTAACTTAGTAACCCCTTGCATCTTAGTGGCTTTATTGACTTGCTTGGGATGAAATGATAAAATTAATGGTTTATTTATTAACACAAAATAGTTTATTATAATTCATAATAAAATTCTTAAAATAACTTATTTTTCTGTTTGTTATAAATTAGCATTTAATGAGATATCTGAGTTTGACATTTATTTTTAAATAACTTCTTTGCAAAGTCAAAAAAGAAGGTATACTCACAATAAAAAGCAACTAAAAAAAAATAAAGAGAGAAAAAAAACAATAATAGGCAGCCATTTATCTCTTGGGATAATGCTAGTGTCCTCGTGTGTCAAACATTTAGTTCTTTTGCAAACAGTATATGAAGTGTCTTAACAGACTAATGGCACTCTCTTCTGCAGATATGGCAGACAAAGCTGGAATGTAGAATGAAGGTTCTTTGTCTTTTTATCTCCAACAGTTGGTTTTGCCTTCTACCAGCCTTTGGTACTCTTTCTTGAACAGCATGGCACCATTCACTATGATTGTCTGCTAGCTCTTCCCAGCTACCAGAGTCAATGCTCGTGTGTTTCAGACACCCCCTTGCAAACGTCCTTGAAATGTAGTGTAGAGCTGACCATAGCCTGCTCACCATACTAGATGGCTGTCATTCATTTGATGTATGTGACCCAGCCATTGAAGATGTTTACAAAGGAAAAGATGCTTACCCCAGTTCTGCTTAATTCAGTATGACATTTTTGATAACTTTTTCTCTCCATGTGATACCAAGGATATGTTTTAGGTAGCAGAGATGGAAGCTTTCCAGGTGTTTTATCTGCCTATGTTGTCCAAGTTTCACTGCTATAAAACAGAATACTAAAGACACATACCTAGAATACATTTTGTTTGTTGTGTAATGTCAGCTGACTGCTGTCCCATACATTTTTTACTCAATTTGGCCATCACTACTGCTGCTTTAGCAATGTGCTTGACAATTTCCATGTCAAACGATAGGTTGGTGATGGCAGAGTGCAGATATATGAAGTGATCTGTGAAATCAACCACCATGTCATTGACACTAAGTGATGGAGATGCAGAGACTTGTTGACCCATAATGTTTGTTTTTTTATGTTAATGGTCAGTCCAAATTCAGGCATGTTTGAACTAACCAATCAGCTTTTGGAGATCATGTTTGGTATGAGTGGTCAGAGCTGCATCATCAGCAAACAGCATTTCTCTGATGAGTACTGTAGATACTCTTTGCCCTCAGGTGGGCCAAGTTCAATAATTAGCTGTTGCATCTTGTCTGTAAGTATACAACTTATTTGGCTTGTCTGAACACAAAGCTCAATAAAATGGTGTTGCATTATTTGTTTAATGTTTACTTCCTTTGCATTACCATTTAATGCAGGGCTGGGAAAACTTTTCAGTGCAAAGGCCACTCTCAAAAATTCACAATTTTATTGGGCCGCATAGTATATTAACCCAAAATAATATTTAAAATAGACAAAAAAAAAATAGGCTTTTAAAGAAAAAATGCAATTAATTTTTATTAATTAATATTTTAAAGTACTGTAGAAGATTCACATGAAATGCATTTATTTGAAAGACAAAGTAACTGAGTTTAAAGAAAAAAATATTAATAAGTATTTTTAACTTGAAGATTTACATGAAAGACAAAATAACTTTGTTTTAAGAAAAAAATTATTTTTATTAATTAATATTATAAAGTAGAAAGCATATTTATTTTTAAAACAAATTAACACTGCATAAAAATAAACAATTCTTACTAATATTTTAAAGTTCAAATAAAACACATAAAGTAACCAAATTTAAAGAAAAAAATTAATTTAGATTTTAAAGTAGAAACTTCAACTAAGTAATTCAGTTTAAAGAAAAAAAATTTTTTATTGATATTTTGAAGTAGTAATTTCACATGAAACAGATTTATTTGCAAAACAAAGTAACTCAGCAACAGCAGAATATCAATGACTCAATGAGAATAATGTATTTAACTGCAGTCATTTACCAGTTTGTTAAAATTAAGCATTGAGTTGCTTGAAACAATTATTTGGCGTTGCTTGGTAACTTTCTCTTTCAAATTTACTAACATTTGCCGGGCCGTAGTTTGCACACCCCTGATCTATCCAGAACATCATATTACAAGAAGTTGTGTTTTCCTCACGTGCTAATACCCTTGGGAAAGGTATGAATCCTCTTCTCCCGCCCCCCAACTAAGGCTTTGGGTAAATAGCAGGACAGACTGGGTTCTATAGCCTTGGATGGCAACTGGTCTACCACAGAAAGAAATGGCAATCTACTGCAGGAAAAAAATCTGCCTTATTGAAAGATACATCATTGCCTTAGTGGGTATCATGCTTGGCAATAAAATTAAATTAACTTTAAAAAAAATATTGCAAAAGCAATTATTAATATGAATGCTGGTTATTATTTTAAGAAGTCAGTACAAAAATGAAAAGATTTGAAATTGACAACTTTTTCTATTTGACTGAAATAGTCATTAAACACTTCTGTTGCCTGCTGGGATTTTGTCTGCTGGGTTCTTGCCGACTGGGATTTTGTCTACTGGTTTCTTGCTTGCTGGGTTCTTACCTGCTGGGATTTTGTCTGCTGGGTTCTTGCCGACTGGGATTTTGTCTACTGGTTTCTTGCTTGCTGGGTTCTTACCTGCTGGGATTTTGTCTGCTGGGTTCTTGCCGACTGGGATTTTGTCTACTGGTTTCTTGCTAGCTGGGTTCTTACCTGCTGGGATTTTGTCTGCTGGGTTCTTACCTACAAGAATTTTGTTTACTGTGTTTTTGCTGACTGGGTGTTTGTATACTGGTTTCTAATTCACTTGGATTTTGTTTGCTGGGTTCTTGCCTGCTGGAATTTAGTCGACTGGGTTCTTGCCTACTTGGATTTTGTCTGCTAGGTTCATGCCTACAGGGATTTTTCTTACTGCATTTTTGCCTGCTGGGATATTATCTACTGGTTTCTTGACTGCTGGCTTCTTGCTTACAGGAATTTTATCAGTTGGGTTCTTGACTACTGGGATTTTGTCTGATGGCTCCTTGCCTACTGGAATTTGCTGGGTTCTTGTATGCTGGGATTTAGACTACTGGGATTTTTTCTGTTGTGAATTTGACTACTGGATTCTTGCTTGTTGGGGTTTTGTCTACTGGTTTCTTATGTGGTAAAATTTTATCTATTGGGTCCTTGCCTCCTGGATTCATATTTGCTGGGTTTTTGTCTGCTGTGTTCTTGCCTACTGGGATTTTATTTTTCTCCCATTCTTGCCTGCTGGGATTTTATCTACTGAGTTCTTGTCTGCTGGAATTTTGTCTACTGGGTTTTTGTCATGGATTCAATTTGGGTAGTCCAGATTTTGACTCCGCATAAATGAAGTAAGCAATCCCTGAACAGTATTATATAAGAATAAAAGGAATTATCCCCCAAAATAGACAAAAGAAGAAGAACAATTTATCCCTTCAGATTAAATAAAGTGTTCAGCTTGAAATTCCATGCATGGTAATGGTAATATTAGTTATTTACAATGGAACTATTGTCCTCATTTTTGTTGTTGTTATCACATTTCGGCTGTTGTGTCCTCTGCCCTTCATCAGGTGCATATCAATCTGGGTAACCTACAGGAAATCTGAACTGAACCTACTATTTAATCTACAGGGGTGGGGGTGACTGTTCTCATTCCACTCATTAATATTAGCTGTTTCCTTATAAGGAAGCAGTCATTGTCTAAGCAACCAGACTTACCGCTATTTGAAATTACTAAAATATTTCTCTTAAAACAGTTTTTCAAGAAAATATGTTTCTCAAGTTCCTGTGCTGTTTCACTCTCACCAGTATTGATGGGGGCTTCTTTTCTAATTTTTTGTTTGAACTCGTGTGAAATGTCAACATCTTGATAGGGTTATTATTTTCTCTTTGAATTACACATGCTATCCATTTTAGTTGTTGCATCTGCTGAAAGTTCTCAAGTGATGTGGTTTCTGTTATTTTGTATAGTTGTTTGCGATTCTCTAGCAACAGTCCACAAAGTCCAAAAAAGGATGGTCCATGTTAAGACCTACATGCTTCATTCACTCGCAGGCATTTTTGGCTATTGATCTGAGAAAGCAGCTGTATACAACAGCCAGATTAGATATTTCTGAACGGGATTGTAGCCAGGCATGACATCTTTTTTAATCACCCCAAGCAAGATGACAGTACCACTAGAACGCAAGTGGTTAACACTAGGATGGCCGAGGTATCGTTTTCGACACCTTCAAATTTTCAACAAACTACTATGGAATAACTAGTTTTGGTTCGATGCTGAGGCTTATGGACAATTATTGAATTTTAGCAAAGATGCTTAACAGACTTAATTCTTTAAAAAATATTCAGTGGAATAGCTGATATTTGAGGTTTTACCTTGAATGGTCGAGGTGTCGTTTTTGACACCTAGGCTGTTTATAGGGTAAATGCATTGAAAATTTTCTCACAAGCAATAATACTTGTGTTTATGTCCCCTATCTATCTATACACACACACACATAATATATATATATATATAATCCCTTTCTTTCAGTATGAGGTATACTAATATTTGTGAATTTCTTTTCAGACTTGTTATTCTTGACTTGAATATTGAATATATTAAAGATGGCTGCTTCACGGCATAATGTAAATAAAGATGTCAAAAGAGCTGGCCATCCTAGTGTTAAAGAGGGGTGAAGGTGAATGAGAAGATTGAAAATGGCGGGGGGAGGCAAAAAAGGAACAGGCTTCAAGAAGAAAGAAGATGGCAGTTGATGTTGCATTTAAATTTTTGTAGTCTACCACTTCATCTCCAGCCCCTCAACCTCTGGTGTCTTCCTCTTTGGGTTGAGGTGTTCACTCAGTCCAAACCGAGCTTACGGGTAACTGGCCGTATGCTACCTGAGTACCCATAGATTATTTTGACCGGTCAACTGGTCAAGTCCTGCCCATGCTGTGTTAGTTTTTAGATCCTGTAAGCGGGTTGTTGTCCATACATTCACAGTCGACTGGGGATGTGGACACGGCTGTGTGAGTCAGCGCTAGGAAGTTTAGAATGTGGCAAAATAAAACAAGAAATAATATCTGCAGAAGCCAGACAACAATGGGGGAAATATTGACGCCTTTTATATAAGAAGATAACATCAGAACAGAGGTTACAGGGAGAATAAAAACATTTAACATAAATGAGAAAAGAAAAAGACATAATGCATCCAGCGAATTCCCAACAGAGAGAGGGTTTGTGTGATAAACGCGTATTGAATCTTAAAACAGCATCCATAAAATAAAATCAGTTGAAAGCTTTTCTAATTAAATAATGTCTTGGTTTTATTGCATTCAGGTAAAATGGTGTAAATCTTGTGAGGACTTGTTCTTATAACAAATTAAGCAATATGAAAAAGAATTTCATGAAATTAAATGAGTGAAACGAGGTAACAGATGTAAAAAATATTTTAACAAACATTTTCTATAAAAGAAACATTCTGAAACATAATATCATTCATTTATGAATAAATCTTGAAAGTTTCATTAAAATCGGACAATTATCTGATTTTTGCAAGAATTTCGAAATCAATTTCTAGCTGCAAAAAGACACTCATATTTCCAGTATAAGGTCCTCTGTTGACACCAGAAAAAAAAAGATTTTTTTTAAGATTCTAAAAAGAATTAAAAAAAAAAAAAAATTAATAAAATATCTTTCCTTTTAATAATAACAGAAAGATTTTGACGATAAAATTCTGTTTTTATTATGTCTAGGGCATTTTTTCATGATGTAGTCTCCTTGTTTTACCTACTTAATAATAATAACATTTAAACACGTCCTCGAGAAAGAAAAGAACGATTATCTCCCTTCTTCCGTTTAAATTGAATCTTTTAAAAGAAAACTATTTAAAGCTGAAATCTTGAACTCAATTTTCTTCTTTCTTTGTTGCAGTGTTTGGAAGACAGGCCTTTTAAGTAAGTGTCATTTATTTGTTTACGAAACTAGGAAATTGGTTTAAGATTCGTTCAACTGAAGTAGTTTTTTTTTCTTATATGAGAAATATATTTTTCTCGTGGATTTTCGTTTGTTTTACTTTTTTTCAAAAATGGGATTTATTTTTGAGGAAAATTAAAAAAAAGTAGAAGAAGCGAGTGAATTGACTAAAAAGTTGAGCTTCGATTTACGCCAAATTAGACCGTAACCATTAATCCATATTTATGACAGCAGATGTTAAAATGTAAATATGTCAAACTGAACTCTGATACTGTGTCAGTCTTTTTTAAAGTATGGAGGCCTTTAATCGTTTTTCTTTTCGTTCTTTTTAAGACAAAAAGAGATTAAATTGTATTTTCTTTTACTCAAAAATAGTAATTTATTGGAGATTAAATTATGATTTTTTTTTTGTAACACCAAAAATTGCACTGTAACATGGAGAACTTAAAATATTTAAAAGCAGTTGCAGCAAAATGCAACTACCTTTGATCGTTTTAGGCTTCCGTACTTTAAAATAAACGATTCGCACAGAAGACACTCGACTTTCATAGTAAGTAACCGTAACGTGTGGATATGGGTCCAATTTTGTTAGAGAAGAATGGTAATGTAATTTTTTAAAATAGAAGTACCTACAAATTAATTTAAATTCCAGGAGTAATGAAATAATTATTTTTAGGCCTACCATAATTTCCAAACCTCAAAACCTGAGTGAAGAGTTTTCAATTTTTATCATAGGTTTATTTTTCTTGTAATAAGTCAAGTGTTTTCATAATCGAACAACACTTTCTTCAGGGTTAACACACACAAAAATCTTATATAGCTCATTTGCTTAAACAAAGCGTTTCTCAACCGTTGTTCCCCGGACCCCTAAGGTTCCGCAAAAGGTGCCCAAGGGTTCCTTGAGATGAAGTTTAGTAAACGAACACTGACTATGATGAATTATTTAGCGTTACTGAAAAATTTAACGAAGAATTGATTTTTCCTTAAACCAATTATTCAAAAAAAAATATATACACTATTTACCACGTTAACTACGATGAAAATAAAATGAGAAAGATATGGTTTGTTTTTGCGCAGGGGTTCCTTGAGACATGTAATTAAATTTTAAGGACCTTTAAGGTTGATGCAATGGAAAAAAATGGTTGAGAAACATTGGCTTAAAAAGTAGAAGCTCAAACTTGAGCCAGATATCTCAAAGTGATAGGCCTGGCCAAATTGGACTTATTCAAAGTAAAAAATTTTAAATATATATGAAAAATAAAATACATAATTAAATTTATTCAGTTGAAAAGCGAATAACTAAAATTTGAAATTACTTGAAAAAGTGTTTTAGCTGTTTATTTTTATTTTTCTGTAACAAATTTTTCGATTAGAACGCATTTTTTTTCTTTTTTTTTTTGTAATTTAAACTAAATTTATTAATTAATTTATTTACTTTCGCGATAAAAAATGTTATTAAAAGATTAACGTTTTTTTTTTCTTACGTGAATCCAAATTATAGAAACATTTTTCCGAAAAAAATATCAATACCCTCTTTTAAAAATGTTTGCCAAAGATCAGAAAATTATCCAATTCAAACGAACATTTTATTAAGTACTTATTCAATTCAATATATTCATTAAGGAATGAATTGCGTACTGAATTATTTTATTTAGAAAACTTTGTTTTGTAGGAATATTTTTTTGGAGTTGTCTGTTTCAGCACCTTTTTTGATATCGCGTGTGTACTTTGGTGTGTTGGGGGTGCGTGACTTTTTTTTTTTTTTTTTTTGTTACAGAATGTTATTTCAGTAAAAATACTTTTGTGCAATATCAAGTGTGAATATACAGAAAATTCGTCCCGAACCTTAAAAAATAATTCAGTAGAACTCTAAAAATAGTGCTTCCATAATAATATTTCCCTTCAGATTGAAGAGAAAAAACACACACACAAAAAAAAAAAAAACTCAGTATTTATTAAAAACAAAAAATTAAAAAAAAACATACTTGTAATTTTCCATTGCAACATGTTAAAAAAACTTCCCTTGGCAACTCATAAAATTACTAACAAAACAACATTCAATATTGGGTAGAGTTGAGAAAAAAAAAATCCTTAGAAGCAAATAATTGCGACAGTCATTGAAAAAAAGAAACAAATAACTTTTTATTTATTTATTTATTTTAACTTTTCCATACAAAAAGGAAACGTAGGAAAATTATAGCAATTTCCTGGTAAAATGTTTAAACAGTTGGCTTTTTTTCTGGTTGATTTGGAGGTTGAAAGGCCTTTTTTTTTTTTTCTTTTTTTTTTTTATTTTAAATGGCACTATTTAAATACAGTGGTTCACTCATTACAAAATAGGGAAAAAATTTATGGAAATAACTTTCTAAATTATCATTCTTTAGTTAGAATCGAAAAATATTGATTGAGAATTGATCCAATATAGATTTCATATCAATATTATTATGAACAGGACTCCTCTTAGATCAGTCAGTTATGTGCTATGTTAGCTACACACTTAGACGATTATGTACCTTTTGAGACATTACTGACGAGGCAGATATTTTCCCCACAGTAGGTTGCCATTTCTTTCTGCGGTAGACCAGTTGCCATCCAAGGCTATAGAACCCAGTCTGTTCTGCTATTTACCCAAAGCTGGGGGGAGAAGATGATTCATGCCTTTCCCAAGGGTAATTAGCAAATAAGTTAATGTAATGGATTTGACTGGAATTCGAACTCGGCTCTCCGATTCCTCAATCCAAACTGCTATCCATTACTCCACCCCTTAAAACAATAAAAAAAAAAAATCTATATTTTTCAATTCAGACAAGTGTCATGGCTTATCATTGGTCCTTAAACTGCTTCAGCTATTGGTGGTGGGGTGGGACCCAAGAACAGAAAAACAGACAACTACCTCTAGGATGATCTGTTGGCAGTGTCTCCTAAGAGTTCTGGCATTGTAATGTCCATCCACCCTTTGATGTTATCTGACCACCTCTTGCATTGCTGTTCCCCTTCAACACTGCCTTGCATGATGGTCTTACAGAGACTGTTATGCCATCTTCCAACACTTAATAGTGGTGAGGAGAGATTCCTGTCAGTCCACAAGACTTTTGACCTTGCTCTGTAGATGGATAAATGTCAATGCATAAAAATTATATAAAGAAAATTTTTTTCCTTATTCTTTTTTTTTTTTTTTATTCAAGTGGACCACTATATTTAAGTAGTAGCTTTTCCAGCCTTATTTTTTATGAATCAAGCATTCCTGCCTCTTAAATGAAATATTTTATTTAAAATCTCAATATTACATGATACAGAGGAGGAGAAGCCCATTGTTATAAGTAAATACTCGTCTTATGCTCAAAGAAATACACTATACAATTTATGAATATTAAAAACAAAAACACAAACTGTCATGTTATTTAGTTTGAAACACATGAAATTAGGGTTTTTTTTTTTTTTTTTTTTTTTTTTGTCAGTTTCAGTATATTTTATATATATATGAAAACCTCCATATTCTGGCTGAGCGGTTAGAACATTCTCATTCTGACCATGAGACCCGGGTTCGAATCACACCATGGTTGATTTATCAGGAAGGAAATTTCCTGATGTTATCAGAGTAGTGGGGTCGATCCCAACGTGCTGCACCTTTGGAAAGTGCCTGAAAACCATACCACGGGTTGACCCAAGCCTTGTGAGTGGAATTGGTTAGATGGAACCTTTGGGGGTTGCTGATAGCTGTCCTAGTACAAAGTCACAAGCTGGCCAATGTTCAAATTGTTGATCACGTTAGATAACACGCTCTTTCCCAGAAACTGTAACTAAGGTCTGCTCAGCATAGTTGCAGTATAAACCACAGGTGGGTTCTGTGGGTGTTGAATAAACACACATGTGCCTGAGTGAGCGTCTGCAATAGGGATTGGGTAACCGCCCTAGTAGATGGGTATCCTTGAATACGAGTGGCCAGCTATACATACATACATATTCTGAGGTGTTGAAACATGATATATCAGGGACTGTTTTTATAAGTTGATTGAATGAAAACATTTGTAATTAATTATTTTTGCTATCTTTCCACAGTCAGGGATTTGTTCTGACTTGCCCAGTAATTTGTTAAAATGATGAAACTATCTTAAGTACTTGGAGATTTTAGTGTTTAGTTCTTACTGAACAAAAAATTATCACTCCTTCATTGCAAAATGACTCTTATTAATCTGTGTAGCCTCATACATTATTTTTTTATTAGTTGACGGAAATGTTTTTAGGAATTTGACAAGAGAAACAATGTAATGTTACCTCCTAACATATAGAAAAAGAAAATTAACTGGTATATAGTTCTTAAAATCATTCACTTTTTTTATATTGAAAGTTCACCCAACATAAGGCTCGAAAGCCATTCAAAGTAGAGGGTTACTGCTAAAATGGTTATGACGAATCAGGTGTGTGATAGGAATGAAAGGCAGAAGGAAGTAAAGATTATGAAGATAAGTTGGATAGATAATGTTTGACTCTTAACATGAAGAGGTTATAGTTGTAGTGCAGAGGGTTACTGTTAAAACAGTTATGATGAATCATGTGTGTGATAGGAAGTGAATAGGACTTTCTTTAACATTTTGATAGGAGGGAAATGAGGATGATTTGACTCTGTGGATGTAGCATGACATATTCTAGTTGTAAATGTTTAAATTAATAGAACTAAAGAATTGGTGAAACAGTCATGTGACAGGCAAAATGACCAGTTGGCCTCATAAATATAAGCAGAAAATCAGCCATATTTAAAAAAAAAAAAAAAAAAATCAATTTCCTCTCATCATTAATCGAGAATATGATTTACAAATCACTGTATTTAATAGAATAATCACTGACATATACTGCAACTGTTATGATGCAGCATGGGTTGCCAGTGACATGGTAAATATTATGCCCGCTAACCTATTAGTTCTTTTTGTCTGCTATCTCATGGTTTATGGCCACATCACGTTTTAACACTGGTTTCCATATGATCTCTGAAGTTAAGCAATATCAAGTCTGGCCAGTACCTAGATGAATTCTTTGAGCTTGGATGTGTAAGTGGAGTGATGGAGAATGATGACTCAGAATTGTTAATTGGAGAGCAAAGTTTCAATTCCAGTTGGGTTTCTTATATTTACTTATGCACAAATAACCTTGGGAAAGTTAGGAATCCACCTCTTCTCCCTCCAGCTATGGGTTATTATTATTGCCAAAAATGCCAGTATGCTCATATTTATTTCAAACTGGAGAACAATAATATTTACCAATCGACTAAACTTCCACCAGCACACTGAAAACTATGTTTGAACTCTGTTGGCACATTAATTGGCAATGATATTTCAATAGATCTTAATCAATCAATTGGATTGTTAGCATATACACAATTAATGGAAACTTTCAAAGTCAATACTTTGGACTATTTTCCCCTTGGTGCCAGCCACTATACAAAATCTGACTACGTTCAAAGTCTGGTTGAGTTTCTTTCATTTAACTTTTAAACAAATATCTTTGGTATAAAATGTACGAGTTAATAGTAAGGCAGACGGTGCTCTTGAGATATGGTTGGCAACCAGATTGGAGAAGAAAACTGATATGTAGCCCTGTGCAGTCAACAAAAGAATCAAGACATTTACAATGACCCTGACTGCAGCGAAATCAGTGGAGGATTGACTGCTTTGTATATTTCTTTTGTAATTTTGTGCCTGTAAGAATTTTTTTTTTTTTTTTGACAATGTGGTCTCATTCACACTATGCCATTGCAAAAGATAGTTTCTCATGAAATAAAAATATTGATTTTAATATTTTCATTACATTAGAACAGTTTATATATATATACATACATATGCAGTATGTTTTCATTAAAACTTGTCTCATATAATTTAGACAAGTTTTGTCTACTTATTTTTAATAGGATCCTCTCATAATTATGGACTAGTCTATTAGTATCCTTATTAAAGGAAAAAGGAAAATTACCATACTAATGCATATTCATTTTATTCCAAATACTTTTGACATTAGCACAGTGTCATCACCAGGGTCTTGTGTTCATCATTTTTCTAAGACAAAATTTTTGTGCTCATCTGAAAATTTTTACATGTGAAGTGAACAATGATAAGGTTATGTACTGTACAATTTTTAAATTTTATCATGTAGACACAAGTGCAAACGTCAAGGGAAGTAACTAAGTTATTGAAATGTCTACATACTTTTTTCTTTTTCAAAAAGCATTTAAACCTATTACTTAAAACCTAGATATTTTAAACTATCTACTGTAGATATTTTAAAACATTTGTGCAGTATTCATAATTAATTTTATTAGGGTTTGATTTCAATTTTTTAATATAGAGGTAATGCAAGAGGATCTAATTAAAAGTAAGTAGACAAAATTTGCCTAAATTATTAGGTTGGTGCAAAAATAATGACGTAATAATGTCGTTTTTTGATGTATTTTTTAACGTAAAAAAAACGACATTATAACGTCATTATTTTTGCACCAACCTAATATTTAATGAAACACATACATAAATGAAAGAATTGGATAATTAGTGAAGAGAATTAGCCTGTAATTAATCATTCTCTTGTTGGTCTAAAAATATACAATCAGAATCAGTCATAGTTTTTAATCATTTTATTTTTTTAATTTTACCATATTGTTACCATAGAATTCTCTCCCTTTGCATGCTGTAGGCACATTCTGTCACTTTGAGAGGATTGTTATAAATAAACACTTGAAAACAGTTACTTCTGGTATTTTAAGCTGGAAGTCACTTACTACCGCTTTGGAACAGGGCTAAACTTCAATTTTCCAATGCCATTTTGAATTCTTCTGCACCACCATGTGATATTAAGTGTGCTGCAAAATATTGCCACAGTATACATATGTGTGTGTATAGTAATGGTACAGTGCTAGTATTTGAATAGATGAATGTGTTAAGCATTTTTTTCAAATAATTCTTTTCACTATTCTTTGATTATGTTATTTTAAATACTTTGTTTTAATACCTATTTTTTTTTTAAAATAGTATTTAAATTTTTCCATTTAACTTTTTAAGAAAAACATTTCTAGTGATCATGGGCTCAAAATAAAACATCCGATTGTACCAATTGATACATTTTGGATTTCAATACAAAAGGAATATACCACATTAGATTAAAGGGCTTTATCAGTTTTATTGCAATTTTCCACTTCTTATTTATGTGACTTAGGCTTTTCAACCCTAAATAACAACAAAAAATAAATAAATAAATAAATAAATAAGAAGCGAAAAAGACTATGCTCAACTGATGAAGAAATTAAGGTTTTGCTTATTGCACATTTGACCAAATATTAAAGATTTCACAAAAAACACCAGGCACAGATTTTGCACTAAATAAGCTGTAGAAATAGTTCCTAAGAAACATTGAAATAAAGTTAATATTTCTGTGTATTTTTTTTATGTGTAGTTTTACTCTATAACATTCAGTAACTCTACTAATTTTTTATACCTAAGGTTTAAAATTAATTTTTATAAATGAAAAACTTTCTTGAAGCTTTCATTTTAGCTTTAATTGAAAGCTAAAGAATTAAATTCACTATTTCCAGTAAGCAAAATACTCTGTTGTATTTCAAACAGAAATTATATTGATTGGAACTGATTTTTTTTTTTCTAAAATAGCTGTTTAGCATCTTTTTTTAGTTGTCATTCATCACAATGTAATTCTCTGTATTAAAAAATCTTCCAAAAATAAAATATACTTTTCTGAAACTTAATTTGAATATTAGCTGATTTAAAGTATTATTAGTTTGATTTGGAAAAATATTCTTTCCTTTAACTTTTAAAATAACACAGAAGTATATTTTTAAAACAACACAGTAACTGTGATTTTAATCAACATCACCATCGTAATAGACAGTGTGATAACAGGTTGTCAGAATGATTCTTGTTGTTCTACAGAGACTTTATCTGTTAAAACATAATTTAAGAAAATGATGTGAGTGTTTTTTTTATGTATTTAGTAATCTTAAAAATGTTGGAAAATATTCTCCATAATCTAATTTTAAGAATGTTGATTAAATTTACTATAGTCATCACTCTTATTTTCATATAATGTCGTGTATGGTTGAGAATAAAAAAGAAAATGGGCACATTACAGAATATTTTATATATATATAAAAAAAAATTTTAATTTTAAAAATCTTGGTGCCAAATGGTTTTTATTAAGCTTTTCAACTTTTGATTAGTAAATATATTTCTCATGTAATAACAATATCACATAACCAAATGAAGGTAATGCAGAATTTTAAAAGGTTTATATATTATAAATTATTATTATAATTACAATTAAAAACAAATGAAGACAATTCTTGTAAAAATTCATTATTTATTGAAAAAAAATTTTTTCTTAATAAATCTCATTTATGAAAACAATTAAAAGCTTTTCTAATTAATAATGTTATAGTTTTATTGCATTTTTTATTTTACCATTTGGAGCAAATTTTCAGGAAATGAGTAGTAGTTTGAAAAAAAATTGAGTCATGCTTTTTAACCAGTAAAAAAAAAAAATTTCAGATGAAAATTTAAGTTTATGAAATTAAGTAAGTGGAAGTTGTGTGTGTGTGTGTGTGTGTGTGTATATATATATATATATAAAAATAATTTTACCAAGATTTTCTAAAATAAAAAAATTTCAAAAATTTTTTTAAGAAACATTTCTAAAATAATTTCATTAATTTGTGAAAAAAAGTGCAAATATTTTTAACCAAAATTTTGAACATGCTAGAAAGGATAAAAAAATTTAATAAAAAATACTTTGGTCTTTCTTAATAATAACAAACGTTTTGATGATAAAACTTTGTTTTAAGTGTGCTGTGATATATTCATTTGCTCCTAGGTGTGCCATTGCTTAAAAAGATTGAGAAATACTGTTCTATTATCTTTATGAAGCAATATGGAAAATTGTCTTATTAGCGAAATCATTGTTAAACATCAACATTTGTCTAGTATTTCTTTCATCTTAATTTCATTTGCCTTTTGCCACAACTAATCAAACCACCGTTTTACATCGACTGGCAGCTTCAGTTACTAATATTTAGAACAGTCACGGGTGAACTGTGGCCTATTTTGACTTTAATGTCTTCTCTAATTTCATATGTAAAATAACATTAATTAAACCTTCTTCCTGACTGAATTTCTGGCATGAGGAGCTATAATTATTTACACCATTTATATTCAGACAATTGTCCTCCTCTTTGTTGTTATCGCAATGTTTCAGCTGTTCTGCCCGCTGGCCTTCTTTGGGTGTATCTGGGTAACCTATAGGAAATTCTGAACTAAACTCTTTATTTAATCTACAGTGGCAGACGGTTCCCATTTCACTGACCATGTCTAAAGTTATCTAATTGTTATTTTTAGTAGTGCTCAGTTAT
Source organism: Acanthosepion lycidas (assembly GCA_963932145.1). NCBI lineage: Eukaryota > Metazoa > Mollusca > Cephalopoda > Sepiida > Sepiidae > Acanthosepion > Acanthosepion lycidas. The sequence continues at coordinate 105,145,418 of OZ010575.1, read as the reverse complement.
ACAGAGTCCAAGTACACATGGCCCAACCCAGAAAATTGAATTCACAGTCACTATGTCACCAAATTCACACTCCAACACTTTAATCCACCAAGCTATTGTCCTGTATACACCTGTGGAAGGTCAGATATCTGTTGTAATGTCTTTGTTCAAAATAGCCAAGAATTAGGAAGGCTGTAGTTAGAGCATTAAAGAAACAGAAGACTAGGTAAGGAAAATAAAGAACAGGTTTATTAAATACTCATACATAGAATGGAACAAATTGAGTAAATCAACTACCCCTCGAATCCTACTCTAATGTGGCTACTTGTCATATTTGGAAATAATAGCAGTCCATTTTCACAGTAATAGAGAAGAGCAGGAAGTTCTACAATATCTAAGTCGATCTTTCAGTGCTTCCAAACCACTGCTTGTTGTTTATCTTTAATACACTTAACAGGACCACTATACTTGATGACTGAATTAATGATTCTCTATTTCTCAGCTTGACACTCTTTTTCCTTTTGCCTCTCATTTTTAGCAATCCTTTTCTCTACATGAATTTTCAGAAGTACTTCTTGCTAGTGTCTTTGTTGCAGATTTTTTGCATACTTTCTTGAAATGCCAAAAACTGATTGCTACTAAGTTGCTGTTTTGCTTACAGCCAAGCAGTAGTCCGATTGCAATTGAGTGAGTTTGAGGTTGATCAATGAAGTGATGTCATCATTTTTTTTTTGTTCAGTTCCACCACAACTTTCAAATATCATTAACACATTTAAATTTTGAGGGTCTTTGAGAAAATGTTTTACATTTACATAAAAGAAAAATCCATCCAAAGATGTTACTTGAGTAAAAAAAAAATATTCAAATTCAACCATGAACATACTGAAAGTTTGTCATGAACTGTACCAAAAATTCATAAAAGTAAAACTCAAAAAACATTTTTGATTGCATAATTTAAAAATACTTTCTTTCACGTTTGACACAAAAAAATCTACATTGAACATCTATTTTTTAAAAAATGTTCTTGTAATTTTTCATTGCAATTTTGAAATTGCTCCAATAATGGATTTTTCTGTTAAATGAAGATGTGTTTTAAGAATTGAAAAATGTAGTTTCTGTATGTTAACATTAGAAGGCTACTGGGGTTAGGACAGCTTGCAGGTTACCGTGCATAAGTAAACATTATTTTCACTGTTTTAACCAAAAATTAAGTTGGATTTTTACAAAATCCATTCAGTTTTTCCTTAATTTTATTAATTTACTCAGGAACAAAAGTCAAATATTGGATTTTTAAGAGACTTTTAAATTTGTTATTTTCATTTGTTGTCAAAAATAGAGATCCAGTGAGTGACCATTAATAGGAACTAAAAATTTGTGCTGGGTACTATATACTCATGGTTAGTGTTCTAGGGTAAATAAGGATGCTAAGAAACTTGTCCAAAATTATGAGCGGGTCCTATTAAAATATGCAGACAAAACTTGCCTTAATGAGAACATGCTGCCAAAATATACACAATATATATATATATATATATATGTGTATGTATGTATGTGTGTGTGTGTTGAATTTTATCTATTCAACCATTTTTACCTATGTATCTTTGTATAAGTTATATTTTAATAAGATGTTAGAATTCATTAAAACCTTATTTAAATACATAAAATTGTTTCAATTTTGCTTATGATTGGACTTACTAATGCTTGATTTTTATTGGCCCATTAATGATTTAATAATCTGATGGATTACACAGTAGACTGCACCCCATAGACAATGATAAAAATATGTCGGCACCTGCATGCAGAACATCAAAATATTACTTATCCATTCTTTATTAATCTACAAAAATCTAAGTCTGTTCAAGCAATACAAAGAAAGTTATAACAATTTTAAAACAATAGGTGCTGATGCTTTTTTGCTCTCTGAAAACAAATGCAGTGTCAGGGGAAACAATTCTAGAGAAAATTCAGTGCCAAAGGTTAAGAAAAATCTTGGAAAGAAACTGAGGAGAATGCAAATATCTGTGAAGTGTGTGGCTGTGCATTTTATAAAATCTCAATTGACTAATAGGTATCCTAAACTTTTTTTCTTCAATATATCTAAAAGCTTTTCATGTTGGCATATAGAGCTTGACAAAACATAGAAAATGGTACCAAATTTATCTTGCTAGCTCAGTTAGTAACCAAGTTATGACCATTCAAAGTTTGTTGGATTTTCAGTCTTTAGTACAATTGGGTCAAAAGTCCATTTTAACAGTGTATATGTGACAATGCAGGCTTCAAACAAGTGGAAAATCATTATAAATGCAATGTCATTAAGTAATAAAAGATAATACTAATGGAATTCAATAACACAGTAAAGTAACTGTTATAGGCAAGCGTATGGTTGCAAGAAAGAAATACGACAACAGCAGAAATAGATTTACGTGATTTATTTCAATAGGAATGTGTGGTTTTGGGACAGCTACCTTGTGGTATAGTTCATAAGCTGGCTGAATATCTGGGTTGATCTCTCATAGTAGTTCTCACTGGTTGGTGTGGTGCTCCTCCTGTTGACTGCCCAGACTGACAGTGACAGATCTCTTCCCTGGCCTCCTGTTGACTGCAAGTACTTCCCCGTGTGACTCCTTTTATGGCGCTTTTTATGGCTTAACAGGCTCGAAAAATGATGCGAGTATAATTAGGAAGGAAGCATTTTTATTGGTTGAGAAATAGGAACACTTTAAAATATAATTTTATTTTTCGACTGGAACTTGTGTGTCGGGCCTATGCGCAAATGACAATAACGGTCATTTTGTGACGGGGGGCCTTGTCCCATTCACATCCGGCTCTCGCTCTTGAGTATGTTAGTTTATTTGCCTGCAAATCAGCCAAGATATGTCTTATTTTATTTTATAACACAACTGTAGAATTGAAATTTATATGAATTGTCAACTTCTTAATGTTTCATGGTATGTTAGAGATTAAGCTAATTCTTTTTCATGGGTGTACATCAGTAAAACAAATCTTATTTCACAGGTGGAAGCAAAATTTAATACAGTGTGACCCGGATATAAGAGAGATTTTCTCTGGTCCCAAATTAGAGCCTGTGTTAATGTATATAAATTAGACCAAACCCGGATATAAGAGACTTCTCCGGTACCAACAACTCTCTTATATCCGGGTTACACTGTAGTAGGGCAAAAAAAGGGTAAAAATTATAACTTCTTGAGTTTGCTGTAAAAAAGCATCTGGTAGAGGTATAAGCCTGAAACTTTTAAATTTTACTCATTTTGGGATGAGGAATTCAACAAAACAGTTATTTTGTCTATAACATTAAAGGACTTTTTCTCGTAAATATATTTGATTTTCTTTGAACATTTTGTAAAATTTATACAATTTTTGATTTTCCCAAAAAGGACTGACAATATAAAAACTTGTTATGCAAAAGGAATCAGTGATCAATTTTTCAAACAACTGTTTATTGTAAAGCCTTAAAAATTAATTTTTAAATTAAAAAAAATTGAAATGAGTAAAACTACATTCATTGGTACTGATGTAAAAGACTTTCTGGGTAGTTTGAACAGCCGTAATACACTTCTTCTTCTAATGGTGGTTTGTAGTCTGAGTTTCTTTGTCAGCTTCTATAACTGATATTTCTAGAACATTCCAAATTCTACCATCACTTGAAACTGGAATTACATCCAAGTCCTATCTTAAGATAAAAGTTGACTTAACTTGTGCAATGTTACCCACCAAAGGCCATTGCAGGTAATCATTTCTACCCTTAGTTGGAGTTAGAAACTTGATTATTGCACTGGTTGGAGATGTAATGTCAATGACTTAGCCAATGGAGAAACTGGAATCATAGTATGTGGCAACCCATTTGCCTTGTCTCTAATATCTGAAGATCACTTGAGATGGTTCTTCTTCATTACTGCTACCAGAGTTAGTCACTAGGTCTTCACATTCCCGTGATATAATTTCCATGGCAGTGAGTTCATCAGCTACAAAAAAGCATCACGGGAACAATCTAAAAAGGCTTTTAAGGCACCTTCTTTAGTAGCTAAAATTTTCTTGACTGTGTTAAATGTTTGTTGAACTTGCTTCATCAATTTTGACTGTTCCATCCTTGTATTGGGTTGGTGCAAAAATAGTGACGTAATAATGTCGTTTTTTGACGTATTTTTTAACGTCAAAAAACGACATTGTTACGTCATTATTTTTGCACCAACCTAATATTAGCATTATTTGCAGAACTATGCAAAAACCTGCAAGTAAAAAATGTACAATTCTTGTATCACAAAATAGGGAAAAAAGAAGAATGGTCCTTAACAAAGATTTTGTGAAACATTTTTTTTTTTTTTTTGTTAAAGCATCTTCTAAACCTCTTCACCTATTTAAGTGCCTTCATGGTCCTTAAAACCATAAAAGTTACAGAAGTTTGGCTATAAAATAGGAGACGTCATCAGAACTGCACTCAAATGTCCAATTTATGAGTTGTTTGAAATTTTAACTTACGTTATTTTGGGTTTTATTGTGTTTCAAAATATCTTTTTTCTTTTTCTATTCACAGTTTGTCTCACCTGGGTTGGAAAAATATGAATCCATCTTATTTACATACTCCTAAAGAGGATATACAAACCAAATAATGACAAGTGTCTTTTGACTCCCCATTTCCAAGAAGGCAGAGTTTAAGAAAGATACATGGAAGCAAAAAGAAAACACATATTCCTTTGAGGTGTGTGACTCTGGACTAGTATAAAAACTTAACAGAAAGATGTGTCCATTTATGTAAAAAAAAAAAAAAAAAAAAAATGTAACCGTGGATATCATTTTCATTATCACTTGTTTTTGATTGTAAATAGAGCTTTAATAAAATCATAGTAAAGGAAATGTAATATTTACTCACTATGTGATGGCAGAGTTCAGTGGTTTTAAACTTTTGGCAGAAACCCAAAATTTCATCTAAAAGTTTTCATAGAATTATCTGGAATAATTCAAAATATTTCTTAGTTAAAAAAACCAAAAAGGTTTTTAGAATTCAATCCAGCTCAAGCCAAATTTATGCTGTGACTGTCTGTTAAAAAATGACTGATTCTGTTTTCATAAGATATATGTGCACACACAGAGGAGAAATTATTTATTCTTGCACAATATTCTAATTATCTTGCTACATAAGTTAAAGTTGAAAAAAAGACACATGCAAACACACACAGAAGAGAAACCATATGCTTGTGAAATGTGTGGATATACATTTTCTCAGAAATCAGATTGGGAAGTCCACTTGAAAACTCACACCGAAGAAAAAACATATTCTTGTGGAATATGCAATGCTGCATTTTTCCAGGAATCGGCTTTAAAAAGACATTTACTCCGCCACAATGAAGAGAGACCACATTCATGTAACATTTGTGGATCAACATTTTCAAGGCATTCCAATTTGCAAAGACATATCCAGACACATACAGGAGAGAAACCATTTCCTTGTGAAATATGTGGATCTTCATTTTCTAGGAATTCACATCTCAAAAGACACATGCAAATACACACAGGAGAGAAACCATATGCTTGTGAAGTGTGTGGATATGCCTTTTCACAAAAATCAGATTTAAAAGCTCATCTACGAATACACACTGGAGAGAAACCATATTCATGTGAAGTATGTTTATCTGCATTTTCTAGCACATCGGATCTCAAAATTCACATACGATCACACACTGGTGAGAAACCATATACTTGTGAAGTGTGCGGATCTGCATTTTCACAGAATTCACATTTGAAAAGACACTTGCAAACACACAATAGAAAGAAACCCTGTTCTAGTGAAGTTTATGATTCAGCGCTTTCAGTAACTTTAGATCTTGAAAATAATATACAAAGAGTTACTGGAAAGAAGCAGTATTATTGTGAAATATGCGAGTCAACATTTTCAAGAAATTCTGGCTTAAAAATACACCTGCGAATTCATACCGGAGAGCGACCATATTCTTGTGAAATATGTGATGCTGCATTTTCCCAACGATCGGCTTGGAAAAGGCATTTACTCATACACACTGATGAGAAACCATATTCATGTAACATTTGTGGATCAACATTTTCTAGGCATTCCAATTTGCAAAGACATATTCAGACACATACAGGAGAGAAACCATTTCCTTGTGAAATATGTGGATCTTCATTTTCTCGGAATTCACATCTGAAAAGGCACATACAAATACATTTTAGAGATAACCCGTATTCCAAAGACATTAATGTCTCGACATTTTCACATTCGCATTTCAAACAAGAAACGGAATAGTATTTTTGTGCTATAGATTTCTATTTTTAATCATTTTAAAATGAAAATTACTTTTTTATTGAAGCTACTGAATTTAAAAAAAAAAAATTTGATTTATCCAATAATGCAAAAATTGTCTTTCTGTCTGAATTTCTGGGATTTAGCACAATCATTATTTACAGTTAGACTAATATGCTTATCTTTCTCAAACTTCACAAGGCTTTAGCAGCAGGCAGGCAATAAAAACATTAGGTTAAAACCTCCAAGTTCTAGACTCAGGATTGTCCCATGAGACAATAGCCGAGAGGATTAAAGTGTTGGTTTATGAATTTGGTGGTATAGTAATCATGAGTTCAATCCCTCAGCTGGGGAGTGTAGACTTGGTTGAAACATCACTAACAATAACTGAGCACTACTAAAGAAGTAATTGTGAGTTCAATCCCTAGGCTGGGTAGTACAGACTCAAATTCAGTGGAAAAATGATTAGGAATAACTGAGTAGTATTAAAAAACGAAGACATCACTAGATGTGGAAGAAGAACATTCTACCTCTGTAGACTTAAACTAAACACTTTATTTAATCTATCCCTGTAGATTGAATAAAGTGTTTAGTTTGAAATTCTCTGAAGAAGGCCAAAGGACACAACAGCAGAAATGTTGTGATACTAACAGCAAAGATGACAAATAAAAAATAAATAAAAGTTATCAATGTTTTTCTCATAAATTAGTTAAATTTTGCTTATGTTGCATGCATTTTGTGACCTGAATGCTATTAACAGTACAGAAATCACGATTTTGTTTAAGCTCATAAATAATAACTAACTATGGTTTTCAGCAAATGTCACTTGCCTTTAGTTAACAAGATAAACACTATTAAAATAATTTTGGAAATCTTGGACCTTCATCCCCCCCCCCCCCCCCGAAAAAAAAAACGATTGTCAAAAGGCTGTTTTTTTACACCTTGTCATCACTATTATTCTAACAACCTTCACTCTTCGGCAATGTTTTTTTTTTTTTTTTTTTTTTTTTTTTTTTACAATTATAATAATTGTTTAAAAAAAAAAAAAAAAAACAACATTTGATGAAAGTGAATTTATACATTTTCTTTTGTTCTTGAGGATTTACAACAAAAATATTAGGTTACTTATTTAGAAGAATAATTTTCCATTTACAACTTTCTAAAGACTAATACAATACATATCATTCACTCATTTATAAAGAAATAAATATGAAAAATTTTTATTTATAAATATTTAACCAACTATAAGGAAATCATAATTTACCATTTTATAAAGTCCAAATCAGTTGGCAATTAGCTGATGTTTTGCAAACTATTCCAATAAACAATGTAATAGTGTTTATTATTTTTATTGCCAATTCTCAAGATCAAAGAAAATGTAAAAATACTCTTTCATATGTTTAGGTTTAAAAATTCTAATCATTGACTTTTAAAAGTATAAACATTGCCAAGGAGTGAAGGTAGTTAAAATAATTGGTTGTGTATGCCATCACTGCTACAAATTAGAGTGGTTACTATTATTATGAGTGTGTGGCCCTGGTTGTTGCAAAAGAAAAAGTGTCGAAAGTTAAAACAATAAACATTGCTAAGGATGGAAGGTAGTTAATACAAGGGGAAAAAGCGTCCTTTTGACAATAATGATTTTTTTGTAGGCACAAAGGCCCAAGATTTTTAATATCCTAAATTTAATGTCTTTTTTGTAATGGAATATTAAGAGGTACTTCTGATTTTTGAATTCTGTAAGTTCCAGAACTTTCTTTTTTTGTCAACAAATGTGAGAAAAAGAACTGAACTTTATATGACTATTGTCTTCTTTTTGAAGTAAACAATATTATTGAACAAGAAAAGTAATAATTTATTAGAATTTTGGTAACAATTAAAATATTGTGGATTGCAGTTACAAAGAATTTGTGCAGTCAAGACATTTGTCTTGACATGGTAGTCTTCAGTAAATTCTAATGCTAAAATTAAAGATTTTTATTTTTGTTTTTATCAGTTCACCCCAAGCAAGGTGATAATGCCACTAACACACAAGTGACTATTGGGAGTGAAAGAGAATAAAAAAGACTTAAGGAATCAGAAACCCAATCCTAAACCAGAAACAAGGGATAAACCTCTACTCCTGCTCAAAAGACTGGGGAGGAGTGTGAACCGGGCAATAGACAAACCTATCGACTCCTTTATATGTTTGCTTTCCATGATTTCTTTTTCCTCTGGATGTTTTCATGTTTTATCTCTTTCTGAGAAAAGTAAGTAGACCTTTCACCTGCAGCAATAAAGCAAACAAGGAATTCTGTTTATTCACCTTGTTTTGTAATTAATATGTAAATCCTTTTGTCATGTGCGTGTAATAAATAGGTTGCTTCCTTCTCTTGTGTAATATTTTGCCAACAATTCAAAAATATAGAATATGTTTTGAAATTGTATTAAACTATTTGACCTTTTCACAAGAAATATTACTATATATATATATATTTAAAAAAAAAAAAAAGAAGCAATCTAGCAATACAGGTAGTTAAAGCATGAAACTACATCTGGCAGCAAGGCCTCTGATCAGGAGGTTTTGAGGAGTGTGGAACCACCTCTTAATTGCTGTTGTTCCTTGATCCAGGGTGGTAGCACCTGTTAGGGTCTCAGCTATGGGCAAATAGTGAAACCCAAAACAAAACACTATGAAAGCATGAAAATACATTTTAATAGTAAATTACCAGCAATATATTTTTATATACATGACCAACAATAAAATTTTATAGAATTTTTTTTTTTTTTTGTTAATCAGAATCACCCCAAGCAAGGCAGTAATGCCACTAAAACACAAGGGGTTACTGGGTGTGGAAGAATTAGAAACAGAAATGTCAATGAAGAGCAGAAAGAGGAGAGGTTTGAACAGTAGATAGTGATTGACATTAATCTGCAAAAATTTAAATCTAAAGTTGACTGGAAAGCTCTGAGCCAGAAGGACTTCCGTAAGCGAGAAAAGAAACTGTTAGCATAAAACTTACAGCTACATCTAGCAAACTCAGCTGTAAATTGATGAGATCTCGACACCAGTCTAGTGTTGCACTCAAATTCAAAAACACTAAGTGCCATAGTGAAGAGCTCATCTGAACAATTACCAACCATACATTTCATCTGGAGTTCAAGACACAATTATGTTCAAAATATATTTAGTTGAAGCCATAAAGCTGTGTTCAAAATATTTAGATTTCAGCATTAAATACCGCAAGAGGTTGATAAGTGTTGTAATGGAATGTTCCACACTCCCTATCGCCTATTTGAACTGACTATATCAGTAGATATATATAGTGAGCACAGGATATACCTTGGGTGCTTGCTTCGGCAATTAGTTGGAGATTCGTCTCCAGCTGTGCTAGTTGAACTCTTCTGCCTTTGGGCAGGGAGGAACCCAGACGAGGCTATGCTGAAGGGAGGAGTCTTGTCTGGGGGTGGTAGATGGGGTCTACAGGGAATTTTTGCCCAAGCCTACAGGCTCGGTTTTAACTCCGCATTAAAAAACGGCGTTGTGGGGAGGTGAGGTAAATAACCTTGCTTCAGCAATTAGAGATTCGTCTCCAGCTGTGCTGGTCGAACATTCTGCCTTCCGGCATAGAGGAACCCAGACAAGGCTATGCTGAAGGGCAGAGTCTAGACACCTACTCGACCCCATGTATATGGGGTCTATGGGGAATTTTTGCACAAGCCTATGGGCTTGGTTTTTCCCCCGCATTAAAAACTGCCTCGTGGGGAGGTAAAGTAAATAAACTTGCTTCTGGAATTACTAGCCTGCTATGCGATTCCTTATCTTTCAGTAGTGTATTCTCTTTTACAATAAACCTCTCTTTCATCTATGTGTGTGTCGCTGTTCCTTTCGCTTGAGTACCATCTTTGTAACCTCTTCATGGATACAACAATAAGTCACTAAACAAAATCAAACAACCAACATGAAAGAATGCTTTCATGTCATCAATCCTTACATCCTATAATTTCTTAGAGAAATCAAACCGTATTCCAAAAGATAACTTCAACAAAACTACAATATAAAATGCATATCATGCCTTCTAGTAATCATGTCTGCATAAACATGTATATGCACAAAAGCTGAGTATCATTTATCATGTATTCACTTATGAAAGCAGAATAACATATCACGTTTATTACTTCAAAGCTCCCCATAAAATTAAATTTTGGCATTAAATGAACCATAAAGAGTTCACATGCTGTTAAACAAATCAAATCATTATAAAGCATGAAAACCCAATAGTGAAAATATCCTACATTTATCGTTGGCTTCATATAAAAAGGCCATAGTTCTTTGCTGTCTTAATGTTTGAAATTGCGAAAGACTATTTGATCATTTCGCAAGAAATATAAAATAGGACAAAAATATTTTAATCTGCAAGAATAAAATGAATCTATAATTTTAATTACTGTAATTTCATCAATAATTCAGCAGGAAATACTTTGGTAAAAAACTAATATCTAACTGCCGGGCAGTGTGTACTTGGACTCGGCAGAAAGGAAGCGAGCAATCAGTGACCATTACTAAAACCTGGATGAGATCTCTCTAGACATGGGTAGTGGAATGAGAATAATCTATCTCCTATAAATTAAAGGGCACAGTTTGAAATACCCTGTTACCCAGATCAACCTACACCTGATGAAGGCTAGTGGACACAATGGCTGAAACATTGTGATTCATTGAGTTGTATAAGAATATTCTTGAGTTTTATAACTACGACTCTCTTTTTTGATATTTTACCACCTGGCCCAGTCCTTCTAGAGAGAATCGGCAGAATTCTTGACCCTAAGGAATCCAAAGTTAAATATATTTCTTCTATCCATTACATGATTTATGAGGATTTTTCCATTCTTCAAAACAAGGAAACTAGTTCCATATATTACATGGTCAACATTCTCTACCAAATGTCTCAAGAAGGGGAACAATATAAACCTTTCCATAATAAAAACTTTGATCTGGAATTGAACGGAATGAAAGCAACTGACACATACCCTCACCATTTTACTATTGAACTAGCTCGATGCAGTTGTCATTTTTACTGTAACAGTTTCTTTTCTCACACTTCCCGCCTGTGGAACTCTTTTCCAATGTACACAAGTACAAATTTAACAGGGAAACAAAAGTGCCAAAAAACTTTCTGTTATTGAAAAAAACCAGACGACATGCGTTGAACAAATGTCATCATTCGTTTGAAAAGGCACCCCTACTCTACCTAAACTTAACCTCATTTCAAAATTAACTAATATGTTGATACAACAGTTGTCAGTGAAAAAGAATACTCTACTGCCCCTTGTTACATGTGAAATCTGCTTAACCAATGACAAACACAAAAATAGCGGAAATGTTTTTTCTCCATATCTCATTCTCTGATGAAGTTTAAATAAAAGTGAAACATTAGATTTATAAATGGTTTCTTATTTGTTCTTTATCCTATCATTCTGTCAGATATTGTTCCATTGAAATGTGCTGGAGCCCCATCATGCATGAGCCACAAGCGCTTTCATATCATCAAGGGGTACATCCTCTAGCAGGTCTGGAAGTGTGTTCAAAATAAAGTCCCTATAGACAGATTTCTGGAGAACATATGGACCTACCAGACAGTCATCTAAAATTCCAGCCCACACATTAATCATAAACTGATGCTAGTTTCTAGCCTGCATGTAACCATGGGTATTTTGATCCATCCACAAATGCTGGTTGTATAAATTTATTATTCCATCTCTTCTAAATGTTGCCTCATCTATAAACAAGACTGAAGAGACAAACAAGGGGTCGGCAGTTTGTGCAGTAAAGCATCAGCAAAAGCTCTCCTATGGTGAGTGATCAGAAGACTCTGCACACATTGCAAATGATACAGATACAGGAGATGCTCTTGAAGTACCCTCCATATGGTACTATGAGATGTACGACATGATAGGGCCACTTGGTGTGTGCTGGTACTTGGATTGTCTCCAACAGATTGTAGAATGTGTTCATTGTAGTCAGGCGTATGAGCAGATAGTCTTCCTCGATCCATAGTGTGTGATGTCATCGATCCTGTCTCAGCAATACAATGATGAAGAGCAGCAAAGGGTGAATGACTCGGCTGCCTTCAGTGTGGAAATGCAATCGGATACAACTGTGCAGCCTTGCATCCATTACCATCTATGTAGCCATATATAAAAGTCATATCTGCTTGTTCATGATATGAATATCCTGCCATTGATAGATAAAACACTTCTCAGTTAACTCACTATTATATATATATAGGGTGTATTTTACAAAAGGAGGTAGGTTCCTCACACCAAAACAAGGACAAAAGTCCATATAAACTTATATCCGCAAATCCTTCATTTTTGGGTTATTGAGTTTAAAGAAAGTTTACAGTGCCATGTAGACTAGGTTACGTTTATCATTCGTGTACATTTGTGGCTAGTCTGACTCAAATGTTTAATGTGAGTAGTCATGAGTTAACTGAGAAGTGTGCTGTTTAACACCAAAACAACGTAAAATGTCCACATAATCATATGTCCAAAAGGCCATGTAGAATGTGTTCTTCATGGTCAGGTGTATGAACAGATCTCAGTCTTCCTCGATTCATGGTTTGTGCTGCCATGGATCCTGTCTCCGCAGCACAATGATGAACAGCAGCAAAGGTTGAATGACTCAGTTGCCTTTGATCTGAAAATGCAATCTTATATAGCCATGCAGCCGCACATCCATTTCCATTCATGTTTTGGTGTAAAGAACTTGCCCCCAAAGTTTGTGAAAGTATTTTTGATACACCTGTGTGTATATATATATATATATATATATATATATATATTTATTAGGTTGGTGCAAAAATAATGACATAATAATGTCATTTTTTGACGTTAAAAAATACGTCAAAAAACGACATTATTACGTCATTATTTTTGCACCAACCTAAGATATATAATTCACTATAACATAAATGTCTAGAGAGTGCTTTAATCACAAGGTCATCTACAGTCTTACAACATGTCACCATTCCTGGCAGGTCTAATATCACAGTGTGGAATACCAACTGACAAAAGTGATGAAAAGAAAAAGACTAAATGAATTTGGCTAGATAAAAAAGATTTTAAAAAATTTCTAAAACTCCCAGCACCCCTCCATCCTACCAACCTAACAAATTTAGTCTAATGTACAAAATGTGCCACAAGTAAACTTTTTCCACTTTGTCATACAATTTCCCAAATTGAACAGAATTCTTTAACTGCTTTTGTAACAATATACAAATATATATCTTCATTCATACATGTTTCATTAAATAATATAGTCAAGTGTTGTCTATTTATTTTATGTAAATTCTTTATAACGTCTGATAAGCTTAATAACATTATCATTAAATGAAGAAAGAAAATCACAATATTGATCCATATTTTTTAATCCAATCTAAGCTTTTGGCTTACATAAGCCATTATCAAAGATGTCAATTACTGTACAATATATTAAGCAATATACGGACAAGACAGTGATGATAGTCTGTTATTGTTTACATGGATGATTTCCATCGTATTCAACACATGAGGGTCAAGCAGCTCCGTTCCTAGGAATCGAAAGACCAGACCCCAGCACATATGATTTGATTATATTGGTGAAGGCTTCATGCAGAACCAATCACAAAGGGCTGAATAGAGAGACCTGGTGCACTACATGCCACAAGGTCCCCAAACAACCCTCCGCAGGTTTTGAATTTGAGTTCTCCTTCTCCTAGACCAGTTGCCATCCAAGGCTATAGAACCCAGTCTGCCCTGTTATTTACCCATAGTTGGAGAGGGAAGAGGAGGATTAATACCTTTCCCAAGGGTATTGGCATGTAAGTGAATGTAATGAATTCGGCTGGAATTTGAACTTGGCTCTCTGATTCCTCAATCTGAGCTGCTATCTACTACATCACTGTGTTCCCTAAATATATATATATATATATATATAACACTTTCTGGATTCTGGTCCTCGGATCTGATAAGGTAATTTACTTTAACACCTCTCTTATCCTAAAAAAACAAATCAATTTTCCTTGCACACAGTTTTGTCTTTCATTCTGATGTGAAGAAGCAGAAACAAATAGATGCTAGCAATATGTATTCTTTATACGTTTTGCCAATTTGTCTTCAACAACTTGGAAAAGTTCCTAAACTTGGAAAATGCGTGCCTCATGAATTGTCTGAAAACAACCTCAAATGCCGAGTTGACATCTGCTCTTCTCTCCATTCTCACCAACTTGTTTCACCTTTTTTCGATAGACTTGTGACTGGCAACGAAAAATGGATCTTTTATCGAAATGTTAAGGGTCGTAGACAGTGACTTGGTAAAGGGGAAGGACCCCAGCCACAGCCGAGAAGGGAACTTCATGGGCAAAAGTTTCTTCTTTCAATCTGGTGGGATCGCCAAGGAATAATCCACTTTGAATTCTTACCACCTAATGCAACAATTAATGCTCGAATATACTGTCAGCAATTAGAGCGTTTGAACCAAGCTTTGAGGAAAAAAAGACCTGCTCTAGTGAATTGAAAAAGGGTGATGTTTCATCAGGACAATGCGCGACCACACACAGCAAGAATCACGTCACAAAAGATCAAAGAACTTGGTTGGGAGAAAATTCCTCATCCACCTTATTCTCCCGATCTTGCTCCTTCAGACTACCATTTCTTTCGTAGCTTACAGAATCATTTGGAAGAAACAGCTTTTGTAACACAGGAAGAGGTTAAAACTGACATTTGTGAGTTCTTCGAATCAAAGCCAAAAGAATTTTACAGTAATGGAAATAGTAAGCTTGTTAATAGATGGAAGGAAGTC
This sequence comes from Acanthosepion lycidas, assembly GCA_963932145.1. NCBI lineage: Eukaryota > Metazoa > Mollusca > Cephalopoda > Sepiida > Sepiidae > Acanthosepion > Acanthosepion lycidas. The sequence goes on along the minus strand of OZ010575.1, from coordinate 105,130,344 downwards.
GTAGATAATCAGGGAAAATACATTGTTGATTGAATCTGTAATTAAATGTAACATTTGGTCACTTGTTTTCTTTATTCAAAATTCGGACAGAACTTATGGGATGACCTGAGACTAAAACCAGATGCAAGTGTGAGGTCATGTACTTTCCCCATTTGGCAGTTTGAAGTAAACCTATGTCAACCCTGTATCTGGTTTGCCTGATGCTCTGGTGTAAAACTGTCTGCTTATTAAAATGGAAACACTTAGAAAGGATTGAAAATTAAAATAATTAACTTTTCCACTTCAGTTGTTACTGTATATACTTGAGTATAGTGCAAGGTTTTATGATCAGTTCTTTACACAAAAATAAGGAATCACACTATACAAAGGTAATATTTTTGTAGAGATTAAAAATAAGACATGGAGAAAATCAAAAGTATGGTATCTAAATCTTCATATCAGATATTTTACAGTAAATGGTATTTATCACTATTTTGAGGTAGCTTTGTGCAAAAAAAGATTTGATTTGGTTTGTTTTACGGCATATCATCCTCAATGGGTTATTTCATGCTCACAAGATTTTTATTGCTAGGTAACTTTTATTTCCTTATTTTTAAAAATGTATTACTGGTAATATTTTTTTTCTTCAAAAATGTCTTGCTGGTAATAATTATTTTAAAAAATGTATCACTGGTAATATTTTTTCCTTCAAATATGTATTGCTGGTTTGGTTTGGTTTACAGTATATCAACCTCAATGGGTTATTTAATGCTGACAATTTTTATTGCTGGTAATATTTTTCCTTCAAAAATGTACAGCTGGTAATATCTTTGTAAAAAAATTTATTATCAGCAATACATTTTTGAAAAAAAGTATTTCTGGTATTAAAACTTATTTTTACACTTACATAGTGTTTTGACCTCGGTTTGGGGGTTAACTATTTGCATATAGCTGGGACCCTAACAGGTGCTACCACCCTGGGTCAGGGTAAACCTGAGAACACTAGCTATTAAGAGGTAGTTCCACACTCTTCAAAACCTCCTGATCAGAGGTCTTGTTGTTGGATGTAGTTTATTGACTTAGCAAGGACGTGTGAAAAAAAGAATGAAAACCACTTATTTGCTATATCTCCAAGATGATGCCCAGTACTATGGTAGGTCTCCTAGTATTGGTCAGAAGCTGGGGTTGCATTATACACGAGATATATGAGAACAATCGGGTTTTTCAGGGGTCACGATATACATGAATATGTATGGTATATGAATTTTTTTTTATTTATCAAAGTGGTAATAATTTACAAAAGCTTTGCTGGAATGAAAAAGATAAATTATTTGAATAATTTGCATGTTTTTTTTATTAATTTTAAAACTATCTGACTAAAAATTCTCTTTTTCACATTTTAAAAAGATTTTTTTTGTTCAACCCCTATCATAGCTACTATCCAGTCATCTATAGTAAAGTTTCTTTTGAAAAATAAAAATGTGCAAAATGAAAAAAAATTACCCACACTTCTCTCCATGCTCTTAGTTCATAAAAACGTGTCATCATGGTCGCCATACAGTTTTCTATATAAAAGATTCTTAAATCTCTAAAACAACTGAGGTTTTGTGCATTGCTATTTGTTGTATCCTTAAAGAGGTTACAAACAGACAATTTGGTACTCAAATGAACAGCAACACGGGCATAGATGAAAGAAAGAGAGGTTTATTGTAAAAGAGAATACACTACTGAAAGACAGGGAATCAGTTAGCAAGCTAGTAATTCCTGAAGCAAGTCTCAGGTATATCCTGTGCATGCTATATATTTCTACTGATATAGTCAGTCCACAATAGGCAATAGGGAGAGTGGGACATTCCATTACAACACTTGCATTGTTTTTCACCAACTGGATATATCATGCCACATGTTTTCAATCCTGTCAGTGGCCACAAAAAATGAAAATGGCTTAATGTACATCAGTAAGAGAATGTAAACTGAAATAACGCCCTGGTGAAAAAATGAAACATAAATCCTGTTTCCAATATATTGGGTTATATATTTAAAGATTCGCCTGATACCGTCTGAGGTTTAGGTAAGTAACATTTGCGATATCTTTACATTTGCTGCTACTTCCGTCTTCTCTCAAAATAGATTAACAAACCAGTGACTTACCCACTGCTATAAGGTTGTCTCTCTCTGTGCCTTTTCTATAAATACTTTCGTGCTAATTGTTTGGACGAGCTCTTTGCTATAGAACACCAAAACAATGCATTCTTATCAAGGAAGGTAAGTAAGAATGCATTGTTTTGGTGTAAGGAATATTGTTTTATGCTTGGGTCAGTGTTTGCGGCTAGCTAAGTTTAACGCTAAAACAGAAGACGGCCGTCCTTTTCCACGCATTTTGGTCTTGTGCCACATTTTGTAAATAAATTACAAATAAATATTGCTCTTCATTATAGTATCTAGGCTTTTTGAATTTAAGCGCAGTACTAGATTGGTGTCTAGGTCTCATCAATTTACATCTGAGCTAGCTAGATGTAGCCATCAGTTCTATGGTAACAATTTCTTTTCTTGCACTTCTCACTTGTGGAACTCCTTTCCAGCCAACTTGAATCTGCAAAAATTTAAATGCAATGGCAATCACTATCTACTGTCTTCCTGATTACTCTCTTCTCTTTCTGCTCATTTTTAATGTTTCCGTTCCTAATTCCTCCACAGCCTGAAACCCGTCGTGTTTTAGTGGCTTTACTGCTTTGCATGGGGTGATACCAAAAGATAAAATTAAAAAAAAAAAGGTCTTACCTTTAACCAGCAAGAACCCTGACTACTTCTTTGGACATCTTGATTGTGTCTGCCACTGTCTCAGTCTCTATGATTTTACTGACACTGATTTTTTTTGTATCCCAATAGATGGCTCATTGCCTCTTAATCGTCAGCTTGTAACTGACTTCTAACCATGACAGTGCTTATATATATATAAACCCATGACCAGAGCTTTCTAACTTCCAGCCAAGTGGCACCCTCAATAGGAGTAGATAGATTAGGATTGGGTTTCTGGTTCCTTCTATGGCCTACTTCAACACTATACTTCTGATGTCTCTGCTTGAATTCTTTTTTTTTCTTTTCTTCCAATAGGAGTAGATAGGTTTGCCTATCATCTGGTTCACATTCCTCCCCCATTTTTTTTTTTTTTTTTGAACAGGAGTAGAGGTTGTCTCCTGTTTAGGATTGGGTTTCCACTTCCTTCTAAAGCCTACTTTTAAACAATACTCCTAACATCTCTGACTGAACTCTGAGATGTTATTCACTAATTAAATCTTGACCTTTTCAAGCCATTATCTTTCCTGCATAGCCACCCCCCAACAACTTCTTGCCCTTTCTTATGCTCATACAACACCCCACGGTAACCCTCTACCTTGAGTGGCTCTTGGGCCTTGTATTGGGTGAACATTAGTGAAAAAGAAAATGTGACATGACCCTTCAGGATGTTGCTGATCATGCTCTCCACAATTTCCCATCATTTGTAGCCCTTAATAAATTGTCTTTTTGTTATCTCTGCATAACCTTATTTACACATTTTTCTTTGGCATGTCTCTCTTGCTTTTAATGTCATGTGAGTATCAAATTTTCCAAGCCCTCTTTTCTCATTATGCATCCTAGAAATTTCAATTATCTCTTGATGTTAAGTAGATGTGTCTTTTTTGTTTCCATTTTCTCTAAAACTTTGTCAGTGCTCACGTTCAGTCCATGGTATTCTCAGCATTCTTCCGTAGAACCACATTTCCGTTGCTTCAAGTCTCTTCATTTGTGAGTTATTTGTCCATGATTCACTGCCATATAAGAGAACTGTCATGACGTAACACTTCTGTACTCTTTTCTTTGTTTCTAATGAAATTTTTCTATCTTAACTTTTATTACTTGCCTTTCCACTACATTATTTTCAAGGCCTCTCAATTGCAGTAGCCTTATTGTTAATTACACTCAAAGTTGTTATCTGTTGCCATAGCAGTATGTGGCAGAGAGCAATGGTCACTCTTGAAATATTAATAATTATAGTAATATAGAATTTTTTTAATAGATGGGGAAAGATAATCGGTAGTGAAGTTTGTGCCCAGAGAATCTGTGCTTTGTCAGAATTATTAATATAAAATGTCAAAACAATAGTGTTTATATGAACTATGGGATACCAATTGGGAAGAAGAGACTGTTCATTTAATCATGAAGGGGGAGCAGTCAGTAATCAGGTTGTATTCTAAGTTTACCAACACCCCTTTTTTTTGTCGCTACCACTGTTTGTGTTTGTGCGAAAACAGTGTTGAAGTTTGAAGCTGGGTGAAGTGAGTTGATAAGCAGTCAACCAGAGAGAGAGAGTGATAGGCAGAGTGAGTGAAAGCGTCTCCTTGCTGCTGTAATAAGGGAGGAAGTGAACACAAGTTATTTACAATATTGCTGCAATACTACCAGTGAACCCCCTTATATCCCGATAGTGAAATAATTATGGCAACTACTAAGAAAAAAAAGGGTGAACCCAAAAACTACTTCTCTCCTTTTGGAATTATTTGCAATATTTGTTTGTTTGTTTTTTTTTCTGGGCTTTATTTCATATACACTACTTTCTTGTAAAAGAAGCATTATTCATTTTGTACCAATTTCTTCCTTATATACATATACATAAATCTTTCTTTGGACTCGAATTGAGTTGTACATATTTGATTTTTCTGCTTGGCCCGATTCTCGCCACAACGAACTTGCAGGTATACCAGCTGAATCTTCCGTGATCTACGATTTGTTAATTGCTCCTCAGGATAAAAAAAAAAAAAAAAAAAAAAAAAATCACTACGTGGTTGGAAAGTGTAATCAAATCGACATTGTGAACCAGAAACTTTGATGGAATCTGTAATACTGGACCAGGGCAGGATCAATGGCCAGTCTTGTGGGGTTAGGATAGGGTGTTACAGAATAGGACAACACAACTATGAAATTCAAATTCAGGGATCAGGGTCAGTAGCAGGATAAACATTTTGTACAGCAAATGAAGTCACATACAGAATGATAAAGGTTAATACTTTGCTTAGCTTCTGGAAGGTACCTTTAGCTACCCTAATGCATCTTCCAATTTCAGTGTTGCAGTTTCTATCCTCTGTTAAAACACTTCTCAGATATTTAAACTGCTGTAGTTATTTGATTTTGGTATCTCCAGTTTGTGAACCAACGCTTTTTATCTTTTTTGCAACTAATGTTTACTTCTTTCCTTTCGCTTTCCTTCACTATGTTTTGTAGAAGTTCTTGCAGTTTTCTTTCTATGTCTGCTATCAACATTGTGTCATCTGAATATTTTACATTGATAAGAATCGATAATAAATCCTGGCAGGACTTCTAATTCTCTCAGAATCACATTACTGTAGGTACCGCCACAAAATCATTAAAAAAAGAAAAAAAATCATCATACCGTAATGAAAACAGTTTTATTGTCAAAATCTTTACTATTAAGAGGATGGATTAAAGTATTTTTTTGAATATTTAATTAAATTTTTTTACTTCTTTTTAGAACATTCAAAATTTTGATTAAAAAAACTTGTTTTTCTTGCGTCAGTGATTGTACTAACTTTTAGCATAGCAAATATTTGCGGTGACACATTAATTTGGAAATTCTGGATGTTTTTGCAAAATTGGGCCCCATCTTAGCAAAAATCTGTTCTGAATCAAAAAATAAAAAAATGCAATAAAACTAAGACATTATTTAATTAGAAAAGCTTTATGAATAATATATATTTAAGACAATATTGTCTGAAGAAAAAAGTTTTTACAATTGAAAATTAATTTTTACAAGATGTTGGCATTTTTTACAATTTTAAATTGAATAATTTATAAAGTTTTTAAAACTTAAAATTTAGTTTCAATGTGAAATTTCTTACGAAATATTGTTATTAAGTAAAACTATATTTACTAATCATATACTGTAAAGCTTATTACAATCTGATGACCCTGAATATTTAAAAAAATTTTGATTTTTTTATGTGATATATGTGCAGAATTTCTAAGTATGGATGTACAAACTGACAAATCTATCATTAAAAGGTCACATGTTTTAAGGGTTGTCCCCCTCTTATGTAGAAAAGAAAAAAAATGAACTTTATCATCTGTGCCATCATACTTGAACATGTTCAACGTCAAAAAAACAAGACCCTGTGGTTAAGAAATGCTTGTATACAAGTTATAATATTTCTTTCAAATCAGATTAATTTAACTTTAAATTGCTAATTTTCCTCAACATTTCAGAAATATATATTTTATTTTTGCAAGATTTTTAAAACCAATAATTAGCTTTAGCCTACAAATGTGTCAAAAAAATGCCCATTTTTATCAATTTTACTGAAAAACAAAACTGATTACGATCAATATAATTTCTGTATGAAATAAACCACAGAATATTTTGTTGACCAGAAATAATAAATTTTAAATCCTTCAATCAATTAAAGCTAAAATGAAAGCTTCAAGAAGGCCTTTTCATTTTAAATCTTATGTATACTGAATTAGTAGAGGTACCTACATTACTGCATAGGTTGAATAAGGCTGGAGAGAAGACACACCCTTGTCTTACGCCCTTAAAATGAAAGACATATACAAATCTGTTGTGCATGGCATATTGACCTGCAAACAGATATTGAATGACGGAAGACAACAAAAAAATGAAGGCTTGAGTAAAAAATATGCTGCCAAGTTTATTTTCGTTAAAGAAAATACAACAACAAAAAAAAAGTTACAGTGTACTAAGCAATCAATATCTCTGCATGCTCGTGTAAAGGGTGAGAAGTGCATTGTCCTGGGAAGGACAGTTTATTGCATATTGTTTTTGTTGGCAAGGGTGGCTGATGACTATCAAGCTGGAACTGCTGCTGTTGGCTGAAACTGTCAGGAAGTAATAATGCAAACTTGGTTTCCCATATTTATATGTAGGTGTTTTATTCAGGGCTTCACCTGCTTGTCCAGGTGGGTAGGTAGGTGATACTTGGGAGAGCTTCTGCTATACAAGTTTTTCCCCTGACCAACTCCTCATCCATCTACTAATCTCGATGTGATGGCTGGCAATATTAAATGGAGGTTTCCGAACTATGCATAAAACACATCCATCTTCTGCCAACGGTGGACCAGAACTCTCTCTGATCCGCAGCATGCCCGTTGGATATACCCTATCTCCAAAAACCCATCATCCACCCCTTTCCTTCCCATTCCCCCGTGATACTTTTGAAATTCAGTTTTCTAAGTTAACTATCTGTTGGTCCATCAAAAGGAAACACTTAAGCTTGAGATAAAACCACCTCCTCTTCCATGTCGGTTTCCATAGTATCGCACATGAAAATTATCTAGACTCTTGAAGCAAATTAGGGCTTATAACCATATCACTTTGAATAACAGGTGCTGTAATGGATAATGGCTCAAAATTGTAAATCAGAGAGCCAAGTTACAATCCTAGTTGGGTTCATTATATGAATCCACCACTTTTCTTTCCAGCTATAGATTGATTAAATTATATATATATATATATATATATATATATATATAATTTTAATAAATTATTATTATCTCCAAAAATTACTTACAATCTAAAAGTATTTTTTGGCTTTAAATCACCTGCAAAAGGTTCTTAAGTCGTTAAAAACAAATCAATGGAGCTCATTTAAATGAATTTGTTTTAGGATTAAGTGGAATTTTATTCAAAAGCTGAAATTTTTTTATCATAATTATCAAAATATTTACCCCAATTTCTTTCCAAAAATCTTTTTATTCAACTGACACAATTTATTCAGAAAAAAAAATGAAATACAAAAAAAAAAAAAAAAAAAAAAGGTACAAACTCCGCTCAGAGGCCAACAGAATTTGTTGGACTAACTGGCAATGAAGAAAATTTAATTCTTGAAGCCATCAGTTGATACATGAAGTAAGAATTTCTTCTATAGAATATTAACTGACATATAAAGAAATATACCAGGAAAATTAGGGCAAAAAACAAACATAACAATAGATACAAAATTAAAACTAAATTAAAAAATTAAATTTTTATTGCAACAAATAATCATAATGTAAAATTTTGTAAAACTGCAAAGAAATTTCCACCAACCGGTCAATATCACACCATGTTGCATTTCAGTCCTTGATAGCAGCCAGATATATCCTGTTTCTGGTTTGGTTGCATTCAGCAATAAGCAGCGTTAACTTTTGCTACCATCAGTCACTACAGGTAATAATTTCCTTTGTGCAATATTGATTGTCATATGAATAAACAAACCAGAAAAGCCAGGACAGAAAATGAATGAATCAGGTCTAACAATATCTAAATAAATTCATATCAAAATGTTTTGAGCACACCTTGCCCCCCCCCATTGCAGTGTGAACTTTTTCCTTTAAGAGTTTTTTAACAGCTGCAGAAAAGTCTAACTTAAAGTTTAAAAGATCACAAATTTTGCAGGATGTTTCAGGTGCCTACAAAGTTGAATGATTGCTTTTACGAATTATCAACCCTTTGTGAATTATTTAAAACTGAAACATTTTGAATTGTAAGAATATTTTTTTGAGTAACTATTGCATTAACAATTTTTTGAGAATAACAATAATCTTTTTAGTTACTAGTCCTACTATTTAATCCATAGATAAGGGGAAGAGATGGATTCATACCTTTGCCAAAGTTTTTTGACATTGAATTTTTTTTTTACAGCTTATCAACACTTTGTGCATTAAATAAGCTGAAACATACAGTAGCGTCCAAAACTAAGGGACAAAATTTTGAAACCTAATATTTGTTAGAAATAACAACTTTGAAAAGCTGAAATTTTGACAACTGGTAGTCGTTATCATCCATAATAACATACTAAAATTTGAATTGTTTGCAAAGGATAGAAAAAGAATTATAACAATTATTTATTTATTTTCAAATTTGCAACATCCAAAAGTAAGGGACAAAATTGAGAAAAATCTAAAATCTTAAAACTAAAATTTTGTCCCTTAGTTTTGGACGCTACTGTATTTTTGCATTGTGAGAATAATTCTTTTTTTTAATATTACATTAACAATTTTTTTGAGAATAAAAATTATTTTTCCAGATACAAATCTTACTATTTAATCCATAACTGTGTCAAGAAGATTTTACCTTTTCCAAGGATATTTGCATGGAAGTGGATGCAACAAATACAAAAATATAAAACAGCAATTAAGCATATTATATTTAAAGCCTACACATAAACTACAGCAGATCATGAACCATCAACACTGATATAAAGTTATTTTGGTGGTCTTGGAATGCTCAAAGATTTATTTCCTTATAGATTAATGATAATTTTTTTTTTTTTTTTTTTTAGTGTTGTGACCTCATCAAAAAAGCTGACATACTTCCAGTCATCAGCGCACAATTACTTAGGGGAGCAAATTCTCAGCGATTATGGAATCCCCGGAATCGTTAATCTTAAATGGAATTTGGGTTTTTAATGCAATTTTCAATAATAAATCACAATTGTTTGAATTTTTTTTTTAAATTCTTTCAAAACTTAATAACTGTCACTCTGAAAAACCCGAAAAATATTTAAAAACTTTTCTAAGAAACTGTATGTTGCAAACGATATGAAAGTCAGTAGGTCACTGAAATCCATTGCTAAAGTGAAAATGGAAGACAGACATTAGTTGCTGTCAAAATTTGAGGGGAGAGAGAGAGAGAGATGAAGATCAAACCAATAAATTTAACAAAATCATTTCCTTTAAGGCCTCACACAATTTACAAGTAAAAGATTCTAAAAAAGTTGTTTTATGAATATGAAAGAAAAGTAAATGCTATCACGTGCCTACTATACAATTTTGAAATAAAGAAAAAAAACATTCTCCAAAAACACCATTCTATGAAACAACTGGCTTGTTTAAGCTTACCATCACACAGCGATTCTCCCATGTTATATGTATGTAAGCACTGTGAGTACTCCCACTATCCCCAATTGCCTGCTACCTCCCACTACCACCGCGTGGTATATCCCAGTAATAGAAATTACTACTATTGGAGTGTTAATAAAGTTTTGGTTACGTTAAGACCTGTGTCTCTCTGCTCTCATTGGTTTTACTAATCTTTACTAATATGCTTCAGTCACGTACCTGTATCAACATAATATAAAATGGTGTCAGGAAATAACTAAGAACCATAACACTCACAACGCTTAAAAAAAAAAAAAAAAAAAAAAAAGGAATTTCTGCCGCACCCAAAAGAACTCAACTCTTCATCCGACAACCTTGGACAGGAATGGGAAACATGGAAAAACCAATTCCAGCTATTTCTGCAAGCTACAGTCAGATAGAAAACCGGAGAAGGTTAAAACATCGATACTATTGACCTGTATAGGAAATGAAGAAAGAAACACAGAGGTTCGACGAATATGTCACCGAACTGCGGCAAAAGGCAAATAAATGTGAATTTGGAGAGCTCACAGAGAGACTTATTAAAGACATTCTCATATGTGGCATAAACGACATTATGCTTCGAGAGGTAATGCTGCGAGAACTGTCGTTGGACTTGGGAAAAGCTATCCAAGCAGGCCTCAGTGCAGAAGAAACTAAACGACACTCTAAAATAATGGCCACGTCGGACACTGGAAACATATCCCTTATTTGGGATATGAAGAAAAATAAAATAAAAAACAAGACGTTTTCCCATGCAACGTTCAAGCAAGAAGATAGAAGGCCCACCAGACAGCATTGGATTGAAAAATGCACCTACTGCTCTGGTGCCCACCAGAAAAACAACTGCCCCGCGTACAACAAAAACTGTACAAACTGTGGTAAAAAAGGCCATTGCGCTCGAATGTGCCGAACAAAAAAGAAAAAATTATATAATGTCGGACAACACAGCTCAGACCACGAGGAATTAGTCCATTTTAACTTGGACGCCATATTGAGAAAAAATGTACACGTGGTTACTGACAAGTGGAAGATGAAGTTACCTTGTAACGAAACCTTTATAAATTTTAAAATAGATACGGGTGCTGAAGTAAACGTTATACCTGTAAAAATATACAATACAATCAGGCCTAAACCAAAATTAGAAAAAACTTCAATTACATTAACAGCATACAACTGCACAAAAATACCCATAATTGGTAGCTGCATGATATGTCTACAAAACAAAGACACGAAAATAAAGCAAATTCATTTAATCACCCATGAAGGACTAAAACCAGACCCTTCCAAAGTAAAGGCGATTACACACATGCCTCTCCTCGAAAATAAAAAAGACATACAACGATTTTTGGGAATGACCAACTATCTGTGCAAATTCATCCCAGAATACTCGGAAATAACTACACCTCTAAGAAAACTCCTACACAACAAAACTCTTTGGTCGTTCGATAAACACCCAATAGAGGCTGTAGAGAAACTTAAACAGATAATAACAAATTTACCAGTCCTAAAATTCTACAACCCTTGTAAAGAAATAAAGATAACCACTGATGCCAGTAAACACGGCTTAGGTTTTGTCCTACAGCAAAAGCACAACGGTATCTTATGCATCAAGGTCGACAACTCCTGCAGAACAAAATTATTGTCCGATTGAATTGGAAACACTTAGCATAGTGTTCGCCTGTAGCAAATTCCATCAATTTATCTATGGAAAAAATTTTCTAATAGAGAATGATCATAAACCATTAAGGCAAATCTTTAAAAAATCAATTACTAAAAGCCCTCCAAGAATACAAAGATTCCTAATGGCCCTCCAAAAATATGAATTTGAAGTGATATATATCCCTGGTCAAGAATCTGTAATTGCTGACGCATTATCACGTGCATATATATCGGACAGCTCACAAGAGATATCGGATACGGAGATGGACAAATATATCCATACCATCTTTCGTGCATTACATTGATCACGAACATGGGGGTCATGATGTCTTAACATGTAAAAGAGATGGAGATAATGTTCATCTCGATTTAAAATTTCGTATGGTAGATATACCGTATAATTATCTGAATGCAAGCATGACAAATGTTGAATTGGAAACATACTTGAGTGTTGCGAAATCTTTCAGAGTTAAAAGTTGCAGTTTTCAAATCACTAATATTGTTCCAATAACTGACGAGTTAGTAACAGTAGTATTTTGTACCTGACCTAATACAACTTTTAACACTAGACCATGGATGGCAGCTTATGTAGATTCTAAATATGGTGTTTTTCAACAACGTGATTACACACCTACATCTTTACCTAATAAATCTTTTACAAAGAATATACCAGCAACAAGGGCTGAAGGACGTTTAAGTCATTGTGTGGCTTACCGTCAGTTTTCATATTCATGGTGGAAACATCAAACTGGTGTCGAAATATTGGATAAGTAAACAACGACAGATGTCTACTTACAGAGTATATCAAAGTATATACAATACAGGAGCATGGAAGATGTTAGCAGCTGGAGACACTTTCGGTTACAACTGGATAAATAGAAATCCAGCTTGGTTTTACTTATGTGCATTTAATTCTTTCTACGATATATTTAGTAGTGCTCCATCTTTACTATACCAGTAGAAATTAACTCTAAAACAGCTGTCAATCAAAATTCGACACCTTGGATGCCTGCTAAAAATGAGAAATGGCAGAAAAAAGCAAATCCTAATGTAGAGAGTGACGATTGGAATGTTGTAGGTAAAAGTTGTTTAACTCAAATGCCTATTAATCCATCAAATCCACCACCTGTATGTTGTTTAGACCCTATTCCAATATTAGATTGTGCAAATAATCCTGCAAAAATAGCGTTTTACTTAGTCGGTAATTACTTTTCAGAGGTTGACTTTGAATATATATCAGGCTCTCCACAAATGATAGGATTTATGTGTCCAACTCAAACAGGTGCTTTTATCAATACTTCTGAAAAATCTAATGTATGCATGTTTCCATCTGGATTACGTCATTATACTGGTGCACCTAATAGTGCAACAGCTACGCCAATACCTGGAGCTAAACGTTAATATATTTCTTATTATATTTCCTTACAGATTGCCGATGAGAAGATATACATGGCAGTGTATCAATTCATCGGTGATGAATTTGTCCTGCCTAAGCACTATCTTCCTAAATGTGCATCCACTGTAGGAGAAGGTTTCTCACTTCGTCTGAATGAAGACTATAACGACATCCACGATATCGAGAAACAAATGATTTACGAATCAGCAACAAAAATCTTAAATTTTATTAAACTTAGAAAAGCTATTGTAATATATCATGGAGCAGAAAGAAAGGAACTCTGTAAAGGGAAACCGTGGAATACATATAATCATTTCCACATAATATGGAAATCAAGTTGTGAACCTCGGAAGGATTCCTCATGGTACACAGTAACAAAAACTTATTATAGAGCATCAGGATTTAGACATGGTATACCTAAAGTGTTGCATATGAAGTTCCCGAGTAGTGCTTGTAACTACTACTGTAAAAAACCGAGACAGATCATAATCATGTCAGACAGTAATTACGTCATGAAGACACTCTCGGAATGGTGTATGCAACCTTACTTAGAAAAATCAGTTACCACACAACCATCTACATCAAAATCTAAAGAGCCATCAGAATCAGAACCTTTCTTAAATAAGTTTAAAGAACCACCACTAGTGTTATTAAACTATCTTAACAGGGTATGGACCAGTAAAAGTTATAGATCAGAAGGTGAAATAAAATCGGATTGGATATCTAGAAATACCAATCCTAACAATAACTTCATGCGTGCAATATCGCATCCGCAATATAATACAATTATAAAAAAGGTTATTGAATGTAATAGGATTAAACTGGTAAATTAAAGTTTCATGGATTCTATATCTGAATGATCCGTCTTACCTATCTTTAGATATTTCTCTTTGACTATTTAGATTGATATTAAAGGAACAAAATATCCCTATAGATCAATTTGTAAATGATATGTGGGCTATACTGAATAAAAAATATACCAAAAAAAAAAAATCTATTAGTTCTTCAGGGTAAACCTGATAGCGGTAAATCTACATTAGCCAGATCAGTTGTTGAACTGTTTCAACATTCGGCAACTGTACAGGGAACGACCAGTTTCCCTTTCATGAGTCTAGTAAATGTTAAAATTGGTTTAATTGAAGAGCCCAATATGACCATGGAGACTCTTCAAACGTTCAAAAAGATAAGTGAAGGAGTAGATACTGAGGTTAACATCAAGCATGGGGCTGATCAAACAATAAAACGTACACCAATCATAATAACAAGCAATCATGATTTCGATCAACACGCACAGTATACCCAATGAGCGATCAAAAACTCGACGTCTACCGAGAAGAAACTGGGCAAGACCCAACACTACGAATGCTAATGAAATATGCAACGTCAACTTGGCCAGAAAATAAAGACGTGCCACCCACATTAGCGCCATACATGCCAGTTCGAGATGAAATATCAGTCGTCAAAGGACTAGTACTGAAAGGTACGCGAATAGTAGTCCCAACCTCTCTACGAAAAGAAGCCCTACAAAAAATCCATACTGGACACTTAGGGATAGAGAAGTGCATTGCACGAGCAAAAGAAGTCGTATATTGGCCCAACATAAACAGTCAGATAAAAGAAATGATAAGTACATGTACACACTGCTTAAGTCATAGAAACCAACAACCGTCTGAACACCTAATGCACCATGAAATACCAGTAACACCTTGGACGAAAGTCGCGACAGACATTTTTTATTTAAACAATAAAGCATACGTAGTGATTATAGACTACACAACGAGATATTTCGATATCCACAAACTTGATGACTGCAAATCACGCACAGTGATCAATAAAATAAAAAACACTTTCGCAAAATTTGGTATTTCACAAATAGTGATCAGCGATAATAGACCCGAATACGTATCATCAGAATTTAAACAATTCGCTAAAAAATGGGATTTCAAACACATCAAGACAAGTCCGAACTATCCACAATCAAATGGACTAGTAGAAAGAAATATACAGACTATCAAAAGAACATTAATAAAGTCCTTTGAAAGTAACCAAGACCCATACCTAGCAATGTTAGCACTGAGGACCTCTCCATTAAAAGATAAATCGCCGTCACCAGCCGAACAACTAATGAAAAGAACGCTTAGGACAAACCTTCCTAACATCTTGCACAATAAATCAATGAAAAGGCATGATGTAGACAAAAAGTTCAAAGAACTACCAACACTAAACAAAGACGATACTGTTCGTATTCGTTCCCAAGATAATTGGAAACTGAAAGGCAAAATTGTCAAAAAGCTAAAAGAGCCTCGTTCGTATCTAATAAAAACAGAACAAGGAAAACATCTAAGACGCAACAGGCGTCACCTGTTAAAAACAAATGAAAACCCAACACCCAAAGTTACATACGACTATGAAAACATATTAAACCAAGAAAACAGTCAACAAAGACTGGAAGCCTAATTGTTCTTCCTCTCTTTGTGAAGCTTGTTGTTGTTGTATTCTCTGTGCCTGTTTGTGGTACGACTTGCTTGGAAGAATTTAAGAATATGCTGAGGCTGGGCATAATAAGACCATCTTCCAGTCCTTATGCCACACCGTTACACATGGTCCCTAAGAGCGAACCTGATAGCTGATGACCGTGTGGAGATTACAAACTCCTAAATGCTCAAACCGTGCCAGACAAATATCCAATTCCTCATATTAATGACTTTGTTTTGTTCTTTGAAGGTGCTACCGTTTTCACTAAGCTAGACCTAAAGAAAAATTTTCATCAGATACCTATTGAACCATCTGATATTCATAAAACAGCGATTACGACACCATTCGGTTTATATGAATTTACCCAAATGCCCTTCGGACTCCGTAATGCAGCGCAATCTTTTCAGCGTCTTATAGATGAAGTCCTCCGCAGATTACCTTATGCATATGCGTACATTGACGACATACTAATAGCCAGCAAAACGCCCGAGGAACATCGTAACCATCTACAATCAGTATTTGAGTGATTACAACATTACAGACTAAAGCTGAACATCGATAAATACTTATTCGCTGTCCTCAAATTAACTTTCCTTGGCCACGTCATTGATAAGAATGGGTTAACTCCCCTAGACGAAAAGGTCAAGGCCATTAATGATTTCTCACCACCGTCAACATTACGACAGCTACAACGATTTATAGGTATGATTAACTATTATCGTCAATTTATACGTAACTGTGCCATTATACTTCTTCCACTGACAAATCTCGAAAATTATATTATCTGTGGATGAGCTGGATTCTTTTCATCGAGCGAAGCAAGCATTGCAGGATTGTACCAAACTCGCATACATTACATCTTCACCAGATGTAAAACTGATGCTAACTACCGATGTGTCGTCAGATACAGTTGGTGCAGTACTTCATCAAATAGCTCATGGTGTGGAAAGACCATTGTCATTTTTCTCAATTAAGCTGAATACGGCCCAACAGAAGTATAGTACCTTCAGCTGTGAACTGTTGGCAATTTATTTAGCCATCAGACACTACCGGCACATTCTAGAAGGTCGCGATTTTTCCATCTTTACAGACCATAAGTCACTAACGTACGACCTACACACGAAGTCGGATAAACACAATCTGCGTAATATCCGCTACATGGACTACATATCACAATTCTCATCGGATATTCGCTACATTAGTGGAACTAGCAACACTGTGGCTGACATCCTGTTTCGAACAACTCCCAGGGCAGTGCAGAATACGACACTGAACTTTGGTTTGCTCATCAGCTAGATTATCAAAGATGAAAGCTACCCACTCAGATACTTCTTTAAAAATCAAGAAACAACCGCTCCCGTTTACGAGCAGGTCAGTTTATTGTGACACCAGCATAGGTAACCTGCGTCCGTACATTTCACCAACCATGCGCCGTCTAATTTTTGATCATTTCCATTCACAAGCACATCCTGGAGGCAAGGTGGCATTGTGGACCATGTCAGACAGATTTATCTGGCCCGGTATGGCAACTGACATTAAGCAGTGGTCCCGCACGTTTACATTGCCAAGCCACCAAAGTTGGCAGACACACGAGGGCATCTACATCAACCTTTGCCAACCCAGACGGTCGTTTCACCCATCTGAATGCTGATTTAGTGGGTCCACTTGAAAATGTGAATGGATTTGAATACATCTTAACAATAATCAATCGATTTACGCGATGGCCAGTCACTATCCCTCTGCAATCGACTACAGCTGCAATTGTGGTAAGTGCTATTTTCAACAATTGGATTACAACTTTCGGATGCCCTTTGGTAATCACTACCGATAGAGGTCCACAGTTTCAATCAGCACTTTTTAATGAATTCACTAATCTATTACGAATTAAACACATTTCCACTACAGCATACCACTCATTGTTCCAACGGCCTTGTAGAAAGATTCCATCGATAGCTTAAATATGCTATAACTGCTTCAACCAACGTCTGAACTTGGGTTGATAAACTTCCCCTGATCATTCTGGCTTTGAGAAATACTGTCAAGCAGGACCTAAACTGTACCAGTGCTGAATTGGTTTTTGGGACTCCCCTAACCTTGCCAGGACAGATTTTTTGGCCCTGTATTGGACAACCTAACTACCAGCCAGTTTGTCAGCAATCTTCGGCAGAAAATATCTGAAACGATTTATACCCTGACCAGAGCTTTTCACAGGCCATATTATGTTCCAGCTGATCTACATAAAGCCAATTTCGTATTTCTATGCCGAGATATGGTCTGTATACCATTAACGCCTAACTATACTGGACCGCAACAGGTTATTTCTCAAGCGTCGAAATATTGTTATAGATCTTGCTGGCAAGCAAACTACGGTCAGCATTGACCCGTTAAAACCAGCTTACATCAACAATGACGACAGACCTGTGACCACTCAGCAAACACCTGTTTCAGAGACTTCACACAAACCCCCATCTTCTACGCCTGAACCGCAAATTAATCCACCTACACAGACCAGGTCCGGCAGGCATGTTCATTGGCCAGCGAAGTATACTACCTTTTATACATATTAATGTTCAAACTACGTTGACCATTAATCTGGTGGGGGTATTTATAAAATCGTCCATATTTTCCATTCACCCCCATAAAAAATACACTCTTCCATAAGAATCAGTTTCAACCAATCAACACCATACATTGTGAAACTCAACTTCCTATTGGTCGAGACATGTAACACTTGTCAAAAAACTGTTTTCGTGCCCAATTCACGGGAGCCTACTTTGACTTCCCAAAACAAATAAAAGAACGAATTTCAGTCCAATTCACCAGTCAGTAATTTGCCTTACTGATCGGTTGAACTCTCTGCCTTCGAGTGGGAAGGAACACGAAGGAGGCTACGCCGAAGGGCGGATTCTCTTTCGGGGAGGTAAACCGACCCTGAACCCATTTATACGGGTTAAATGGGCATATTTTTGGCCGAGCCCACATTAAACCAGCCTTGTGCCACATGATGCCCACGTGGGGGGAGGGACTAAATATAGTCAGTAATTCACCTTCAGAGAGATTCCACGCGTGTCTACATTTTGACTTAGGAACTTTTTGCACGTCAGCTGCTGACTCAACTACCAACAGCTTTCTTAAAAAAAAGTGTTATTTTACACTACTAAATAGAAATTGTAATTTCAACCAAAGACAAAGAAAAAGACAATCCAAGGTAAACAACTCTGGAAGAATTAGAAAACAAATCCTACTTTAATCTCACACATTTATTTTCTAAATTACCTTTTGTGTTACATATGAACATTTACTCAACAATTGAACATTGCTGAACTTTAATTCATTTAATATTCTCAATTCAACTTCGTCAACTTGCATATAACCAAAACACAACCTTTTCTCCAATTTTCTTAATTGTATATAAATGTTTGATATTTTCTAGTTGAATTCACATCTACCGTTGTTTCTTGTTCATTTTGCCATGAGATTTATTCAACTTGTATTGTCTATGCTTTATATTATTGTGATTAATATGAAGAACATGCTTTCAAACTCATCATCTTAAAACAAAAACCTTCTGATTGAACACTCAATTCATAGCAATCCCAACACATTATTAGATGTAATCTTTTTTTCTTCACCCTTAATTTCTACAAATCTGGTTCTTCTTATTTTGTGTTGCACCAGCCATAACATCATATAAAAACTATAAACGACAGTGACCAAACTCATAGGGTTGACACTATAAGAACAGACTGGACAAAACAGAGGCAACAGGGAACATGTCAATATTGTGGCAGAAAACATGAATTTGATAAGAATGAAAATTGCCTGGCATATGGGAAAGCATGTAACAAATGCAGGAAGAGAAACCACTTCGCCAACTGCTGTAATTACCAACCACACAAGAGTGGAAGACAGTCTTACAGAGAAAAAGAATTTCACTGACTGTGTGTTGGTGGAAGCAAAAAGGACAGATGGTACTACGGAGAAAACGTTAACACACCTAGAAGAATTAAGGAGGACTGAAACCAAATCAGATAAAAGTTCTGAAGATGAGGAATTTGTCAGAAAAATGACTGATAAGATTAGAACACATAAAATAAAAAATATAAAGCAAAAATATCACAAAACAATAGAAGTAAGAATCGGTGATATAGACGCATACTGTGAACAGGATAGCGGAGCTTCTGCAAACATTATGGATGAGTACCAATTTAAGGCAATAAATACTAATGAATTAAAACCCAATTATGACTGAGTAAAGACTATACAGGGAGAATTATCAGTGAAAGGGGAATTTGAAACAATAATTCAGAACAAGAATAGAAGTACTAAAGCAAAATTTATTATCGTGAGAAAACACATAGATAACCTTCCTTCATTAGGCAAAGATACTCCTCCTGATAGAATTAGGCATGATGATATCATAACCAACTGGGAACCTTAAAGAAAGAATTAAACGGATAATTGGAATATGAATGAATCAAAATCCACAAAGGAATTAATTAGAGAATATGAAGATGTACTCCAAGCAATGGGGAACATTAAGGAACTCAAGACAGGAAAACTCATCGAAATAGGATTCGAAATGGAAGCTGGAATACAATCAATAGCTCAGAAACCCAGACACATACCATACCACCTAGAGTCACCATTCAAAAATTGGAGCGAACAAAGAGAAGCAGATGGTATTTCCAAGAAAGTGTCCAGAAACGAAGCCGTCATATGGTGTTCACCTTTGGTTGTAGAACCTAAGCCAAGACATGCAATGAAAGAACGCAGCAAACTGGAACCAAACATGACACAAGCAAGCATAGACATGCGGAGAAGATTTCGTTCTGATGAGTTGAACATCTCGGTGTTCACGAAATAAAAATTATTAACAAAATGGATAATTAAAGTCCCCGTCTTCTTATTATCATATATATTACCATAAACTGGTAATACAAATATATGATGATTAAAAACAACCGAATCAGTTTATTGGTTCTCTCACATCAGAGCAAACATCAAAGCCAAAACAATATATACTCCCAGACTAATGTTATATACAAATGAAAAAACATTTAAGCCCACAACCACTCCTGTTTACAGAAAGTTGTCTGGTAGAACTTAATCAGGTGATGATTAGTATTAGGCTTACTCAACATTGGGAACATGTCCGGGCATACTCTACTGATTTTTATATTCAATGTTCAGCTATTGCTGAACTTGATACTTTAATCATACTTATGAAAAATTTCTACCTTTCATTTGTGAATATTGGCTGTTAACCCTCCTTTTTTTCTTATGAGTCAGAGGGTTTGTGTCATGCATCCCTGGCACATAAAAATCTTAAAGGATGCAGTAACTTTCCCATCTGTCTGTTGCAGGGATGCAACTAGTTTCCCATGAAAAGTGATACATTGCACAAAACCAAGCCATAACAGTTATGACATAGTAAAAGAAATTTGTTGTTGGTTGATACTAAGTAAACAACGACATCAATTTAATTTCAAATGTAACTAATATAGTCTTTTTTTCAGCCTTTAAGAGGGACCCAGGGGAACTGGAAGGCGGGCTGGTTGACCACTATCGGGAAAAGACAACTCATCTACGAGTTGTTTGAAGAGACGGTTTATTTGGTGCATGATGCAGCAAAGGGGCAGGTCTCAGAACTTATAGGGGGTCACTTAGCAAGGAACCCTCAATTAACCTGGACAGAATTAGAAGGATTGCTAGTGGGAAAATATGCAGATGAGGGAACAGCAGTCAAGGCCATGAGGAGCCTCATGAAACATGCCCAGGTGAACGATGGTCAAGCGGACATTACCCCAGGAAAAGGGTAGCTAGGGTGTTTTCCCTATTGACCTAAGAAGGGGAACTCACCTGTGAAGTGGTGATAAAAGGAAGGGCAATGAGGCCCCCTATAGACAAAGGGGCATCTGTGTCTTTGATCGGAGAGGAGCAATATAATAGACTGAGGATATGGAGATGGTTGAGGAGACCTGATATCGAGATTAGTCAGGTAGACGGGAAGCCAGTTACAATAAAGGGAATGGTGAGGCTGAGGTCTGAGTCCTCTTGGAGTTTTCCCATAGTAGTGGTGGACAAGAAAGATGGAGGTGTCGATTTTAGTAAACTGAATGCTGTCTCAAAACCACTGACAGTGCCCCTACTGTTGATAGATGATATTTTGACCCTTCTGGGAAGGGCGAAGTACTTCTCTACCATAGATCTGAGATCAGGTTATTGGCAAGTGGCCCTCTATGAGGCTGATAAGGAGAAAGCTGCATTTGCATGCCACATGGACTGGTTTCAATTGAGGGTCATGCCTCTTGGCTTGGCCAATGCCCCAGGTATTTTCAGCAGCTGATGTCCATAGTGCTGAGCAAAATGGAAAGTTTCACTACGGCCTATCTGGATGACATCTTGGTGTTATCTGAAATACCTGAGCAGCATTTTGACCACTTGAGACAGCTGTTAGGACAGTTAAAGAGGCATGGATTGAAATTGAAATTACCAAAGTGTCAGTTCCTGAAATTAAGGGATTAAAGCTGACCTGGACATGGTAGAGGTAATAAGAGAAATGCCCAAGCCAAAAACAGTGAGGCAGGTAAGAGGAGCCATAGACTATTACCGACGGTTCTTCCCAGTATTTTCTAAGCTGGCTACCCCTATGATAGCATTGACCAAAAACTATGTTAGGTTTAAGTGGACAGAGGACACTGTCAGAGAGCATTTGACAGCCCGAAGGAGCAGCTGACTTCGATAGCTTTATTAACATATCCTGACCTTAGCAAGCTGATGCTACTCTACACAGATACTAGTGATCAGTGCATTGGAGCAATCAGGTATACCAGAGAAAGTACTGGTGTACTATCTATACCATAGGCTCTCTGAAATGCAGCAGAGATGGCCAGTGATAGAGAAGGAGGCATATGCTATTATGTATGCCTTGCAAAAATTAGATTACTACCAGAGCGGGGCAGTATTTACCATCAAGACTGACCACAAGCCACTCCAATACTTGCTGGAAGCTTAATGGACTAACAAAAAGATCCAGCTGTGGGTACTGAAGGTGAGTGGGTACAACTGTAAGATAGAGAACCTGTCATATACAAGTAAATGACAGGAAGGGTAAGGGAGAGAATATGACACTGACAAATGGAAAAAAGAAGCCACTTGTCCTCTTGTAATTCAGATGTCACAGCCTCAGAATTATTAGCCTCCTTCTGGTCTTAATTCTTGCAGGTTGTTTATTAGCCAGATCTAATCTTGTCACATTCAGTATCAATACGTTTTCTCTTGCCACTCAGCCCCAAACTCTCTGATCCCTGTCTACCTCTTCTAGTTTCCTTCTTATAACTTCAACGTCTTCTACAGTCACTGTTCCAGATTTGTCAAAATGACAACCAAAGTGAAAGGTGCAGGATGGGGGAATTGCCTACGCCCATTCGGAAATGGTAGTGCGAGGTACAAATAAGATAGCAGAACGAGTTATCGGGGCGGGTCAGTACCTGTGACCACTGCCCATAGAAAAAGGGATCTCCCAAATCTGGAGAGATAATTAATTTTCCAAAGCCAGACAACAAACAACTCTTGTTGGAAGATAAGGGAAACACAGGGTCCCCCAACCACATCAATCCCATGTCAGTCAACATACACAGAACAGTGAAACCATCAGCCCAGTTCCAGTGTTTCTGGCCACAAACAGAAAGAGCAGCTGCCGAATTCCATGTGACTTGCTGCTAAAAAGAATTCACAACTTAAGTCTTGTTCCAGACTTTGCTAAATTGAGCCGTCATAATACAATTCAAAGTGGGAAGAGTTAATATTTCTGTACAAAGAACAATATAAAACCACATAGAAAATAGATCCTGAAGAAACTCCTGTTTTTTCGTTATTTTGTCTGCAAAGAACATTTTTTATTTTTCCTATGTGACAACTTCACTGTGATCAAACCAGCACTACAAATGCTGATGACAACTTGGTCTTTTCCAATTCCATGATCAAAAATCACAATGTGAGGCAGTCACAGATCAGAACCATGGCAGTATTGACCAGCATAACTGATTCAGGATCGACTGGCAAGAAGTGTCATAATATATGACGATTAAAACAACTGAACCAGTTTATTGGTCCTCTCATATCAGAGCAAAAATCAAAGACAAAATAATACTCACAGATTAATGTTATAGACAAACAAAAAGAAATATAACATTTAAACCCACAACCATTCTTCTTTATAGAAACATGTCTGGTAGAACTTAATGTATATTGACTGAAAACCCTTCAAGTGATAATCAGTATTAGATTTGGGCATACTACTGATTTTTAATTGAATGTTCAGCTATTGCTAAACCTGATACCTTATAACTATGAAATTTTTTTTACCTTTCACTTGTGAATATTGGCTATTATCCCTCCTTTTTTTTCTTATGAGTCAGAGGGTTCATGTCATGCATCCCTGACACGTAAAAATCTTCACGGATGCAGTAACTTTCCAACCTGTGCTTCCAAGTTCCCATGAAAAGCAATACATTACACAAAGCCACCCCATAACAATTATGACATTTTAGTGTCCTACCTCAATTTTAAAATATTTTATTTGTGATCTAATTCCATTGGTTAAAAAAGGTTCAAGGATGCAGTAACCTTCCAACCTGTGCTTCCAAGTTCCCATGAAAAGCAATACATTACACAAAGCCACCACATAACAATTATGACATTTTAGTTTCCTACCTCAATTTTAAAATATTTTATTTGTGATCTAATTCCATTAGTTAAAAAAGATTCCAATACATTTCCTACATAACAGCACTGTGATCAACCAAATTCTGTGCAGAGTTAAAATCCTAGCATACAATTTCTCTGACTCCCGAATGGCCAACATTCATATTATATTTTCAACTATGTCCAAATTGTATTGACCTTGTTTAAGACCTGAACAAAAATACAATTCTGCCTGTGTTTCGAGCCTATCACGTGACTTGAAAGTAAATAAATACAAGCGGTATCTTCAACTCTTTCTCTTTTGCCTTCTTCTCTCACACCACAACAATGTAGTCAGGGAAGAACATGCATCTGTTCCTTAATGGAAGACACTATGACACACATAAGTACAAACACTGCACATCTCTGAACTAATCTTATTCACTCCTCAAACTACAAGCAATTGAAACTTATTCAACTTCTAACAATTAGATTTTCTTAAAAAAACATGCCGTCCAAGAGAATACAACTTTCACCTCTTGTCTATATTCACCAGTGAGAAATATTACTTCAAAATCTTCTGGAGCTAAAAGTTACAATTCAACATCTTCTTGACTTTCCAGAATTCTTTCACTCATATTCATCTCTCTTTGGTGAACAACTTAAGCAGCAAGTTACTTCAACTTATTTATGCTAAATTTTATTCAGAAGTTTTAAAAACTAAAAATTACATTTTAATACAAAACCCAACTTCTTGATATTGCAAGTGAAGACTATAATTTTCTCTCAAAAAGTTTCTTTGAACTCCTCTTACACCAGAATTATAGCCTACAACACCTTATCGAAGAAAATTCTTTCCACTGAAACTTACTATTATTCCATGAACTGAAATTTTTTCTGAGTCCAGATAAAAAGTATATCTTAAAGCCATAACTAATTCAAATAACACTTAAAGGAAAATAACTCCAGCTGTATAGTTTCAACTTACACTAGAAAACTAACATACTTGATCGCTTTTGTATTTCATACAGTAAAATGAAGAGTGTTTATTCTTATAGGAACAGTTTTTGTGTTGTTTCTCTTGTTTGCTTACACATTTGTAAAGTAAAAAATGTATGGATTGATTTAGGCTGACAATACTGCTACAATATGGTAAAATAAATTTGTTGTTGGTTGATACTAAGTAAGCAACAACAAAATAATTTCAAATGTAATATGTTCATTCTGTAACAGAACAAGAATCATTTGTTAAATGAACTAGATATTGATGGTAATTAGTACATAGATATTTTATTTTTTTTAAAACATTTTGTATTTCTGTTGTTAATATTTCTGTACAAAGAGAGATATAAAATCACATAGAAAATAGACCCTTAAGAAAACCCAGATTGATCACAAAAATACAAAGGAAGATTTGTTGCCAGGGGATACAATCAAGTAAAGGGACAAAACTATAAGGAGTCTTATTCTTCAACAGCGGACATTCCAACCATATGCATATTAATGCAAATATTTGTACAATAAAATCTCATAGTACATCAAATGAACGTAAAAACAGCATACCTATATGTTCCCCAAACGATTATGAAATTTTCCTGGAACAACCAGAAGGATTTGAAGTAATATCAAATACAAACAAGTGACCAACTCTGTATGTTGGACAAATCCTTATATGGTCTAAAACAGTCAGGCAGAAATTGGAATACTGACAACATAAACTCACTAGATGATATTAAACAAATACTAACATCACAATTTAAGATAAAGGACCTTGGAAACTCTTATTTCCTAGAAATAGACTTAAACCTAACACGATGGTTAGTACAAATGACTCAAGAAAAGTACATAATAGAAAATAGTAGAGAGATTCAATATGTCAGTCTGCAAACTGAGAATGACACCAAGTGAGCAAAAGCTGGACTTCGACAACACTGATGACCTGATTTACTCCAGTAATTACTGTGAAGTCATCGACAGCTTGATTTATCTCATGACATGCTCTAGGCTGGATTTAAGTTATATTATCAGTAAGATATTGATTTTATATAAATATTTATCCGAGCCACATGAACACAGGACAACGGCCAAACATGTACTGAGGTACGTAAAAGGTACAGTGTAGAACGAGGTATGCTACTGGAAGAATAATGACAAAGGCTCATAGCATACGGTGATACCAACTAGGTATCTGACAGGTTCAGTACATCTGGATATTGCTTCAGTTTAACCAAGGATGGTTCACCAATTTCCTGGAAATTGAAGAAGCAACCCACAATCACACTATGCACATGTGAGGCTGAATACATGGCCTTAGCAAAGACCATGGAAGAAAGTTTATACGTCATTCAATTATTAAATAGAACGGACTCTCTACAAGAATATACTCCCGTTAAAATATTCGGTGATAACAAGTGTGCAATAGCATTTTCAAGAGATCCAGTATATCGACAGAGGTGTAAACACATTCATATCAAATACAATTTTATTAGAGACACTACATAATGGTAGTAAGGACATTATTTAGTATCCGACTGCTGATGTGGTCACGGGCGTAATGACCAAACCACTGACTAGAGCAAAATTAGAGAAATTCAAGGGACTTTATTTGGACTTCATTCATTCATATGGTGCTCTCATATATATATATATATATATATATATATCTGAAAATTTCTCAGAGTTAACCTGTAGAAAAGACAATATTTATAAATATAAATGACAATAGGAAAACTGTAGTTATTGCCGACACATTTCATCCAATGTGGACTTTTTCAAAGCAAAAAAAACGGAATGAATTTAATTAAAGAACGTAACTAATAATAACAAAAAACAGAATTTTCTTAGCAACTGGAGGAATATAGAGAACACACTATTAGTCCATCACACATAAAAAATTCAGGCAACCTCCTAAATAAATTAAAAAACAGACATTAGAAACAAATATATGGCTATTTTAGATATAAAATCTCTCTATACAAACGTCCCCATAGAGAAATGCTTAAAACTACTAAAAAAACACCTATCAAATGCAAAAATTAAATTACCTCTATCTACACATAAAATCATTAAAATATGCCAACTAATTACCAAGCAATGTTTCTTTACTTTTAATAACCAACATTACAGACAGAAATTTGGTTTACCAATGGGATCTCCTCTCAGCGGCGTTCTTGCTTGTCTATTTTTAGAATTTCTAGAAAGTGACTCATTCCAAAATATTCTCCCTACAAACTCTTCATATTTCAGATACATAGACGACTCATTATTAATATTTCAAAAAAACACCAATTTAACGGATCTTCTCTCCAAACTTAACAACGTTGAACATACAATAAACTTCACTTTTGAAACTGAAACCAACTACACACTTCTGTTCCTGGATATTTTGTTACATAGAAATAATAAAAAACTCAATTTTGATGTTTACAGAAAGGCTACAAACAAAAATGATCTGATTAGTTTCTACTCAAACCACTCTTCTAAAATTAAATCTGGAATTATTATAGGTTTCTATTAAAGAGCATTAAGAACCTGCAGTCCCCAATATTTACTTAAAGAAGAAACATACATAGAAAACACATTCAAAAACCTACAATACCCATATCATTTCATCCACAACGCAAGAAGAAAGCCATACAAAATATACAACCAAAACAACTAATAACATAATCCGCAATAGTAAATTACATGAAAACAGATACTATGTACCAACTCTGTCACGTCCACTATCCAGAATAACCTATCCCATCTAAATAATCTTAGAATAGTTACAAACACTTCCAAAACAATTATTGATATACTAAGATCTTCAAACACTAATAGCAATAATATTTCTGAAGCAGGCATTTATAAAATAAATTGCCAAAACTGTTCCTCCCAATATATTAGAGAAACAAGTAGAAATTTAAAAAAAAACGCATTTATGAGCACAAAAGAGAACTCACAAAAAACAACTTAGCTAATGCACTAGTCATACATAGAAATAAATTCAACTATAATTTTGATTTTAAAAATGCTACACTCATAAAAAAGGAAAATAACTCACTCTGGAGAGTGCCGCCATAGAATATTACCCAAATATCAAGCTACGCCCATGCTTTTTGCCTATTTCACCTTTCTTAACAAAATTACTGCTCTCCCAAACAAACGTATACAGCAATATTGTAAAATCAAAAGAAAATGGTTGAATCCGCCAACACAGTTATAATGACAATATTCTCCACACATGACAATAACTGATGTTATTTTCAGTTAATATGAAAATAGTCCAGTTGCTAAGAACATTCTGTTTTTTGTTATTATTAGTTATTTTCTTTAATTAAATTCATTTCGGTTTTTTGCTGTGAGAAAGTCCACATTAGATGAAATGCATCAGCAATAACTACAGTTTTCCTATTATCATTTATATTTATATATATATATATATATATATATATATTTATTAATAGATTAATAAAATAGAAATAATGTGAGGGATATACAAAGTACCGACATCAATATAATATAAAATGTAACTAATATATTCTTTCTTTAGTTTCTCTGCAAAGAACATTTTTTATTTTTCCTATGTGATATAGCTTCGCCATGATCGAACCAGTGCTACAATTGGTGATGACAAGTTGGTCTTTGCCAGCTCCAAAATCAAAAATCACAATGTGAGGCAGAGTGGGTTGCAGATCAGAACCATGGCAGTAATGACCAGCGTAACTGATCCAGCATTGACTGGCAAGAAGTGTCATAATATATGACGATTAAAACAACTGAACCAGTTTATTGGTCCTCTCATATCAGAGCAAAAATCAAAGACAAAATAATACTCACAGATTAATGTTATATACAAACAAAAAGAAATATAACATTTAAACCCACAACAATTCTTCTTTATAGAAAGATGTCTGGTAGAACTTAATGTATATTGACTGAAAACCCTTCAAGTGATAATCAGTATTAGGTTTGCTCAACACTGGGAACATGTCTGGGTATACTACTGATTTTTAATTGAAGGTTCAGCTATTGCTAAATCTGATACCTTATACCTATGAAAATTTTCTACCTTTCACTTGTGAATATTTGCCCTCCTTTTTTCTCATGAGTCAGAGGGTGCAAGTCATGCATCCCTGACACATCAAAATCTTCACGGATGCAGTAACTTTCCGACCTCTGCTTCCAAGAGATGCAATTAAATTTTGCATGAAAAGCAATACGTTACACAAAACCAACCCATAACAGTTATGACAAGGTAAAAGGAATTTGTTGTTGGTTGATACTTAGTAAACGACGACATCAATCTAATTTCAACTGTAACTAATATATTCATTCTGTAACAGAACAAGAATCATTTGTTAAATGAACTAGATATTGATAATAATTAGTACATAGTTATTTTATTTTTTTAAAACATTTTGTATTTTTGTTGTTAATATTTCTGTACAAAGAGAGATATAAAATCACATAGAAAATAGACCCTTAAGAAAACCCAGATTGATCACAAAAATACAAAGGAAGGGACAAAACTATAAGGAGTCTTATTCTTCAACAGCGGACATTCCAACCATATGCATATTAATGCAAATAGTTGTACAATAAAATCTCATAGTACATCAAATGGACGTAAAAACAGCATACCTATATGTGCCCCAAACGATTATGAAATTTTCCTGGAACAACCAGAAGGATTTGAAGTAATATCAAATACAAACAAGTGACCAACTCTGTATGTTGAACAAATCCTTATATGGTCTAAAACAGGCAGAAATTAGAATAAAACCTTACATGATGACTTTATACAAAAATGAAGCAGACCACTGTATCTATATTAGACACAATAAGTAAGAAAGAGTTGTAATCATATCATGGGTCGATGATTTGATCGTCACAGCTGATAACATAAACTCACTAGATGATATTAAACAAATACTAACATCACAATTTAAGATAAAGGACCTTGGAAACTCTTATTTCCTGGGAATAGACTTGAACATAACCTGAAACATTGATATTAAATATCATTTTATAACAGACACTCTATAACATGATAGTATAGACATTATTTATTATCCGACTGCTGATATGGTCGTGGATGTAATGACCAAACCATGAACTAGAGTAAAATTAGAGAAATTCAAGGGATTTTATTTAGACTTTAAACCCATTCATATAGTGCTCTTTATATATATATATATATATATATTGATGCATGTTTTATTAAACAACATAGACAAGTTTTGTTTATTTTATATAAATTCTTTTCATATCATCTGATAACATTAATCATTAAACAAAAAAGTGTGATGTCATGAGCTGTGGTGCGATTTTCGCTTCCAGTGTCTCGTATGCATGAGTTTGTCGTTGCTTGGAAATCTTCCATGTAAACAAAAACAGACTATCATTATTGTTTTGTCCGTGTATTGTTTAATATATTGTAATGTAATTGTCATCTTTGATAATGGCTTATGTAGGCCGAAAGCTTAGATAGGATTAAAAAATATGTATCAATATTGTGATTTTTTTTCTTCTTTTCATGATAATGTTATTAAGCTTATCAGACAATATGAAAAGAATTTACATAAAATAGACAAAACTTGTCTATATTATTTAATGAAACATGCATCAATGAAAAAGTGCTGCCTAAATACACAATATATATATATATATAAATATATGTATGTAAATTAATAAAATAGAAATAATGTGAGGGATATACAAAGTACCAACATCAATTTAATATAAAATGTAACTAATATATTTTTTCTTTAGTTTGTCTGCAAAGGACATTTTTTATTTTTCCTATATGATATAGCTTTGCTGTGATCAAACCAGAGCTACAATTGCTGATGGTAACTCGGTTTTTTCCACCTCCATAATCAAAAAACACAATGTGGGGTGAAGCGGGGTGCATTTTAGAACAGCCAACTTCAAAGACCAGCGGCAGTATTGACAGGTGTGATTGAATTTGTTGTTGGTTGATACTAAGTAAATGATGACATCAATTTACTTTCAAATGTAACTAATATGTTCCTTCTGTAACAGAACAAGAATCATTTGTTAAATGAACTAGATATTGATGATAATTAGTACATAGATATTTTATATTTTAAAAAATTTTGTATTTTTGTCAATATACTTTTTAAAACTAGCAGTGTAAAATGTTTTAATGACCAAGCAGAGACATTTGTATTGAACATTTAGCTCACTTTATAACTAACATTTAACAGGACCAAAAAAGGTCTTCAGACTTTAGAAATTTTCCTGTATGAGTTCATACAGAATGTAGGGAGGCCAATACTTTTTTTTTGTAATTTTAAATAACTCTACATTAATCATTTGATGTTATTCTTTCAAATACAACAGTTCTTCCTTTGTTTATTCAGTAGTGGGATGTATAGTGGCATGAAATAAAAATCAATGTCATTTTACCAGAAACTGTCTTGGTTTATTTTTTTTAGTTTATTTTATGCACCTGATCTAATTGAAGTTTACCAACCCTTGCTTTACATACTGTTTTTGTTTTAAATTTATTGACTGGGAAAAAAAACAAACAACTTTTTTTCTGTCAATTTTAAAACTTCCTTCTATCATAATTCTCAAAAATAATAATTGTTTCTGGACTGAACTCTGATTAAGTGTAAAGTTTGTTTTTTTTTAGTGAATTTAGCAATTTAATAAAAAGTTGTTGTCAATGTCAGTGACTTGGCATGATTAAAATTGCTTTTGATGGTAAAAAAAAAAAATTTAGTTAGTTTACCACAAAAATTCAGAAACTTTAGTTGGGACCCATTGAATTTCCCCACAGACCTCCCTAAATCACCACCTGTGGATCCCAGGGATTCACTCCATTAAAAATCTATATGTATTCGATTTTTTTTATTATGAATGGCCTTTAAAATGCAACACAACTTAATAGTAATAGAAGCTGCATTTTCTTTAGCACAATGTCTATTACTAGAAACAGACAACAAAACAAAGAAAACTCAAATGCATTTACAAAGGGATTCATCAGCTAAATAATTGACCTTGAACTCTGCAAATAATGGCATTTTCTAGTTGTAGCTAATAGAATTTGATCAAAATTTATGATCTGATGTGGTTGACAAAGAAGACTTGAACTATAACATTATGCCTAAGTGCTGCATTTCCTTCGTTCTTCTATGTGTACAGTTCAATGTTTTTAAACTTTACAAAAGTTATACTTTTCTGCAATCATTACAGCATTTAATCCTAACAGTTGAAAAATCTCTTATATACAATAAATATCAATATTTATATTCTTAATTTTAAGTCTTTCAGAACTTCTACAAAATGTGTGCATTTTTAAAACTGAACCTTTTAAGCATGTATATCAACAAACATTACCAAATTATATTTCATGTTTTTGTTTATGCTTTTTTAAATATGAACTGGTGGAACATGAAAAATTGCAAACATCACAAGAATATGGTTTCTCTCCAGTGTGTGTTCGCATATGTCTTTTTAGCTGGGTATCTTGTGAAAATGCAGCTTTACATACCTTACAATGAAATGGTTTTTCTCTTGTATGTGTCCTCATGTGTAATTGTGAACTGAAGCTAGAAGAAAATCCTAATCCACATACTTCACAAAAATGTTTTTTCTCTCTAGTATGTGTTTTCATATGTCTTTTTAAAGCCGAACTTTGAGAAAATGCTGACCCACACACTTTACAAGAACAGAGTTTTTGTTCATGATGCCTTTGCACATGTAGCTTTAGACCTGAATTCCATGAAAATTTTGAGGAACAGAGATTACATGAATATGGTTTTTCTCCAGTGTGTATTCGCATGTGTATTTTTAATTGGGAACTCTGTGAAAATTTTGATCCACATACATCACAAGAATATGGTTTTTCTCCACTGTGTGTTCGCATGTGTATTTTTAGATGTGAAATTACCGAAAATGAAGCTTTACATTCTTTACAAGAAAATGGTTTCTCACCCGTGTGTGTTCTCATATGTATTTTTAAACTGAACTTAACAGAAAATTTTACTCCACACACTTCACAAGAATATGGTTTCTCTCCAGTGTGTGTCCTCATGTGTCTTTTTAAGGCTGAACTCTGGGAAAATGCTGATCCACACACTTCACAAGAACATGGTTTCTCACCACTATGGGTTCGCATGTGTATCTTTAGACCTGAACTCCGTGAAAATTTTGAGCTACACACATCACAAGAATATGGTTTTGTCCCAGTGTGTGTGAGCATGTGCCTTTTTAAATGGGAATTTAGTGAGAATGAGGATCCACATATTTCACATGAATATGGTTTCTCACCAGTGTGTGTTGGCTTGTGTCTTTTTAGAGTAGAGCTATCAGAAAATCTTGTTCCACAAACATCACAAGAATATGGCTTCTCTTTTGTATGTATTCTCATGTGTCTTGTTAAAAGAGAATTGTTTGAAAAGGCAGATGAACAAACAATACAAGAATATGGTTTTTCACCAGTATGTATCCGTTCATGTGTTTTTAAAGTTGAATTTTTTGAACAAGTATATCCACAAGTATTACAAGAATAAGGTTTTTCTCCAGTATGTGTGTGCTTATGGGATTTTAAAGCTGATGTAGTAGATGATTTATATCCACAAATGTCACAAGAATATGGCTTCTCTCCAGTGTGTATTCGCATGTGTAATTTTAAATTTGAATTCCGTGAACAGGCATATCCACAAATATCACAAGAAAATGGCTTCTTTCCAGTGTGTGTTTGCATGTGTTGTTTCAGACTTGAACCCTGTGAGCATGTATACCCACAAATATCACAAGAATATGGTTTCTCTCCAGTATGTGTTCGATTGTGTACAATTAAACTTGACTTTTGGGAACATGCATATCCGCAAATGTCACAAAAATATGCAGCTTTGTCTGCACTTTTTTTCCCCATCCTGTTTTGTCACTAAATGTAAAATTAAAATTCCTAACTTACAGGTTTTCCTTTTTTAATTTTTTTTTAATAAAATTTTCTCACTTGATTCCAACATTTGTTGACAAATTATGTTTTGAATATAAACTTGTGCTAAATCTTCTACTTTAAGCGTCTACAGAAATAAAAATTATTTCTTTTGTACTTGTAAATTTACAAATATTTTGGAACACTTTCCAAAAAACATTTTACCTTGATAATTAATCTTGAAAATCTGAAAATCAAAGACCCACTCAAGTGATATTTGCTTCATCCATTGAAGTAGGCATCTTTTCAGATTCACACTGGATTACCTGTGAACAAAAAAGAAGGTATTTTTTAAAAATTTGTGCACATCCATTGCTTAAATAAATTCAATTAGTCTCAGTTTGAATCTCAATATCATTATATATATATATATAGATATATATATATTTTTACAACTTAGAACAAGAAAAAGTTCTTGCAAACAATAATTTGGCACATTTCTTTCATTATATGTCATATATTATAAACTGAATTACAATTTACTTTCTCTTCCTTTATACAACTTTAACTGTATTTAGAATAAGAAAAATAATTATTTGTGTGCTAAAGATTGTCTTCATCTTTGTTGTTGTTATCACATCATTTCAGCTGCCCTCCAGCCTTCATCAGGTACAGGTCAATCCAAGTAACCTACAGATAACTTTGAACTGAACCCATTATTTAACATTTATCATACTAAATTCTTCAGTATCTGTCTATATTTCTGAAATGAGGTATTATGTACACTATTTACATTATTTGGACTATTGTCCTTATCTTTGTCACCATATTTATTACAATGTTTCATCCGTTGTATGCTCTGGCCTTCTTCAGGTGGTTGGAATGTCGAACTGAACCCTTTATTTCGCTCACTAGGGTAGACTGTTCTAGTTCCATGTGCCATGTTTAATGGATGTCAGTTATCAGTTATCTCCTGTTAATTCCCCTCTCCAAGTTCTCCAATGTCTTAACCGGGTATTGAACTCACACTCTTTTGGTCTTTTCACTGGATCTAATCTTTATCCACTGTGCGTCCTCAAGCCTTTATCATGCTAAATTCCGCAAGGACACATGACACAGCTTTTTTTTTTTAGGACTGGCTAATTATTATTGAATATAGGGTTCAAAGAAAGATATACCTATCCATACACCTAACAGATTACAGCGCTAGGGTATCATCCTGTTAAATTATAATTTTGCACTGAAGTACTGTCTAAAAAGTTAGGATATGTGGATGGCTTAGCTAGGTTAATATCTAAAAATACAGAACCACTGGAAGACACTGTCATAGCAGCACTAAAAAGTGAGAAGGAAATTAAAAACATTTTGTGCAATGTAATACGGGAATTACCACTTACACTGGATGAAATTTAAAAAAAGCAGAAAAGAATGCTTCTTTATTTTAGCAATAAAGACAATTAAAAAGAAACAATAATGAATGGAATCAAGAATTGAATGCGTATTTGATATGCAATGGTGTTGTAATGTACAGACAAAGAATTGTAATAATGAGCATATTACAGAAACATATACGAGGGTCATTCAATAAATAAGGTGAATTTTTCAGTATAAGGACTTCTAATACAGATAGAAGCTTACTTTTTTTTTTTGTTGTTTTACTTCTTTTTCACAAAGATTTAATTTCTTTTGCAGATTAAAAAAAAAACTTTGAGTTTTGGTGATTAACAAAGATGGCCGACCTAGAAGCATGCTCCAGAATTGAACAGCAGTCAGTTATCAAGTTTTTGGTTACTGAAGGGTGCAAACCAGTTGAAATTCATAGGAGAATGTCAACTGTGTATGGTGCCACATGTTTCAGCCAAAACAATGTCTACAAGTGGGCTAAATTGTTTAAAGAAGGACGGAGCAGTGTTGAGGATGAAGACAGGCCTGGGAGGCCTACAGAAGTGAGGTCTCCTGAGGTGATCAAATCAGTCAATGACCTCATTCAGTCTGACAGGTGAACTGCTGAGGCAGGTCAAGAAAGACATAAAGAACAAACGCAGGGGTCATCAGTCAGAAGGAGTCATCTTGCATCATGACAACGCAAGGCCTCACACAGCAGACCAAATGGTGCAGACCATCAACGAGCTGGGCTGGGAACTGCTCCCTCATCCCCCTTACAGCCCAGACCTTGTCCCTTCAGACTTTCACCTGTTTGGTCCCTTGAAAGCGTTCACGAGAGGCACAAATTTTAAAAGTGACGATGAAGTCAAAAGTGTTGTGAACGACTGGCTGAGACATCAGTCCAAAGATTTTTACGCTGAGGGAATACGGAAGCTTGTGCACAGATGGGAAAAGTGTGTGACAGTGCTGGGAGACTATGCTGAAAAATAAAAAAATAAGTAAGCTTCTATCTGTATTAGAAGTTCTTATACCAAAAAATTCACTTTATTTATTGAATGACCCTCGTATTTAAGGATTTCCATTCTGGACATCCTGGCATTCCAAGAATGGACCGAGATATTGGAAAAACAGTAAAAAGCGTGTAATGGCTGTGCTCTAGTAGCAAAACTATCTATCACAAAGATAGAACCTTAGCCAAAGACTGACACTCTGTGGTCGAGATTGCATACAGAATTTTGCAAGTCCTATCAATGGAGCATATTATCTCATGGTAGTTGATAGTTTTACAAAATGGCCAGAAATTTATAAACACAAAAATCCTACAACTTTAGTGACATTGAATTTCTTGCATGAACTGTTTGCGAGATATGGCAGACCAGATACCATAGTATCAAATGATGGAATATAATTCACTGGAAAAGAATTTCAAGACTTTTGCAAGTTTTTCTCTATAGAACCTATTACAACCCCACCATATCACCCAAGGTCTAATGAACAAGTGTAGTGGTTTGTGGGAATGTTCAAAAGAGCATTGAAAAAAATCATCTGTACAAATTAAATGAGGTGGCACTTCAAAATTTTTGACAGTGTATAGCTTAACACCCAACTCCAACACACCATTAGGCATGTTGCCAGTAGAATTACCAATTGCCAGAAGGGTAAAATCGGTGCCAAGCCGAAAATCACAAACGGTGAATAAAAGTGACACCAATACTTCCAAGGTCAGTGATAAAGTATTCTTTAGCTGCTAAAATCGGAAAATTGGCCTACATGGTGAAAGGAAAAAAAAATTCCAACATAAAAGGCATCAAAACAAGCTGAAGATTAACTAATGAAAGACCTGAAGAACTGGTTAAAATATTCTATGAGATTTTTGATGTGCCAGTACCAAAACAAATCATGGAACCAACAAGAGACAAGTTCAAGGAAAAGAAAATATACAGAAGAACTAGAAGTGGATCCAAGATGGAAATGCTATAAAGTAAAGTATGTTGGTGAACTCTCCAGAAAGAGGACGGGGAGATACTAATACAAAATAAAAATAAAAAATATATTTATTTAATAAAGTAGTAATCTCAAAAGGGAGGATGTTTTGGAGTAAAGAGTACACTCCTGGTGACTATGAACTCTACAATACTATAAAGAGTTCCATGATATGAGGTTAGTAGCAGTTGTATTGACTATAAAGGCATTATGGCAATAACCTAAGCATTATGTATAGAGAATACTTAATGAATTATGCTATACCAAGTATGACTGTGTTATAACCATACCTTCAATAGGAAGTTATAATAAGTAATCAACTTAGGGAACTAAATCTGACATGACTTCTACGTGCAGAAACAAAGAGAAATATAAATTATGAACAGTGATGACAATATAAAAAAAAAAAAAAATGGAGGTGCATTTTGTTGAGGCAGAACAAAAAGTTGCAGCATTTTTAAAAGAATTTCAAAGACAATATCAATATTTGCTTTTTATATTTCATATCAACCATTTTTCATATTTATAGATTTATTAACCATATATTTTGACATCTTTGTGGCAGCTTCATGATTTCATCATTCCAGACCTTGACATCTTTCTGGGTGTTTCAAATTAAGAGAATTTTGTCAGGATTGAAATAACTGATAATTCAAAGGTGTAAAGTCAGGTGCCGTAAGATCTGATATCCCAATTTCATGGTAGTACTTTATATGGATTAGCCTGTCAATATGTTGTTAACTGTGTGCAACTCTTGGTAGGCTACACACACTGGGGCCTCTGCACTCTTCAGTAGATATGAGTAGGTTAGGGATGCATGTCCTATTCAGAGCCTGGTTAGTACCAAGTCCTCTTTTCTTTCCAGTTTATACTTCTATTTTCAATATCCTACAGTTTGATTTGGTATAATTTATTATTTGGATATGAACTCCAAAACTCTTGTTGCTTATCCACTATGCACCTGTTTATAATTTAATGGAAGGCAGGACTAAGATCTAAACACATCAGCTTGTATCATTAGTCTTTGGTGATTCCTGAATGAGACATGATTACAAATTAAAATCAAGTGAAAATATAAAAAAAAATTACATAAGTGTTGTAAATTCTCAAGAACTAAAAACAAATGTATAAACTTACTTTCCTGATATGCTTAGGATTCATTATTACTCTAATTATTGCCTTTTAAAACAATAAACATTGCTTAGAAGTGAAGATAGTTAAAATAATAGTAGCATCATGGGAAAACCATCTTTTTAACACTCCATTGTTTTTGTGGGCACAAATGTCCACGTTTGTCAAAATTAACATATCAAAGACATATAAAAAAGTTCAATAAATGTGAAATGGTGACACTCCACAAGTACATACAAATTTTTGTCATTTAGGTAGTATACATGAAATCATAGCAGTAAAAAGAAAAACTAACCTTTTATAAAATAGACTTCTAGACATGGTGGAGTAATGGATAGCAGCTTGGATTGAAGAATTGGAGAGCCGAGTTTGAATTCCATCTGAATCCATAACATTCACTCATGTGCTAATACTCTTCTTCTCCCAGCTATGGGTAAATAGCAGGATAGACAGGGTTCTATAGCCTTGGATGGCAACTGTTCTACCACAGAAAGAAACGGCAACCTACTGCGGGGAAAAAAAAAAAAGAAAGACTCGTCAGCCATGTATCAAAAGATACATGATCGTCTAAGCATGTATCATATATGGCACATAACTGACTTCTAATTAAATTTTTTTTAAAGTTTGTTGACTAATCAAATCATGAACAAAACAACACAAAATGAAACCTGGATAGATTTTCATGGTGGACTCTCCTGTCATATTCGATGTATGAGGGTCAAGCAGCTCAGTTCCTAGGAACTGACAGCCCAGACACCAGCACATATTTGATTATAGTGGTGAAGGCTTTGTGCAGAACCAACCACACTTTTTGAAGGGCTGAATACAGAGACCTGGTGCACTATGTACCACAAGGTTCCCAAACGATCCACCACAGGTTTTGAATTCAGTGTTGTCCTTCTTCCAGATTCTTTCACATGAATGCAGCTGTCCCCCAAGTCTCTCTACTGGGTTTTACACTGTTTCTCATCTTCATCAATGATCTTCCTGATGTCATCAGTTCCCAAGTAGGCATTTATGCATTTGCTCCTGTCTCAATAGCAAATCCATCAGAGCTGATAAAGTTAAGCTGGTCACTGCTCTTAAAAAAGACCTTCAATCTGTGGTTAACTGCGACAGGAAATGGCTTGTAAATTTCAATGCCTCCAAAACTAAACTGCTGTCATTTACTCACCATAGAAAAACTTCCCTGCCAGCCATCAGCATGGCTGATGTTCAACTCCAGAAGAGCATCTCACTGCACCTTCTTGGCCTCATGTTTTCAACTGACTTCAAATGGTTGGTTGGTTGGTTGTTTTGTTTTATGACATATCAACCTCAGTGGATCATTTAATGCCAACAAAATTTTGAAAAAGATTCATGGTGGTTTGGTTTATTTTGTTTTACGGCATATCAACACCTCAATGGGTTATTTAATGCTGACAAAATTTTTATTGCTGGTAATATGTTTTTCTTCAAAAATCTATTTCTGGGAATATTTTTTCTTGAAGAAATCTATAGCTGGTCAGATTTTTTTTCAAAGAATGTATAGCTGTTTGTATTGCTGGTATTTTTTTTTTTTAAAGTATTGCTGATAATAAGTTTTCCTTAAAAAAATCATTGCTGGTAATAATTTTTTTTTATTATAAAGTATTTCTGGTATTAAAACCTATTTTTACACAAGTTTGGGTGTTAACTATTTGTCCATAGCTGGGACCTTAACAGGTGCTATCACATTTTAAGACATCTGTTAACAAAATTTAATTATCGGCTTTAAAATCTTAAAAAAAAAAAAAAAAAAATATTTCTGACATGTTATCTGAGGAAAATTAGCAAATTTAAAGTTAAATTAATCTGATTTAAAACAAATATTACTTACAGCATAAAAATATAGTATACAAGCATTTCTTAACCATGGGTCCTGTTTTTTCTAAGGTTCTGATTGATTTAATTGATGGGCTTAGGTGTTGACAGCTAAGTATGGATGACCAGAATTGACAAATTTATGAAATCTAAGTGAATCCATATTTTTTGTTTTTAACTATCTAGTAATTTTTAAAAATTAACATATTTTTAGTAATTATCAAATATTTTATTGACTTTTAGTTACTATAGTGTAATAGCCTTACATTTGAAGATGCTTTCTGAAAAAATAAAATTTAAAATAACATAAAAAGAATAGACTGAAAAAAGTAAAAACCTACTAGCAAAAAAAAAAAAAAAGTTTTAGAAAGTTACTCAACTGAAGTATGACCCACACTAAAATACATAAAAAAGTATTTAGTGAAATAGAAATTAAAAAAGTAACTCATTTCAAAGTTTTTTAAAACTTTGAAGAGATGATGTGTGATGTTCATAGCCTGTTGAGACGTAAACATGAAATGAATAAAGAATTGCAGATAAGCAAATTTCTCAGTCAAGGGAGGACAACTCTTACAACATGTGACCTTTTAATGATAATGTCATGTACAGACATAGAGAAATGGAAAACGTTTCAACTAAAACAAAAAACTTAAAAATTATTTTGCAAAAAGATCTTATATTAAAGCTTTTCAATTTGTGATTCATAAACATAGTTTCCACAATATTTACCTAAAAGGAAGTAATGCAGAATTTTAAATGAATTTTAAATTATTATAATTAAAATTGTGAAAATGCAAACAATTCTTGTAAAAATTCATTATTCATCTTTTTTATAATAGTGCACTTAATAAATCTTATTTATAAAAGCAATCAAAAGCTTCTCTAATTAAATAATGTCATAGTTTATTACAGATTTTTTGAAAAAAAGTAACAGTTTGCCAAAAAAAAAAAAAAAAAAAAAAGGATGATTTACATTCTCCAAGCAGTCCTACCTTTAACTAATAAAAATTTTTTTCTAAAGGAAATTTAATTTCTCAAAATTTCATGAAATTAAACAAGTGGTGAGGGTAACATATGTAAAAAATAATATTCTAAATGTATTTTTTTTTTTTTTTATAGTTTAAATGTTATTTTTATTCCAGAAATTTGAATTGAATTCTAAAGGTATTTTTTTTGTAGTTTAAATGTTATTTTTATTCCAGAATTCTCTCTCAAACATAAGGTAAAAAAAAAAATTTTTCAAAGTATATTTTTTTATTTATTTAACTCTAACCAGGCTCACTTAAAATTAGCACAAATTTTGTAACTTCTGTCCTACCATCCAATAAATTCACCTGGTGTAAGTTGTTGATACATTGATGGATGTCAATTCACACCTCCCAAAACGAATCACCATGGTTAGACATGTCTCTCTTAAAAAATTTTCTGCTAAAAAAAGTAAGTAATGTTTCTTTCAAATTACATTAAGCATAATTTAAATTTTCTAATTTTCCTAAAATAACTTTTGAAAAAAGTATAATTTTACAAGATTTTTAAATGAGTAATTTCACTTTTGTTTATAAAACTGTCAATAATGGATGACATGATTGATTTTACGTCAATTTTGATGACTCGAAAAAAGAACAAGATTTTTAGCTAAAATTTCAGACTTGCGAGAAAGGATTAATTTTTTTTTTAAATACTCAAAAAATACTTTAGTCTTTCCTCTTAATAATAAATATTTGGACAATACAAACATTTTTTAATCAAGTTTGAGCCTTTTTTTCATCAGGATATACGCTTTTTTAGCGAATTTTTGATCATTCCTTTTCGCAGATGTCATTTTATAATGAATGCCCTTATTTTTTAAAATGAAGTTTTAAATGAATTATAGTATTTTTTCTTTATTGCCCTTAAGGCTTAGTAAATCTGCAATAAAACAAAATCTCACCCTAAAATGTAATTTTTGAAGCTTTAAAGCTTCAAACATTACATTTTATTTTTAGGCTGAGATTTTATTTTATTAGCTATAAATTTATTAAGGGCAATAAAGAAAAAAATACTCTTCATTTAAAACTTCATTTTAAAAAATAAGGGCATTATAAAATAAGATCCGCGAAAATCGCGCAGTAATCAAAACCAGTAAGATACAAAAAAGGCGTAAAAAGGCCGTTAGCTAAATACGCTTCCGCGCATTATCACTAGACTGGTGGAAAACGTGTGTAAATAACGCCAGTAATGGCGGCCGGACAACGCGAAAGAGCTCGAACTTACTTTGACGATAAATCGAAAACGGTAATCGAGCGCAATGTTTTAATGTCATTTTCGAAATAATCAGGCAATTTCACACCAGAATGGTACATTCTCAATACCGGGGAGGTTTGGTGCATTTATACTGCAAATTTACTTTTTAGTGTGCCTTCAAGTCGAAACTTGTAGGATGTCCAGTATTTCGGTTACATAAAGTTTACACTCCCTCATATTGCAAATATATATTCTAAAATTTTTTAGCTTACACAACAAGATAATAAATTTGACACATTTCTTTTGACTTTTCAAAATTTAATTAAATAAATTTGTGGACATTAATTTTTTTTCCCGACAAACCCAAACTGTTAATGGGGAAACGAACGAAAATGTAAGGGAGTCCCACTTGGCAAAAAAATCTAACTGACCAAACATTTTTTTTTTTTTTTTTTTTAATTTAAATTTTCTTTTTATCCTTTTTTTTTTGTCGGGAAAATAACTTCTCGACCCCACAAAATTTTATATAACTTAACATAGAAAATTTTGTGAGGTACGAAAAAGTTACAAAATTTTCTGCGTCGAATTTTTTCTGATTTGAATCACTTGACGAAATTAATTATAAACTTGTAACGAAATTAAAATGTTTATAATTCAGGAATTTTTTTTTTTTTAAATAACGGACATTTTAAATAAGACAAGTTAAGATGCGATTGGATAAATAATATTAAGAAAAAAAAAACTCATCATTCTTTGTTAATAATTTTGCGTTTTTGCCAATTGCATCTTTCTTTCTTAACTAAAAAAACTAAATAATTATGCATCTTGCCAACGTGTAAAAATTAAAAAAAATACGAGAATCATTTAAGTTAAAAGTTATAAAATTGCTTATACAAATTTATAAACATTCTATTCAAAAACCTAGAAAATTTCGTAAATAAAAATGAAACATTTAAAAAGACTTACTTGTTTCGT
This sequence comes from Acanthosepion lycidas, assembly GCA_963932145.1. Classification (NCBI taxonomy): domain Eukaryota; kingdom Metazoa; phylum Mollusca; class Cephalopoda; order Sepiida; family Sepiidae; genus Acanthosepion; species Acanthosepion lycidas. The sequence goes on along the minus strand of OZ010575.1, from coordinate 105,086,797 downwards.
GACTTTCGTCTCTACTCTTCTTTGTTTGCCAAACGACAATTTTTTTCAAAAGATTTGAACAAGAATAAAGGGAGATAATCATGTTTTGGTTTCAATTTTAACTTTTTGTAAAATTGTTTGAAACAAAAAAAATGATTATTTTTTATGACGATTTTTTTTTTAATTCTATTTAAATTTTTTTTTTTTTTTTTTTTTGTGAGGTTGCCGGTGTATTTTCAAGTTTACCACGAAATTACAGGAATAGTTTAAACTCCTGTCTTCCATTTTATTTCAGTCATGTTACAGATTTGTGGGGATTTTTTTTAAACCTCGGTTTTCTAATTTTTATTGTTTATGAATTATAATTTTTTTATTTTTTTCTGAGGTGAAGATTCTCTAGAACGAAACGGGAAAGATTCCAATTTCAACATTTGCCATTTTGGGGTAGGGTGTTGGAGTTAAGGTAATGCTTTTTTTTTTTTTTTTTTTTTTAATGTTTGACGGCATTACGTACGTCATCGGGGAAAAGCTAAAATTTAACAATTACTGATCTCAAACGATCAAGACTGACCGCCAGGGGTAAAAACATGTTGAATTTCACTTTCAGTGTTTACTGTTCAGATTTTGTTAAGTGAAAATAAAAAAAATTCATAATTTTCCACTTTCTTCCAATCAGTAAATTCTTAAAAAAAAAAAAAAAACAGTGACGTGGGGCTTAGGGGTTAAAAAATGAACAGTTGATTTAATGATGCCAAGAAGATTAATCCATAATGATAATGACGAGGAAATGCACGAGTAATTTTAACAAAACAAGATAAGGAATTTATTTACATTATTTACACACTTGCAGTTGTTTTTAGTAGATAAGAAAATAAATCAGAATTATTTAAAGTCTGTAATTTTAATTTATTGTCATGAAAAGGAAATGCTCATACAACAGATTAAATTATCTGACACAAAATAATATTAAAAATGTTTAAGACAAAGGTAAGAGAGTTTGTTGCTCACAAGGGATATATGGTTTGCATATGCTCAAAAGTAGACAAAGATGGATAGTTTGAAATACTTAACTTTCTTGGATTGAGAGAAAATTCTTTGAAGTGCATTGTGCTGGTTAGAGGCTGATAATATAATTGGGAAGTCACAAGGAACTGAAACAAAAAAATCTTTCATATCACTTTAGACTTTTTTTCTTCTCATTTTATATCAAAAAAGAATTTCATGTATGCTTGCTACTTCTTTCTTCTGTCTAATTTCTGTGAAGGCAAGGTTTTCATTGGTCCCAAAATAATTTCACATGAACTCACGAATGTCTTTCCTTCTTCTTCCTCCTCCTCCTCAGCTCACCAGTTAATTTCTCTGAAAGGCAAAAATCTCACATAGGCTTGCAAATTTGCAAAGGAGTGGGTGAAGGATGTTATTATTTCGCACTCACTACAAATCTTTGATCACACACAGAAGTTGTTTATTGTTTTATGAACGTGTAAAAATCATTTTATGTAAGACGTCAGAGTATTGTTCATTTCTAAAACTATTCATATTAGTTCCGGGAAACTTAAAATAACAAACAGAAATGAGGAGTGTTTGTAATATGAAATTGGCCAAATAATGACTTATTAATTTAGATTATCAATATTACAGGGTGTCCACTCCCCACCAAAATGACATAATTTTGTTGTCTAATAACAGCCAATTCTTGCTCAAATGATCTCAAATTTTAACAAAATGTGTAAAATCTAAGTTGACTGTGTGGACCTATCTCAATGGGAATCTACCAGGAAGTTGGATCGAGTGTGCCAGAGATAATGACAATGATGATTTTTTTTGTCTGGGTCTATGGGAAAGAACATGTCTATATCCCACACCCCCACTTCTTACAAGCCTAAAAATAAATCTTTTATTGTTCAACATTTAATTTTGTTTGTCCAACCTTTTTTCTTAATGGGCCATATTAGAAACTTACCAAAAATACTGTATTATTGACAGTAAAAAAGAAAAGAAATTATATATACACAAAATAAAATAAATTCAATGTGATTTTTAACATTGCTTTCCTTTTATAATATCTATTTATCGTACTAGTCTTCATTCTAATAATGTTAATTAAATAGGAATCACTCAATCTATTTCTTTTAGCCATTTTGATGTTTTTCATGCATGAAAAGAATTAACAGCAGTATGTATTACCCCACATACATAACATAATAATTTTTATTTAGCTCTGGCCCCACACATCAGCTGGTGTGACTTGGCAAAGGCCTTTTCTCCCTTCCCCTTTCAGTGCAATGGGGAAGTGAACCTACTAACACAATCTGAAGATAATTTTCTCAACAGACATTACTAAAGTAAATGAAAATATACCTAAAGATTTTAGGGTGCAGATGAAAATATTAAGTGGGCAGCCTGCATGTTTACCATCCCTAGCCTAGGACACATAGCTATTCAGATATTCATAATGATGTCAATTTTTTCAGATATCCTGTATAATCATACTTATTATAAAACCCAGGTTGTGTGTGTCTGTTCGTTTATATATTGGATTGGATTTCCTACATTTTTCAACTGATTTCAACAAAACTTCACAGGACTACGTAAAATTACCTTGCGGTGGTTCTGACAGCGCGAAAAATTGGAAAAACAATTGTTTTTGCACAAAATCAATTTGAAAACACGATTAAGAGGCATCACTGTCGCCATAATGAAAGGGAGACAACTCATATCGAGTTATACTTATTATAAAACCCAGGTTGTTTGTGTGTGTGTTCGCTTATATATGGGATCGGATTTCCTACATTTTTCAACCGATTTCAACAAAACTTCACTTTTTTTTGGCAGGTAGTGTTTCTTATTGTCTTGCACACTTTTTTCTTTATTTTTACATTCAGCATGCTTTAAAAATTCCATTTACAAGACAATTGTTTATAATAAAATTCTATTCAATTGGTAGACTCATAACTATTGAAAACAATGTTTTTGTTTGAGTTTGTTTTTACGAATTGGTCAAACCCAAACAAAAAAAAAAACTAATTAAGACATGCGTGTCCGTCAACCTTAAACAATAATCTTTGTCAATTTTATTTTTCAGTCTTTATGATGGTCGATACTTGATCTATCTCTTACTGTTACATCCCCGGGCAACGCCAGGCTCTACTGCTAGTATAAGATAAGATTATGAAAAACGCATACAGAAATATTTCTTAGAAATTCTTCAAACATTGATTAAAAAAATATATCTCAAATCATTTCATTCAAATCTCTTTCAATTTCGTATTGTAGTCAACAAATAAATGAAACAAATTTTAATACTGTCTTTCACTTTCTAAATGACATTATCAGTCATTTTGACTTAAAGGTACACTGCAAACCAGTGATTTGTCATCTTCAGCAAACTTTATATTTCTAATCAGTCCTCACCAAACCATCCTGTCCTTTGTTAACTCATAGCAGTTCTGCAGGTCTTCCAACCTCTTTAAGGTTTTTTTTTTTTTTTCTTACAGGGAATGATGTTGGAATTCTGTTGATAGTCTTTCTAATGTCGTTACTCAATGTGTATATCACTCTGGTTATTCAGCCCATGTCTACAGGCATCCTGGGTAAGACGATAAACAACATCCAACAGCAAGGCCTCTGATCAGGAGGTTTTGAGGAGTGTGGACCCACCTCTTAATTGCTGGTGTTCCCAGGTCCACCTGACCCAGGGTGGTAGCACCTGTTAGGGTCCCAGCTATGTGCAAATAGTTAACTATTACCAGCAATACTTTTTTGTTTTTTAATTATTTACCAGCAATACAATTTTGAATGAAAAATATTACCAGAAACAGATTTTTGACAAAAAAAAATATTACCTGAAATAAAAAATGTTGTTGGCATTAAATAACCCAATGAGGTTGATATGCTGTAAAACAAAATAAACCAAACTAAGCCAAAGAATACATATTCTATTCATATGAATCTATCCTAAAAATGTTCTTGGCATTAAATAGCCTATTGAGGTTGATATGCCATAAAACAAAATAAACCAAACCAAACCATGTCTACAGATGTCATTATTTCATTTGGTATTGATGACAAAATCTTTTACATAATATTTATAACTGCTAAAGTTATTAACTTTTGCTGTCTAACTTCAATATTAATATCAAGTCCTTTGTTGATTTTGGTTTCTTGGAGACAACATAAATCAATGTAACTATCAACAGCCTGAACCAAAAATTCCTTTAACATTAAATGTCCTGATGGTAAAAATCTGTTAAACATTTACAAGGTTTTAAATGAGAGCCAGTCAACCTTCAACGGTTGACAACTGGAAAAGTCATTACAATTACATTAATAACATTCTTGGATGAATGCTTTCTGCTGGCATGAAGTGGAAAGATTATATTGAATCAGTTGCTAGGTCTGCTGGTAGGAAAGTTAGTTCACTGTGCTTGACAATTTTTCTTGTCAGAATCTATCATATTTATAAATCTATCATTCATCCTTGCTTTGAATATTGCTGTTACATCTGATCTGGTGCTCCTGTTATATATATTAGAGATTCTTGATAAAATTCAAAGAATCTGCAATGTTATTGGTCCTGACCTGACATCTCAGCTTTATCTCCTTTCACAGTCATAACATAGCTTCCCTCGGCCCTTTCTACTTTTATGGTAATTGTTCTGATGAATTGGTGGCAAAGTCTCTTCGCTTTACAGTTAAAATTGCAAGATATAATTGTAAGTTCTATATTAAGAGTTTCTTTTCTTGCACTTCTAGGTTGTGGAACACGTCCACTCAACTTTGACCGTCAAAAATTTAAATACAATGTCAGTCATTATCTTTTTTTTCCCCCTTTAATAGTGTTTTTTTTCCTTGTTCTGTAACACTCAGTAACCCCTTGCATCTTAGTGGCTTTTTTGTGTTGTTTTGGGTTCTGTATATCGTGGTATTTTATCCAGTGTATCTATATAGTAGTATTTTAGGAGGTGGGTGGCAATCATGGACATTGTTCCCTAAAAAAACAGTGTCAAAAGGACGATTTTTTTCTTGACACCACTATTATTTTAATGTATCAAGGTCCTTGACAAAATCCAGAGACGAATATACAAGATGATAGATCCTGATCTGGCATCTAGTGTACAATCGCTATCCCATAGATGTGCCGTGGCCTCCCTCTGTCGCTTCTACATGCATTTTCATGGCAACTGTTCCAACAAGCTACTTTCACTGGTTCCCGGACTACATGAATTAATGTGAGCTATCAGGCTAGCATCTTGGTCCCACCCTTTCACTGTTAAAACAATTAAATATAACTGTCTCTTCTACTCAAACAGCTTCTTCTCTCGCACTTCCCGTCTGTGGAACTCCCTTCCCCTTACTTGTTTCCCCGATGACTATAATCTTCAAATATTCAAGTGTAATGTCAATCAACATCTGACACCCTGAGCTTGTTCCCCGTCCTTCTCTGTAACTTTTCTTCAAACACGCCTCTTTAGTCGTGTTCTCAATCCTCTATAACCCCCTGCATGCTAGTGGCACTCCTGCCTTGCTTGGGGTGAATTGCCTTAAAAAAATACTTTCACTCCTCAGCAATGTTTATTGTTTTAAAAAGCAATAATTAGAATTGTGATAAAACAGATGCTGAAAGTGAATTTAGACATTTGTTCTTGAGAATTTACAACAAAAATATTAAACATTATTATTATTTACAGGAATTATTTTATATTTACAACATTCTAAAAACTAATACAAAACTAATGTAATATTTATCATTTACTAATTTATAAAGAAATAAATATGAAAACAATTTTTTATTCATAAATTTATAAACATTTATTAAATTATTAAATATGTGAATCAATTCTAAGTAAATCCTGATTGTCATTTCATAAAGTTTGAATTGATTGACAGTTATTGATGATTTGCAATCATAACAATAAACAATAGTGTAAATAAACAATCTAATAAATAAAGTGTTTATTATTTTTGTTGCCAATTCTCAAGAACAAAGAAAATGTTTAAATTCACTTTCATATGTTCAGGTTTTATTATAATTCTAATCATTTCTTTTTAAAACATTGAACATTACTGAAGTGTGAAGATAGTTAAAAGGCAGTGTCATGAGAAAAACTGTCTTTTGGGGGGAAGCAGGAAGGTCCATGTTTTCCAGCTCTTTCCCAAAATTTCCCTTACTCTTTTTTTTAATAATCGTTAATGTATAAACAGTCATAATTATGAATTAGTAATTTTCCTAGAATTCATGAAAAAGTTTTCACCATACACAGATCCAGATTATGACTTTTTGGGGACCCCCCCCCTCGCTTAATGAAATTATGATATCATCGTCTAACTCACTTGCATATTTTTTTTTTTTTTACTCATGATATATTTTAGCGTTACATAGCTTGAAGGAAACTTATTGTAAATTCTTTAAATAAACAAGAATAGCTATCTTTTGTTTACCAGTATTTTATTGTATAAATTAGCACATATTTCAACAAACCATAAAACACATTTTTTTTTTTTTTTTTTTTGGTAATCAATGTTGCCAAAGATTAAAGGTAGTTAAAATAATAGCAATGTCAAGGGAAAAACTGTTCTTTTGACACGGTCTTTTTACAGGTACAAACGATAAAGTTTGTGTTTTTTTGTTTTTTTTTTTGCGTAAGTTATTGTATGCTAGGATTTGACTTTTTAATTGTAAATTTATCTAATATCTACATGCTTCACAAGGATATGGTTTCTCACCAGTGTGTTTCCATGTGTCTTTTTACAGTAGAACTATCAGAAAGTTTTGTTCCCAACACATCACAAGAATATGTCTTATCTTTTTTTGGCATCTTGTAAAAAAAGAAATTGTTTGAAAACAAAAGAATATGATTTTTCTTTATATATAATGCTGTTCTTCACCTAATACAAGATCCAAGAGCCACAAGGTAGAGAGTTACTTGTGATGAATTCATTATCTTGCTAGAGGTTTACTCATGGTGAATTTATTAGCAAACACATCACTGATTGTGCATGTGCTATGATGACATCAGAAGAGCAAAATCCATATGGATTGTTGCTCGGGAGGTTGTTTCTGTTGATGTGATCAACAGCATTCTTGATCATAGCCTAAAATAATTTGCTGATGATATTAAAGACACTGATGGGTTGATATTGCGACAGAGGAGTGCATACTTGAAGACTGGTGAGATAGCTGAGATCTTCCATAGACTTGGGAAGGATTTATGCTTCAGACAGCTGCTAAACAACATTGCCAAGACTGGAGATGTGTCAGTTCCTGAGGTTTGAACATTTAAAACCACAAATGTCACCAGAATAAGATTTTTCTTCAGTGTGTATTCTCTTATGGACTTTCAAAACCGGCAAGGAGAATTATTTAGAATCACAAATGTTACAAGGATATGGCTTCTCCCCGCCTGTATTTGTGTAATTTTTAATTTGAATCAAAGGAATATGCATAAGCATGAATTTCCAAAAGATGTGGCTGTGTAATTTGTTAATTATAGAGAGCGGCTTGGATTGAGAAATCAGAGAGCCGTGTTCAAATTCCAGTCAGATCCATTACATTCACTTTCATGCTAATACCCTTGGGAAATGTATGAATCCTCTTCTCCCACCAGCTATAGGTAAATAGCAGGACAGACCAGGTTCTGTAGGCTTGGATGGTAATTGATTTACCTCAGAAAGAAATAGCAACCTACTGTGAGAAAAAAATCTGCCTTGTCAGTCAGGTATCGAACTTATTGATAAATTTTAAGTTTTTCCTGATTTCATCAGTCAAGCCAATTTGGTAAATAACAGGCCAATTACTATTATAACAGGCCAATTGCTATAGGTCAGCTCTAAATTCAGCTCATCTGTTTCATATCTCAGAAATACAACTTTGTATATGGTGGAGTAATGGATAGCGACTTGGATTGAGAAATCAGAGAGTCAAGTTTGAATTCCAGTCAGATCCATTACATTCACTTACATGCTAATACCCTTGGGAAAGGGTATGAATCCTCTTCTTCTCCCTCCAGCTATGGGTAAATAGCAGGACAGAGCAGGTTCTATAGCCTTGGATGGCAAACAAGGAGGAGGCTTATACTTCATACCAGGAAGAGGCAGCTGAAGTTTCTGGGATGTATAATGAAGAAAGGGGGCCTGGAGTATCTGATACTCACGGGTCAAATAGAGGGAAAGAGAGACAAGGAAACACAATGCATGACATACCTGGAGAACTTAAGCAAGTGGATGACAGAACGTGGTCTGGGGGAGGAAGCAGAGGGAAGGAAATTGTTGAGAGCTGCAAGTGATAGAGGGAGGTGGAGAGCCAGGTTCACCCATGTCCTGAAAGGACATGGCACATAAAAAGAAGAAAGAAAAGATGTGCAGGAAATTTCTATTTAAATATTTAGAAAGAAAAATTGTCATTACATCTATCCCACCAAAATCAGACAGGTTTATTAAAAATTCATACCCAGTCTCAAATCTTACCTCATTTAAAATTCATAAAAACATACAATATTGGCAAAATATCCCTAACCAATTTCAGTGAACATCCCTTATAATTTTGTGGCTAACATGTGTCGGTATAGACACAAAAGCGGCCCAGAGTCATGTGTGGACATGTCTGCCAAAGCTATTTAGTTCAGGTTTTCCTGTTAGCAGCAGAACAGCTTGAAATATCCACATATGGGCCTCTCAGCAATTTTTCCAGATCTTAACTGTCCTGTCAATAAAAGCAACAGGAAAACCAGCAGTCTTCTGGCAATACTCACTTTCCTATTGTCCGAGATTTGGTATCTTGTAAAGAGATTCCCTTGGTACATTCTGTTCCGGAAATAATGCACCATCTGACATGCTGTAGTTTTTGAAGCAGAGGCCTCACGCATCACTACTCAGTTTCTTTTTATTCCCTGCTGTGACTCTCTCTCTCTCTCTCTTCTTTGCCTGTTCTCCCTTAATTGTCCTCCAATCTGAATGGACTACTACTGCCCATTCACTCCCCAACCTGAATGCACCACTGTCCATTCCTTCTTGTCCACCCCACATCCTGTCCATTACCCCTTGTTTCCCCCAACATGAAGTCACCCCTTCCATATTTTCCTACAGTTTCTAATTTCCAATAAATTTTCATTCATGAATTTCATCCCATTGGTGGATATAAAAAAAAAAGAATCTTAAAACACTTGAAATACGAGAAGAAATTCATTTTATTTTTACTCAAGAAGAGACAATTATTGAAACAAAAGGTATGAAGACATAAAATTATGCTTTTAGAAGAATGAACACAGTTTTATTCTTTCGTTTTATCTTCAATTCGTTTCTTCACACTGTGCTGAGCCTCGTTGTAAGCATTTTCAATTTTCTTTAGGTACGGAAGAAACAGCTCACTGGTTTCATGTTGCTTAAGCAACATTTTCATGGCATCCAGAAACCTGGCATCTTTATTGATACTTTCATCATGACATTTATTTTCTAATGCTACTGTGCCATGTAAAACTTTCATTTCTTGCTCTTGTGACGGACAGTCTGGCTGTTCTATTATTTTTATACTTTCACTACAGCTGTCGTCACTATCGGATTCATTGATATCGTGTATGACAGTTTCATTTTCCTTCCTGATAGAATAACATTCATCCGGTTTTCTCAAGGATATACCATATTCTTTCTCCCAGTCTCGGATCCACTTATTTCCAAATTTCAACTGTTCATCAGGCTGTACTGGGTTTTGCATCAACCATTCCAAATAAAACTGTTGGGCCTTCAATTTAAATAAATGCTTTGGCAGATGACCCCCGAGCGATTCGCGCGCATTGACAAACCACGAGAAAAGTGCTTCGCGTACCTCTGGCGCTTTCCGTTTCCGCCCACCTCCAGCCGCTCGGACTTTATGAGCAGGGTGCGTCACTGGGTCACGTAACAAAGGCAAGTCATTGTGAGCTCGGGTTGCGACTTTAAGTGCTTTACGAAAACTTGGATCATTGCTTGCACAATATTTCAGGTCAACATAAAATTCCCGAACAGCCCTAGAAATATACCCCCACGTTGGTCTTATTGGCACATACTTCTTTCGTTTTAAATCATACTTCAACTTCCCCCTGTTATTTTCCACCTCTGTGTCATACTCAATTTTATATTTTTCAACCAGTTCTGCTAACTGGAGCTTTTCGTCATTGCTATAAATATTTTTCATGCCTCTTTTGAAACTCATAATGCCAATATTCAATGCGTTGTTGAACTTGAAAGACAATGAAGACGCAAGTTAAAAGGTCATGTTATATCCGTAAGTCAGAGACAAGAGAAAAATTATAATCCGATTTTATTCAGTCACATCAGACATTCCAAAGTTGTGAACAATAACAGTCTGCTTTTGGCATGTGCCATTTTGAAATGTATTACATATGAATATGTGTTATTTTGATAATAATCATTCCCAGACTATTAGATATGATGCAAGTGTGTGTAGAATTAACATAGTGGACAAAAACTAGAAACAGGTGAACACTTCTTTTGTAGGGTGTGGGTGGATGGAGGTTTTATTTTCACAAGTGAATAACAGTCCACAGATGAAAACGTTAGAAAGATATCATGTAGATGTTATTTTCAATACAGAATGGATTGTAGCAGTAATGAAAGACTTTGTCCTAGAATGCTGACAACTTAAAGGAAGTTTCCTGAATATTTAACATTTAGCACTCTGCATCATTTATAAATATTACTGTATATGGAATCCCCTCAAAATATAGTGTTTTATATATATATATTTCAAATTGCAATAGCCTCACTCTCAATTTCAGTCAAGATTGTCTTAAGTGTTGTCATAGAAGGCTATGACTACACAACCAAGAAATTCAAATTCAATTTGCATTGGCAGGACTAATATTTTGCTTGGCCAAAATAGTTACCTACAGAGTGCTAAAGATTAATGAAAGGAGTGATTGGAATAATGATGTCATAGATGGACGTTTCTCCAAAAAAGAATAATCGTTCTGACCAGTGTCTTTGAAACACAAAGGCATCCACAAATATTACAGAATTATGGTTCCCCTCAAGGGTGTGTTCGAATGTCTGCATTTAAGGTACATTCTTTCTCTGCATTTTCACAAGAATGCAGGTTTTTGTTTATTGTTTTCTTTTATATAAAATTTGCTCACTTTTTTTTTCTTTTGATAAACCAATTTTGCAAATGCTGAAATTCCATTTTCAGCACAAGGACAGGATTTCATTCCAAGGCTTGTTGACAAATTATGTTTTTAATATACACTTGTGTTAAATTCTCTATTGTACGCATCAACAGAAAAAAAATGTTTTATTCCTTTTGTACTTGTAATTTTATAAATACAAATATTTTGGAATGTTCAATTTGAAATTAGCCAAACACTTCTTTTTACCTTGATAATTAACCTTGAAAATCAGACCAGGTTTGAAATCAAAGACCCACTCAAGTGATATTTACTTCATCTGTTGAAGTAAGTGCCTTTTCAGATTCACACAGGGTTATCTGTGAACAAAATAGAAGATATTTTTAAAATTCATGCACATTCATTGTTCAAATAAATTCAATTAGTCTGTTTGAATTTCAATATCGTAGTAATTCTTTTACAAATATAACTCTATTTAGAACAATAAAAATATTCTTGCAAACAATAATTTGACACATTTCTCTAATGACAATATTTGTCAGATATAAACTAAATCACAATTTACTTTCTCTTCCTTTATATAACTTTAACTGCCTATATTTCTGAGATGAGGTATTATGCACACTATTTACATTATTTGAACTACTGTCCTCATCTTTGTTGCCATATTTATCACAATGTTTTGGCTGTTGAAATGTCAAACTGAACCCTTTATTTCACTTGCTGGGGTAGACTGTTCTAGTTCCACATGCCATGTCTAATGGATGTCAGTTATCTCCTGTTAATTCCCCTCGCCAAGTTCTCTACTGCCTTAACCAGGTATTGAACTCACAACTCTTTGTGTCCTGTCATTGGATCTAACCAACGCCTTTATCCACTGTGCCATGTGTCCTTAAAGACATGGCACAGTGGATAAAGGCCTTGGTTAGATCCAATGACAGAATGTAAATATTGAACTTTAACTATATTTAAAACAAGAAAAATAATTATTTATGTGCGGAAAACTGTCCTCATCTTTGTTGTTGTTATCACAGTGTTTCAACTGTTGTGCCCTCCTGCCTTCATCAGGTACAGTTCGATCTAGGTAACTTTGAACTGAACCTGTTATTTAATCTTTTGTTGTTCAAAAGCCCATGTCTAGGGATATTGGCTGACAGCTACATCACATTGAAGCACCAGTTCACTGAAGCTAAGCAATGTTGAGCTTGGTCAGTAACTAGATGGGTGAGCAATTGAGAATATTAGGTGCTGTAAGCTTGGATGTGCAGGTAGTATAATGCATAATCACTTGAAATTGTTAATTGGAGAGTCTAGTTCCAATTCCAGTTGGGTTTGTTATATTTACTTATGCGTAAATACCCTTGGGAAAGGTATGGATCCACCTCTTCTCCCCCATCTATGGATTAATTAGTAAGACTTGTATCACTAAACCACTATTATCTCAAAGAAAAAAAAATTCCTACAATCTAAAAATATTATCTGGCTTTAAATAACCTGCAAAGGGTTGATAAGCCGTAGAAAAGGAATCAATCTTGTTCTTACTGTTGAGTTATTGCTCCATTTCCGAGTTCAAATACACACTGCCTGACCCAGGAATTGAACTCACAATTACTACATCACCAAATTCACAAACCAATGCTTTAATCCACTCATCTATTGTCTCATTTGACAATTCTGTGTGGAGAATGTGGAGCTTTTAAGAAAGAAAGAAAAATAATATTCTTATTCATTGACACGTTTCACCAGGGTGCTTTGGCAGGAAGCTGAAGAAAGCATATAACATGGGCAATATATTCCTAATCAATTTCACAGAATATCCCTTAGTCACATTTGGGTTTCCTCATTAGCAGAAGAGCAGTTTGAATATCCATATACAGGCATCTCTGCAATTTTACCAGATCCAGGTTTTACTCAACTGTCATGTCAATAACAGTAATGAGAAAACCAGTAGTCTGTTTTTGGTGAAACTTGATTTCTTATCATCAGAGATTCGGTGTTAACAATAATTTAGTATGTTCCTGTCATATAAACACAATATTAGTCATATATTGTAAATGTATTTACAGTTTACTTTCCTTTCCTTTATAGTTGGGAAATTAAGTCTGATGTGATTTCTACATGAAGAAACAGAGAAACCTTTCAACTCTTCTAAATGAGCAGGTTATGAATAATAACGTCACCATCAAATCACAGAAATTCTTATTGAAATAAAAATGAAAGAAGATACCATATAAATTGCGCATTAAAAACATCCAAAAGTCACCCTTCATTCCTATGTCAATAATCGGGTTTGGGTAGACCAAGCTTATATGTAAACATGTATACATTCAGGCCTTCTCCCCACTCAGCTATGGGTTCAAAGTAGATTGAGCTCTCTAGTCTTGCATGGCAGCCAATCTAGGAGAAAGACAACTCTGAATTTAAAACCATAGAGAAGGCAATGAGAAACCAATCCAATATCTTTTCCAAGAAGTCAATTCAAAAAACTGGAATCTGTATATTCTGTAGGGACATGGTTCTTTTGCTTTTTGAAAATTAAATTTCTAAGTAGTTGTGAGTGTTTGTCAAAAATGGCACAAAAATGAAAAAAATTCTATCAGAAGATCAAAAACATGAATTTATTACCAGAGATTCAGGAGATAAGTAATTCTGTTGTTATTTATTTGTAAGTATTAAATATTTTTCTTCGTTTAGTTTTGATTAAGAAGTTTTGGAAGTCATCTATTTGTTTATTTATTCATCTTCTCACTGTACAATGTACAACAAAATTGGACAGCAGTTTCCAGTTGTATCAATACACACACACAAAAAGAAAAAAAAAAAAAAACACTACCGAATGAAAAGTAATAATTGTGTGGCAGCATTCAATTTACACAGGTTGCAAAGATAAAAGCTGCCCCTCAAGCACTTTGTCCTAGAACTAAAACATCGTCCTGAGGGTTGGTTGTTTAGTGGCATATCAACCCCTAGGAGTTATTTAGTGCCAAAATCTAAATATTTTGTACACAATTTTATGCCTTCAACTACTGATACATAATTTTATACTTTCTGGGTAAATGTATGTTTCATAGATATATAGTTTGTAGATGATCTATTGTAGGTGTTATATGTTTTGGTATAAACCTATTTCTTTAAGGTAGGGCTTTATGTTGGTGTCAGTATTTTCAAATAGTTTTTTCATGTTGGTTTGCTTATAGCATTTATATCTCACAGGTGCTAAGTGAGTACATTCAATTAAAATGTGTTTCCTCGTGAGTACAGCTTGGCATGTTGTACATGTTGGTTGATCTCCATTCTTCAGCAAGTACGAATGGATGAGGTATGTATGGCCTATGTGCAGATGAGCCAATATTTTTTGTTTTTTTAACCATTTCACCCCAAGCAAGGTGGGAGTGCCACTAGTATTCAAGAAGCTACAGAAAGTATAAGTAAGGGAAAAGACTGGGTATGGAGGGTGTGTGTGAGGAAAGGATAAAAAGAAGAATGGAGATCAAGGCAACAGAAAATGTTGATTGACATCACATTTAAATTTTTCAAGATTATAGTTATCAGGGAAACAAGTAAGAGGAAGGGAGTTCTACTGTTGGGAAGTGTGTGAGAATAAGCTGTTGGAGAAGAAGCGATTACATTTAACTGTTTCAACAGTGAAAATGGTGGGATGAGATACCAATCTAGTAGTACACAAATTCATGCAGTCAAGGCACCAGTAAAAATAGCAGACATTTTTTATGGCATAACAGATGCCATAAAAATGTTTATAGAAAGGACAGAGCACATTACACATTACATTGGTGACAAAGTGACTGGGTTCAAGACCCCAAATCAGGGTTGATCACTTAGGATATTCGTCTTTGGATTTTGTCAAGAACTTTGAGATGAACAGCAGGGGCACCAGACCATATATGGCAACAGTATTCCATGCATGGACAAATGATAGATTTGTCGATGTAAAGGATGAACTCAGACGAGAAAAACCTTCTGGCAGGACACAGAAAACCAATTTTCTTTGTGGTAGATGCAGCTATTGATCCAATGTAGTTGTCCCACCTCAAGTCAGTGAAAAATGTGAGACCAAGAAGGTGCATTGAGGCGCTCTTGTGGAGTTGAGCACCAACCATGCTGATAGGAGGTGGGTAAATGAAAGCAATTTTGTTTTGGATACACTAAAAATTCACAAGCTATTTCCTGCCCCAGTCAACCACAGATTGGAAGTGGTTTTTGAGCCCAACAGCCAGGTTAACTTTGTCAGCAATCCCGGATTTACTATTGAGACAGGAGTAAATAGTAGTGTTGTCTGCATAGATGCCTATTTGAGAACTGATTACGCCAGGAAGATCATTGATGAAAATCAGAAACAATGTAGGACCAAGGATAGAATCTTGAGGAACGCCAGCTTCATATGGAAGGAACTGGAAGAGAACCCATTCAGGACCACCTTCATTTCACAGTTAGACAGGAATGATTGGATCAAATCAAATAATCATCCTGTAATACTGCATCCCTGAAACTAATTTAGAAGCCCAACATACCAAACCTTATAAATGATTATATTTAGTAATCAAAGTTAAAATCATATTGGAAAAGCTAATAATAGGGTCTTTTAATGACTTCATACTGTCTCGTCTTCAAATAATATTAGTCTCCAAGTGAAGCTCAAATTTTATAACACTATTGTCCTCTCAACTGCCTTATATAGTTGTGAAACTTGGAAATCCAACTCTTAGATGTGTTACATTTAAGATGTCGTAGCAAAATCGTGAAGGTTCCTTGGGGAGATAGAATCAAGAATGAAGAAGTACTAAGATATGAAAATTCTAGAAGCCTTAGTGTAATGGTGGTATATAGGTGGTTACAATTCATTGGTCATACTTGCAACTAACTGATAGTCAGCCAGATAAAATTACTCTAAGCTGGATAATGCAAGGCTGCATATGACCAAGTGGTATTCCTAAAATGACATGGTGCACTACAGTTAAAGAAGAATTGAGGAAAAAGAAGCATCAACTGGTTCCAGGCTCCATGACTTGCCTGAGATCACTCTACGCAATAAAAAATTTAATTTCTCAAAATTTCATAACTGGTTGGGTAACAGATGTAAAAAAAAAAAAAAATGTTTTTAACATAATTTTTTAAAAAAAGAAACATTTCTAAAATAATTTCATTCATCTGTGAATAAGCCCTTAAAGTTTTATTAAAATCAGACAATCATTTGATTTCTGCAAGAATTTCCACATAAATGTGTTTTTCATTACTAAAAAAAAGATGCTAAAATTTCCTAAACTAATTTTTGTCTCCCACCCTGCTGGCACAAGAAAAACAAGAATTTTAACCAAAATTTCGAACGTTCTAAAAAAGATACAAAAAATATGTAATAATCAAAAATTCCTTTAGTCCTTCCTCTTAATAATAACAAATATTTTTGATGATAATACTTTGTTTTTATTAAGTTTTTTAGGGGCATATTTTCATCATGGTATGCTTCCTTTCATGTTTTTGAAGTTTTAGAGAATCTTTGGAGATATTTCCCAACTGTGTAGTGAAAATTTTAATTCATTATGACCGTTTTAAGCATTATTTATTAAAAGAGAATAATGTAAATTTAATGAAAGCGGTTTAAATTATTTTGCTGGTACTGAGAATTTGATTATGAAAGATTCTATTGGATAATGAACATTTGTGTCGTAGGGACAAACTTTGCCGATCACCGTCTTCCGTAACGCAGTGAATAAATTCCTGATGTAATTTTTAAAAAATGCATTTAAAATTTGCGTACATTCATTCATTCAAAATATAAATAAATTAATCGAAATTGTTTTATAAAAAGCTAGCAAATTCAATAAAAATATGTCTTCCTGCATGAAAGTTGTTTTTTTTCCCCACTAAATTAGTTATTGTAATATTGTAAAAAACTAAACAATTTGTTTTTCCGTCGTATTTTTTACATTTAGAAAATCTTAAATGACTAAACATCAGAATTTTTTTATTTTTAATTCATTCTTGTCCAGGAGAAGAAATGTTAATTCCTTCTCATAAGTTACACATCAGTTCTTGCTTAACATTTTCGTAAGGTGGTGATATAAAAACACCTTTAAAAATTCTATGCCTTATGAACATTTGTTTATTATTTCAAACTTTCGACAACACTAGAATCTTCATCAGACAAAGCTGTAAAAAAAAAAAATCTTGAATCTAAAAAATGCAAGACTGACCGCTTGGGGAAAAGGTTTGACTCACGGTTGTTGCTTTCTCCCTCTATTCAAGAGGAAATTTAATGAATGTTACATGACCCACAAATTAATTAACACCACAAATTAGTTTCTCTCTAGTCATGGAGGAAAAAAAAAAAAAAAGTAGAAAAATGCATTTTATTTTTGCTCTTTAAGCTTCCGTACTTTTCAATGGAGAGAAATAAAAAATAAAATTTCCAAGACACGATTTTCCATTTATTTGCAGTAAAAAAAAAAAAAGTTACTTTTTTCAGTTTTTTGTTTTAATTTTATAAATTTTTAGAAACACCTTTTCCGTGACTTTTCTTTTCATTTATGATTTTTATGTATTTTTATTATTTATTTGTATCTAAGTCCCATGAAACTTAAAATAACGAACTATTATGATGAGAAATTATAAAATTAGCCAAAATGATATATCAAAAAGATAAAATTAATTAATTCATAAAAATGGATCTGTCAACTGTACTTTAAGTCTTTATTATTGGAAAAGACAGTTCTTTTTTTATTACTTTTTTGTGGAATATGTTCATCTACACAGGAATTAAATTTACAATCTTAATCTAAATATATTTGTATTTTCGCCCTTTATAAACTAAGCAACCCTATAAGAAAAAATTTATGATAAAAAATATATCGAGAAATATTTGTGAAATTCCTCAAATATTGATTTAAAAAAAATATATCCCTAAACTAAACATTAATTCGAAAACAATTAGGATTTCGGGTTGTAGTTAAGTAAACAAATAAATTGAATGAATGTTAATAGTAACACTTACATTTTTTTCGTCCAATTTTTGTGTTTCAAACGATAATGTCAGAATTGAGAGTTAAGAAGAAAATATATTTCAAAATTTCAGCTTTAAATATTTTAAACAAGAAACAAGGGAGATAATCAGTTCTTGGTCCGAAAATATTTTTTAATTCAAAATTCAAAATTATAAACCTCTTCTTTTCTTTTGTAATGCCAGCAGAAATACAGATATCCCACAGTTTGGCTTAGTTAATTTTAAAATATTATATTGTCTTAAGACTTAAGTCGGATTTGTGTGTTTGCGTATTTTTTTTTTTAGTTTAACATGAAATAATAAAAAAAAAAAAGAAACATACTCCTGTTATTTTTAACAACATTTAAAAAAAAAAAAAAAAAAAAAAAAAAAGCAAAAGACATTCTGTTCTTAGAAAGACCCGTGAAAATTTTCACGGTTCTCCTATTTTAATATTCTGATGCATATTCTTACTTACAGTAATACTCAAATTAACGAGTTTACACGGCGAATTGTACAATTATCCGTAGTAATTCCCCTAGGCACAGAAATGAAAAGATTTGAAAATTGAAATTGACAAAACTTTTACTTTTCACTTTCACTGACATAAACATTTCTATCTTCCTACCGTCCGCCTTTTTTCTTTTTTTTAGCGACTTCCTACGCGTAACTTGACACAAGGCCGAATGCGTGGAGCACCTAGTGAAGATAAAAGTAAAACTCACTTCTCAGTTGTTTGTAATTGATCTCTAGTCAGATAAGCTTGCTAACGAACCATACCAAGTCAAATAAATCTTTCTTTCTTTCAACCCAAGTAGAGTTTTTAGTTTATCAAAAAAAACGGAATTGTAAATTATTTAAGACTAAAAGGTATTGGCAGGACTCATTAAACCTACCGAACTACCTTTCTTTCTTTCTTTCTTTCTTTCGTTCATTTTGTCACGGAAACCTTGTAGTGTCTTTTCCTCTCTTTC
This sequence comes from Acanthosepion lycidas, assembly GCA_963932145.1. Classification (NCBI taxonomy): domain Eukaryota; kingdom Metazoa; phylum Mollusca; class Cephalopoda; order Sepiida; family Sepiidae; genus Acanthosepion; species Acanthosepion lycidas. Next base: position 105,067,733 of record OZ010575.1, on the reverse strand, counting down.
CACGTGATCAAAAAAACGGAATAGTCTATTATTTATGAAGTATTGGCAGGGTGTAATGGTCGTGCAAACTAATGAAGGGAGGGACAAGCCCAATTATAATAGGATGATTTCTTTAATTTATATTTTCGTCACATTTCTTTCCATGCACTAACATTTCTGGAATTCAACAAGATCAGAAAAAAAAAAAAACCTGTAAAATTTCCCCATTGGGACTTTTGTGAGTTAAACAATCTCCTTTACCTGAATGAGAGTAAGAAAAAATCCATAGGTTGATTAAAAAAATACACAAAGTCGTATTTCTATCCTCGACATGAAAATAACAGTAGAAATTTATAACAGACCTATTGCTATAGGTAAGCTATAATTACATTGCCTTATTTTGTCATTTTAGAATAGTAAAAATACTGTTTATACACTTTTCTTTTTAGGTATTGAAATTTAGATATTACTTATGGGGGTTACTTGTTAGAATATATTTTGACTCTTTACAATTTAAAAGAAATTATTAGAATTATGGCTATTAGATTTCAAACCTTACATATCAAATGACCTGACTTTGTATTGTAATACTCCGCTTCAAATTAGATCTCTTTCTGATTCACTCTACATGCTGGCTGGATGTGAAAACAAAACCAAAAATAAAAGTGTTGTCCTCTGTGCATGGGCTCCAAGCATCACATCCAACCTACAAAACCAATCCCCTTAAAATAAAAATTAAATTAAGCACAACATAAAAGAAGTGAATCACAAATGTTTGTGGCACAAGTCTCTTTGAATCCCACCACGGCTACCATGTTCCATGTATGCATTTTATAATAATAGAAGACAATGACAGAGTGGAGTTTTAGTGCTTCATTAACATTACAGGAAGATCATTATTCCTCATAGAGAGTTACTTAGTGTAGAAGTAGGGATAACTAGAGTATTACTTATACATGTAACAGTTGCTGCCAAAAAAAAAAAAAATATGAGTCTAGGAGCAACCACATTTGGTTTAAGAAAGTCGCCTGTAAATGACTGAATCAGATTTGAAGCAAATGACAAGCTTCACTAATCCACCCCAGGCCTCTTTCAGTGTCACCAACATGACCATAGTCAACCAGCCTGACAAATACATCAACTCCAGGACTTAGCAACTACACCCTTTATTTAAAGCTGCCTCACTCACCTACATTCAGAGAAATTCTGCTTGTATCCACTGTAACAATTTTATATTTACAATCCTTGTCATATTTTCCTTTCACCTTCCCAGTGGTATTGTCATTTCGTTTGTTCTTCTGTCCTAGTATATACATATTTATAACATTATCATTGAGGTATTTTGTTGATTGATTTGTTTGTTTAATGGCATATCAACTCTTTATGGGTCATCTAATGTCAAAATTCAGTTTTCTTGGAAGCTTTGAAGTAATAAAAATATTATTTTCATCTTTCACAACTTTCATGGTAGATGGTACTCAACCTTTGTGCATATAAATGTTTCTGCAGATATAATTACTTAAAGGCAGTGAATACATGTGTTTTATGTTGTAGTGATATTAGGTTGGCGCAAAAATAATGACGTAATAATGTCGTTTTTTGACGCATTTTTTAACATCAAAAAACAACATTATTACGGCATTATTTTTGCACCAACCTAATATTTTGAAATAGTTTAATTTCTTTAAGAATTTGGAGAATATTATATAGATGAATGCCATGAAAGTTCTTTCATGTTGATTTTTGGTTGATATTGTTTAGTGGCATATTGACCTCTATGGGTTATTTTATGCTGAAATCTAAATAATTTGAAAGTAGGTGTACACTTTCAACTACAGATAAAAATTTTTGATGATCATTTCGCTTTCAAAATGGTCATTTTATTACAGACATGTATCGTTGATCATTTGTTTATATAAAAATGTATTGTAGATATTTTTATTATTGTTATGCTGTGGCAAACGAAATTTTTTTTTCTTCCACCGAATGAATTTGAATCTTCATCACCACTTGTTATGGTCCGGTTCCTTGTACCAAGGTGATAGTCCAAGGTGGAACCAATAAAGAAGAACGTGAACATGTATATGGAATAACACAGATATATTACAAACAGGAATATATACAGAGAAGTAGAAAGTGTTAGTACGAACAATCACGTTTAGTAGAGAGAACAATGTAGTCTCGACCAGTATCACTATTCCAATGTCTTGCAGTAATTGTCTGAACGCGACTCTGTTTCGGACTGTCTCTGACTCGACTCTTGTCTCGACTTGAACTACTGACTATATTTAGTCACCCCCCCCCACGTGGGCATCATGTGGCACAAGGCTGGTTTAACGTGGGATCTCCGAGACCGTGGGCTCGGCCAAAAATATGCCCATTGAACCTGTATAAACGGGTTCAGGGTCGGTTTACCTCCCTGAAAGAGAATCCGCCCTTCGGTTTCCTCCCCGCCTGAAGGCAGAGAGTTCAACTGATCAGCCAGTCGACCGAGATCGACTTGAACTACCGACGATATTCAGTCACCCCCACACTGGGGCATCATGTGGTACAAAGCCGTTTTTAACGTGGGATTTCTGAGCCCATAGGCTTGGCCCCAAAATATGCCCATTGAACCCGTATAAACAGGTTCAGGGTTGGTTTACATCCCTGAAAGAGACTCCGCCCTTTGGTGTAGCCTCCTTCGGGTTCCTCCCCGCCCAAAGGCAGAGAGTTCAACCGAACAGCCGGTCAAGACTTGAATGACTGACGATATTCAGTCACCACCCCCCACAATGAGGGCGTCATGTGGCACAAGGCCTTTTTAACGTGGGATCTCCAAGCCCATGGGCTCGGCCAAAAATATGCCCATTGAAACTGTATAAACTGGTTCAGGGCCGGTTTACCTCCCCAAAAGAGAGTCCGCCCTTCAGGTTCCTCCCCTCCCGAGGGCAGAGCGTTCAGCCAGTCAAGAGTTGAGCGACCGACTCCTGAGGTGCAGTATTTATTAAGTATGGAATAGTCCATTATCATTTTTATGGGTAAGATCCCATAACAATTATAAAAATGTATTTTTATAATATCATAGTGTTTTGTTTGGTCCAGTGTGATGGGGGTCACTATTTGCCCATAACATGGCACCCTAACACTTGTTATCACCTCAGGTCCAGGGGGAACCTGGAAATAATAGCAAGAGGTGGTTCCATACTCCTGACAATTTCTAATCTCCCAATCAGATGTAATTTATCATTATACCCAGGACTGAGGCATTATGTAATTAAAATATTTTAGTTGGGTTACAAAGATTGATTATCATTATAGAAGCAGAAGAAAATAAAAATGAATTCTGCAATTCAGATCTTGTAGGTGTGTTGTTATTGTTGATGTTAAGGTTTTCTGTTTTAAATTTTTGGTAGTCAGTTATGTGTCATGCATGATACACGCTTAGGCAATCATGTATCTTTTGATACATGACTGACGAGACAGATTTTTTTTCCCCACGGTAGGTTACCATTTCTTTCTGCAATAGACCAGTTGTCATCCAAGGCTATAGAACACAGTTTGTCCTGCTATTTACACATAGCTGGAGGAAGAAGAGAATTCATCCCTTTCGTAAGTGAATGTAATTGATTCGACTGGAATTCGAACTCAGTTCTCCAATTTCTCAATCCAAGCCACTGTTCATTACTCCACTGTGCCTCCTAAAGTCAGTTATGTGCCATGCGTGATACATGACTGACGCGACAGATATTTTTCCCACAGTAGGTTGCCATTTCTTTCTGCAGTAGACCAATTGCCATCTGAGATTATAGAACCCAGTTTGTCCTGCTATTTACCCATAGCTGAGGGGAAGAAAAAGAGGATGCATACCTTTCCTAATGGTATTAGCACATGTAATGGATTCAAATGGAATTTGAACTCGTCTCTCTGATTCCTCAATCTGAGCTGCTATATTTTTGGAGTAGTTTAATTTTCTTGTTCTGGTTGACTGGGGTTCTGCATTTCTTTATGTTCCTTAGAGAAAATTCATTTTGCGAATGATTAGCCCACATTTGGCTTTTATAGAAAATGTTAACGTTATTATTTGTATGTTCAGTATTGTTAGAGGCTACCTTAGAAAGAAAGTCAATTTGGTGATTAATGAGGTAGTTTGGAAAACCATTTTTAACTAGTGTCTGTTTCATGCTATTGAGTTCTTTAAGGAAAAGGGGATGAGAGGATGAATTCTCGTGCATTCTCTTGAGGAAATTCTTTAAAATGCCCATTTTATATCAAAGTTGACATTCACTCATCAAATTAAAGTGGCAAGAGTTTCAACTAGTGGGTTCTTTATATAATGATACTGTGAATGTCATCTTGAATTCTCTGTTTTAACTCATCCAGAGTTCTTGGTCGAGTTGTGTAAACACAGTATCCCAGCTGAGATGTTGCAGCCGTCAATGAGGAATCTCAACAGCAGATTTCAAGAATGCATTCGTACGCCATCTACACGACGTAATTTTAAAAAAATGAAAATATACAGAAAATATACAAATCCAGGACTTTTTGACATTTTGAATAATATCTTTACTGAGCATGAAACACCTGGTAAGTAAATCCATGAACTCAGGTGTCACTTTGACAATTGCTAATAAAATATCTGGCACCAATGTAGGCTATGTACCTGGGCTGGGAAACCCCCACCGAGGGTAGATGAGGTTTCTTACAACAGCTGCACATCATCTAGGGAGCTTTCAAGTGCTTTCTGAAATTTTCCATTTGTGGCAAGTCAGTCAGCATCTAAAAAACTTTCCGATTTTGGAGGTTTTCAGATAAATGATACTCAACCAGTTACCTTGTTTTCTACATGGGACATGTACTAGTTAGAGAAACACAGAGTGGGTGGATTTCCCATACTAACACCATTAGTTTGAGTGCAAATATTGCCATTATGGTTGTAGAATGGGACTTTAATTGCACAGGCATGCAATAAGTTTTAGAGAATATTAAGTTTGATGGAGTTGTGCTTATTGGATATATTTTGCAACCAGGTTACACAAAGGGATTTAAAATTAGTTTCACATTTAATACATTTGTTGCGGTTAAGGAGATTTGTGCAGCTGAGAGAGTTTTTCATAGCCAGGATTCAGTTTACCGGATGTGTGTAAGACAGATTGCATAAATTAAAATCTGTTATATTTGGATTTTTTTTTAAAATGAAAATAAAATAAATATTTGCATTTCAAAACTAATTTAAATTGACCGGAAGATTTTGTTTTGAAACTGCTGAAATTGTTGATTTTAATGTAATTTTTAGCCAACCTTTCATCAGAATATTATTACTTTTATTAAATAAATCTTTCAAAACTAAAATATACTTTTCTGTAACATTATTTGAGGAATGTTAGATGAGTTTAATTAATCTGATTTGTAACAAATATTACTTAAAGTTTAATACATTACAGAAATACATTGTTTTAACCAAGCAGTAGCTGTTTATTTAAGGTGTTGACAGCTTGAATGACAGATGGAAGTTTATCTAATGTTTTTCTAGTGGATATATCTGTCAAAAATAATTGAGGAATATAACATAAGCATCATTTTTATATACTTTTAAAGTACTCAGTAATCTTAAAAATTTAGGAAAATATTCTCTGTAAGCTAATGTTTCATTGAATTTTAGATACTTTAGCTTTAAATTTGCTATAATTATTACTTTTATTTTCTGATTATGTTGTGTATGGACATCTGTATCTACAAAAATTGGCACATTTATATACATACAAAAAAATTAAAATTCTTTTTAAAATACTGGGGGTCACAAAATTGTAATAAGCTTTGTGATTTCTAATTAGTAAATATAGATTTTACTTAATATCACATGTTGCAAATTAATACAGAATTTTAAAAGATTTTTATGTTACAAAATAAGAACATTTTTTTCTTAAGACAATAGTGTCCTTAATATATCTTATTCATAAAAGCAATTAAAAGCTTTTCCCAATAGATAATATCTTTTATTGCATTTTTTATTTTCTGATTCAGAGCAGATTTTCAGTAAGTGGGGGTCCTGTTTAAAAAAAAAAAATTTATGATTTAAATTCTCCAAGGATTCCTGCTTTTAACTAATATAAACATTAAGCTTCACAAAATTTAATTTCTTGAAATTTCATAAAATTAAATAAGTGTGTGTAGGGGAGGGGTAACAAATGGGTAAAAAAAGAAATATATTTTTAACCAAGATTTTCTAAAAACAAAAAAAAAAAAAAAAACAAAAAAGACAGCATTTCTAAAACACTACCCTTCATTTGTGAATAAGTCTTGAAAGTTTCATTAAAATCTGGCAATCATTTCATTTTTGCAAGAATTTCCAAATCAGTGTTTTTCACCTAAAAAAAGAAAAAAAAAAAAGCGCTAAAATTTCTTATCCTGATCTTTGATTTACCTACTGACACAAGAAAAAACAAGATTTTTAACAAAAATTTTGAATGTTCTAAAAAGGATCCAAAAAAAATGTATTAGGTTGGTGCAAAAATAATGTCGTTTTTTGACGTTCAACTTCAAAAGAAAAACGACATTATTTTTGCACCGACCTAATACTAAAAAAATACTTCAGTCTTTCCTTTTAAGAATAACAAAGATTCTGATGATAAATCTGTTTTTAAATCAAGTTTGGGGCTTTTTTTCATCATTTTTTTTTTTAGTGAATTAGTGGAGGTATCTAATGTTTACTAGTTCTTTCTGTCTTTCATTTACTCTTTTCTTTTTTTCACTGGGTGGTGGGATGTGGGTAGCATGAAATAGACTTCAATGTCCTCTTACCAGAAACTTTGTTAGGTCGTATTATTTTTTTTTCAATTTATTTGATGTGGCTGAACTAACTGAAGTTTGCCAAACCATGCATTAAATATTTTTGTTTTAAATTTATGGATTTAAGTAAAAAAAAACAAAAAAACAAACTTTTGTTTAGTCAATTTAAAAAAAATGTTTTTCAATTGAACTGTGATTAAGTGTAAATACTGTTTTTGTTTTGAATTTAAATTTACTTAAAAAAAAAAAAAAAATTTGTTCTGTCAATTTGATTCAGTATGATTAAAACTGTTTTTTTGGACAATGATTAAAAATGAACAAAATGAAACTGTAGCCCTGCAATTTAACACAATTTATTAAGAAATTCTAGTTGGGACACATTGAATTTTGCAAGGATGGACCCAAATCCCCACCCGTGGGTCCTGGGTACATTAAATAACCTATCAGCATTGCTGTTACATGATCGAAAATTGTCAAAGTTGAACTAAAGCAAAAGGTGGAAATTAAATTCAAACAAGAATATATATGGATACAAAATTGTGGTTTCAAAGTAACCAGTAATAATTATTTTAAGAAACAACACAAAAGCTTTGTCTTTGAAGCCAGTGAGACATGAAAAGGATAATTCCAAGGTGAAAAGATGATATAATTAGTAGAGAAAGAAAGTCATATGTGCCCTGTGAGTGTACATTTTAGTATAGAGAGGCTGCAAAGTTGAACAGCTGAATCTCTGGATGGTTTGTGTATTCAGTGATAAAGTCTATATGTCTGTGTAATGCACATGATAGATTAAACTTGTGGACATTATTCCTTATATATGGGGCTAGCAGGATCAAACAAGCTATTTTTTCGAGGAATGAAATAAAGCATTCTGATCAATTAATAAGTCAGAGAAAGGAGTTTCCTTCCAAACTATTAACTGGTCTGGATGTTGTCAGCCTGGACCTTTTGAAGCACAATCTAGATTTTACTTCCAAAGAATCCTTTCTTACTGGCTTTAAAATAAATTTTGTTTTTTAATCATTTCACCCCCAGCAAGGTAATAAAGCCATAAAGATACAATGGGTTACTGAGTGTTAGAGAGTATGTAGAAAAAAAAAAAAAAAAAGAAGAAAATTAATATTAAGGATAGAAGACAATAAAAAAAAAAAGAACAAGAATTTAGAAGACAGTTGATATTAAATTTAAACTTTGAAGATCAAAGTTGACTGGGAAGCCAGAAGAGAGTTCCACAGGTAAGAAGTGCAACAGAAGAAACTGTTAGCATAGAACTTACAGCCACATGTAGCCATTTCAAATGTAAAATCATGAGATCTTACTGCCAATCTAGTTCTATGTTTAAATTCAGTTTTTTCACAATCTAGTTTTGTGAAGTCAATGAATACTTGTCACTTTTATAATGCTCATTGTAGTAGAGACTTTGTAATTGCAGATACAACTGAACAATACAAGTGTCAGACACCTTTGAATATCATTCACACTAATAGCATCTGCTCAATAATACCCACTCAAACAGTAATCCATATAGTGATCCAAATAGAGAAATAGTATAGAGAATAGCAGTTTGTATTGTAATAGAGGACAGAGTAGAAATAATGATACGAATAGTATAGAGGATAGACTAGAATATAGCAATCATCTAAACATCATGAAACTTCCTACTTATGCATTTCTCCTATGGTTATGTGGTCCATAATGGGATCGCCTATTTTTGCTCACTGGCTATCCATGTTCAAACTAGTGTCGGCAGCAACACTTTACTCCTATATAACATCTACGTACCATAGTGGAAAGTTCATCAGATCAGTCACCATGAAAATATTTATAGAAAAGGCACAGCGAAGCTATATTACAATGGCAGGAAAGTGACAGAAGCCAAGATGCCTGGTTAAAACCAATAACTTTGCAGATTCTTTGGATTTTATCAAGAATCTCTAAATGTATAGCAGGAGCACCAGACCAGATGTAGTAGCAATATTCAAACCAAGGATGAATGGTAGACTTCTAAATATGTAAGATAGATTCTGGCAAGAAAACTCACTATGAGCTTATTCAATTCTTCACATTTAACTTAAATGTGAAGAATTAAGATTCATCAGAAAATTTAAATAGGAAAACTGTTAAATTTTCACAGGTCTTTATTTATTGTTGTTAGACTGGAATTTATGCCAAGGCATATTCAGTAGATTTGTTTCAAGATACAAGCTAAATCACTGTTTTTCATGAGAGAGAAAAAATAGTCGGCTAGTTTCTAGTTGGTTGAAAAAGATTAAGAAGTATGCGATGCACAATTCATTTCATATTTTCAGTGTGGTATGAATCTGTCATCAGTCACCATCATGTTTTTTGTAAGCATGACCAATAAGAATACAAGGTGACTGTTGTCATCGCAGTGGAAAAATAAAACATCTGATTTAGAGAACCTCAAAATACTTTTCCTCACTTGTGTTTAAATAGCCAAACAGCCATTATTTATGCAAACAACTCCATTTAATTACTCATTGCAAGGTTCATTGTTTTTTTGTTACTAAAAAATTATTCCTTCCATCATCGTGTGATATAAGAATTTCCAAGGAATTAAATTAAAATAAAAAATGCCAACAGATGAAACATAATAAATGCAACCAGATTTTAATTTCAGAATTAACAGCAAGGACTTTAGAAAGACAAAAAAAAGTATACATTTGGGCAACCATCTCTCCTTCAACCATCTTCTATTAAATACAGTTGACAAGGAAGATTTAATCAATTTTTATTAAGTTTTGTAGGGGTAAGGGAGTACAAGAATTTTCCATAATTTCTATTGTCCCCAAGTGTTTTCAACCACTTCTATATCCATTTTCAAGGTTGTTTTGTCTCTGATGTTGTTATTTTTTCCTCATGTTTTTGCTGTTATTTTGTAATTCATCTGCATGTTGTTTTGAATGCAAGCATTTATTCAGTCTTCATGCATTGCGTATGGCCAGAATTCGCCTTGGCATCTTTCTATTTTAAAAAAAATTTTTTTAATTATATATATATATATATATATATATATATATATATATAAATAATGCATGTTTCATTAAATAATATAGACAAGCTTTGTCTTTATTTTAAGCAAATTCCTTTCATATCGTCTGATAAGCTTAATAACATTATCATTGAAAGACAAAAGAAAATCACCATATTGATACATGTTTCTTAATCCTATCTAAGCTTTCAGAGATGACAAGTACATTACAATAAATTAAACAATACAGGGACTTAGCAGCAATGATAGTCTGTTTTGTTTGCATGGAGGATTTCCAAGCAACGACAAACTCGTGCATACAAGCCGCTGGAAGCGAAAATCGCAGCCCATGACATCACATATCACCACGTGAGAGTGAAAACGAGAAGTGTTAAGTGTGGGAAGCCGTTGGTATAAACCAATGGCTTCTGTTATCAATTATAGGCATTTAAGTATATTTGTGGAGTTTTCATAGTTTATTTTGTTCGGGTTAGGTTTCAACTGTATTATGTATATAGCTTCAAGAATTTTTAGTTTTTGTTTATTGTTTTCATGTTTAAGTTTAGTTGTATTTTCAACAAGGATTTTCTGGAATTGTGTATGCGGCCAAACATGTTGTTTTAAATGTCTAAAAATATTAGAATTATCATTCAAATGTAGAGAAAAATAAAAATGAATTTTAAGGAAGTCATTTTTTTTTTTTTTTTTAAAGTTTCAATTCACCCCAAGCAAGGTGATAATGCTACTAAAATGCAAGGGGCTACTGGGAGTGAAGTAGAATGAAAAAGACTTTAGAAGAAACCAAAAAGCACAATCCAGAACAAGAAACAAGGGAAAAACATTTATTCCTGTTCAAAAGACCAGGAAGGAATGTGAACTGGTCATATTTACAACATTTCAGCTGTTGTACGCATTGACCTTCCTCAAGAATACATGTTGGAATTTCATCCACCACTAGGTTCATGGCTTTTTTGGAAATCTCAGTTTCAGTTTTTTCCCTTTAGTAACTAAAATCTCCAAGTTTTTGTTCACTTCTGCTGTAGCCAGGTATTGAACTCACAACTGTTTGGGTCAAGTCACTGGATTACTTCAACCAATGCTTTTATCCACTGGGCCATGTATCCTTGGAGTGTAGGGATTTTTGGGACTTATAAACCTAATTTCTCAGTAACCATTTATTGTTGTTTTTCTTGGCTGGCTTAAATTTTCATGGCCTAGCATATGTGCTGATTCCTTAAGCTTTTGTATTTTCCAGTGATTTTCTCTTGTCTGTTATTTCAACCTTACACTACAAGGTGTAGTGATCTTCCCTTTCTATCCTTATATGGTTAGCCATGCTTGATTTTTCTATTTTCCCTTGTGTTATGGCTTTATGGTGTTCCTGCAGTTTTTTCTTACAACAGCCAAAATGCCATGAATATGGCAATAAAGATGAGGACAACAGTCTGAACAAAGTATGTAGTTATTATACCTCATCTGCAAAATAGAGATATTGATGACAATTTATTTACAATTATTCAAATGCATTATCATAATTATAAAATACTTTCCTCAATCTCTTTCCAAAAGTATTTTATTCAAACAGATGACATTCTTAAAAAAAGAAAAACACTTGGCAACCTGCATTTGTTGACCTTATTGGCAATGAAGAAAATTTAATTCTTGAAGCCATCAGTTGATACATGAAGAATTTCTTCTCTAGAATATTAACTGGCATATAAAGAAATATACCAGGAAAATTAGGGCAAAAAACAAACATAACTATAGATACAAAATTAAAACTGCTTAAACATTTTAATGCAAAATTTTTATTGCAACAAATAATCATAATGTAAAATTTTGTAAAACTGCAAAGAAATAGTTAAATATTCAAGTTTTAAGTTCTGCCAATGAGGCAAAGCACATGCTACAGTTTAATGAAAAAAATTCTTCAGTTACAGCTTTGATTCCAAAGTTGCAGAAAACTTAAAAAAAAAAAAAAAAAAAAAAAAAAAAAAAGTACAAATTTCAACTACAGGACATAAGGTTTAGGCAATAAGCAGACTTAATTCTTGCAACCATCAATAATAATAATAATTTCCTTTGTGTAATATTGACTGGCATATAGAGAAACAAACCAGAAAAACTAGAGCAGAAAATGAATGAAGCTGTAGTTGATAGCCACAACAAGCCTGGTCTAGCACAGGTCAAGCTCTGTAGATCCACCCCTGTGGCTCACCTTTTATTCAGGTTTTTAACCATGCATGCAAATTAGCGATAGTTTTAAAAACACTAGAACCCTGCACGTGCTTTACCTAAATTGTAAATGGTGACTGACTGGCAGGCACGACATCATGGTCTCTTAGTTACTGATAAGTTAAAATTCCTTGGTTCTATTTCACCACAGAATCATGTTTAGCAATATCTACAAATTAAAACTGCTTGAACATTTTAATGTAATTTTTATTTTATTGCAACAAAGAAATAATTTTGTCAAGATGTGATTTTGTCATTTATTCTGCAAATGATGTGAGGTACAAGATACTGATCAATGAAAGAGTTATTTCGGAAAAAAATTCATATTCTTATTTCCAATGATAAAAATTCTTCAGTTATGGTAGGTTTATTTTTTGTTGAGGATTCCAGACCCCACAATTAATTTTAACTAGCTTCAGCAATGTTTATTTTAAAACGTAACACATTCTGGATTATCAAAATGAGCAACTTACTAACAATTTATTTACACTAGAGACTTGTATATCTGGAAATATACATATTTTAAAAGTGAAATTAACTATTTTAATATTTAATTTAGGTGCTTTCTCTAGAAAAAAATAAATTTATTTATAAAAAAAAAAATCTTCATTCATTTTTCTTGTTTACAACAACTTTATCTTGTTACTGGCGTACTATAAAACGTTTGCATAAAAACCGACTTCATAAAATTTTACATTAAGACAAACTGGAAAGTATTTTATATTTTTAATTGCTATTTTGTTAACTTAATTTTAATCACAAAATTTTTTTTAAAAGTGAAAAAAAAAAAAAAAAAAAAATCTTGTCTTTCTTCATTTCTTTTATAAACAAATAGATTTCACATTTATTTCCTAAAACTAGTTAATTAAATGTTTTTAACATTTTTGTTCAATCTTTTTCTCTTACAATGGCATAAATGAAAAAATTTAATTTTATTAACATCTGAAACTCTTCTTCAGTAGCATTTCTTTGGATATGGTCACTCAGTAGTGACAGCACTTAAAAACTGAATGATTTCGGTTTTGTAAAAAATTTTGATGCAGTTTCACGGTGTGAAGTTGAAACTGAAAAAATTTGATTTTTCTGCCTGTCTCTAATATGTACAACAATTGTATATCTATTTTCATATTCTTATTCAGGAAAAATCTTTCGTAATTGAATTTTAATTTAGAAATCTCAATCAAGAAAAATATGCATATTCTCCAGAGTTAGTTTGTATATTTTTAAATCAGACTCTTAAAAACATGTATATCGACAAATGTTGCAAGGTTATGACTTCTTTTCTGTATGTTTCTTTTTATGCATTTTTAAATATGAAGGATTTGAACATGTAAAATTACAAGCCTCACAAGAATATGGTTTTTCTCCAGTGTGTGTTCGCATATGAGTTTTTAAATGGCCACTCACTGAAAATGCTAATCCACATACTTCACATGAATATGGTTTCTCTCCACTGTGTGTACGCATATGTACTTTTAGATTTGAATTTACTGAAAATGCTGCTTTACATACTTTACAAGAATACGGTTTCTCTCCTGTGTGCATTCGCATGTGTCTTTTCAACTGGCAACTCTGCGAAAATGCTGATCCACACACTTCACATGAATATGGTTTCTGTCCACTGTGTGTTCGCATGTGTATTTTAAGATGGGAATTTACTGAAAATGTAGCCTTACATTCTTTACAGGAAAATGGTTTCTCTCCTGTATGTATTCTCATGTGTCTTCTTAAGCCAAATTTAGTCGAAAATCCTGATCCACACACTTCACAAGAATGAGGTTTTTCTCCAGTGTGTGTTCGCATGTGTCGCTTTAAAATTGAACTCTGAGAAAATGATGATCCACAAACTTCACAAGAACATGGCTTCTCACCACTGTGTGTTCGCATGTGTATCTTTAGACCTGAACTCCGTGAAAATTTTGTATTACACACTTTACAAGGATACGGTTTTGTTCCAGTATGTGTAAGTGTGTGCCGTTTCAAATGGGAATTTAGTGAAAATGAGGATCCACAAACTTCACATGAATATGGTTTCTCACCAGTGTGTATTGGCATGTGTCTTTTTAAAGTGGAACTATCAGAAAACTTAGTCCCACACACATTACAGGAATAGGGTTTCTCTTTTGTATGTATTCGCATGTGTCTTGTTAAAATTGAACTGTTTGAAAAGGTAGATGGACAAAGAAGACATAGATATGGTTTTTCTCCAGTATGTGTTCTTTCATGAGTTTTCAAAGTTGAATTCTTTGAACAAGTAAATTTACAAAGGTTACAAGAATAAGGTTTCTCTCCAGTATGTGTGCGCTTATGTGATTTTAAAACTGACATGGAAGATGATTTATATCCACAAATTTCGCAAGAATATGGCTTCTCTCCAGTGTGTATTCGCATGTGTAGTTTTAAACTTGAAGCCCGTGTGCATTTATATCCACAAATATTACAAAAGAATGGTTTCTCTCCAGTGTGTGTTTGCATGTGTGATTTTAAATACGATGATTTGGTGCATCCATAACCACAAATGTCACAAATATATTCTTTTTTTGCTGTATCTTTTTCCATTTTGTTGCTTTGTTAAAAAATGTAAAATTCAGTTCCACAATCTTTAGACAAGTGCAGATTTTTTTTTTTCAAGGAAATTTGCTTATATTTTGTCTTTTATAAAATGATATCACAAATACTAAATCTTTTCAAAATGTTGTTTCAATTTCTATGCATTTAAAGGTGCAATTTCTGCCATCACAGGAATAGGAGTTCTTTTAAGCATTTAAGTAAATTATGTTTTGAATCTGAACCAGAAAATAATCAAGTTTTTCATATCTGCAACTTTATAAATATCAAGATTTCAGAATGTCCATTCAGATATTTCCAAAATGGTTCTCCCCTTGATAATCCTTGAAATCTTGATCAAGTTTTAAGTAAAAGACATGTTGAACATTAATATAGCCTGAAGTGATAACTTCATCTGTACATACACACAAGATGACCTGTGAATAAAAAGAAGATATTATAAAAATTCATGTTAAACTCTCATTTATTAGACCACCTGCATATTAAATAAAACAAACATTTTTCTATCTACTTTTTTCTTATAGGAGGCTGTTATTATGAACAAAAGTTATTTGGAAAAATATAATAAACTAGCAGTAGAGCCCGGCGTTGCCCGGGGATGTAACAGTATGAGATAGATCAAGTATCGACCATCATAAAGACTGAAAAATAAAATTGACAAAGATTATTGTTTAAGGTTGACGGACACGCATGTCTTAATTAGTTTTTTTTGTTGTTTTTTTAATGAACTGGTCAAACCCAAACTCAAACAAAAACATTGTTTTCAATTGTTATGAGTCTACTGATTGAATAGAATTTTATTATAAACAATTGTCTTGTAAATGGAATTTTTAAAGCATTCTGAATGTAAAAATAAAGAAAAAAGTATGCAAAACAATAAGAAACACTACCTGCCCCCCCAAAGAAAAAAAATGTGAAGTTTTCTTGAAATCGGTTGAAAAATGTAGGAAATCCGATCCCATATATAAACGAACACACACACAAGCAACCTGGGTTTTATAATAAGTATAACTCTATATGAGTTGTCCCCCTTTCATTCTCGTGACAGCAATGCCTCTTAATTGTGTTTTCAAATTGATTTTGTGCAAAAACAATTGTGTTTTTCCAATGTTTGGCGCTGTCAAAACCACCGCAAGGTAATTTTACATAGTCCTGTGAAGTTTTGTTGAAATTGGTTGAAAAGTCTAGGAAATCCAATCCAATATATAAACGAACAGACACACACACGCACAACCTGGGTTTTATAATAAGTATGATGTCAGTTATGTGCCATGCGTGACACATGCTTAGGCGATCATGTATCTTGATAAATGACTGACGAGGCAGATTTTTTCTTGCCGTAGGTTGCCATTCAAGGCTCTAGAACCCAGTCTGTCCTGCTATTTACCCATAGCTGGAGGGAGAGGAAGAAGATTCATATCTTTCCCAAGGGTATTAGCACATAAGTGAATGTAATGGATTTGACTGCAATTCGAACTCGGCTCTCTGACTCATCAGTCCAAGCTGCCATCCATTACACCACTGTGCCTCCTGTACATAATAAATGTACTTGACAAAAAGAAAGAAAAAAATGTCAAAAGGACAGTTTTTCTCATGACACCACTACTACTGTATACTGTATACGCACTTGGAAATTTTTATTGTTTTCAAAAGCTATTTTTAGAACTTCACTAAAACCCAGACATATGAAACAGGATTGATATATTTTGTTTTTTCTTAAAACTTAAGAAAAATATTCAACACTTTCTTTTAACTGATGTTCACCCAATACAAGGCTTAAGAGCTACTCAAGGTAGAGGGTTACTGAGTGGAAGTGTAAAAAAAAAAAAAAAAAAAAAAAGGAAAGGGAAAGATCACAGGAAGCCTAGACAATTAACTGAAGAGGTCAAGAATTAATTATTGAATAAAATTTCAGAGTTCAGGTGGAGACATTATGAGTATAGAGTTGAAGTAGATTTTAGAAGGGACTAGAAACCCATCCAAAACCGAAAACAAGGGATGTACCTCTACTCCTATGTAAAAGACCAGAGAGGAATAGGAACTAGATGACAGGCAAACCTATTTATTCCTATCAGAAGAAAAATTTACAAATTAAAATGTTTTCAGAAATTATCTAATATTTTATTGACTTTTACTTACATTGAAGATGTTTTATGAAAAAATAATAAAATTTAGAATATAAAATTTTCTTGGATTAATTTTAATATTTATTAACTGAGATGAAATACTATGATAGAGATAAAAATCAATAATTTATGAAATGTTATGGCATTTTATTTATTATTTATATTTTTTAATATATTTTTCATTTTATTCTTTATTATTAATTGTTGTCATGATGGTTATTTTATTATTGAATTTTTATTATTAATTACATAACTTTTATTATTTTAACCCAATAAACAATATTTAAAAGAACAAAAAACACTTCATTGTAAAAATTACTTAGGTCACTGATGTAAAAAAAACAAACAAACAAAAATACATGATTTTTAACCATAATTTTGAATGATAAAACTTTGTTTTATTAAGTTTGAGCCTTTTTACACCATGCTATACTGTATTTCGAGCGATCAAGAGCAAGTGGATGTGACTATACTGAACTAGTGGAAGTACCTACATAAAATCAATGATGTCCATTTTTGAGAAAATTTTTAATAAAAGTTAAATTCTCTAAAAATCAATTATTAGCATTTTTATAGCTTGATGGTTACATGGATTATTGACAGTTTATGTCAGGGGAATTTATCAGATGGGAGGACAGAAGTGACAATTCTTTTGAATTTTAAGCAACTTATTTAACTACACAGTAATTTAGGTACCTCCACTGAATTTTCGATACCTAAAATTTAAAATTAATGTTTAAAAATGAAAAAGCATTCTTGAAGATTTCATTTTAGCTCTAATTGAAAGCTAAATGATTAAATTTACTATTCCCAGTAATTAAAATATTCTGGTGTATTTTAATTAAAAAAATTATATAGATTGGAATCTCAAGTTTTTGGACAATTTAAGAAATTCTCTTAAAAGTGGCCATTTTCTTAATTTTAAGAAATTTGTAAATAATACAAAAATATCGATTTTCAAAATCTTCCAAAAATAAAATATATATTTGTGACACATTTTTTGAGTAAAATTTGCAAATTTCAAGTTAAATTAATCTGATTTGAAACAAATATTACTTATATCATAAAAATATAGTATATTAATACAAGCATTTCTTAACAACAGCTCTTCTTTTGATCATGTCTATTGACATTATCAAGATCACTGACAAATCTTAAGTGAACGCATTTTTTGATTTTTAACTACCTAGCAATGTTTACAAATTAACATATTTTCAGAAATTATCTAATATTTTATTGACTTCTAGTAAGGTTTGAAGATGCTTTATGGAAAAAAAAAAAAAAAACAATAAAATTTTCTTAGATTCATTTTTAAATTTAATAACTGACATAAAATACCATGATAGAAGTAAAAATCAATAATTTCTGAAAGGTTATGTTATTTTATTTATTATTAATTTATTATCATAATGGTTATTTTATTAAATTTTTATAGTACTTTAAATTTAAAACTTACTTTGAAATTTTGAGATGATTTGTTAAGACATGAATGATGAAACAGAACTGAATAAGTGAGACAACACTTAAATCACATGACCTTTTTAAGGATTATGTCATGTATAGCTTCCCATAGGTAGAAATTGGGAATGCTCAAAACACTAAAAATTATTTTTTTAAATTCTTTTAAAAATATATTGGCTAAAAAGATTGTTATGAGCTTTTCAATTTTTGATTGGTAAAATTAATTTTCACTTAACAATATCACCAAACCGCCACCTTGAAAGCAATGAAGAATTTTAAACAATTTTTTAATATTATAAATTGTTTAATTAAAATAGGTAACTCCACAAAATCGCTAAAAAATAGAGCATAGTCTGATGAAAAAGATGCCAAACTTTATGAAAACAAAATTTTATCGTCTAAATGCTTACGTTTTTATGAAGAGAAAAGACCAAAGTTTTTTTTAATTATTTTTTAAAATTTTTGCTTCTTTTTAGAACATTCTAAATTTTAATTAAAAAAACCTTGTTTCTCTTTGTACCAACATGGGCTATTAAATAACATAGATAATTTTTTAGCACGTTTTTTTGGTATTACACACATTAATTTGGAAAATCTTGCAAAAATAAAAATAATTGTCAGATGTTAATGAAACTTTCAGAAACGATTCACAGATGATCGAAATTATTATAATTATGTTTTTTTTTATTAAAGCCATAGCAGAAATATTTTTTTATATTTATTAACACCCCCATAACTAATTTTATGAAAAACTCTAGAAATTCGAGCGCGTCAACCTTAGTGATTACAATAGTTAAAAGCACAAGGCTTTGAAGAATGCAAATCATGTTTTGTTTTTTTTAATTAGCTCCACGGTACCTAAAATCAGCTCTGAATTGTAACATACAAAACTTAATAAAATAAATATATTATTTAATTTCAAATGCTTTTATTTGTTTTTAGTTGTTTTTATGGATATGGACAATATTTTCTGAAAGCAAAAGATTTTTTCAATGAAAATTGAATTTTTAATACAATTATTTCTTATTTCTTTAATTATAATAGATTTTTACATTAAGTTTTTAATAATATTATAACATTAGTTAAAAGCACCATCAACCTTTCAAAGTGTCCATATGAGATTGTCTAGCGCTTTGAAAATTGTATCATTTGGATCAATCAGAAGACCCGCAGTAATTAAAAAATGTAACATTTGTGCTTATAATCGGGCGGTAATTATAAAGTACAGAAGACCAACCAGGATACAATTTAGTTGCATTATTTGAGTTCGGCATTGTTCTCCGCTGTTAAGGCCTTTACTTTTGCGATACATGTAGGGAGAAAATTTGATTTTTCAATTTCAACTGAGAAGGGTACCTATAAGTATCAGTATCATTTTATGAAATTTAACTACTGCTAAACTTTAATTTATATGATCTTATTTTGATTTTAATCTCAGTTATGTCATTTTTCCATAAATGAAATATCAAAATTAATAACAAAATGAATGGAAATACAAATAACACAGTAAAATGTAATAAATGTACATAAAATTATAGTATTTTGTGTACACTTCTGATAAAATTTCATAAGAAAGGTACCTATAAATTAATTAGATACCTTTTTCTTATGAAATTTAATCTCACTCTTAACAGTCTTATTTTTTAATTTCTTTATATTTTCCATAAAGTATTGTAAACGTAAAGATGAAAGCTAAGTACAAAAAAAAAAAAAATTAGAGCGCTGAAAGTTTTCCTTAAAAGTAACGAGGTAAATAATTTGTTCATTTAAATCTAAATAATTTCACTTCCTTCCATCAGTAGAAAGAATTATCCTCCCGTAAGTTATCTAAATGTCATGAATCTGTCTTTCGTCACTTGTCAAAGACGCGAAAGGTTATGACCTGCTTTGTTTTATTTTGAAATTACATTTTTTCAACGCAGAAGCTAAGTTAAGCTTGGTTCAAAATATTTTAAATAAACATTATAATTTCTGATTTTATTAAAATCAGTTTTGAAAAAATGATAATTGATTTTTACTAGGTACCTCCACTTTTTCGGCATAAATTATCGATACCTAAGTTTAAAATGCATTTTTTAAAATGAAAAAATATGCTTGAATATTTCATTTTAGCTTTACTTGAAAGTTGAATCATTAAATTTATTATTTCCATTAAGTAAACAATTCTGGTATATTTCAGATAGAAACTATATACATTGGAATGTCAAATTTAATTTTAAATTTTCAAAAAACCCGCCATTTTCTTAATTTTAAGAAATTTGTAAACAAACACAAATTTATCGATTTTAAAAATATTTAAAAAAATTTCTGACACGTCATTTTAGTAAAATTAGAAAATTTAATGTTAAATTAATGTGATTTAAAAAAAATATTACTTAATTATAGCACAAAAAAGAAATATACAACGAATTATTAACGATTGGTACCGTAATTTTGATCCGAGTGTTGATTGACAAGTGATGACAGCTACTACGGATGACCATAAATGAAAATTACTAGAAATCTGAGTGAACCCTTTTATTTTTAGTTTTACTGTTATGTCTATTTATTAGAATAAAGGGACAAAACTCTTTTTATAATAATGGCAATTTCAGTCTACCGTACATGGAAATAAGGAATGTATTAAGTAGAAAAATACAACATAAAAAATTATTTGAAAAAAAAAGTGGAATCACTAAATTTATTAAACTTTGCAATTTTGAACTCGTAAATTTTGTTTCTACTTAATTACTAATTATCACAAGGAAATAAGCTAATACAGAGTTTTGCACGATTTTTAAACTATTATAAATTATTATAATCAAAATGTAAAACAAATAAAAAATTCTTGTAAAATTTAATTATTCATCAGAAAAAATTTATTTCTTCAGGCAATAATGACCTTAATATTACTTATTTACAAAAGCAATTAAAAGCTTTTCTAATTAAGTAATATCATAGTTTTATTGGATTCATTATTTTTCTATTCAGAGCTCATTTTCCGTGAGTTGGAACAAATTAGAAAAAAAAAAGTAGGTGATTTACCATCTCGAATGACTCTTACTTTAAACAAAAAAAAAATTGTAACGAAATAAAAAGGATTGAACGAAATTTCGGGAAAATAAGTAAGTGGGGTGTAACATATTAAAAAAAAAAAATTTTTTTTACTAAAATTTACTAAAAAGAAATATTTCAAAAATAATTTCATTCACTTGTGAATAAGTCCTGAAAATTTCATTAAAATCGGACAATTACTTTAATTTTACAAGAATTTCCAAATCAATGGGTTTTCAACGGGAAAAAAGCGCAAAAAAAAAAAAAAAAAAAAAAACAATGTTATTTTTACAGCACCGCGATGACGTAAAAAAAAAAGAAAACTTTAACCAAAATTTCGAACGTGTTAAAAAATATTAAAAAATATCAAAAAATAATTAAAATATACTTTGGTCTTTCATCTTAATAATAACATAAGCGTTTTGACGATAAAAATTTATTTTCGTTAAGTTTGTGGCATTTGTTTATTACGCTATGCTGTTTTCCCGCGAAAAAGTGGAGGTACCTAATTTTTACAAGAATATCAAAGTCAGATTTTCATCTTTTTTATCAAATGATTGAAAAAAATGATTGATTATCTGTCCTTTTTTTTCTGGACAAAAAAAAAAAAAAACAAGATTTTTAACGAAAATTTCAGACGTGCTAGGAACAATTAAAAAAGTTAAAAAGATACCCCAAAAATACTTTTATCTTTCCTCTTTAATAATAATATGAACATTAGACGATAAAAACTTGTTTTCGTCAAGTCGGCATCTTTTTCATCATGCTATGCTCTTTTTGTTTACATTTCGTGGAGGTACCTAAATTAAAACTTAAAAAAAAAAAAAAAAAAGAAAATAATTCTTGTAAAAATTAATTATTCACTGAAAAAATTTCTTAAGACAATATAGTGTTCTTAATCATAGTTTTATTGCATTTTTTATTTTATAATTCAGAGCAGATTTTCAGTGAAAGGGCCAAATGTTTTACAAAAAAAAAAAAAAAAAAAAAAAATAAAAAATTGATTTACTTTCTTCCTGCTTTTAACTAAAAAAAAAAAAAAAATAAAATCCCCACGCCCAAAAATTTAATTTCTCAAAATTTCATGAAATAAAGTAAGTGGGTGATAACATACGTTAAAAAAAAAAAAAAAAAAAAAAAAATTCATTCATTTCTGAATATGTCCCGAAAGTTTCATCATTAAAATCCCAGAATTATATGATTTTTGAAGGAATTTCTATCTAAATTAATGTTTTTTTACTGGAAAATCGAAAAAAAAAAAAAACAAAAACAAACTGACCTTTATGGTCCGCCACTGACGTAAAAAGAAAACCAGATTTTTGATCAAAATTTTGAACGTACTACTTTTCAAAAAAGAATTAAAAAAATACTTTGGTCTTTTCTCTTAATAATAAAAATATTTTGTTTTCGTTGAGTTATGGGCCTTTTTCATCATGCTATGCTGCTTTTTTACGCGATCTTAAGTTTTTCTTGCGTCAACGCGGTACCATAATTTTTGAAAGTATTTAATTTTGAAAAATTAGTCGTTTTCCTAACAACGGTGATGACTTGATGAAAGACGGAAAACGTGGCATTGCTTAAAAAAAAATAAATGCCTAAAAAGTTCATTTATATGCGGAAATTATTTTTTCTTTTAATTCGAATTAACTTTTTTTTTTCGGCCATCATCTTTCAAATAGAATGAAAATTCAAAACTTCAAAAGTCCAAAGAAAGTCATTTTTTTTGTTTTAATTACGAACTTGTAATCGAGTTAATATAACTCAAATAAGCAGGATTTTTAAAAAATTAAAAATTAACGAACTTTTTATAAAATGTGAAAAATTTTTTAATACAAAATTTGACATGTTGGGGAAACTAAAAAAAAAAAAAATATAAAAAAAAATATTGTAGACGTTTAAAAAAAGCTAAGAACACAAGAAATAAAAAAGTGATTTAAAAAATATCCATAATATTTTTTAAATTTGCATTCCCATTAACAGACAAATAAATGAAATAAACGTTAAACACTTACTTTTTTCGTTTTTTTTTTGTTTGTCTTCCAACCGACAAAACCAGAGAAATAAAGAAGCAGGTTTCAAAGTGTCAGTTTCTAATCCTTTTTTTCAAAAGATTCATTTCAAACGGTAAAAAGGGAGGTAATCCACTTTTTTCCGCGACATTTTTGCCACAATAATTTAACTCAGCAATTCAGATATATGTTGGTTCCTTTTTTTTTTTCTTTGAGATAACGCATTTTTAGATTAAGCCATTTATTCTCTATTGTTTGAGTATGAACTAAAGATTCATACAGTTGTTGTCATTGTAATAGATTTTGAAAGATTTAAAGTGTTTGAAAGAAATTGAAGACTGTAGTGTAGTGTTTTGTTTTTTTAGCGAAGTCGAGTTGCTATCGTTTCATTTTTTTTTTATTGCCAATTTACAAAAAAATGAAAATTCGGTACGAGTTGACTAAGGTTTCCAACAAGGGAGCTGGGAAAAGTTGTTGGCTGGTTCTCAAGTAATGATTTAAGGACCCACAAAACTCTGAATTAATTGTATTTTTTTTTTTAAAATAGGAATATTGGCAAATAGCTAGGAGGCGATAAGCAAGAATTCGCACGTACTCCAGTCGTCCGTTAACTTTTTAAAAAAGGAAAACAAAAAAAAATTGAATAATTTTCAAATTATGACCCGTGCTCAGTTTGCTTTGCAATAAAAATTTTCTGAATAAAACGAAACCGAAACGCTTCATAAATAAAAGAATAAAAGATGGTATTTTAAATTGTTAAATGTTTTTGTGTTTGATGAATTGAATGTTAATACTTTGGATCATAAAGTGGTGTGTTGATGTTCAAATATAAGAAGATATATTTCAATATTTAGGTATTTATAGTGGATTTAAAATAGTTTATGTTTGCAAATAATTTGAGTAAATTTAGAAAAACAGAGATTGAAAGAGTTATCCTTCTTTGATCAAAATTGAAGTTGGTTGCGTATTCAAGTTGTACGTTTGTTTGAAATAATTACTTGAGTGAGAATTATTGGTAGACTGATATTAATATTATATAAACAGAAAGTTTAACAATTAACATTAAGTCCGAAAAATGAAATTGCATGATGTAGGTTCTGGTGTCAAGTTGAAATTTTTGCGCTTCTCACTGACGAGGATGAATGCTGTAGGATTTTTGATCCTGTAACTTCGTTTTAAAAATGTTTAAAAATTGAAGTAGTAACAATATGAGCCAGATATACTTGGTAACAAGGTACTTTCCATATTAAAAAAAAAAAATGCGGTAAAATTGTCTTACGGCAAAAATTTTGATTAATATATGCATAGCTGGCCACTTCTACTATGGCGGCTAGCAAATCCCTATTGCAGACGCTGACTCAAGCACATTTATGTTTGCTCAAAATCCACAGAGTCAACTTGTGGTTTATACTGCAACTATGCTGAGGAGACCTTAGAGTTTCTGGGAGAGAGCATGTTATCTAGCATGATCAACAATTTGAACAAAGCCAAAACGCTCAGGCCCTCGGCCCTGCTGACTTCTGGCTTCATGCTAGCACAGCTATCGATGGCCTTCTAGAGTTCCGTCTACCCAATTTCCCTCACAAGGCTTGGGTCAACCCATGGTGTGCTTTTCAGGTATTGTCACACACACACACACACATATATATATATATATATATATATATATATATATATATATATATATATATATATATATATATATTAGTCAAAGCTAGAGAGCCAGACAAACCTACCAAGGTTTCACCTATGCAGATTGTCAGGGAAAGCCAGCTAAGCTTTCTCTGATGAACCGCTTAGGTGAAACGTTGGTAGGTTTGTCTGGCTCTCTAGCTTTGACTAGGTCTGGTCTACTTTTGTTGTGAAGGACGAAAATTGTTGTGGTCATCCCAAAATTACCATTTTTATATGTGTAGTCAGGAATGCTGTGTCATGGCTTGGGTGATGGACACCATTTAAGGGGAAGTAACTAGGTCTGCTGTGGAAAACTTTCGGACTTGAGAAGTTGCTACATAAAGGAAAAACTGTTAATGATGAGTGCTAACATTAAAGACTGTCTATTGCATACATTTTAAAATGTTTGTGGTGTATTTGTAATTAATTTTATTCAGATTTGGTTTCAATTTTTTTATCTAAAAACTTTTGAGAATTTTTAATTTGTGTTTATTCTTTGCATGAAAAAGTATGAAGGTATTTTCAACGAGGATTTTTCTGAATTGCAACAGGTATGTTGTAAATGTTTAGAAATATTGGACATGTTATTCAGATGAAGACTTAGCCTACAATCATGGAAGCGTTGTCTTGTCATGTGTCCAACATAGATACTATTTTTATTGTTGTTCATGCAATCTCCCAGAAGACATTTAAATTTATAAACAATGTTGGTTTTCTGCAACACGCATGTGGCCAGGGAAGAGTCATTACGAATGATTTTATTAGACTTAGTGGATTTAGTGTAGTATGTATTTTTTTTTTTTTTTTTTTTTTTACTAGGGTCTGTGATGGATGTATTAGTTTTTATCATTTTTTTAAAGATATTTTCACCTTGTTTATAATTAGCATGCATCTGGTTATGATATAAAAGGTTGATATGCTTGGGGGTTAGTTATGTTCTATATGTTTTGTAATAGAGGTCTTTGATGGAGCATGTTATTTGCTCATCATACTTATTATAAAACCCAGGTTGTGTGTGTGTGTCTGTTTGTTTATATATTGGATCGGATTTCCTACATTTTTCAACCGATTTCAACAAAACTTCACAGGACTATGTAAAATTACCTTGTGGTGGTTCTGACAGCACCAAAAATTGGAAAAACACAATTATTTTTGCACAAAATCAATTTGAAAACATGATTAAAAGGCATCGCGAGAATGAAAGGGGGACAACTCATATTGAGTTATACTTATTATAAAACCCAGAGTGTTTGTGTTCGTTTATATATGGGATCAGATTTCCTACACTTTTCAACCGATTTCAACAAAACTTCATTTTTTTTGGCAGGTAGTGTTCTTATTGTCTTGCACACTTTTTTCTTTATTTTTACATTCAGAATGCTTTAAAAATTCCATTTGCAAGGCAATTGTTTATAATAAAATTCTATTCAATCGATAGACTCATAACGATTGAAAACAATGTTTTTGTTTGAGTTTGAACAATTTGTAAAAAAAAAAAAACAAAAAACAAAAACAAAACAACAAAAAAAAACTAATTAAGACATTCGTGTCCATCAACCTTAAACAATAATCTTTGTCAATTTTATTTTTCAGTCTTTATGATGGTCAGTACTTGATCTATCTCTTACTGTTACATCGCCGGGCTCTACTGCTAGTCAGCAACGTAGTTGGGGAAGTTATTATTGATGAGTGTTTGTTTCATATTTTTAAGTTTGCTGTAAAAGATCTGTTTTGTGGATGAATTAGTATGTGCACAGTTTATTAGATTTTTATAACAGCTATTTTATAGTAATTTAGACATTCGCTTTTATAGTCAAGAGTACAAGAATTTATGCTGGTAGGATTTTTGTATGGGGAGATGGTGAACTTATTAGTCTTAATTTGTATGTCAAGAGAGGGAATTTTGTTACAATTAAGTTCATATCTAAACTTAAGGATTGAGTTGTCTTGGAACTGTTTTTGGAGTTTACATAATTATTTCTTATTTTCAACTAATAAAAGGATATCGTCTATGTATCTAAAGTAGATGGAGAGTTTTTAATTTAACATATGAACTTAATACTAGTAACAAAATTCCCTTTCATATGACCAACTATGACTGACAGATTTTCCTTTGTGGTATACACATATTCTTCAGGGGGTTGGCATTGGAATGCTGGCAGATCTGTACTTTTACTCATGCCTTGGCTAACGCATAAGATATACTCATCAGCTAAAAATCACTGAGGTGGGAATATTTATACAATCAAGGATGGAAAAGCCATAAAGTCACTGCTATTTGGGGGAGGAAAAAAGCCGCAGTGGGAAATACACATCAAAATATTTAGTATTGTTGAAGTTATTACTGACATTTTTCATCAAGATTTAGAAATTCAATTTTACAAACCAATCAATGTAATTTGAATAAGCTGATTTGTTTGGTAAAATACTTTGACAAAAACTTTACTTTGCACTTTAATAATTTCTTTAATTCAATTTTATAAAACTTCAGGGTAAACAATATATTTTAAGAAAATTTCTTTTTTTTCCTTTTTAACAGTGAAGAATAAATTCTCAGGGTTACTTACTTCTGAGCAGGCAACATTCAATTGGCCATGCTTAAATATTTTTTTCTCTGGAATCAAATCCTACTCTTTGAAGCATTTGGCCTTGTGATTTGTCTATAGCTCTTGCAAATGCAAGGTGAACTGGATTCTTGTATATATAAAAACTTAAAGAAAAGATATACATAAAACAATATTGCATTTTTATTAAGTAATTATTTATTTTCTGCATTAAATTGTTTTTAAAATAGAGGGAGTACTTTGTATGTTAAATAATAAAACTTAATTTTTCCCAAAATATTTATGAAAATTGATTGTACTAAGCTATGCATCCTAGTAAAACCATCTACAAGTTTGCTTACTGTGATACTTTTAGCTTAAAAACAATGTTAAGACTTCATTTGAAGCTACAAATCAACCTATACATGTTTTATTGCCTAAGTTGGCTACATAAATTTGGTATTTAATGTCAAATTTCATAATTGACCTCTGGCAGTCAACATGATCATCAGATGCAAACGTCTGATAAATCCTCAAAAAATGTCCAATTATGATTCTTTTCAATAAATATACAACGTGAGTAAGATATTGTTCACTGCTATTATTATAATTGGAAAATAAAATATATATATATATATATATATATATATATGGCAGTATGAGAACAAATGAAATAACAAGTACCACTGGTGAGGCAAAAAAAGTAAATACAATAATTGTTAAGATAAAATTCTTGTATTGCTGATATCAAGGATCAAAGTGGAATGTCTCTTTGTGGGCAAGGGAAGCAACCTGAAGGAAGGGGAGAGTCGGTAAGGACTGGAGTTGATATTTGTGTTGAGTTGGTTGGCTGAGGTTACTGGTGGTGACATTGACAACTTACTCATTTGATGTGACTGCTACCAATGTTGCGAGCAGTGCTCTTAAAAGCAGATAGGGTGGATTATAACTCATCTAATAAATAAATAATGTTTAATATTTTTGTTGTAAATTTTCACTTTCATCACATATTTAGGTTTTATACCAGTTCTCATCATTGCATTTTAAAACTAAACATTGCTGAAAATTAGTTAAAAAAGCAGCGTCATGGGAAAAGCCATCTTTTCGACACTGTCTTAATGCAGGCACGTTTATCCATGTTTGTCAGAATTTTTTTGTTGGGAGAGAATGGGAGTTATTAAAAAGATGCATACAGCAACAAACAAGACTTGAAACTACCTTGTGAAATTTGTATGTTACAAACATTTATTATACAGATATAAAACAATATAACAAAGTACACATTTTACAAAAATAGGCTTACACAAAAATTTTCTTTTCATGCACCTTAATATGAACATGGCAAAATAACATAACAAAACTATAGAAATAATTGGCTCTAAAAAAGATGCAGGAGGTTTTTCAAAACATAAAAGAAAAAACTTTAAGAAGGTGAAATTAAGAAATTACTTAGAAAAAAAAGGAAGTACACCCACCTAATAGATAAATGAAAAAAAAAAAAAAAAACAAACTATGTGTATTTCTTTTGAGGACCTCAGGAAAGTTTTAATAATGTTTTTGCAATGTTCTTCTGATTTCTTTCTGCTTTTCACATGGTTCACTAGGTTTTGCTTTTCTTTTCCCACAAGAGTCTCTGGAAAGTTTTATGTTATTGTGAAATGTCTTTTGTCAACACAGTTTTTAATAATGCCAAAACCTTTCTGCCCTTTGCTCTTCTGTCAACTTTTCCATAAGGTAACCTAAACGCTTTCTGCAACCAGCTTTGCCTGCTTCATATCTGATGTCCAAGTACTCTGCCAGATGACCTCAGTTGCATCTGATATCTAACTTCTCTGCATCAGCCAGTGTTCCTTCTGTGTGATGTATCACTCCCTTCCGCCACAGCCAGCAGGCTTTGTCCCTACTGATATCTAACCATCTTCTGTTTTTCATCTGCTGACCTGTCTTCAATATCCTTGGGGGTGGATCAAACCAGCTTCAACTTTAAATTCATGAGGGCATAAGCCACCTTTTTCACTGATCAGAAAATATGAGGGTAATATATTTTTTCTGGATTTGAAAAATGAATCCCTAACATTCCACCATGACAGTTATTTTTGGTGGTCCTTTTTAGAGCCAATTCAAAATAAAACTTTAACACATAAATAAAACAATTTTTAATAAACCGTCTAGCTTTCCTTTAATATATTTCTCCCAAAGGTAAGTATAAACGATAAACTTGAACTATTTAATATTTATTTACTTACACTTTTAATTAATTATTATTGTATTATAATTGTGCTCATCTCATCCTTAATTAGTTTACTCAATTGTTATGCCCTGCCAATACCTCATAATAGATTATTCCATTTTGATTGTGTAGAAAGAGGGGAAAAGACACTACTTGGTTTCAGTGAGAAAATGAAAGAAAGAAGGGAAAATACAAGTAGGGAGAGAAAACAGGATTAAGCTGATAGAACAAATACTACACTTTGATCTTAGCCAACAGTCCGAGTGGCCATTGTATTTAACTGCCACTCAATGCTGGCACGATGTAACACAAAATCAGTTTAATGTGGGGAGTGTGTACACTTGGGCCAGGTCTAAAACTAGCCCAGCCCCGCAACTGTTGGTTGCACTGGCATCAGTATTACTGCTGATCTTCCCTCTTTAGTGCACTGAAGGAGGTACTGCCATGGGCGGCAATATTTAGTTACTCCCCCTCCCCCACGAGGGTTACATGTGGCACAAGGCCGGTTTAATGTAGGATCTCCGAGCTGTAGGCTCAGCCAAAAATAATCACTCTTTGAACCTGCATAAACGGGTTCAGGAGCAGTCAGCCTCCTCTCGAACAAGACTGCCCTTTGGCGGAACCTCATCCGAGTTCCTCTCCACTCGAAAGCAGAGAGTTTGACTGTTTAGCTGTAACAGGTCAACTGTAGACAGCAGTTTCCCAAGAACAGTCACTTCTCAATAATAATTTCATTTGCTCTCAGTACAATAAACAATATGATTAATAGTGTAAATAAAAATAAATAATTAGTGTTTGTTATGTTTGTTGTAAATTCTCAAGAACAAAGAAAATGTATAAATTCACTTTCATATGTTTACGTTCTAATCATCAATGCTTACATTTAAACATCACTTTACAGAACAGTAAACATTGTCAAGGAGTGATGGTAGTTAAAATAATAAGGGGAAAACTATGTTTTTGACACTTTTTTTTTGCAGGCATGTATGCCCAAATTTGCCCAGACTTTTAAAATACACACATTTTTAAAGCTATAAATTTTGTATTCCTAATAAATTATAAAAACAAATACTGAAAAAAAAACCAAAAAAACACTTTAAATGCATTCATAATGTGGTTCATAGATTGAATAATTTGTAAGAAATAGCATTTTCTACTTTTGGCTGGTGTTTTTAAAATCTAAAACACAAATATAAAAAAAATATACTTATTCTCAGGAGTCATTCTGTGATTTTAGATCTGAACACTTCAAATATTCATATTCAAAAGTGTTGCAAAATTATAATTTCTTCCTGGCATGTTTTTTCTCATGCACTTTTAAATATGAACTAGTTGAACACGCAAAATTACAAACATTACAAGAATATGGTTTTTCTCCAGTATGTGTTCTCATGTGGATATTCAAATGGGAACTATGTGAAAATGATGAGTCACATACTTCACAAGAATATGGTTTCTCCCCACTATGTGTCCGCATGTGTATTTTCAGGTTTGAATTTAGTGAAAATGTAGCTTTACATATTTTACAAGAAAATGGTTTCTCTCCTGTGTGTGTTCTCATGTGTCTTTTTAAACTGAACTTTGTAAAAAATCCTGATCCACACACTTCACAGGAGTGAGCTTTCTCTCCAGTGTGTGTTTTCATGTGCCTTTTTAAAGATGAACTCTGAGAAAATGCTGATCCACAAACTTCACAAGAACATGGTTTTACTCCAGTGTGTGTTCGCATGTGTCTTGTTAAAGGTGATTTATTTGAAAAGGTAGACTGACAAATAGTGCAAGAATATGGTTTTTCTCCAGTATGTGTTCGCATGTGTAGTTTTAAATTTGAACTTTGTGAGCATGCGTATCCACAGATATCACAAGAATATGGTTTCTCTCCAGTGTGTGTTCGAATGTGTGCTTTTAAATGTGAGTTTTGGGAACATGTATATCCACAAATGTCACAAAAATATTTTTTTAATGCAGTGGGCTTTTCCATTTTGTATTGGTAGCAACTGTAAAATTTAAATTCACAACCTTCACACGAGTACAGTCTGTATTTGTCTTATGAAATTTGCATTTATTTTTTTTCTTTCTGATGTTGAAAATAATGAAGTTTTGCAAAAGTTCATTTCAGTTGTAGATGTATTTTCTACCTCTGAACATGTATCTTCACAGGAACAGAATTTCTTTCCAGGATTTGAACATAAACTTGTGTTAAATTCTGAACTGCAAACATCAACAGAAAAAAGTATTTTACTCATTTTGTATTCATGTATCATAATTTTTTTTTTAAATCGAATACACTCCAAGTAAGGCAATAAAGCCACTAAGACACAAGAGGTTACTGGGTGGGAGAGAATTATAAAACAAGCATTACTGAGAGTGAGAACAATAGAAGAGTAATCAGGAAGATAGTAGATAATAAGTGACATTGCATTTCAATTTTTGAAGATCAAACTTATCTAGAAAGCAAGAAACCAGAAGAGAGTTCTACAAGTGAGAAGTGTGAGAAAAAACTGTTAGCATTTCAAGATATCAAAAGCAACAGCCTGAGTTTCACCATTCTTATCTAAAGCTTGATAGATTCTTTCCACAATAACATGGGCAGCTGACCTAGAAACAAAAGCCACATTGTCTGAAAAAAGGCACCATGATGAGAGATGCTTAACTAATCCAGTGTTGATTAGGGTCTCTAGTAGTTTAGCAAAAAGAGGGGTAGAAGGTTGATAGTTGGAAGTGTTGGATGGTTCACCAGAGTTCTTAAAAACTGGAAAAACATGAGGATTTCCAATAGTTCAGAAGCACATTTCTTAAGGTCTATTGCAAGAATACCATCAGGTTCACAGGCTTTGTGGGGATCCAAATTAGAGATGAAAGCAGAAACCATGGAAGGGGTCATATGCATATCACTCAAAAGAGACTCAGTTCTAAGTGGAAAGTCAGACAAGGATTTTTCAGATGAGTCAAGAGTAGAGTTTGAAAAGAATTTGTAGGTGAAACATTCTGCCTTTTTCAGCAGATGTTAACACCTCAAATTGATTGACGAGAGGAGGAATAGAATACTTGCTCTTATTTAATACATGATTACAGAGCCGCCAATAGTTAAATATAAGAATTCCGAAATTTTCAAAATACTTTTCACCTTGATGATGATTCTTGAAAATCTAACAAAATTTTAAAGACCTACTGTGCTTAAAATGCCATAAAGTGCTAACTGCTTCATTCAGCTGAATAAATTCTTTTCATTCACATAACTGTGAATAAAAAAATATTTTAAAAATTCAAGTGAATCCATCAGTATATTAAATTCAATTTTTTAATTGTTATTATTTTTTTAATTAATTCACCCCAAGCAAGATGATAATACCACTAAGACACAAAGGGCTTCTGGGAGATAAAGAGAATCAGAAGACTTTAGAAAGAACCAGGAATCCAATCCTAAACAAGGCATAAACCTCTGCTCTTGTTCAAAAAACTAAGTGTGAACCGGATGATAGGCAAATATATCTACTCCTGTTGTGGAATAAAAAAAAAATAAAAAATAAATAGTAAATAAAATTTAAGAGTTTCAGCAGGGACATTAGAAGTAGAGTTAAAGTAAACTTTAGAAGGAACCAGAAAATCAACTCTAAACAGGAAACAAAGCATAAAATTCTACTCCTGTTCAAAAGACTGGGAAGGAGTGTGAACTGGACTATAATTTAGCATACCTCATATAATTACATATCATAGTTTGTTGGCTGAATTTAATTTCAAGTTAATAGATTAAATTTCATATTTCTAGTAAGGAAAATACTTTGCTGTATTTCAAAACTAATTTAAATTGACTGGAAGTAGTTGCTGTTTTGAAATTACTAATAATTGCTGATTTTAGTGCCATTTTTCATATCAATGTAATTGTTTTTATGATAAAAATGTCTCAAAAATAAAATATATTTTTCTGAAACTTTATTTGAGGACTCTTAGCTGATGTAAAGTTTAATTAATCTGACTGGAAACAAATATTACTTCCTTTAAGTTTAAAACATTGCAGAAATACATTTTTTTTAACACTGTTTCTTTAAGGTTTTAACAGGTTGACAACTTGACTGACAGATGGAAATTTACCTCATTTTTTTCTATGATTGACATATCTGTAAAAATTATTTCAGGAATATAATGTGTGTGCTTTCTCGATAAAATTTTTAACCACCCAATAGAAATTTAGGAAAATATTCTCCATAAGCTAATGTTTTATTGAACTTTTACGTACTTTGGTTTATATTTACTTTAGTTATTGTTTTTATGTTTTGATAATGGACATCAGTATTTACAAAAATACGGCATATTTATACACACACAAAAATTTCATTCTTTTTAAAATATTGGGGGATCGCTAAATTGTAAAAAAACTTTTTCATTTATGATTAGTAAATGTAGTTTTTATTTACTTAACAATATCACTTGACTAGTACAATTTCTGTATTAATATACAGGAATTTAAAAGTTTAATTAATTATTCTAATTAAACTTTTTAAAAAAATGAAAAGAATTCTAATAAAAATTCATTAAAAAAAAAAAAAAAAAAAAAAAAAAAAAATTCTTACGACTATCAATGTCCATAAAAGCAAGTTTTTCTAATTAAATAATGTCTTAGTTTTATATTACATTTCTTTTTCTTAAGATTCAGAGCAGATTTTCTGTAACTGGGTGTCCTGTTTTTTTTTTGTTTTTTTAAAAAAAAAAGAAAAACTGATGATTTATCTCGAAGGGGTTCTGCGTATAAATAATAAATAAGCCGTAAGTAGCGGTGTAAAAATGAATTTCTCGAAATTTCATAAAAAAAAATAAGTGGGGGTAATAACATTAAGTTGACATTAACAAAAAATGTGTTTTTACCCAGATTTTCTAAAAATGAAACATTCCGAAAATAATTTTTCATTAAATTGTGAATGAATCCTGAAAGTTTCATTAAAATCCGACAATTATTTGATTTTTGAAAGAATTTCCAAATCAGTGCGGTTATTTACTGAAAAAAAAAAAAAAAAAGAAAAGAAAAAAAGACGCTAAAATTTTCAATGTCTAATGAATCTGATTTCCCTGCTGACGCAAGAAAAACAAGATTTTTTAAGTATTTTTTTAACCAAACTTTTGAACGTTCTAGGAAGGATAAAAAAATATAATTTAAATAATCAATACTCCTTTGGTCTTTCCTTTTAACATAAAGATTTTGATGATAAAACGTTTTGATTTCAGTTTGGGCCATTTTTTTTTTCATTATGATGTCTCACTTTTTTTTCTTTTTTTTTTTTTTTTTTTTTTTTTTTAGCGAATCAGTGGAGATACCTACTTTTTTTTTTAGGCTTCCGTACTTTATAATTATGACGATTAGTAACGATAAAGCTCCTTGAGTTAGTGTTGTTGATTAATTTTAAAAAAATTTGCTCAAAAGTAACAGTTTTTTTTCTTGCTGTCGGAAAGTTAAATAATAATAATAATAAAAAAAAAAAAGTAACTGTTATCTTTATTAACACATTTTGCAACCGGGTCTATAAATAAAAAGTTAAAAAAACAAACAAACCCCAAAACAAAACAAAAAACACATTAAGAGTCAAACAAAAAAAGAAAAAAAAGCAAATCAATCAAATTGATTCGGTTGTTTACAATTAATTTATATAACAAATGCATTACGCATAAAAAAAATAACGAACTTGTATAATTAAGCAAGTTTGTAACTATGGAAATTATAAAACGACTTATTAAAAAAATACAAAAACATATCTAACAATGTGTAATTCTCAAAATATTCCTAGAAAAAGTATTCACATTTTTCATTCAAACATTTCTACAATTTCTTCATGTAGTCATTAAAAAAAATAAATGGAGCGCTTACATTTTTTCGTCTTGACTCTTGTTTGTCTTCCAAACGACAACATCACATCTGCTTTCACAGAGCAAGGGAGATAATTTCAAAAACGGCATCACAAATTCAAATTTCACGAATTTTGTAGTTGATCTCTAATTTGAAAATATGAACTTTATTAAGTCGGAATTTTTTTTTTCGATTTTTCTCTCTATTCGTGTTATGTTGGTTGCTGGATTTTTTCTAGTTTTCCATGAAATATTAAAAAGATTTCTTCTCGTCTTTCATTTTATTTATTTTTTTGTGGGGATTGTATAATTGATAAAAATAAAAAAAAATAAAAATCAAAACCCAATAAGATAAAAGAAATAACAAAAAAAAAAAAGAAAAAGAAAAAAAAGAATCTCCCAGGATGCTCCTTGACAGGTAGAACAAATGGTAGATGAGCAAAGAAAGAGGGGGCTTCCTGGCACCAAAGATAAACAAGAATCGTTCTCTTTTTTTACCCCTGAAATTTCGACGGGTAAATACGTCTTTTGTTCGGGAAGGCATTGCCCTTCAACAGACCACCATTGTTACTGCAATAAAGTTCCTAAATCCATTCCAGTGTCTCTGCCTTCTCCTTCCCTTTCTTTGTACTTTTTCAGGAACAACAAGAATTCAACATGGATTTGGAATATGAACAGGATCACCTCAAAGAATAAAAAAAACTCGAAAATTTCACCTTTAACAGTCCTTATTCTATTTTTTGGGAGTAGCTAATAATAATGATTTTTGTTTTTTCAACAAGTATCGAAAAAATTAAAAATACACTTACTTGTAAAATCCCACCGTTGTTATTAGTGTAAGAAACAGTCATAAATCGAGATGTTTCTAATTGATAGATGGACAATTTTTGTCTATGTGTCAATAAGAAACTACTCAATTCATGACTATCGAGTAGCAGTGGGCAATTCTATGGGGGCCAGAATGGCCACTGCCACCCACCCCCAATTTTGGCTGGCCCCTACTTTTCTAAGCTTAAAAAATTTATGAAACTGATCAGTCTCTGATTTTGATAAGATATCTTCAGTACTTTCCCCCCTGCGTTTTCTTTTCCATTTAGCAGCTAAATTTTAGCTTTTTTATTACAGTGTAACCCGGATAAGAGTTGTCGGGACCGGAGAAGAAGTCTCTTATATCTGGGTTTGGTCTATTTTGTTTAGGTAAGTATGGCTCTAATTTGGGACCAGATAAAATCTCTCTTATATCCGGGTTTATCTTATATCCCGGTTACACTGTACATTCACATCTGCAAAGATCAGGCAAAATTAGGACACATACAGAGACCAGTTTAGCGACGACAATATATCTGACTACGTTTAATACAAAAAAGTAATTCTAGTTAGAGATATCAAAATAAAACTCCGATAACCAAACCCATCCACTACAAATTATCTGGTTACCGACTATCTCCCGAGTCCGACCATTTAGTCAAGCTTACATTTTTTTGAGCTAGTAGTAGGGTAAATTGACTCTGCTCTTTATGAAGTAGATTTATTTGAATTTTGATGTAAAATAAAAATAATTTAACTTGGAATGTTAACTTGAGTTTGTGTCAAACCAGCTGTCCTATTTGATGCTTTTGTTTCAAGGTCATGGAGAAATTATATTATTTAAATTATTTCCTTATTTCAAAGTAGCTTCTTGATCATATGGCTGGAGTTTTCCAAAAAAAAAAAACAGATTAATTTTTTAGTTGTCACATTATTTTATTTTCGCATTTATTTTTTGTTCTTTGAAACAGTTTTGTAGAAAAATCAGAGCAGACAAATTACACTGTTCTGCTAGTACTGACGTTTAGTCTTTAAGCCTTTGATTTTGTTTTGAAGTTAACCCCTCTCTTGTGGTCCAACAGTTTGAGAGTGGAAAAGAGGGCAAAAATAGATTAGAACTTCACTACTATGAATGAAAAGTTATGTTTAATTTAGTGAAGTAACATACTTATAATGAAACTCATTCCTAAGTTGTGTATATGATAGTGGTGCAGTATGAAAATAAAGACGCTACTTGAATCCCCCCACCTGCCCTTCACAGAAAACTCTCGGCCCCCAAGTCCCCCACACACAAACAATTTTTGTCCATGTGTCAATTAGAAAAACTAGATCCATGACTATTGAGTATTTTTTCATTGACAGATGAACAATTTTTGTCCATGTGTTAATGAGAAAAAAAAATTGCTTAACAAAGGAGGCTACCTCATAAAAAAATGTCAAGAACATAATAAAATCAATATTTTATCATCAAAGAAAAGATGAAAGTATGTTTTTATGCAAAAATGAGTATTTTGAACCTTGGACATTTTGGTTAAAAATCTTGCTTTTAAAATCTTCTTGTGTCATGCCGGACCTTAAATTTGTTCTGGAAATTTGAATGTGAAAAATACACTGATTTGAAATTCTTGCAAAAATCAGATAACTGTTAGATTATAATGAAACTTACCGAGAAATTATTTTTTAAATATTTCTTTTTTGTTTTAGAAAATCTTTCTTTTTAGATTTGTTACCCTCCACTCATTAATTTTATAAATTCTCAAGAAATTCTTTTCTGCATCACTTGTTTATTATATAATTAAGTCTTCCAAAAATTTATATCATCATTTTTTTTTTTTTTTTTTTTTTTTTTTTTTGTCAAACAGGACTCCCAGTTACAGAAGATCTGCTCTGGATCATAAAATAATAAATGCAATAAAACTATGACATTATTCAACCTTTAGCACTCTGCATTACTAATATTACTTCCCTTTCTACTGCATTCTTTTTCAAGGACTCTCAATTCTAGCATCCTTATTGTTAATTTAAGTTGTTTTCTGTTGCCATAGTAGGATATGACAACACAACTTTTTGTACAGCAAATGAAATTGCAATAATGGTTAATTAGAATAATTTATAAACTTTTAAAATTCTGTATTTATTTGTGGTGGTAGTGATATTATTGAATTAAATCTGTATTTGCTAATTGTAAATGGAAAAGCTTACTACAATTTTATGACCCCTAGTATTCTAAAAAGAATTTTGAATTTATTTAATAAGAGCAGTAAGTATAGAAAATTTAAAATTTATTGATAATTTTCGAACATTTCCTCAATAATCATCTTCATAATTAAAGCTATAAAATGAAAGCATCTTCTTGTAGTATACCTATGGACAATAATGGGTATGTCTCCATTCACATAAATACAGTAGTAAATACTGTATGTAGGCCTGCAGTCGGAGATTTGTCTGCAGCTGTGCTGGTCAAACTCTCTGCCTCCAAGCAGAGTGGATCCCAAGATGAAGCTATGTCGAAGAGCAGAGTCTCATCTTGGGAAACAGCTACCCTACCCTTTTTTATACAGGGTCTACAGGGAATTTTTGGTCAAGCTTACGGGTTCAAATAACCCACATTAAATTCAGCCTTGTGACACATCTGACTGTGTCGGACGGTTGATATATATCCTGCAGTTGGAGATTTGTCTCCAGCTATGCTGGTCAAACTCTCTGCCTTCAGGCGGAGAGGATCCTCAGACAAGGCTATGTTGAAGGGCAGATTCTTGTCTCAGGAAACAGCTACCCGGGGTCTACGGGGAATTTTTGGCCGATGCTACGGGCTCAGATATGTCCACATTAAATTCGGCCTTGTGTCACATCTGACCACATGGGGTTGTTGGTAGATATCCTGCAGTTGGAGATTCATTGTGGAATTCATTTGATTCACTTCTAGCAGTTGACTACTACTTCTATGTGCCGCTGGTGAACCTTATATGTGTTGTTCTTGTCCTAAGTATTATCGGTCATTACCAACCTTTGTTTGATTATTCTATTTAGTAACCTTCCTTAGGTTACATTTTATCGCATCCTCATTGCCAAAATATCTAAAATTCAAGCGTCCTGGGTATGACGATAAACTACGTCCAACAACAAGGCCTCAGATAATGTTTTCGGAAAAATAATGTTGCCAGATATACGTTTTTGAAACAATAATGTTGCCAGCTATATGTTTTTTGGGAAAAAATGTTGCCAGGTGTGCGTTTTTGAAACAATAATGTTGCCAGCTATGCGTTTTTGAAACAATGTTGCCAGCTATAAGTTTTTTGGAAACAACAATGTTGCCAGCTATATGTTTTTGAAAAAATAATGTTGCCAGCTATGTGGGGTTTTTTAAAAAGATAATGTTGCCAGCTATACGTTTTTGAAAAAATAATGTTGCCAGCTATATGGTTAATAGTACTGTATATTTAATATATGTATAGGTATATGTGTATGTATGTATATATATATATATATATATATATATATATATATATATATATATATATGTGTGTGTGTGTGTGTGTGTGTATGTATGTATATATATATATATATATATGCCTTGATTTGGCATTAAATGACCCACAGTGGTTGATATGCCATAAAACCCAACCAACCAACCTAAAATTCAATAAAATATAGAAATGCTTATAATATCTTAAGTTTTTAAGTTTAGTGGGTGGATAAAAAAATTATGTCAAATAAAGCATTTGCTTTGTATTCATGATGTAATTTTATTTCCGTTACTGCCTTCTTACTTAATTTTTCAAATCATCAGGTTGCTGATACACATCATTCAACATGTGAAAAAAAAAAGATTTTCTGCAATATTTTAAACTAAAATTAATATTTTCATTATTAATTAAACATTAAATCATTAACTAATAATCAATTAAATAATCCATTAAATAATTAAAATAATCCATTAAATAACTAGTTAATAATTAATTAAACATCAACTCATCTAATTTTCCTCAAATAATGTTTCGGAAAAGTATCTTTTATTTTTTAAAGATTTGTTAATAAAGAGAATTATGTTCTGTTGACAGATTTATTTATATGCCTGAATTTATAGCTTTTAATGATAAGGATAAAAAGATTTCTCTCAATGTAAATTTAGTCTTAAATACCCTAAAGTATTTTGCTTACTGGAAATATTATAAATTTAATCTATTAGCATTTTCATTATTTTTAAATGCATTTTAAACTTCTTATTTGGGTGTAACTAAGCAAAAAAATTCAGGGAATTATCCAATTCAAACAAAATTTTCAGTACTTATTCATTAATGAAAGAATTGTATACAATAGACAGGGTTATTTTATGGGGAAAATTTGTGGAAATATTTCTGGGTGTCATTCCCTATTTTCCACTCTTCTTGATATCTCTCGTGTACTTTTTAATTTGGGTGATGTTTGCAAAATTCTTTTAGTTATACAGTGTAACCCGGATATAAGAGAAACCCGGATATAAGAGAGATTGTCTCTGGTCCCAAATTAGAGCCATACTTACCTAAACAAAATAGACCAAACCCGGATATAAGAGAAACCCCGATATAAGAGACTTCTTCTCCGTTCCCAAGAACTCTCTTATATCCGGGTTACACTGTATAAAGAAAAATTCCTGAAGATGTTTTTAAAATATGGCTGGAACCTTACCAATAATTATTCAATAAAACTCAAAAAATACATTTTTTTGTGAGTTGGTGTTTGCATAATTTAATTCTGTTTTTCACATTGGACAGAAAAAATCTACACTCAATATTTATTTTTTTTTAAATTGTAATTTTTTAATGATTTTAAAATTCATCCTGTTGCTATTTGTAACAATTTGTTTTTTATTATTATTAATTAAAGACACACATGAAAAATCATAAACTGTAAAGTTTAATGCCATTTTCATTGAAGCTTTTTTAAAAGAATTTTATTTTTGTTTTTTATTATTAATTAAAGACACGTGTGAAAAATCATAAACTGTAAAATTTAATGCCATTTTCA
Source organism: Acanthosepion lycidas (assembly GCA_963932145.1). Classification (NCBI taxonomy): domain Eukaryota; kingdom Metazoa; phylum Mollusca; class Cephalopoda; order Sepiida; family Sepiidae; genus Acanthosepion; species Acanthosepion lycidas. Next base: position 105,026,466 of record OZ010575.1, on the reverse strand, counting down.
TTGAAACTTTTTTAAAAGAATTTTATTTTTGTTTCTTATTATTAATTAAAGACACACATGAAAAATCATAAACTGTAAAGTTTAATGCCATTTTCATTGAAGCTTTTTTAAAAGAATTTTATTTTTGTTTTTTATTATTAATTAAAGACACGTGTGAAAAATCATAAACTGTAAAATTTAATTCCATTTTCCTTGAAACTTTTTTAAAAGAATTTTATTTATTTATTTATTTTTTTTTATTTTAGCAACTGTTAGATTATGTTTTGTATGGATACTGAACTTGACCCCTGAAATTTTCAAACCATAGCTGTATATATTTTTTATCTTCAACAGACAATATTGTTAATACAATATTCACTTAAAAAAAAAAAAAAAAAAAAAAAAAAAGAAAGAATTATTCTTACAATCCAAAATGTTTTGGCTTTAAATAACCCAAAGGGTTGATAAGCCATTTTTTTAAAAAAAAGAAGAAAAAGAGAGGATTATAAAGACCATCAATTGTCAAACATCAATAAAGTTTAGCACAGATCAGAAATAAATTCTAAACCCCAGTCAAGACTCAAATTTGGGCAATGTTTAATCTTTGTCCCCACAAAAAAACATGTATGAAAGGATGGTGTTTCTCTTGACATGACTAATATTTTAACTGCCTTATTAGATTTTTTATTTACAAGAATAATTTTATATTTATGATATTCTAAAAACTAATACAATTAGAATTAATGCAATATTTATCATTTGAATTTATAAAGAGACTAGCAGTATAACCCGTTTTCGACCGGGTCTTATATTACTGGGAAATTTTACCATTCATTTGGGGCAGTTGATGTTTAAAGTCAGCCCACCCGAAAATCAATATTAGTAACAACAATTGGGTGCAACTGAGGAACATCCCCAAGTGGGGTTGGGTGTTAACCATTTGAATTGTGGAGTATTGTTGTAGAGTGGTTTCACAGTGGAGGCTTGTATTTGTACTAAGTCGGTCCTAAAATAGGTTCGACGTACAAAACGTTAGGAACTTGATATAATAGGTAATGACGCAGTAATCTAGTTGTGGTGGCTGATACTTTAATATCCGATTAACGTTCGTCCGACATCGACTGACTGACCAACTTCCTGAACAACTGCTACTACTCCTCCTTATTATAGGTGGGAGAGTCTATTAACAATAGAATAGGTGTGTTCCACTATAACAAGTAGCCCTGAAAAGGGAACTGTATAATAATAAATAATATTATTGTAATAATTTAAACTATTTTTATTAATGTTTTATGAAATATATATATATATATCCAGGAACAGATAGTAAATAGTAAGACGTTGATGTGAGTTATAATGGACAGGAAGTAGTGGAGAGCCATTGTTGCCAACAATTTGGACACAATACCAGCACTGAAGAATTATCTATCAAACAAAAGAATCTCATTGAAATTGAATGAAAACTGTGGAAATGCATAAACAACATCCAATCACACACACACATACACATTTTGAGAATTATAGATATAGATAAATATGAAAACAATTTTTATTCATAAATTTATAAAACATTTACTAAATTATTAAAACATGTGAACTGACTATAAAGAAATAAATAGTGTTTATTATTTTCGTTGTCAATTCTCAAGAACAAAGAAAATGTAAAAATTCACTTTCATCATATGTTTAGGTTTTATAAAAACTCTGATCATTGCTTTTTAAAACAATAAACAATTCCTGAGTGGGGTGAAGGTAGTTAAAATAATAGTGGTGTCAAGGGAAAAACCATCCTTCTGACACTGTCTTTTTTGCCGGTAAGAAGGTCTATGTTTGCCCATGTCCTTATTTAATAAAGGTCAAATATTACCCAAATTTGTATCTCCTTTGCCAAAGGAGGTGAATATACGACAATTGGTCCACCATTCAAGTTACTGGATCTTTGTACATGGAAAAAAAACAAACAAATCTAAGCATTTAAACTAAGCCTTTATCTCTTTCTGAGTGTTTTTATGCATGTTAGTACTATTTGGGAAGGATATTAGAATAATCCAGAATTTATAGTGACAGCCACCTGCCTGCATATAAATAGAAAATGAGTTCAGTAAATATACAAAAAAAAGAAAAGGATGTAAGACAAGGCTGCATTGTCTCACCAAATTTATTCAGTGGGGCAATTCTGAGAGAAATAGAAGTCCTATCAGGATTTATTATTAGCAGCCACAATTTGAACAATATAGAAAGTAAACTACAAGATCTCCTGCAGAAAGTAGTGAAGGAAAGCAAGAAGAAAGGACTAAACATCAATCGTAAAAAGATAGAATGCATGGTTGTTAGCAAAAGGGACATCCCAAAATGCAAATCACAAATTGGGGATGTCAAAATCAAACAAGTACAACAATTTAAATACCTGGGAAGTGTTTTAACAGAGGATAGAAAGTGTAGCACAGAAATTGGAAGACGCAGGGTAGACTAATTCTCTATCCATAACTAGCAACCAGGCTTAGGGAAGGACAACTCTAAATTCAAAATTGTAATTGTCCAAGGTCCCTGACCCTCAGCAATGAGGATTGAAAAAAAAGCCTAAAAATTTTGGAAAATTTCAATAAAATCCTATATTTGTTTTTTTTTTAGGGTTTAAAAAATAATTCTTTGTTTTTCTTGACTCCAATTGTATTGCTCAGCCTAAGGTAGGGGCTGTCCAAACTGAGTGGGAGGTTAATGTATTATTCTTATAACTTATTTCAAACGTATTCAAATTGTGTATGTCTGTATGTGTTCTGTGTACCTGAATGGTGCAAGCATACGTAAATCACTAACACATGACGCAAACATACACATATACATTACATATGCGCATACAAATTACCACATTGATATTGCATGGTGCATAAAGAATCAGCCCTTCTTCTATATAAATGTGAATGCCAGTGTGGCACACTTTTTCAACTTTACTCCTAGATGCTGTAGCCCAACATATACCATTTTGGAATCAGGCCAACTCTGTGAGCAAATTAAAAACATTTCAGGTCAGATCTGAACCTGCAATCCTGAAATTTTGGATTCCCAAGTTTTCATTACTGCGATTGTTTTTGGATTCTGCCATCTTGGCTTCTACTGATGAAAACAATTGAAGGGGCACAACTGTCTAATTTTCAATAGCTTATGTTCAAATGAAAAAATTATTGTTCTCAAATTACAGTGTTTCAAAATAAAATTGTGTTTTCTTAGAGGCCATCACGCAACATATACCATTTTGGAATCAAGCTGACTCCATGAACAAATTAAAAACCATTCTGGGTTGGATCTGGACCCACAATCCTGAAATTTTGGATTTCTAAGTTTTCACTACTGTGATTGTTTTCAGCAAATTTTTACATGATTTTTTGTACAATAACAATTTTTATAATTTGGAAATAATGAAAATTAACAGCAAAATCCAGCAAAAGTCACCCATGAAATAAAAATAACTGTTTGTATGGAAAGTAAGTACCTACGTACATCAAACTGTTTTTAAATTAAGTGTCAGCAGAAGAATCATAACTTTTAAAGTCAGTCACTTAAGTGCCACACATGATACACGTGTGGCCGAACATGCATCTTTTGATACATGACTGACAAGGTAGAAGATTTCTCCCGCATTAGATTGCCATTACTTTCTGCGGTAGTCTGGTTGCCGACCAAAGCTAAAGAACCCAGTCTCTCCGGCTATTAGGTTGGTGCAAAAATAATGTCGTTTTCTCACATAGTAACATATGTGAGAAAACGACATTATTTTTGCACCAACCTAATATTTAACCAAAAGCTGGGAGGAGAAGAGATGGTTTCATACCTTTCCTAACGGTATTTGTGTGTAAGCGAATATAATGAACTCAACTGGGATTTGAATGTGGCTCTCCAAGCTCTCATTCAGAGCTGGTATCCATTACACCACAGTGAGGTAAGCTTAAATATTAATGCAATACTTAAATGCAGTGATCAATTTTATGTAGTAGTTTAGTGTTGCCTTTTGCAGCTATTACTCCTTACCTATTGTGAAGAAGGTTCAATCAAGTACCCTCCTCAGGAGTGAGCTTAAATGCTACATGATAGGGTGGTTTTTAAGCTAATTTATAATATACACGTGACAATGTACTTAATTCTGACAAATATTTCTGCCATCTTAATTTTAGATGCTTTTTATTATTAACCTGCAGAAAACAGCATGCTGTAAATTCAATCCGATGATAAACTGTATTTCACTGAAGAAATAACTTTTTCCCCCACTGCTGTTTTAGTGAAGAGACAAGTGTTTGAGATTTGATATATTCATGTTTTTAGGAAGTAATCAGTTTGCTGCAAATTCAATCACTTGTTTCAATGTTTTTAAACTCAGACTGCCTGGGAATATCAGGTGCTGTAGCATGGAGGTGCAGGTCGTGTGATGGATAATGGTTTGGAATTATTAATCAGAGAGTCAAGTTTCAATTCCAGTTGGGGTTGTTATATTCACCTACACGCAGATACTCTTGGGAAAGATATGAATCCACCTCTTCTTCTCCCCCAGCTATGGGTTAATTAGTAAGACTTGTATCACTGAACCAATATTATCTCAAAAAGAAATTCTTACAATCCAAAAATATTTTCTGGCTTTAAATAACCTGCAAAGGGTTGATAAACTGTAGAAAACAAATCGATTAATTAATGAAATATTGATTAGCTACACAGGCATGTCTTTTAGATTTATTTACATTCTCTGGTACATAAATGTATAGAAACTACCGTGGTCACAAAGTGAGTGATCACTTTATATGCTGATTGTAATATAGAATTGATCCCTCACTTTATATTCACGTTATAATTTCTTGTTTATCAAATTCTAATTAGGTAATAATCCACCTCTTCTGCCCCCAGCTATGGGTTAATTAGTAAGACTTGTAGCACTAAAAAAGTATTATTATCTCCCCAAAAATATTCTTATAATCTAAAAATATTTTCTGGCTTTAAATAACCTGAAAAGGGTTGATAAGCTGTAGAAAACGAATCAATCATTTTATCAATTTCTTACATTAACATTTATTTCTTATTACTATAAATGTTATATTTAGTGGATACCTGTGTTTAAGTAGACATTGCTGATCACTAATCTTAATCTCTTTAAGTCTAGAATCAACCATTATCTGTCCCACCTATCCTCATAATCTGCACTTCTTGCCATTTTGTATCCATAGAACTGTTAATTAATCATGCAACACATTTGTCTCTTTGTTTATGATTCCTATTCAATAGTGTTTTCTCTCATTCCCTCGTGGGAATCTCATTTTTTTGTGATGTCAATGAATACTCGTTGACACTTTTGTAATGCTAATGAATACTTGTTGTCACTTTCATGATGCTTGTTGTAGTAGAGACATTGTAATCGCAGATACAACTATAGTATGCTGTTGAACAATGCTGGTGTCAGACATCTTTGAATAGCACTCGCACTAACTGTAATTGCTCAATAAATACTCGCTCGAAAGTAACCACCGAATAGTAATCTGAATAGAGAAATAGTGTAGTGAATAGAGTAGAGAATAGCAATCCATATAGTAATAGAGGATAGAATAGTAATAGCGATCATTTAAGATATCATCCTACTTTCTACTTATGCATTTACTCCATTGTCACATGATCCACTTAATTTAATGTTTGTTCACTGGCGATCTATGTTCAAACTCAAGTGTCGGCAGCGACACTTTATTCCTATATAACACATTTATAGCATCTTCATATCACTTCACTCACCCTATGTTTCCCCTCTTTCTCCTTTGTTAATTAAATAAATATAAATTAACAATTGGTAATATAGTGTAGTTTTTTCTGATAAAAAATTAAATTTTAAAAAAGCGTTTCACAAAATGAGGAAAGTTGAACAAATCAATCTGTTGATCTGTCAAGTTACCCATAATTCCCTGTGTTTTGTCAGACATTTTGAAATCATTCCACCAAGAAATAAAATGCTTCATTTTCATATTAATTTTTTTTTGGGGGGGAGCAAGATTTCATGTCTTTTAGTTGCATTAATAAAACGAATAGAACTTTATACCGCTTAAAAAAAGCGCTTCACAAATTGAGGAAAGTTTAACAAATCAATCTGTTCATCTGTCTAGTTACCCATAATTCCCTTTATTTTGTTACACATTTTGAAATTAATTCACCAAGAAATAAAATTCCTCATCTTTATACCATTTTCACTTTGATTGAATTTTGCAACAAAGTGGTTACTTCTTAAAAAACATTTCAAGCAAATGTCTCTTCACTAAAACTACAATAGAACAACGTGGTGGGAAAAAATGTTATTTCCCTCAGTGAAATACTATTATCAAACAAACGATTGGATTGAATTAACAGCACAGTTTTTTTCTGTTGGTTAATGATAAAAAGCATCTAAAATGAAGATGAGAGAAATATTTATCAAAATTAACTGTGTATCATCTAACAAAACATGTTAGCTTAACAATTAGTAGCAGAACAAATTCACATTATTTGGACTGTTATCCTCATCTTCATTACCATATTTACAAAGTTTCGTCCATTGTATGCTCTGGCCTTTTTCAGGTGATTGGAATTTTGAACCAAACCCTTTATTTCATCGACCAGGGTAGATTTTTCTAGTTCCATGTGCCATGCCTCTTCCAGATGTCTCAGTTATTTTCCCTTTAACTGAACTCCCCAAGTTTTATGGTTCACCACTGCTGTAGCCTGATATTAAACACACAGGTGTAGCTGACCACATATGAAGGGAAAATGGAGATCACTGCTCCCTGTGGGATGAGGTTGAAATAATAGACAGAGAACATCACTGGAAAATACAAAAACTTAAGGAATCAGCACATATGCTAGGCCTCAAAAATCTCTTGAGCAGACCAAGCCTAGAAATGAATACAATATGGGAACCAGTAATAAGGAGTGCTAGAGAAAAGCAATGAATCACACAAAAATTGCAATATAAAATCTGGTAAAAAATATAAATAATAATAATGAAAAAATTTCAATATGGGCACTGGTAAAACATGGTTGCTGAAACATTAAGGGTTTATAAATCCCAGAAATTCATACACAGATGACCTCAAGGACATATGGCCCAGTGGATAAAGGCGTTGGTTAGATCTAGTGACTAGACCCAAAGAAGTTGTGATCCAGGGCCTAGACCCAAAGAAGTTGTGAGTTCAATACCAGGCTACAGTTAAAGGGAAATAACTGAGACATCTGGAAGAGGCATGGCACATGGATGAAATAAAGGGTTTGGTTTAAAATTCCAGTCACCTGAAGAAGGCAGGGGTGTACAAGGGCTGAAAGGTTGTGAAATTTGAAATATTTTACGAATTTCTTAAATTCATTATTTTATTTATAAACGTATTAAGTATTTACATGAAATATCAACACATGAAGAAACAGTCCCTTGAAAATTTTAATTTCTAAATATTTCTTAATATAAAACTGATAAAGAAATACACAAACACACACAAAAAGCATTTTAAAATGACACAGAAAAAATGTTTGATTAAACTTGCATAAAATGCAAATGTGTTTTGTCAAATTATTATAGGCTGGCCACTCATATCCAAGTATGCCTATCTACTAGGTTAGCTAGGCAATCCCTGTTGCAGGCGCTTGCTCAGGCACAGATTAAAATAATTTTTTTCTAACAGGATATAACGAAAAAAAGAAAAGATAAATATTGGAAGAAACTGTTTTTATATGATTTCTTAATCTGAATAATTCTGATTTTAAACAAGAAATGACATTGTTTTGATTGCTAGACCGTTTAATTCAAAGTTAAAATATCCCCATACAAATGGTACCCCTAAATATATTTGCTGTCATACAATACACATCTGTAATTTGGCATGTGGCCAAGTGGTCAAAATGTTCACTTTCTGACAATGAGACCCACGTTCGAATCTCACCATAGTCGGTTTGTCAGGAAGGTGACTTATTGATGTTATCAGCCTGGGAAGGCGATCTGAGCATGCAGCACATTTGAAAAATACCTGAAAAACCATACCACAAGTTGACCCAAGCCTTATGAGTGAAACTGGGTAGACAGAACTGTTAGGGAGCCGTTGATGGTTCTGCTAGCACGAAGTTGCATGTCACCATGACCGAGGGTTTGAGTGTACTGTTGATCATGCCAGATAATGTGCTCTCTCCCAGAAACTGTAACTATGGTCTATGCAGCATAGATGCATTATAAACCACAGGTGAGCTATGTAGGTTTTCAACAAACACAAATATGCCTGAGCAGGCATTTGCATCAGGGATTGGCTAGCCGCCCTAGTAGACAGGCATACTCAGATATGAGCGGCTAGCCAATGATAATTTGACCAAAAACATTTATGAAAAATTACTAATATTTGACTTAAAATTCATCTATATTTTTTTTATTTTTAATCATGGCTTTTATAATTATGCATTTCTTTCTGGGGTGATGAAATCATTGGGTGTTATCAAATGGGTATTGAAGTGTTGGTCACATTGATAACCCAACCATATAAGATGTAGGCTGGTTTTTGGAGAAAAATAATGTATGTATTAGGAAATATGATGTTTATATTTTTAGTCTGTAAAAGTCTTTCGTAATTTCAAATTAAATTATAAACCATTGACTGACTGTTCTTTTACAGTTTAACAACTCTGTGGGTTATTTAAAGCTGAGACATATATTGGAATTAAGAATATTTCTTATTTGGCAAGTGAATACTGCATTAACAATATTTTGGCAGCAACAATGATTTTTTCCAGATACAAGTCCTACTATTTAACCCATGGCTGGATGGAGAAGAGATATACCAAGGGTATTTGTCCATGAGTGAATATAACAAACTTAACTGGAATTCGAAGTTGGTTCTCCTTTTTTTCATTTTGAGCCACTATCCATTATATCATCTGCACATCTACATTATAAACCACAGATATAAAAAAACTTATTCTGAAAAGTGAGTTAATTTGTGTGCTTTTAAATCTGAACTCTTTAAACATGTATATCCACAATATTTGCAATAATATGGTTTCTCCCCTGTGTGTATTTGGATATGCCTTTTTAAATGCGAGTTACTTGAAAATGCTGATCCACAAATATCACAAGAATAGGGTTTCTCTCCTGTATGCTTTCGCTTATGCATTTTTAATTTTGAACTTGTTGAACATGCAAAATTACAAATGTCACAAGAATATGGTTTTTCTCCAGTATGTACCCGTTTATGAGTTTTTAAAGCTGATCTCAATGAATATGAACTGCCACAAATATCACAAGGATAGGGTTTCTCTCCAGTGTGCGTTCGCATGTGTATTTTTAAGTTTGAACTCTGTGAAAATGCTGATCCACATATTGCACAAGAATATGGTTTCTCTCCAGTGTGTGTTCGCATGTGCACTTTTAAAATTGAATCCCGTGAACATGCATGTCCACAAATATTACAAGAAAATGGTTTCTTTCCTGTGTGTTTTTCCATATGAGTTTTTAAGGATGAACTCTGAGAAAATGAACACCCACAGTTATTACAAGAAAATGGTTTCTCTCCAGTGTGTGTTCGAACATGGGTTTTTAAATGTGATTTCTGTGAACATATGTATCCACAAATGTCACAAGAATATTCTTTTTCGGCTGTTTCATTTTCCATCATGTTGTCATTGAATGTAAAAAGCAAAATTTGCAACCAGTTTGTTAATAAAATTTGCCCATCTTTTTTTTGATTACTTGATTTTGCATTTGCTTGAACTTTGCAACAGAATATTTCTAATGTAGATGCACCTGAACTTTCATTCACAATGCATGTTGAAGATGCAATTTCTCAGTCACTCATTAAAAATAGTTCTTTTCTGGATTTGTAAACAAACTATAAATGCAATACTTGTGTTAAATTTGTAGGTAAATTATATTTTGAATTGGAAGCAACAGAAAAAAAAGTTTTATTTCTGTATTTGTACAGAGCTTTACAAATATAAATATATTAGTATGTTTGTTCTGAAATCTTGAAAAAACTTTTCACTTTCATGATATTCATTGAGCATTTGTCCAACTTTTAAATAAAGAGCAAATGAGAATGAATATATTGTCAAGTGAAGATACTGTTGAAGTGATTTTTTTCTCATTCACACAGGATAATCTTTGAACAAAAAAGATATTTTAAAAATTCATAGTCATTTAATTGGTTTCTATCAGAATCTTAAAACTCAGCTTAAATTCCAATAGCTATATAATTTTAAATGACTATATTTAGAAAAACCAAAAAACATTTGAACATGCACTTTCTCAGTCATCACAAGAACAGGATCACTTTTTTCATTCTTGTAGACAAATTATGTTTTGAATATAAATGTGTGTTAAAGTCTGAACTGCAAGCATCAACAGAACAAATGATGTTTTATTCCTTTTTGTATTTGTAACTTTACAAACATATAGACTTTAAAATTATTAATTCTGAAATTTCCCAAACATTTTTCTCCTTGATAATAATCCATGAAAATTTGAACAAATCTTTTTAAAAAGTTCCCTTGAGCAATAATAAGTTCTTTAGTAATATTTATGTCTTATGCAGAAGTTTGTTGCACACAGGATAATCTGTGGATAAAAAGATATTTAAAACAATTCATGCTGTTGATGCATCATTGAAATAAATTCATTAGTCTCTATTTGCTAATTCAAATTCAGCTTAAATTTCAATCACTTCAATATTTCTTTAATAGTTTGAAATAATTTTATTTAGCACAAGAACTATAAACAAATCTTGCTCCACACACGTCACAAGAATATGGCTTCCCTCCGGTGTGTTTACATGTGCAATTTGAAACATCCAGCCTATGATTGTAAATATCCACATATCTTTTTTGTGTTGTGCTCTTCCATTATTATTTTGCTATAAAATGTAACTTGCAAATTCACAACCTTGGAAAAAATACAGTTTCTGTTATTGTTGTTTTTTTTTTTTTTAAACCTGACTTTACAAATGAAACTTTGCAATAGGATATTTGTATTGTCGAAGCATCTGAAGACACATTTTCATGTATTTTCAGTGAATTTGAATATGCAACTTCAAAGAGGATTTCTTTCCAACCTTTATTGATAAATTATATTTCGAATATTGTGTTAAATATTGAATCGCAATCATCAACCATAAAAAATTAGAGTTTTATTCCTTGTCTATTTAGACATAATTTTACAAATATAAAAATTTCGAAATGATCATTCTGTAATTTTGAAAACACTTAAAGGCTTTTCATCTTGATAATAATCCTTCAAAATCTGAGCAAATTGTGAAGTCCCATTGAATATTAATATGTCATAAATTGATATTTGCTTCTTCTGTGGAAGTAAATTTGTTTTTCTCAGTCATACAGGATAATCTGTGAATAATAAAAGAAAAAAAGATATTTTAAAAATTCATGCTGTTAATGCATTACCAAAATAAATTCATTAGCCTCTATTTGCTATTTCAAACTCAGCTTATAGAAATATCAAAATAATTGAAATTTAACAGCTTTAAATAAATTTATGTAGAAGAAGGAAGATAATATCTTTTTTCATTTTTAATCATTTCACTCCAAAAAAGGCAATAAAGCCACTATGGAGGAAAAAAGTTACTGAGTGTTAGAGAATATGGGAAATACTACTATTAAGGAGAGAGGACAATAAAAGAAAAAGAATTAAAAAGACATGAGATAATGATTGACATTGCATTTAAATTTTTGACTGGGAAGTAAGAAACCAGAAGAGAGTTCCACAAGCGAGAAGTGCAATAGAAGAAACTATTAGCATAGAACTTACGGTTACATCAAGCCATTTCAACTGTAAAATGCTGCTAATCTAGTACTGCACTTAAATTCATAAAGTTTAGGTACCATAGCAGAAAAGTTCACCACAAATGAAATGTTACTGTGTCTCCGGACAGATTTTTGAACTGAGCCAATCTTTCCCATCAAATCCTGAAATGAAAGTGTTATGGTAATTTACCCAGGCATGCATGGACTTCCCCAGCTATAAATAGGAGCAGGTACTGCTTTTTGGAGAGGGAAGTTTCCAGCAGTCAAATCTGATAGTCGGACCAAACATTCTTGCTGTAACACTCTCGTTTGTATTACTGTTTCTGTTAATATATTTAACTCAATTCCTCTTGTGTCTTTATTTCTGGCTCTATCAAGGCTGCAACAAAAAGTAATCCTAAACAGCCACTCTTCCAGTTCCTTTTGTACCAATGCAGGTGTCTCCCAGATCTACATCCTTGGTCTTATTTTGTTTTTGATTTTCATTAGTAACCTTCCTGATCCCATCAGCTCTCAACTTGGTATCCATGCTGATAACACAATCATTTACTCCTGTCTCGATAGCAAGTCTGATCAGTTTGATAAGGTCAAAATAGCAGCTGTTATCCAAAATGTCCTTCAGTCTGTTGTTAACTGGGGCAAAGGATGACTTGTTAACTTTAATGCCCTAAAATTAAACTACTCTTTAGTAATCATCTGAGAGAAACTGCTCTGCCTTCCATCAGCATGGCTGAGGCAGGCTAACCTCCAGGAAAGTAAATCATTGTGTCTTTTTGTTTGACATGAAATGGAAAGACTATATTGAATACATTACAAAGTCAGCTGCTAAGAAAGTGGGTTCACTGTGCCTTACTAGACAATTTTTCTCTTCAGAATCTATCTTACATATCTATAAGTCTACCATTTGTCCATGCTTAGATTATTACTGCTACATAAGGTACAGCGCTCTTGCCTCAGAGCTAGAGTTCTCTGATAAAATCCAAAGAAGAATCAGCAATATTATTGGCCCTGATTTGGCATCTCAGTTTCTGTCACTTCCCTACCACTATGAGTTTGCCTTTTCTATAAATATTTTAATGGTAATTGTTTGGATGAGCAATATATGTGTGTTTGTATATATATATATATATATATATATATATATATATATATATATATATATATGGGGGGGGTGAAAAAACTAATACTTTATTTATACTGGTTTCAAAATAAAATCTTTATATTTGCATTGATAAAGTCTGTCAAAGAACAAAATATGTCAGCTAAGTTTATCTTTTCTCTTTATTCATACATCTATATTTATATATGTATGCATAAAGAAAAAAATCAACCTTGCACCAATGAAAAATACATCAATTATTTTTAACTAAATATAAAGGTGATGAAAAACAAGAAATTAGACAGTCAATTGCTTATACCCCTCCTGACGGAGAGATTGCTGAAGGGTCCATCTACAAAACTCTAGAGTTGAGATGCTGAAAATAACATTAATCAGCTAAATGGGAAATTTTATGTTTTTTAATTATATATATATATATATATATATATATATATATATATATATGTATGTATATGTATGTGTGTGCGTGTGTGTATGATTTCTGTAGTTTAGTTCTAGCAGCAAGCAGAAATATTTCTCCTCCCGATGATGGCCATTTTGGCCGAAACTAGTCGAGGAATCTAAATGGAATAATAATAAAAAAAACGAAAGAATATTAATCTACAACCCAGTGTGTCTGAAGATTTTTATTTTTTTATTTTTTTTATTGTTCAAAATATATATATATATATATATATATAAATGGATTATCTAAGCCAACATTATTTCTTACTACAATGTTGTGTATTTTGTAGTAAGTACATATGCCTGAGTTGCAATGCGTGTTTTTTGTTGTTGTTGTTTTGTAATTAATTTTACTGTTTACGAACAACAACAAACAGGGAATGCATAGCAACTGAAATATTTCAGAAATTGCTATTTTTTACATTTAGATTACAAAAATGAAGCTAGTGGATATAGATTTGTAGATGTCTTAAGGAGAGATGTGCATTCTTTAATCTTTACCACTGCTAGCAATAATAATCATCATAGAGTTCTCTCCCTTTGCTACGCTAGGTAAATCCTGTCACCTTGATACGGTTGCTATAAATAAACACTTGTCAACTGTTATTTCCGGTAATTTAAGCTGGACATCACAAACTACTGCTATGGAACAAGTTGGAATTTCTGATTTCCAATGCCATTTTGAATTCTTCTAGACTCTACATGAGATTAAGGCTTTTTAAAAATTACCCAAAAAGTTTATTCATATACGGAAATTAATTTCTTTTTCTTTTATCTTTCAAAGGCATTTTTCTAAATATTAAAAATGTGTTTTTGGTTTGTTTTTTGTTTTTTATTTTCAGAAAGTCCGTGGTGGTACCTACGGACTTCCATACTTTAAAATTATGGACGTTATGGAGATGAACGAGAAAATCCATTGTATGTTGAATGAAATCTTATGAAAGATAGAAGATTTGCAAATAGGCTACAAATTTCCATCTTTTACAGGTTTTATTGTCTTAATTATGTAAAAAAAAAAAAAAAAAAAAATGTTTATGATTTAAATTATTAACCTTTAACTGAAACTGTGTTTAGGTTTTTACAGACTTTCATACTTTAAAATTATGGACGTTATGGAGACGAATGAGAAAATCCATTGTATGTTAAACCCAAATTAATTTTTTCGCAATTTTTTGTAAATAGAAATGACGGCGTCAATATCCAACAAAGCCTTTATTCAGGAGTTTTTTTCTTTCATTAAGATGCCGATGATTTTGATTTCCCATCCATGCCTGACTAATTTTATGGAAGCTACTGGTGACCTTCAATATATCTGATAGCCTATCTGAAGGTGAATTATTTTGTTTATTTAGAAATGACGATTATTCATCAGTACAAATAAATATGTCAGGAGAAATTGAGAGCAAACAAAGTGTCTTTTTGTATGTAAGCACGAGGAAACATGTCCCTTTTTTGACAAATGAAAGACTTCTTAGAGATTTTATGTCTTATTGCCCCCCCCCCCCGAACTCCACAAGGAATAATAAAAGTTAATGCTGAATTATTTATGTATTTGTTAATGGATTTGTTTTTTTTATTTCGCGCTTCAATATTTTTTGTTTCCAACATCAAAACATGCAACAAAATTTAAAATCTCTATGTACAATACAAAGAAACTTATAGCAATTTTAAAAACAGTAGGTGTTCATGATTTTGCACCTTCAAAAAAATACAGTGGCAAGGGGGGAACAATTCTAGAAAGAAATTAGTGTTGTAAAGTTAAATCAAAGCTTGCTCTATCAAGATGATTTCCCATGACCAAACTGGTAGCAGCGCACTTCACAATCAAATAGAAATCGTCATTTTCATAAAAATAGAAGAAAATACCATGTCATTTTGTAAGCTGTAAAGAGATCATTCCCTTGTTTTATCTTATCCACAGCGGCAGCTGTCCTACCACTGAGAGGTCTCTTTTCATTAACTCTACTAAAAAAATTTCATTACTGTGCTTACATCAACTGCAGCCTCCCTGTAAGAATTCACTAAACTCCTGTGAATGTTTGCAGCTCTTTCTCCTTCCAAAAACAGAAATTCTATATCCCTTGGCTTTCTACATGTGCCTAAAGGAGCAGTCATTTTGAAAAAAAGGATCATACATAAAAAAAAGAAGAGAAAATAACTCCACAGATTTTCCACCAGGCTTCTGGATACTTCATGCTTTAGAGTTAAAATCTTTAAAGTTAAATTATAAGAGATATTGCTTTTAAATGACCTTTGTATATTTATAAGAAGAAATTACTTGTACAATAATATTACAGAGGAGTTTTATTTTAAATCAGATCACATGGAAACTATCTTAATCAATAAAAACTGCTATGGATCAGTTAAGCGAAAGTGTGTAATATTCTATCAGGAATGGGTAGTGTATGTCACGTGTTGAATTCAAATAAGTAGTTCTCAATTGGACTAATTAAAAGATGAAAAATATTGGGAAATGGAATCGTGAAGCTGCCTCAAAAATGGTGAAATGTAGTGCAACAAAATGGCACATAAGTGGTTGGCTAAATTTATGTACAAAATATTTAAATATTGTTTTTGATAATGGTAATGGCAATATTAGCCATTTCCTCATAAAGAAACAGGGATTCATTAACCAAGGAGCCACTGTTACCATTAGCTGACATTTATCAAAACTTTCTCTTTAAACAGTTTTTCAACAAATAGGTTTCTCAAGTCCACTAGCTGTTATCACGCTTCATACATCAGGCATTCAACCACAACTCTGCAGGTGAGACAGTCACTTCATGGATCACAGTTCAGTTTTAAATATAACTTCATTCCTTAGTTCCACCAGTTCAGACCTTTATAGCTAGGATATGCCATGCTATAAGGTTGGTGCAAAAATAATATCGTTTTTTGACGTTAAAAAATACGTCAAAAAACGATATTATTTTTGCACCAACCAAATATTTACACAGAATCAAATCACCCTCATTTCCTCTGTATTCCAAGTGTAAGCAGAAAGTTTCACTCAGTAATTTTCCCCAAGAACAGCTATTATGTTGGTGCAAAAATAATGTCGTTTTCTCACATAGTAACATATGTGAGAAAATGACATTATTTTTGCACCAACCTAATAATTTGTGGAAGAGACTCCAGTGTGGATATTTCCTTAAAAATTACAATTGTAACCTCTTCAAGTCAATGGTCAAGCATTATTTATCCTTCTCATCCTCCCTTCCTCTTTCATTCATCATAACCATTTTTAAATGGCACAAAAATTAATTTCTCAAAATTTCATAAAATTAAATAAGTGAGAGAGGTAACAGATGTAAAAGGAAATGTTTTTAGCAAGATTTAAAAAAAAAAAAAGTTTCTAAAATAATTTAATTCATTTGTGAATTAGTCAAGAAAGTTTCATTTAAAATCTGACAATTATTTGATTTTTGCAAGAATTTCCAAATAAATGGTTTATTTTTTCATCGCAAAAATGACACTTTAAAATTTCCTATGCCCATTTATGGTCACCCGTTGACGCAAGAAAGACAGAATTTTTAACCCAAATTTCAAACGTTTCAAAAAGGATTTAAAAAATCATATTTATTTTCATTGTTTTGTTTGATTAAAGGTAAACATTACTATTAGAAAATACAGTTAATTAATCATTAAATTTACTAATAGACTTCGAAACATATCTCGAGGACAAATAATGGATTTTAAATTTTAATTAAAGTTTTTTATTTATATTTTTTTCTTATGCTATTAATTACTACAATACAGGAGTGACATACGGTAAAATGTACTAATGCTTTTTAAAAATAACCCAAAAAGTTTATTCATATACGGAAATTAATTTTTTTCTTTTATCTTTCAAAAAAGGCATTTTTTTAAATATTAAAAATGTGTTTTCCAATTGTTTTGTTTTTTATTTTCATAAAGTGGTACCTACGGACTTCCATACTTTAAAATTATGAACGTTATGGAGACGAACGAGAAAATCCATTCAATTGTATGTTGAATGAAAGATAGAAGATTTATTTGCTAATAGGCTACAAATTTCCATCTTTTAAAGGTTTTATTGAATTGTCTTATGTAAAAAAATGTTTTTGATTTAAATTATTAACCAATCTGATTCATTTTAACTGAAACTGCGTTTAGGTTTTTAGTTTTTTAGTAAACTAAAAACTAAACAGAAAAACTGAAACACTAACAGTCTGTACGCAATTTCTGCAGACTTTTTAAAATAACGAACTTTTATTAAATGAGACTTTTGTAATATGAAAACTGCCAAATAATGGTATGTAAAATAAATTCTCAATACTACAAACAAGAACAAGCGTATAAAAAAATACGTCAATAAATATTTTTTTAATGAAATTCCTCAAACATACACGAAAAATTCATTCAAACACTTTTTTTTACAAGTTCTCATTGTAGTGAAGAAATAAGCAAGAAGACTTACTTCTTTCATCTTATTTGCTTTCCAAACAATAATCTGTAGGATAAGAAAACATTTCAAAATTCCATCTTTTAATATTTTTCACTCGAAAGATTCAATTCAAACAAAAAAAGGGGAGATAATCAATTCATTTTAGTGCGACATTGTTAACTTTTTAAAGATTGGAAAATATACAAATAAGTCAAACCTTTCACAAACTAAACTATATGTAATTATTAATCAGAAGTTGTGTTAACAAAAACAAAAAAATCTTTGGCCAAATTAAAATAAAAATACTTTTGGTTAATTTAAAATATTAGAAATATTTTATTAAATTAAAAATTTAATTTTACCTTTCAAAGAAAATTGTTCACCTGATTTTATATTCTAATAAAATTTTGAAATAGTTTGTTTTTAACCATTTATCAAAAACTTTGTGGCTTATTTAAAGCCGAAACATATTCCGAATTGTAGGAGGCTGTGAAGCAATTGGTAGTCTGCTGCAAATTAAGGGTGGTTACCAATGATGGCATCCCAAATTTCCAGGAACCAGTTATATAAAGGCAGATAATCTTTAGGGACTTAATCTGCTTATTTTCTTTTCAACATCTAGCTAAAATGTGTCCTAACATGATGCATTCTGCAGTACAACCAAAAAGCAGTTGTGATATCTTAGTAAACATGTTAAACATTTGGATGGCAATGTTTTGAGTACACAACATAGAAATTTGGTATGAATTCTTAATAAAGCATTATTGAGTATAAATTTAAAAAAAAGTGCAAATCCCTATCAATAAAAGGCAGGATGTGTGTGTGTGTGTGTGTGTGTGTGTGTGTAACGAATGCATGGCCGCAATTTTCGACAGATTTGCACCAAAATTTACATGCACATGCTCCAAGTTAGCAGAAAGGCCAAGACCAACTTCGCATTTCCCAACTCCCATCAGTAGTGAAAATAATCAATTTTTTCATGCTTCTACGGCAGTTTTCATGTAGTTTGCGGCCATTTTCTACTGGCCAGAGTGAGAGCAAATAGCTGGCTGCCACGAATAGGCAGGAAGATTCTATTGGCCAGCGTGAGAGCCAACAGTTGACTGACACGAATGTTAACTAGCATGCTAGCATGCAAAAAAATCAATAGCTGCATTCATCACAAGTGGGAAAAATTTAAATCTGCATGGCACTTTACTCCAATTGGCTCATTCGCTTGCTTAAACTCAACGTTGATTCTGATTCTGCAGAACTGGGTTGGGTGTGAAAAAGTATTTGTTGTTAACATTCTTTTTTCATTCGGTTTTTCCATTGGCTGAGGTCACAGATGGTGTCAGGAGAGAGGCTTGGAGTGGATTAGTGAAGGTAAGTGGGTGTCATTGGTGGGGTCTGACATAGGCCATTTTTCTGGGTTGAAATCGACACTGATGATTTGTTTGATGGTCTGGAAGTCATGCGACAAAGCGTTGAAGACAAACTGCCTGTTGTCAGTAAGTAGTCCTGTTTTTATATCTCTGTTTGAATAGGTTTAAGCTCCCAGGGACATCCCTTTTTTTTTGCAGGAATGTTTGTGATTAGTTATTGCATTTCTGGATTTTTGCAGAGTTTTGTGAACCAGTTGTGATGCTTGAAGCCCCCTGCACATAAAGATGACCATTTTATTTTGTGTTTTGGTTTCTTACCACACACATCCAACCAATGTCTGGTGTAATGTAATTTTGAATCAGAAAGAGATCTTGATTAAGATGTATAACATAAGTTTGCATGATGAATTTCTGGCCAGAGTTGAATTTATTAAAAAATTTATGAACTTCTTCTGTCAGCAATGTGGCTCTTTTATCCTTACTGACATTGACGTATCTGTTATGGGATCTTACCCATAATAATAATAATGGACTATTCCATACTTAATAAATGCTGCACCTCAGGAGTAGGCAAGGAGTCAGTCGCTCAACTCTTGAACGACAGATCAGTGGAACTCTCTGCCTTCGTGCGAGGAGGAACCCGAAAGAGGCTATGCCGAAGGGCGGATTCTCTTTCGTGGAGGTAAATCGACCCTGAACCTGTTTATTTCGGTTCAATGGGCATATTTTTGTCCGGGTCCATGGGCTCGGAGATCCCATGTTAAAAAGGCCTTGTGCCACATGACGCCCTTGTAGGTGGGGGGGTAACTGAATATCGTCAGTCGTTCAAGTCTTGACCAGCTGTTCAGTTGAACTCTCTGCCTTCGGGCCGGGAGGAACCCAAAGGAGGCTACGCCAAAGGGAGGATTCTTTTTCGGGGAGGTAAACTGACCCTGAGCCCATTTATATGGGTTCAATGGGCATATTTTTGGGCCGAGCCCACGGGCTCAGAGATCCCATGTTAAAAAACCGGCCTTGTGCCACGTGATGCCCCAGTGGGGGGGGGGGACTGATTATCGTCAGTAGTTCAAGAGGAGTCAGTAGTTCAAGTCGAGTCAAAGGCAGTCCGAAACAGAGTCGCGTTCAGACAATTACTGCAAGACATTGGAATAGTGATACTGGTCGAGACTACATTGTTCTTTCTACTAAACCTGATTGTTCATACTAACACTTTGTACTTCTCTGTATATATTCCTGTTTGCAATATATCTATGTTATTCCATACCTGTGTTCACGTTCTTCTTTATTGGTTCTACCTTGGACTATCACTGTGATACAAGGAACCGGACCATAACAGAATCCCAAAAACCTTTCTTGAAGGTTTTCCTTCTCATCAACAAATCACAAAACGTGGGACAATTCAGTTTTCATTTGAAGATCCATAGTTTCAAACTCTACATGTGTTGAAATCCTCACAGTATCTAATTTAATATTGTTGAAGTTAGCACTAACATTTTTTGTTGAAATTTACAAACTTTACGTTTCATTCAATTTTACAAACCAATCAGTGAAATTTGATTAAGCTGATTTGCTTGGAAAAATATTTTGACAAAAACCCTACTTTGAGGTTTAATAATTTTATGACTTCATGGTAAATAATACTTAAGAAAATTCCCTTTTGAACAGCGAATAATACTCAGGATTTCTTACTCTTGAACATGCATCATTCAACTGGCCATGTGTAAATATTTCTTTATGGAGCCAAATTCCCACTTTTTGAAGCATTTGGCCTTGTGATTTGTTTATACTTCTTGCAAAGGTAGGGTGAACTGGATTCTTATATATATATATATATATATATATATATATATATATATATATATATATATATATGAAAACTTAAAGAAAAAATATGCAAAAAAACAATATTGTATTTTTATTTAATAAGTATTTATTTTAATCATTAAATTGTTTTTAAAAAGTGGGAGTATTTTGTATGTTAAATAATAAAACTTTTAATTTTTCCCAAAACATTAATTAAAATTTATTGCACTAAGCTTTGCACCTAAATAAAACCAACTATACTTTGTAGCTACTTACCTGTTTACACTTCTCCACCAAATTTGGTTTTGATCAGTCAATATATGGCTATTTTAGAGGGTGTAATAGATGAACAGACTATCAGAAGTCACAAAATTTTATCTATAGAAAGATAACAGCAACAAATAATGTTTTTTCAACTACATTGCAACAGGCCATTTAGGCTCAATATCAAGATGCAACAGATAGTTATCTCTGGTATTGCAAATCATGTAAACATCATGTAGTATCAGAGATGATTCATTCTTTGTTAACAGCAGGTTGTCATGAAAGCAACTGATCAGTTATGTCTATTGCTGGAGTTGCAACATGGCATCCACATTGCTTTTATGCCGTTCAGGGAATGGTAATTTATTTGATGCTATTTAAGTGAGGGATTGCCTATTTTTGTCATCAATAATATGGGAAAATTCTTTATATTTTATCTAGAATCTCTGAATACATCGCAGAAGCACCAGACCAGATATGGCAACAATATTCATAGCAAGGATGAATTGTAGACTTATAAATGTGAAAGATTCTGGCAAGGAAAATTGTCTTGCACAACAGAGTGAACCAACTTTCAGCTTACAGCCATGTCATGTTGAAACACCAGTTCCTGTATGATCATTGATGTTAAGCAATATCAACCCTTGCCAGTACCTAGATGGGTGACCACTTGGGAATATCAGATGCTGTAAGCTTGGATGCACGGGTGGTGCAATTGATAATGGCTTGGAATTGTTAATCAGAGAGCCAAGTTCCAATTCCAGTTAGGTTTGTTATATTCATTTACGCACAAATAGCCTTGGAAAATTAGTAAGACTTGTATCACTAAACTGTTATTAGCTCAAAAAAAAAAAAAAAAAAAATGTTACAATCTAGAAATATTTTCTGGCTTTAAATAACCTGAAAAGGGTTGATAAGCCATAGAAAATGAATAGATGAATGAATGACAAATCAACTATATTGATTCAATATAATCTTTCCACTTCATGTCAAGGCAAAACGTTAGTCTGATTGAGCTTCTTTGAAATTTTTCTTAAGCAAGAATAACAAAAAAAAGCACATTCTTGTAAAATCTCACCACCATTATTTGAACAATTAGTGGCTCTGATCAAGGAATCAGAGAGCTGAGTTCAAATTCCGGTCAAATCCATTATGTGCTAATACTCTTGGGAAATGTACAAATCCTCTTCTTCTCCCCTCATCTATGGGTAAATAGCAGGACAGACTGGGTTCTATAGCCTTGGATGGCAGCTGGCATACCACATAAAGAAATGGCAACCTACTGCGGGAAAAAATCTGCCTCGTCAGTCATGTATCAAAAGATACATGATCACCTAAGTGTGTATCACGCATGGCACATAACTAATGCCTCTATTAAGCTGTCATCCTTGTATAGGCCATGGTCGCTAACATGTATAATTTTATTAAGTTCACTAATAGAGGCCCATGAGATAGCAAAACCAAGCTCCTTATAAAGCTTAAGTAATTTTTCCTTGTGCTATGATTCTCTTTTCATTTATCTATCACTATTAAGCTGTCATCCTGATATAGGCCATGGTCGCTAACACATATAATTTTATTAAGTTCTACTAATAGAGGCCCATGAGGTCTAATACCTCTGCATTATTGAATGATCGCTGGAGAATGTGAAATTTACTATTTTTTTTTATTTATTTTTTGTAGTGATTTACAGCAGTACTTAATCATAGCCACATCCATAAACTCTTTGGCAAATGTTAATGTCTTATCAAGCCCCTGCTCCATGAAACCAGTGTGATTTCGCCATAGGTATACTAAATAAGAACTAAACAAGCTATTTACACCATGTGTGATGTTTAGACCGTTGTCCTCATCTTTATTGTAATATTCACAAGGTTTCGGCTGTTGTGCACTCTGACCTTCTTCAGGTGATATATGTTAGAATTCCAAACCAATCCCTATTTCGTCCACCAGGTTAGATTGTTCTAGTTCCCCAAAGACATGACCCGGTGGATAAAAGCCTTGGTTGAAGTAATCCAGTGACCACCCAAATAGTTGTGAGTTCAATACCAGGCCACAGCAGAGCTGAACAAAAACTTGGAGAGTTGAGTTACTAAAGGGAAATAACTGAGATTTAGATATCCAGAAAAGGCATGGCACGTGGAATTAGAACAATCTTCCTCGGTAGATGAAATAAAAGGTTTGGTTTGAAATTCCAACATATTTCACCTGAAGAAAGCTGGTGCGTACAATGGTTGAAATGTTGTGAAGATGACAAGAAAGATGAGGATCACAATGTAAATAGTTACATCATCTCAGAAATATAGACAAAATATTCCTAGATATGTAAGGTTTTCTCAGTTTCCTTCACACTTTTGTTTTTTTATCATCATTAACTCTTTATATTTTAGTGGCTTCATTGCTTTGGATCGGGTGAAATGATTAAAAAAATTAACAAGAGAAAATATGAAAATAAATACTGTGACATTTCTTAAAAATACAAAGCATTTTATTTTGTTTTTCGCATTAACTGCAAAGATTTGGATTTCTCTCTCCTATACAAGTTTTTAAAAGTTAAACTCTTCACTTATTTCATAAAATATAGTTGGGTTTTTTTTTCCAGTATGTGTTCATATGTGTCATTTCAAATGCTAATGTACATTTTTCTATTTTGGTATTTGGTTTGGTTGATATTCTATAGCATAATCAACCTCAATGTGTTATTTAATGTCGACAAGATTTTTCAGATAGTTTCATATGGATAGAACATATATTCTTTGTAAGAAATAAGTTTGTAGATCGGGTTTCATCGACATATTTTTGTAAAGAGGGCTTTTGTCGAGAGTAAATCTATTGCTGGTTATATTTTTTTTCCAAAAATGTATTGCTGATATTTTTATTATAAAAACCTATTTATTTTGGGGGTGGTTAATTATTTGCCATAGCTGCATCAGAGTGAACCTGAGAAAAACAACAATTAAGAGGTGGTTCCATTCATGTTAAAACCTTCTTGCTGCTGGGTATAGTTTATCATCATACACAGGACACCCAATACAAGGCCCAAGTGTCATTCAAAGTAGGGGATTACTAAAAAAAAGAGTGTACAGAAGTGAGAATGAAGGAACAAGAAGTGCATGTTATATATAGGATAGATATTGGTTGACCCTGGATTTGAAGAGGATAAGATTGTAGTGATTGGGTAAGCATGTTTTTGAGAATTTGTTCCACAAAGTTAGTTCCTCAGAACTTCTGCAGAATACTCTTTACCAATGGAATACAAAAGGAATGAGGAGATAACTCAGTGTAGATGGCATGGCATGTCCAATCTGTGAAAGTCTGAATGGGTAGAACCAAGTTTGCCTGAATATCTGCCAAGAAAATAGTGATCAAGTAGTAAGAGGCTAGCAAGGTTTCATCTGTGAGGAAAGAGGCTGTAGGATGGAAAACAATTCATCATCTACAAGGCCATGCAAACGCTTTTGAGCTATGTCAAGGCAGGAATGTGAGAACTGGGCAGCTCCAGCCTGGATATAGCAGCAATACTCCATTTTTGATCTACTCTGGCTCTTGTAAGGATAGAACATGGTAGAAGGTGGCAAATGTCATAAGAATATACTTTCTCTCATGTGTCTTCCCATGTATCTCATTAAATTGAAGTGAATATGCTGATCCACACAAATTCCAAGAATATGATCACTTACCATTGTCTTTATCATGTTTTTTAAAGGTGAACTGTAAAAAATTCCTGAACATTTTTCCCATTGTTCTCAGCTGTCTTTTTAAAATGGGTATTTAGTAAAAATACTGATCTACAACTTTGCAAGAACTTAATTTCTCTCAAGTGTGTGTTTGCATGTGTTTATTTAAAGCAGAATCATGTGAAAAGACTGATTCACAAACTTTACAAGTAAATACTTTTTCTCCTGTGTGTATTCTCATGTGGATTTTTAGAGTTAAATTTTGTGAAAATTCTGAATTCACTTTACAAAAATGTTTTTTTCAATGTGTATTTGCATGTGTCTTTTCAAATGGAAATTTAATGAAAATGCTGATCCACAGATTTCACAAGCATATGGTTTCTCCCCAGTGTGTGTTCTCATGTGTCGCTTTAAAGAAGAACTGTCAGAAAATTTTGTTCCACACACATCACAAGAATAGGGTTTCTCACCAGTGTGTGTTCGCATATGTCTTCTTAAATGAGAATTTAGTGAAAATGTTGATCCACACATTCCACAAGGATAAAATTTTTCTCCAGTATGCATCTGAAGATGTTTTCTTAAATCTGAACTCTGTAAAAATGTCAATTTACACACATTACAAGAAAATTTCTTACCATTGGTTATTTGCATGTGCATATATTGATCTGATTTCTGTGAAAATTCTGAACTACCTTCTTCAACAGAATACTGTTTCTTGCCAGCATGCGTTTGCATGTGTCTTTTTAAATGGGAATTTAGTGAAAAAGCAGCTCCACACACTTTACAAGAAAAAGGTTTCTCTCCAGTGTGCGTTCGCATGTGTATTTTTAGATTTGAATTAACTGTAAATGTAGCTTCACATACTTTACAAGAAAATGGTTTCTCACCAGTGTGTGTTTGAATGTGTGTCTTTAAAGCAGAACTCTGAGAAAATGATGACCCACACACTTCACAAGAAAATGGTTTCTCCCCAGTATGTGTTCTCATGTGTCTTTTTAAAAGGGAATTTAGTGAAAATGCTGAACTACAAACTTCACAAGAATATGGTTTCTCACCAGTGTGTGTTCGCATATGCCTTTTTAAACGAGAATTTAGTGAAAATGCTAATCCACACATTTCACAAGGATAACGTTTTTCTCCAGTATGCATCTGAAGATGATTTTTTAAATCTGAACTCTGTAAAAATGTCAATTTACACACATTACAAGAAAATTTTTTATTATTGGTTATATGCATTTGTTTATATTGATCTGATTTCTGTGAAAAGTCTGAACTACCTTCTTCAACAGAATACTGTTTCTCACCAGTGTGCGTTCGCATATGTCTTTTTAAATGAGAATTTAGTGAAAAAACAGCTCCACATACTTTACAAGAAAAAGGCTTCTCTCCAGTGTGTATCCGCATGTGTATTTTTAGATTTGAATTAACTGTAAATGTAGCTTCACATACTTTACAAGAAAATGGTTTCTCACCAGTGTGTGTTTGAATGTGTGTCTTTAAAGCAGAACTCTGAGAAAATGCTGACCCACACACTTCACAAGAAAATGGTTTCTCCCCAGTATGCGTTCTCATGTGTCTTTTTAAAAGGGAATTTAGTGAAAATGCTGAACCACATACTTCACAAGTATATGGTTTCTCTCCAGTGTGTGTTTTCATGTGTCTTTTTAAATGAGAATTTAATGAGAATGCTGATCCACACACTTCACAAGAAAATGGTTTATCTCCAGTATGTGTTCTCATATGCATTTTTAGACTTGAATTTAGTGAAAATGAAGTTTCACATATGTTACAAGAAAATGGTTTCTCATCTGTGTGTATTTGAATGTGTGTTTTTAAAGCTGAACTCTGTGAAAATGCTGAACTGCACACTTTACAAGAATATGGTTTCTCTCCAGTATGTGTTCGCATGTGTATTTTTAAATCTAAACCCTTTGAAAAATAGGATCCACACACTTCACAAGAGTGAAGTTTCTCCTTTGAATGTGTTTTCATGTGCCTTTTAAAATCTGAATTCTTTAAAAACTTCAATTCACATACTATACAAGAATATGGCTTCTCTCTGGTGTGTGTCTGCATGTGTACTTCTGCAATGGAAATCTTGTTAAAGGTTAATCCACATTCTATATGTGTTTTTAAATGTGAATGCTGTAAAAATGCAGTGTCATATGCTCCATATGTTATGATTTCTCATCAATGTGTATTTCTACATATATTTTCAAATTCGAATTGCTGAAGATATTGGCACTGTGCTTTTGTAAATTATTTTTTCTTTATGATTGCTCTAAAATGCACAAAGTAGCATTTCTAAATAATATGGTCTTTCTGTGGAGGTTTCCAAATTTGAATCCCATAAATGTTAACTTCACAATGTCTTGTTCTTCTCCACTGTGTATTTACAGTTTTTTTTATACAATATTTACTTAATGGCCAGCTAATGATTTACTTGTCCTCAACCAAATTTCTGATCTGTGAATGAAGAAGAAACAGTATTAAAGAAAACAGCAAAGTCATATGTTATTTTCAGTTATAGAATAATGATAGCTCTATTTACTATTTTAAGGAGATATATATGTTTAGACTTCATTGAATTTCAACATTACTCATTCATGTTCATTCATAAACAAAATTGGACAAGGCTTTATGTGAGTTGCTTCCCTTTAATAATTCGTTAAAAATATCAAGGAAAATGTCCTTATTTGCCGAAACTTTAATTTCAGTTTATTACATAATTATTCTGTTCAGCACGTTTATAGGTTAAAAGGTTGAGTCAACTAAAAGACACATGAGAATTAATTTAAAAGTAAAATCTCTTGCTTACACTAGTTTATGATCAAAGATGTGTCATTGGAAATAGTTTATGGTCAAAGAGGTGTCATTTTTGTGTCAAATCAACAAGGCTCTGACCATCACTGACATGGATTCTTTTCAAAGTTGGTACACTTATAGCGCTTCATGATAGAAATTGAATGTTATCAATTTTACATCTCTAAGTTAAATGGTTGCTAAAAAGGTGAATTTTGGAAAGTATTCACAATAATTCTTTCTCTTGTGGAACTCTCTTCCAGCTTCTTGCTTTCCAGTCAGGTGGTTTAAATTTTGATGGTTGGGGGAGGGACACTTTCAGGACAATGATAAAAAAATATTTTGGTTCAGTGGTTGTTTTTGTTTAGCAGTATATCAACTTCTATTGGTTATTTAATGCTGAAATGTAAATATTTTGTATGCAATTTTGTTTATTTGAGATAATTATTTAGTGATACAAGTCTTACTAATGAACCCAGAGCTGGGGGAGAAGAGGCAGATTCATACCTTTCCCAAGGGTATTGGCACATAAGTGAATATAACAAACCAAACTGGAATTGAAACTCGCCTTCCTAATTAACAATTCCGAGCCAATAATCATTACATCACTTGCAGATCCAAGTTTACAGTACCCAGCATTCCCAAGCTGTCACCCTTCTAGGTACTGACTGGGTTCGATGCTGCTTAACCAGTGATTGTACAGGACGCCTCAGGCAATAAACCCAGCCCCTTCCTGAAGGAAATATACTGCCTGGGTGGCAGGAGGCTCCCTGAGGTTTGGGCTTAACATTTTTGAACTTCTCTGACCCCTGAAAAGTGATGATAACTGCAATAAAGCAACATTTTTCAGATGTTCAGTAACGAATGATGGAAACCGAGTAAGGCAATAACCAAAAAATCAGTTACCATAAATAAAATAACATCGTCTGCTGAATTATCTTAAAAAAATTATTATTAAGAGAAATGTTTGTAAGATGGAGATTTGGCTAAAAAAGAAAGGAAGATAGAAGTATTTAATGTCTCCTGTTAATACCTCATAAATAATGGACCGTTCTATATTGATTGCACAGAAAAGAGATATGAAAGAAAGAAGAGATAGATAGAAGTGATTAACGTCTGTTTCAATGAAATGGAAAAAGTACAAGAACCAGTATTCAATTTATGATTGTTATTGCAATATTTTGTTAACCTTAATTATTTAACGATGTGAAAAGGGAATTTCTACAGTAATTTTATTGTTGTAGAAGTCGCCAAGAGCTTACTTACTCAATCATTAATTAATCAGAAATATTAAGTAGGAAAACCATGAAAATTTCATGGGTATTTCTGTAGAGAAAAATAATGAAGAGGGTGGGGGGTCAAAAAGTGCAGTGCGACTCTTGCCGGCAGGCCATCTTTTTTTCTTTGTCTTCGGTTGCCTCAAGGAAATGGATTGCATAGCTCCCTTTCTCGGCTGTTACACTGGGCAGACACCAACTCAGATGCGCCTACTTCAACTTCCTCTTTGCCTGTCTGTCTGTCTGTCTGTCCAATTCTAACACACGCAGTTCACTGAATGTCTTCCCTCTCATTTGTACTGCTGGCACGCAGCTTTTTATGCTATTCCAAGATGGCCAAAATTTACATGTGTGCAAATATTGTCTCATTTTGGATGAGATAGGCATGCATAAATTGTGTCTTCAATAGCAGCCATATTTCTTTTTTGTCATCACTTTGCAGGCAAGACATGTTCGCGCTTGTTTCGAATTCTGAGGTAAGTCATGTCTTTCGTTACAATTTCCAGTGAAATATAATTTCTTTTAACATGAATCTGTAAATCGCAAACAAAAAATAACTGGACTACATTTTATATTACTCGTCAAATGATTTATTTGTGTTTTGTTTCTGATCAAAGACTTTTTCATATCCAAACTCCAAACCAATAAAAAAAAAAGAAAGAACTAAAAGTGTTTTTTTATTGTAATTAGTTTTGCGTTTTTTTTTTTTTTACTTTACTTCTTAAAAACAAATTCTCAGTTTGACTTATTTCTTCTTCATCACTAGTTCTCCTTTTCAATCTATAAATTTAAATTTATAAATTTATGTTGATGTTTTTAATTTTTATTTCACGATCTGCAGGCATATTAACTGCTTGTTAATCAATTTGTTTTCAAAAAAAAAAAAAATAAATAAAATAAATAAAATTCAATTTTCAGACTAAAGTGTCATTACTTGTCATTCCAATAATAAGCTGAGTATTTATTTTATTTTTATACAATTTTAGCCAAGAATAAATAAAAATCATAAAAATATATTATCCCAAATTTTGGGGGGATAATGTATGCTCAGAATTACTCCACCATTACTCCAGTTTGCTCAGGAGTCACCCTGAAGAAATGGATAATGGTTCAGATTGAGGAATCAGACAGCTGAGTTCAAATTCCAGTTGAATATTCTCTTATGTGCTAATACCCTTGGGAAAAGTCTGAATCCTCTTCTTCTCCCCACAGCTATGGATAAATAGCAGGACAGACCGGGTTCTATAGCCTTGGATGGCAACTGGTCTACCACAGAAAGAAATGGCAACCAACTGCAGGATAAAAAATCTGCCTTATCAGTCATGCATCGAATGATACATGATCGCCTAAGCGTGTATCACGCATGGCACATAACTAACTGATTGATGCTCAGAATATGAGCAGTCTAGGGGAGGTAATTCAGTATTTACAATCTGATAAAAATTTCGGACGCTAAAATGGAAGATACAGTTTTTACTTTTTATTAAATCAAATTAATCTGAAACGCCATTGCTTTGATAAATTCATTAAAAATAAAATTAAAAAGGTAAAATTAATTAAATAAGAAAATTCATAACGTAAAAAATATGAATATTTTAGCAATTTTCAAAAGATTAGTACATTTTTTTTTTAACATTGAAAAAATTAAAGCTTGAAAAGAAAAAATGTCTAAATTTGTATTTTTAATATTTGTAAAAGAAAATTGAAGTCCTTTTTGGTTTCCTGTTACTTTCTTTCTCCGAAATATGTTTTTTTTGTGAATTATTTAAAAAGTAGCATGAATTAAAATTAACAAAAAAAAGCAATTTTTGATTCAATTAGAAAGCAAACGAAACTATTTTTTTTTTCCTAAGAGCCGGCATTTTTTTCTCTTATTTTTTTTGACTGAAGAAAAATAATTTCACTATTGAAAGATTTTAATGTTTTGTTTTTATTATTTCTGTAAAATTAAGAAAGAAATTAAGTGAATGTTATATACTTACTTCTTTCCGTTTAATAATTTGGTTTTCTTTTCAGGGGCAGTGAAACATTTGGAGCTTTACTTCCGTTTTCGTTTGTAAACAACAATTTCTCTTTTCTTTCGTCCGATTCATCATTCTTTGAGCAATAGAGAAAAAGGAGGGATTATAAAAGGTTAAATAATCTAAAATTTTACACATTAAATGTTCCCTAAAATCTAAAAAAAGAAAGCGAATATTTAACAGAAAATGACTTCTAAAAAAAAAAAAAAAAAAAAGGGAGATAAATCATATAAAACTAATACCAACTCACCGAATCATTTTTACTTTGTTGCTTTTGTTTTGGCCATAACACGTTGAAACACCAGTTCTCGTTCGATCATAGAAGTTAAGCAACGTCGAATCAGGTTAGTACTTAAATGGGTAACCGCATTGTAGGCCAAATTGTCACTCCGAAAAAAAAAAAAAAACGACTTTTAATAACCACAAACGAGGGTGGGAATCAATCAATAATCATAATGTCTCGCATTAAATTGCATAAAACCACAAAAGATGCGTAGTCATTTTATTGTGGTACATTAATTAGTAATTTCAATTCTCTAATTACGTGTTGACTTTTTTTTTAGTAAAAGTTTTTGTTCGAAGTCGAACAAAAATGGCCAATCAGAATAATTCTTTAATCGACTGTTCGTAAGGAGCCAATCACAATCGCTGTTGCATATTATTTGTAAACCAACATGGCTTCCTCATGTGAAGAAAATTCCTATGTGAAAATAAACACGGGATAGAGTGTTTTATGTGTATTTTTCAAATTTTTTCAGACAAGACATGGGCAAGCCTTTAGAGTATGTTAAAAAACGGAAGAATTTGGATGGCCTGCAAACAAATATTACGAGACAGAGTGCTTTCACAAGTGGCATCATACATCGTAGTTGATCTCACAAAAAACCTGTTATGTATGTTTCACGAATTTACATGAAATTGAACGAATTCCGAAAAGAATGGGGGGAAAAAAAAGGTGCAATATCTTCAAAAGGTAAATTTTGGTTTTATTTCCCGAGCGCTAAATATCTCTTAAAATTTTCCAAAATTGTCATAATTCCGTGCAAATGTACTTGCTGAACTCGAATTAAGAATTAAATTATGAAGAAACCATACCGTTTTGGAGTTATCGACAAGAAAAAATCGGACTTCTTGTTGGTCATTCGTCCCCCATTACTGCCATCATGAATCTTGATTTGGTGCGGGATACATCCGGTGCAGAAATAAACATTTTGACCTATTTACTTCTTTTACAGACTTTCATTGCAGAAAATCACTACGCACTACCGTAAAGAAATGTAATTTTTTTTTTTTTTTTAGTGTTAGGGGTTGTGTTTGGCGTCTTTCTGTGTAGAGTAGGGTACAAATTAAAAAAACATTTAATGATACAATAAACCGGATTAAATTTAGAGTTAGGTGTTAGGGAAGGGCTTTTTTTTTGTGTAGAAAAGGGGACAAATTTAAAAAAAAATTAAATAATACAATCAACCCTTCTACAAGATTGTGCATTAATTTTTGTTTTATTTTCAATTTTAAAATCTAAAAAAAGGCTTTATTTTTATTATCTAATTTGTTCTTTTAATTTGTCATTGCTATTCAAAACGGAAAAATGGTTCTATTGTATTATTTAATTTGTTTTTGTTATAAATAAAACTACACTTACGAAAAAAAAAACATACATTTCTTTACGGTAGTGCATAGTGATTTTCTGCAAGGAAAGTCTGTAAAAGAAGTAATTAGGCCAAAGACCAGTGCAAGTATCCCGCACCGAATCAAGATTCATGATGGCAGTAATGGGGTATGAATGACCAACGAGAAGAACGATTTTTTTTTTTGCTGATAACTCCAAAACTGTATGGTTTCTTCATAATTCAATTGTTAATTCGAGTTCAGCATGTACATTTACACTGAATTATGACGATTTGGGAAAATTTTAAGGAATATTTAGCGCTCGGGAAATAAAACCAAAATTTACCAAGGTAAATTTAAAATTGTCGTGGTCTTTGTGAATTTTATGATGAATACATATTCACAGAATTCCGTCTTTGTTTACAAAACAACACTGACATGTTCCTGTTTATGTGTATTTTTATGACTATGTATTGGATGTGTGATTTTTCTGCTAGTAATACCCTTAGTAGTTAGCATAATATATGATTCATGAACATCGTTTCAGGTCTGGTCGGATAAATGAATTTAGGGCTAGAGCTAGAAGACACCAAGTTTTTCCAAGTACTTTATTGCATAGGATATAAAAGTTATATGTTCAGTTTTAGTAGGTACCTCCATGAGATCGCTAAAAAAAGAGCATAGCATCATGAAAAAGACGCCAAACTTGATGAAAACGAAATTTTATCATCTAAATGTTCATGCTTATTATTAAGAGGAAAGATCAAAGTATTTTGGAGGTATTTTTCTACATTTTTTAACCGTTCTGAGCACGTCCAAAATTTTTGTTAAAAATCTTTTCTTTTTTTTTTTTTTTTTTGAGTCAGCAAAATTGACAGATAATCGATCATGGTGTCCATTTTTTTATCCATTTTATAAAAACGATGAAAATCTCACTTTGAAATTCTTTTAAAAATCAATTATCATTTTTTAAAAACTTATTTTAAGAAAATCAGAAATTATAATGTTTATTTGAAATATTTTGAACCAAGGTTGACTTAGCTTTTGCGGCGAAAAGACAAAATAAAACAAAGTACCTCCACGAGATCGCTAAAAAAAGTGCATAGCATGATGAAAAAGATGCCAAACTTGATGGAAACAAAATTTTATCGTCTAAATGTTTGTTATTATTAAGAGGGAAGATCAAAGTATTTTTGGGATATTTTTTTACATTTTTTAATGGTTCCTAGCATATCCGAAATTTTCGTTAAAAATCTTTTTTTTTTTTTTTGAGCCAGCAAAATTGACCATTCTCACTTTGAAATTCTTTTAAATATCAATTATCATTTTTTCAAAACTTATTTTAAGAAAATCAGAAATTATAATGTTTATTTAAAATATTTTGAACTAAGCCTAACTTAGCTTCTGCGCTGAAAAGATGTAATTTGAAAATAAAACAAAGCAGGTCATAAACTTTCGCGTCACTTGACAGGTGATGAATGACATATTGATGGATTCCATGCGGATAATTTGTTCTATGGAAGGAGGAAAGTGAAATAACTTACATTTAATTGAACAAATTATTTAACCTCATTATTTTTAAGGAAAACTTTCAGCGCTCTACTTTTTTTTTTGTACTTAGCTTTCACCTTTACATTTACGATGCTTTATGGAAAATATAAAGAAATTAAAATAAGACTGTTAAGAGTGAGATTAAAATTTCATATTTCATAAGAAAGGTATCTAATTATTTTATAGGTACCTTTCTTATGAAATTTTATCAGAAGTGTACATAAAATACAATAATTTAAGTACATTTATTACATTTTACTGTGTTATTTGTATTTCCATTCATTTTATTAATTTTGGTATTTCATTTATGGAAAAATGTCATAACAGATTAATATAAAAATAAAATCATATAAATTTCATGTTGATAGTGATACTTGTAGGTACCCTTCTCAGTTGAAATTGAAAAATCAAATTAACTTCTCCACATGTGTTTCGCAAAAGTAAAGGACTTAACAGTGGAGAACAATGCTTAACTCAAATAATGCAACTTAATTGTATTCTGGTTGGTCTTCTGTACTTTATAATTACAGCCCGATTATAAACACAAAATTACGTTTCTTAATTACTGTGGTTCTTCTGATTAGTCAAAATGATACAATTTACAATGCGCTAAAAAAAGATCTATCTCATAAGGACACTTAGGAAACCTGATGCGGCTTGTAACTAATTTTATAATATTTTAACAACTTAAATGTAAAAATCTATTATAATTAGAGAAATAACTAATAATTGTATTAAAAATTCATTTTTCATTGAAAAGTTTCTTTTAATTATTTTAAAAAAATTTTCCATCATTTTAGAACATTCTAAATTTTGATTAAAGAAAAAACCTTGTTTCTCTTTGTATCACCAGAACTAGTAAAATAACATAAATTTTTAGCATGTTTTTTTTCTTTTTTGTATGACAGACATTAATTTGGAAAATCATGCAAAATTAAAAATAATTGTTGGATTTTAATGAAACTTTCAGAAACTATTTATAAGTGATGGAACTTATTATAAATGTTTTCCTTTTTTAAAATGGCAAAAATATTTTTTTCACTTAGCAGAAAAAATAATGTCCATTTTCAATGGCCCCCAAAACGGCTCTTTTCAGGGCCACCAAATTTTCATGAAAGTCTAATAGCATATTTCTTCCATTTCTAGATCTCATTGTTACTTGACTGAATAAATCAAAAGTGTAAATGATTATATAATTAATAAAAAAACATTTTCAATACTGTCATAACTAAATTTAAAAATATGGGATAAAAATTAACATTAACAAAATGTATCACATTTTAAATGCGGATACCTACATTTATTAGCCACCTATTCGATGAAATTTATACAGTATTATTTTTGTATTATGTCACTTATGATATTTTTCTATGAGACATTTTTAATAGGTTGGTGCAAAAATAATGATGTAATAATGTCGTTTTTTGATGTTAAAAAATATGTCAAAAAACGACATTATTACGTCATTATTTTTGCACCAACCTAATAAAATTTAGTAAATTGAGCATAAAAAGACCATGAAATTTCATAAGTGTATTTAAAATTATAGTATAATTTCATGTACATTTCTTATGAAATTTTATCTCACTCAGCCACAGTTGATTAAAATGCTTGTTTTTGTCATCCAACAAAATATTCAGTGAAAATTTCCATTCATCAGCTACATTAAACCCATCATAGAATGCAAAATTCTCAAGGAGACTGTCAATTTTATGCCTTTTTTGACTTAGGCTTTCTGATTCCACACCCCCTCAAAAAAATAAAAATGGTTAATTTCCCATTACTGGGGAAAATTTTTGTTTAGAACTAAAAAAAAATGCAAAATATTCATTTTTTTTTTTCACATTTTACCCCCTGAAAAAAATTTTTGAGTCATTTACACTGGCCAGTTTTACTTTTAAATGAAAGATCATATTGTTTGCTTTCAGAAACTATCTAGTTTCATGGGGTTCAGATAAAAACTTTCCTTGATATTTTGTTCAGATGATGACAAGTTTTTTTAATATTTTACCTAGTTTTACCGCTATATGAAAATCTACTTTTTTTTTTTTTTCCGAGAAAATAGGCTGTGATAAAATGACTTTTACTATGTTTGTGATTATTTTTACTGGGGTTATAATTTTTT
This sequence comes from Acanthosepion lycidas, assembly GCA_963932145.1. Taxonomy (NCBI): domain Eukaryota; kingdom Metazoa; phylum Mollusca; class Cephalopoda; order Sepiida; family Sepiidae; genus Acanthosepion; species Acanthosepion lycidas. The sequence goes on along the minus strand of OZ010575.1, from coordinate 104,990,242 downwards.
TTATCATAGCAGATCTGAATTGACTTTATTTAAGTTTGTGGGGGAGGCTATAGGGGCCCTCAAACAGCTGTGCAGCACTTGTATTTAATTTTTTTTATAGTATTTATAATTTCTCCAGATAGTATCAACAAATTTATGATGAAAGCTACAATACTAAAAAAAAAAAAAAAAATTGGGATGCTGAAAGTTTTTTTTACTTTAATAATTACAAGGTACTACTTAAGCAGGTCCACTTAAAAAAAATAATAAGTCAAATCTGTCCTTCCATATGAGAACTCGAATCTCATGTCAGCTGTTAGTAAGTTATAAATGTCATCACTCAGCACTTGTCAATTGCCAATGATGTTAAGATCGACTCCGTTTTATTTTAAACAACAGTTTTCTACAAAGGAAGTAAGTAAGTTTCTTTCAAAATATTTTAAATAAACTTTAAATTTTCTAATCTTTTTTTTTTTAATAAATTTTGAAAAACATATAATTGATTTTTAAACAAGGAATTTAACTTGTTTTACAAAATTTAAAAAAATGGCTGATATCAAGTTTTTCTTCATAATTTCGTAAACAAGATTTTTGACTAAAATTTCAGCTAAGAATGAGTAAAAAATTTCAATAAATGTTAAAAAAATACATTGGTATTTCTACTCAATAATGAAATATACATTTAAGATGAAAAAATTTTTTTCATCAAGTTTCAGGTCGTTCGTGTCCTGCTATCGATTTTCATGAAGGTACCTAAGTTAGAATCTTCAATAATATTTTACTGATATTTTGCTATGATATAACTGATAAGAGTTATAAACTCTGTCTTGTCACACAGCAGTTTTGTCAGATTAATATAGGTTTTGGTTTGGTTTGTTTTACCACATATCAACCTCAATGGGTTATTTAAGGCCGACAAATTTTTTATTGCTGATAATATTTTCTTTCAAAATAAACTATAATTGGTAATAACTTTTTCTAAAAATGTATTGCTGGTAATAATTTTGTTTTTTACAAAGTATAGTATGTATTAAAACCTATTTTTTCATAGTGTTTTGACTCCAGTTTGGGTATCAACTATTTGCCCATAGCTGGGACCCTAACAGGTGCTACCACCCCAGGTCAGGATGGACCTGGGAACATCAGTAATTAAGAGGTGGTTCCACACTCCTCAAAACCTCTTGATCAGAAGCCTTGTAGTTGGATGTAGTTTAGTGTCTTACCCAGGATGGCAGGTTAATATAGATCTAACATTGATTTAAACTTACGAAGTGACTCCATATATGTTCAACAATGTAAAAAACACAGTGTTTAGCCTTCTGTATAGTTACTGTAAACTTTTTATGAGTGTGGGTTAACTTTTTTTAGAGGGGATATCAGGGTCACAATATTTGACTTCCACAATTTAGCATTGAGTACACTGCAAATCATGACTCTAAAACAAAAGGTGGAATGACAAGTTTCAGCAAATAGCAAGGGAGAATGTCAACAGATGGATATGGTCAGGTCATGCAAGAAGGTCTATTACATATGTGAATGTGAGTCCATGCTGGCAAAAGAGAGGACAATGAAATACAATCAGATCTTGTGCACAGTCATATGAAATATGATAAGGCTGATGTCGAGAAGATGTTGACACAATTGATAATGTAGAAAATCCCTTTAAATACAAACAAAATGAACTGATCCATATTTTGCATCAGGAGTGGTTGCAACACAGGATGTTCATTCTGATCTGCAGACTGATGATGCAAGGGCAGAATCAGATTTCACAAAGTTCTGTTTACAACATCTACAAATCGGAAAAATGAACTTATTTTCCAGCATTGCAAAAATGTATCTGAAGACCTTTTCACAAGTATGTCTAAGAAATTCAGACAATGTATATAGAAAAGACATTACTTTCAAGGCCAACAGAAATCTTTTAGCAAGATTGGTTCTGATTGGTAGGTTTCAAAATATCACTCTGCAGGAACTATTAATATTCCTTAGGTTCATTGTCACTTGCAAATACACAAGGATCACTTGTTAAGACCAATAAGGCAACTCTATTCCATACCCTTGTAAATTATTCAGGAAAACCTAAATTCAGACTCCGATAGTTGGTGTTGTATGTTTAGTGGATGACATGTCACTTATAGAACATTTGAATATTAACAAGCTACCTGGAGAGCAAACAACTTTTTACTCTATTATCATATTAAAAGCTCTAGTTATAAGGGCAATACATACTATGATAACACATACACTTTATAACAGACAAACTGCTCTTCTTTCCCACCACAGAGAACCCTCCCTGCCTCCAATCAGAATGGCCGATGCCCAACTTCTCAACATGAGATGAAACAAATACATGGAATCAATAGCTTCATCTACGACAAGTTGGTTCTCTGTGTCATGCCAGAAAGTTTTTTCTCATTCGAGTCCATCCTTCAAATCGATAAATCAACCATCCGTCCTTGCATGGAATATTGCTGTCATATATGGTCTGGTATCCTCGCTGTACGTCTTGAAGTCCTTGACAAAATCTAGAGACAAATATGCAATGCGATAGATCCTGATCTGGCATCTCGTCTACAGTTGCTTTCTCACAGATGTGCTGTGGTTTCCCTCTGTTTCTTCTACAAGTATTTTCACGTCAACTGTTCCGACGGGCTACTTTCACTTGTTCCCAGACTGCATGAATTTAAGTGAGCTACTAGGCTGGCATCTCTGTCCAACACTTTCACTGTTGAAATGGTTAAATGTAACCATCTCTCCAACTCAAACAGCTTCTTCTCTCACACATCCCATTTGTGGAACCCTTCCTCTTGCTGATGTGATAGTGTCAGCTTTTTCTATAGTGAGGGAAAAAAGAAAGCTCTTGGTTTATTACTGAAAGAGGAGGAGTTTTTTCATGCATTCAGGAATCTTTGTAAGCAATTTGATGTACAACCAGACACAGCAGCATCACTGGAGGTGTTTGTAGGTTATACAGACAACATCAAAAGTGTCAATGAAGCTAGATACATCTTCAGACTCCAAGTGAAATTGGAAATCACAATGACTCAAAACCAAGAAGCTCTGAGTGAATACATCAAACGAGGTATCAAGCAGGCATTGTTTTGTGAATTATGTTAATTTTGCTATACGATTTCGAAGTTAAGGATATAGAGTTTTATGTTTAATTGCTTATTGGAAGCAATGGAGGCATGATGGAGTAATGGATAGTGCCACAGATTGAGGAATTGGAGAGCCGAGTTCGAATTCCAGTCAAATCCATTACATTCACTTATGTGCTAATGCCATTGGGAAAGGTATGAATCCTCTTCTTCTCCCCCCAGCTATGGGTAAATAGCAGGACAGACCGGGTTCTGTAGCCTTGGATGGCAACTGGTCTACCACAGAAAGAAATGGCAACCTACTGCGGGAAAAATCTTCTTTGTCAGTCATGATATATGACTGACAAAGATACATGAATGCCTGAGTATGTATCACACATGGTACATAACTTCTTATCAAAAAAGATAAAAGATAAAATATTTGCTTTTATCATAAATGTAAATGTCATGAAAATAATAATAAGCCATGAATACATAAACGAATGCTGATCTGAACATTTGTACAAGAAGATTTCATTTTTATAATTGCATTGTATTTCATGAGACATATTAAATGTTATCATTGCAAGAGTTTATTTTCAATTTGTTTTTCTTTTCAGGTGTCTACAAAAGGTGCCTCCAAGCAGATCTAGATATACCAGTCCCTGATGATTATGAATGGAGGATGGAAGGTGGGGAACTAATAATAAACTGGATGAATCTTCCTCCTGCTCCTCAGAGTGTAAGGAACCCTAATAAACTAATCTGGCAAATAAAAAAGAAGTCAGTGCAGAGATGAAGACATTTATACATGTCTACAAAACAATGTACTATATACAGATTTATACGGGTGTGCCAGAAATAACTGCTTTAACATCACTGAACACAATGCTGTAGTAGATGACGAAAATGATAGTGATGATGATGAAGTGCAATTACCAGTGGCTTATCTAATTTAAAAACACTGCCAATCTTTGTTTTTTTTTTTTACTTTCAATAAACTGCCATTTTTGTGTATACATGTTTGTTTCATTTTTTTTTTTTTTTTCAAAGAAATTTTGTTAAAATCTGTTTTTATTTATAAATTAAAAATAAAATCTCTAAGGAATATTGGCTATAATTCTTTTTGAATAAGAAATGACAATTTTCTACTCATAAAAAAAATCAGTCAGTCAGTCAGTTACGTGCCATGCAGGATACACGCTTAGGCAATCGTATTTTTTTGATATATGACTAACGAGGAAGATTTTTTCCTGCAGCAGGTTGCCATTTCTTTCTGCGGTAGACCAGTTGCCATCCAAGGCTATAGAACCCAGTCTGTCCTGCTATTTACCCATACCTGGGAGGGGAGAAGAAGAGGATTCATACCTTTCCCAAGGGTATTAGCATGTAAATGAATGTAATGGATTTGACTGGAATTTGAACTCGGCTCTCTGATTTCTCAATCCGAGCCACTATCCATGACTCCACCGTCCATCTCCTGCTAATAGAAATATATTCGTTATCTGCTGGACAGTATGACATCTGTCATCTATAACAACACGTGGTGAATGTGAATCAGTACAAATGCAAAAGAGGGTTTCATATTGCATGTGGATATGTTTGTCAACATCAGTTACATCTGGGTTTTTCCTGTTAGCAGCGGGACAGTTTGGCATGTGTAGCTAGATCCGGGCCTCTCTGCCAACTGGTCAAGATTTGGGTCTTTGTAAGATGCTTCATGCCAATAAAATTCAAACTCTGCTCTCCAATTCCTCAATCCAAGCTGCTATTTATTGCTCTACCATACGTCCTTCACGTACCTAGCTTATAACTTTTTATGAATAGCAGGTACAAATATACAAGATAGATTCCTCGAAACCAAGAAAATTTCCTTTTTAATGTTGTGTATTTATTCAAGAATTAAAAATGCACAACAAAAATCAGTTCGATATAGTAACAAAATGATTTAATATTTAACCGCATGTTTTTATCTGTAACATGCATGACAGATGCAAATTTTTATCTGTAACATGCATGACAGATGCAAATTTTTATCTGTAACATGCATGACATGCAAATTTAAAAGATGCAATGTTAGAAAGATGACAGAATTTCCTTTGTAACAATGTGTACAGTATATGCATATATCTCCAGTACTAATTAAATCCACAATTCATAGACTGGGCTAATTAATGCTGAAATACCTAAAATGCTTCAGTACCTACCTCCACATTTTGGGTTATCACTTATTCCTGACTGATACAAATGTAAAAGTTACAGTATAGAAAACTGCTGAATATATATATATATATATATATATATATATATTCATACACGTTTCATTAAACAATATAGACAAGTGTTGTCTATTTATTTTATGTAAATTCTTTTCATAACATCTGAGAAAGTTTAATAACATTATCATTGAACAAAGAAAGAAATTCACAAATTTGATCCATATTTTTTTAATACAATCTAAGCTTTCAGCTTACATAAGCCATTATCAAAGATGTCAATTACAACATATTAAGCAATATATGGACAAGACAGTGATGATAGTCTGTCATTGTTTACATAGATGATTTCTAAACAACGATAAACACATGCATATAAGACACTAGAAGCGAAAATCGCACCGCATCTCATGACATCACACATGACCACGCGAGAGAATTGGAGAAGTATGAAGTATGGGAAGTCATTGGTATAAACCATAACATATTAATCTCACTTGTCTATATTATTTGATGAAACATGTATGAATGAAAAGATGCTGCCTAAATACACACTATATATGTGTGTGTGTGTCACACATTATGAAATGCACAAAGTCCGACAATTATTTTAAGACATTTTTATGTTTATACATTCTTTTTATAGATACAAATATTTAAGTAAATGCTCTGTTTATAATAAACAGTATCAAACAACATTTACCAGCCTGAATGTCCAAGAAATTTTCACAGAAAATATTTGCCCTCCGACAGGATTTGAACCTGTATCCTATACGGAACCATCATTTAGCTTGACATACCTTTAACCGATTTGTAAATTCGACCTTGCTAAGTGAACGCTCCTCTGTGGCCAAATCTGGGACCACAAATGGTAGAATAATAGAAATTACATTTATTGAAAGGTAAAAGGATAATATTTTAGGATCTGCAACCATTTAGTCTTAAACATGAATCAAAAATGTTAAGAGGAGTGTGAGAGTATATACTTCAAGATGTCCGCCGTTCAGTTGAAGGCACTGTTGATAAGGTGTGTAGATTTCTTCTAGGTGATTGATTGAATCTTCTCGGGGATGGCTGCCTTCAAAGCTGCAATAGTGTGAAGGTTGCCCTGGTAGATGTTATCCTTGAAGAATCTGCAAACGACAAAATCTGGGGGGTTCAGGTCAGGTAAGTGAAATAGCTATTCCACTTCAGCTTTTCAGCTGCCGAGGTGCCTCACAAATTTTCCATAGAACCATGCCATGGTGACATTGGCAATGTAAGAAGGAGCACCTTCCTGCTGGAACCACTGTTCCCCCTCATCAAGGTCCTCACACTCCTCAAGCTTTCCCCATTTGAGAGTTTGCTGCTCTGTTTCAACAATTGTGTAACACCATTTACACAAGGTGTCATATAATTTCTTTGGTTTCAGGAGAGCAGCAGAATGAAACTATTACTAAATAGTTTTGGGCTCCTTGATGAAATCCAAAGAATCTGCAATATTATTGGTCCTGATCTGGCAGTTCGCTATGGTACCTTCAGATTTTGAATTTAAGTGCAGAACTAGATTGGCATTGAGATCTCATCAATTTACAGTTGAGCTGGCTAGATATAGCCATAAATTCTATGCTAACAGTTTCTCATACTTCTCACTTGTGGAACTCCCTTCATGCTTTATGTTTTCTAATCAACTTTAATTTGCAAAAATTTAAATGCAATATCAATTGCTATGTACTGTCTACCTGCTTACTCTCTTCTCTTTCTGCTCATCATTAATGTTTCTATTCCTAATTCTTCCACACTCTGTAACTCCTTGTGTTTTAGTGGCATTACTGCATTTCTTGGAGTGGTTTCGATTTAAAAAAAAAAAAACGGTTAGATAGTATCCTCGATTTTAATCTTACACAAAATTTGCTAGTCCAGAAGAGTTGCAGGAAATTCTGAAGTAGTCTGGGTGCTGTGGTTGAAGTTAATGCCAATTTTATTGAATAAATTAACTCTTTAGTATTTCAAGATGTTTTTGTGTAATTTTGGTAAGTATATCGGTTAAAATGAGATATAAGTGTTATTTTCATTTTTATGTCATTTAAACAATTTATCCATCACTTCCTGTAAATACTGAGCTATTTCTTAAAAATAAGGATTATTTTATTTTGTCTCTGCATTAACCACTTTGCAGGAATATATTTCTTCTACAAATAAATATATCATAATTATTTCTTTGAAAGAGTAATTTTAAATTTAAACTTTAACTAAACCATTCTTTCGTGGTAACAACTAAGTTACCGCTTTGCTCGTGGTAACAACTAAGTTACCGCTTTGCCTCACATTAATAAAATAACTATTTTTGCATATATATTTTCAATAGTGTGTGTGTGCAAAGTTGTTATCAAATGAGAATTTGAATACACTACATAATAACATTTTGACAATGTTTAACCTTTGTGCCCACAAAAAAAAAAAAAAAAAAAAAAATGGTGTATCAAAAGGAAAGTTATTCCTTTGAAATCACTATTACTGCATATCCTCAGCAATGTTTATTGTTTTTAAAAAAGTGATGGTTAGATTTTTAATAAAACTCAAACATATGGAAATAGATTTATACATTTGCTTTATACTTAAGAATTGGTAACAAAGATATTAAACGCAATTTATTTATTAAGATAAACAAATATGAAACATTTATCAATCTAACATATTTCAGTCATGTTTCATGTGCATTCGACTTTTTAAACCAGTGGTTCTCAACTGGATTCTATATGGACCCTGGGGGTCGACATAAAAAATAGCAAGTTGAGAGTCCATGGTAATATTTTATTAGTCCATAGAGCAATTTCAGTTTGGAATGGTTGTTACAACTGAGAATTGAATTAAAATAATAAAAATAGAAAAACAACTCTAAAAATAGCAGAAATGACATCAAATGATGTAAGTTCATGTCCCTTTTACTCTACTGAATGTTTTCATTGTAAAAGTTGAATAAAAACTGAGGATATATAAATGAAGGATTATATATATATATATATATATATATATATATATATAAGATTATAATTTATTATATTAAATAATAATATTAATAAAATAAAATATTAACATATTAATATAAAAAATATTAATTATAAAATTAATATATAAATTATATAAGGATTATACATAAGGGAGGGAGTGGCAGGCAGTATTAACCAATTCAGCTGCATCAACCACAAGAATCTCATTGAATAAATCTGCACTTTTTTATGTATTCATTACATATTTTAAAATGTTTTATTATGAGTTATTTTACTTGTGTACATAAATCATACTTATTATAAAACCCAGGTTGTGTGTGTCTGTTCGTTTATATATTGGATCGGATTTCCTACATTTTTCAACCGATTTCAACAAAACTTCACCAGATTACGTAAAATTACCTTGCGGTGGTTCTGACAGTGCCAAAAATTGGAAAAACACAATTGTTTTTGCACAAAATCAATTTGAAAACACGATTAAGAGGCATCGCGAGAATGAAAGGTGAACAACTCATATCAAGTTATACTTATTATAAAACCCAGGTTGTTTGTATGTGTGTGTGTTCGCTTATATATGGGATTGGATTTTCTACATTTTTCAACCGATTTCAACAAAACTTCACTTTTTTTTGGCAGGTAGTGTTTCTTATTGTTTTGCACACTTTTTTCTTTATTTTTACATTCAGAATGCTTTAAAAATTCCATTTACAAGACAACTGTTTATAATAAAATTCTATTCAATTGGTATACTCATAACAATTGAAAACAATGTTTTTGTTTGAGTTTGGGTTTGACCAATTCGTAAAAAAAATAAAAAAAAAAAAAAAAAAATAAATTAAGACATGTGTGTCCGTCAACCTTAAACAATAATCTTTGTCAATTTTTTTTTCAGTCTTTATGATGGTCAATACTTGATCTATCTCTTACTGTTACATCCCCGGGTAACGCCGGGCTCTACTGCTAGTATTCCATAGGATTTAGTTGTTAGATACAAGTTTATTTTCATTAAATTAGTTTTACTTCAAAATAAAGCATATACATTTACTATTTCTATAATACAGTTCCTAAACTTACCTCTGTGTAAAAAATAAAACAAGCATTTTTTTTCATCAAGTAGTTATGGGGGTCTACCCCAAAAATTAAGATTAAAAATGGTCCATAGTTAAGATTGAGAACCACTGTTTTAAACCAATGTTAGTATATTTTATAGCGTTTTGAATTCAAGGAAAGACAACACATCCCTGTGAAGTTTCAAGACATTACCTGAAAAACTGTAAATATTGCTATATTTATGTAAGTGTATAAAAATTCTAATTTCCTATGTGGAAATCAGATAATAACGCATATTTGTGTGTGTGTGTGCATGTTTATTAGATTAAATAAAAAAAATCATTTTTATAGTTATTTATAAAATGATAGATAATAAATATTGTGTTGTTTACGTATTTTGATAATTTTATCATTTTTTATAAATTTTTGGAGAAAAAGATTTCTTTTCAAATTTATTTCTTTATAAAATGTAAATAATATTTCATTCTACTGGGTTCATATATTCTTATAATTTTGTAAAATATTACTGAGTGAGTCAAAAGCATATACAGTAATAAGAGTGTCAAGCGAATAACCATCCTTTTAGTTTTGACAAACACTTCTTTGGTGGCTACAAAGGTTAAGCACTGCCGACGTTTCTCTTTGATCTGCTGACTTGTAAATTTTAAAATTTGTCTCTTCTTAACATATTTTCCCATTTTCAGTGTTTATTCATGTGTGTCACTTTTACTTAGAAATTTACCAGCACAATATCATTCCGCATATTTCTTATAATGCTTATATTTTTTTTTATATGTTTTAAGATGAAAATACCAGTTTACCTACATTACAAGATAATAGATTCTCACACTAAGTCACATATTATGAATGGGCGCTCATATGCTTCTTTTTAGAGTAAACCTTCAGGAAATACTGATTTACATGCATTACAGGAATATGGTTTCTCTCAAGTATCCCTTTCAAAATTTAAACATAGTGAAAATACTGACCCACACACTTCACAAGAACAGAGTTTCTCTCTAATGTGTTCAGATATACTTTCTTAAATCTGAACTCTGGGAAAATGCTGATTTACATTCAAATACCACATTTAAAATACCATATTATTCACATTTAAAATACCGGAAGAAAATAACTTTATACCTGTGTGTTTGCATGTGCCTTTTTCACAATTCCATATATTACACAAAAATATGATTTTCCTCTGTGTTGCTTTACATCTGAACTCTGTGAAAAACTGATTCATGATTCACACATTTCATAAGTTTATGAGGGAGTGTTAAAAAAATATTGGCCCAACCAAGAAGACTGACTCCCCCCACCCCCCAAAAAATTAATAAAATGCCTGATGTTTGGTCATTTAGCTAGATTTTGCTAAGTGTGTCATGAGAATTTTTAGCACCCTTTCATATAGTTTAACCTCAATATAACTACTGTAGATGTGCCTTCCATAAAAATACTTAACATTGACTGAATAGACAGTATATGTGTTTAGGCATGCATAAAAAAAATACTTGTGGTTTAACTCCAGTGTGTTTATACGTTTATCTTATAATCCCAATACTGCAAAAGTACTGATTCACCTGTTGAACAAAACCTTCTTTTTCTGGTTTACATTTATTGACAATCATTTAAGCATGTAACAAGACATAACAGAAAAGAAAAATATGAAATTCAAGGAAGAAAAATAATCCAAAGTCATAGCAAGGAAAAGCTTATGTCGAGTTCCTTAAAATGGTAATAAATTGGCAGTTATCATCCAGATCTTACCAGTAAATTAAGAGGTATCATGGTGTTCTATACTACAGGTTTACTCAAGGTGCAACTAAGGGCTAAACCTAGAGCCCTATTTAAAAATTTCCAATGTGAGCAACACATTTTAGTTTCAGTTTGGGTTTGTGGTAGTTTACTGCAATTGTCAGCTTAAGAAATTCAAAGAAATTTTTGCTTTTATACTTAGAATAACTTATTTATTTCCTTCTGACTTGCTATATTATTTTATATTTATTGCAAAAACAAAGTTTTTTGTGCAAAAAATGTAATTTTGGAATCTTGGTCTTATCACATTGAAATGAATTTAACATTTTTAACTTAATTTAATATTCTTGAATAAAAGCAGAAAGGAAAGCTTATTTTAGCTGACATGTTTTGTCCTTTGAGGGACTTTATTAAGGTAAGGATTATATTTCCATATAAATCTTTATCTGAATTCATACACTTCACTTAATGCTTATTTTTAGATTTGAACTCTCTGGAAAGCTGCTCCACATACTTCAAAAGAATATAGTTTCCCATCATTCTGTCTGCATGTGTTGTTTTACATTTTAATTCTCTGAAAACGTTGATGCACATACTTGATAAGAATATGGTTTCTTCCCTATATGTGTATTTTAAACTGAAATTAAATAAAATTATTGCTCCACACACATTACAAGAAAATGGTCTCTCACCAACATGGCTTCTCATGTCTTTTTAAAGCTGAACTCTAAGAAAATCTAAATCCACATACATCCAAATAACATACTTTTCTCCAGTATATGTTCTCATGTCTTTTAAAAAGGAAATTGAGTGAAAATATTGATTTACGCATTTCACAAGAATAGTTTCACACAAGTGTGTATTTAGACATATTCAAAGCTGATCTTGACAAAAATGGTCATTCACAAAAGAATAGTTTTGTTATCAGTATTCATGTGGAATTTTAGATCAAAATTCTGTGAAAATTATGAACAGCAGACGTCTCAAGAACATGCTTTCTTTTCAGTGTGTGTTCGCATGTGCCTTTTTAGATGGGAATTTAGTGAAAATGCTGATCCACATACTTCACAAGAATAGGGTTTCTCACCAGTGTGTGTTCTTGTGTGTCTTTTTAAAGCAGAACTATCAGAAAATGATGATCCACACACATCACAAAAATAAGGTTTCTCTCCAGTGTGTGTTCGCTTGTGTCTTTTTAAATTAGAATTTAATGCAAATGCTGATCCACACATTTCACAAGAATGGAGTTTCTCGCCAGTGTGTGTGCGAATGTGTTTTTTTAAATCTGAACTCCGGGAAAATGTTGATTCACATACATCACATGAGAATAGTTTTTCTCCAGTGTGTGACTGTATGTGTATTTTTAGATCTAAATTCCTTGAAAAGGCTGAACTACATATTGCACAAAAATATGGTTTCTCCACGGTGTGTGTTTTCATGTGTCTTTTTAGGAGAAAATTGGCTAAAAATGCTGAACCACACACTTCACAAGAATATGGTTTCTCTCCAGTGTGTGTTCTCATGTGTCTTTTTAAATGAGAATTTACTGAAAATGCTGAACCACAAACTTCACAAGAATATGGTTTTTCACCAGTATGTGTTCTCATGTGTATTTTCAAATGGGACTTTACTGAAAAGGCTGAACCACATACTTCACAAGAAAATGGTTTCTCGCCAGTGTGTCTTTTCATGTGTATTTGTAGACTTAAATTTAGTGAAAATGCAGCTTCACATACTTTACAAGAAAATGGTTTCTCTCCTGTATGTATTCGAATATGTGTTTTTAAAGCTGAACTCTGTGAAAATGCTGAACTGCACACTTTACAAGAATATGGTTTTTCTCCAGTATGTGTTCGCATGTGTATTTTTAAATCTAAACCCTTTGAAAAAGAAGATCCACACACTTCACAAAAGTGAAGTTTCTTCTTTGAATGCGTTTTCATGTGTTTTTTTAAATCTGAAGTCTGTAAAAATTTCAATTCACATACTGTACAAGAGTATAGCTTTGCTCCAGTGTGCATTTGCATGTTTAATTTTACAATGGGACTCTTGTTAAAGGTTAATCCACACTCTATATGTGTTTTTAAATGTGAATGCTGTAGAAATGCTGTGTCATATGATCCATTTGTTATGATTTCTCATCAATGTGTATTTCCATATATACCTTCAAATTTCAGTCGTTGAAGATATTGCCGCTGTGCTTTTGCGTATTTGTTTTTTTCTTCACAATTGTTCTAAAATGCATAAAGTAGCATTTTTAAATAATATAGTATTTCTTCAGATGATTTTTGAATTTGAATCTCATAAATGTCAACCGCACAATTTCTTATTCTTCTTCACTGTGCATTTTTATATTCAACATTTCTGATTACAATTTTTTTTACATACAATATTTACTTAATGGCCAGCCAATGATTTATTTGTTCTCAAGCAAATTTGAGATCTGTGAATGAATAAGAAATATTATTAAAGAAAACACAAAAGTCATATATTATTTGCAGCTATGATAATTCTGTTTAATATTTTAAGGAGATGTATCTGTTTGGACTTCACTGAATTTCAACATTACTTATTCATCATGTTCATTCATAAACAAAATTGGACAAGGCTTTATGTGAGTTGCTTCCCTTTACTAAATGGTTAGACATATCAAGGAAAATGTCTTTTTACCTAAAGATTAATTACATAATTATTTTGTCCAGTGAATTTCACTGAATTTGAATATTTTTCATTCTTCACGTTCATTCATGAAGAAAATTGGACAAGTTAAAATAAGAAATAAGAACATAGAAAATAAAAAACTTGTTAATTTATTTCTTATTCTACATTTTCATTCATAAATCGAATTGAACAATGTTTTGCTGGCAATGTTGGACATTTGTGCCGGCAAAAAAAAAAAAAAAAAAAAAATCAATTCTATTCATTGCCAACCAAAATTTCTTGATGCCATTTATAACAAAGAGAATGTAATTTGGCAATTTTAGATCTTCATGCTTGAAAAAAAACAAAGGAGAATTTTTCACTTGACACTGCTATTATTTTTTTACTACATTCACTCCTCAGCAATGTTTATTGTTTTAAAAAGTGATGATTAGAATTGTAATAAAACCTAGACATATGATCAAACAAATTTATTTTTTTGTTTTTGAGAATTTAAAACAAAAATATTAAACATTATTTATTAGAGTGTTTATTTAAAAGAATAATTATATATTTACATTCTAAAAACTAATACAAATGTATTAAAACTAATGCAATGTATTTAACAATTTCTAAAGAAATATGAAAGCAATTTTTTATTCATAAATTTGTAAACATTTACTAAATTATTTAAATATATGAACCAACTATAAAGAAATCCCTATTATTTACCATTTTATAAAGTCAGAATCAATAGTTTGCCAACCATTCCAATAAACAATAGTGTAAATAAGCAATTTAATAGTGTTTATCATTTTTATTATCAATTCTCAAGAACAAAGAAAATATATAAATTCACTTTCATATTTTTAGGTTTTATTATAATTTTAATAATTGCTTTTTTAAAAAAAAATAAATAAATATTGCTAAGGAGTGAGGGTTGTTAAAATAACAGTTGGTGTTAATGGAAAAACTGTCCTTTTGACAATCTTCAAATTTCCCCCTGAAATGTTTAATTTCAAAAGCTATTTTCCTTTTTATTTCTGATGTAAGAATTTTTATATCCTAACATTATTTTTGTTTCTTTTCTTAAGAAATTCTTATTAATTATAGAAGTTGAATTATATAACTATTAGGTTGGTGCAAAAATAATGACGTAATGATGTCGTTTTTTGACGTATTTTTTAACGTCAAAAAACGACATTATGACGTCATTATTTTTGCACCAACCTAATATTTGTTTTTGGAACGTATGGGTAAATAGCAGGACAGACTGGGTTCTATAGCCTAGGTTGGCAACTGGTCTACTACAGGAGAGAATGGCAACCTACTGCAGGAAAAATTTGCCTCGTCAGTCATGTATTGAAAGATACATGATCGCTTAAGCATGTATCATGCATGGCACATAACTGACTGATATTCAGCATATGAGTAATCTAAGGGAGGTAATTTCATATTTAGTATGAGAAAGTTTTCAGGTGCTAAAATGCATGATTTTTTAATGAATTGTTTTTATATAATAATACACTGGGGACACAGCTCAAGGCAAAGTGTTACAGAGTAATAGTCAGTTTATATCTCAAAAATGGAATACAAAAGGAATATTCATTTGATTTTGAATACTTTTATGGATGTTTTCATAAATTAATAAAAAAAATAGCAAGGCAACAAAAAATCTTATTTATATTATTTATTAGGTTGGTTCAAAAATAATGACGTAATAATGTCGTTTTTTCACGTATTTTTTAACGTCAAAAAACGACATTATTACGTCATTATTTTTGCACCAACCTAATACATTATTCGTACTGTTTTCCTCATCTTTATTGCCATATTCACAACGTTTTTTTTCCATTGAATGCTCCAGCCTTCTTCAGGACACATGGCCCAGTGGATAAATGTGATGGTTGGATCCAGTGACTTGACACAAAGAGTTGTGAGTTTGTTGCAGATGTGTGATATGTGTGTTGGAAAGGAATAGAAGGTTTGAATTATCAGAAGGTTTAAAATTGTGTGTGTTCAATAATCTTCCATCCACAACAATTAATACAAGACAGAGAATAAAGATTCATAAACATCTTGTTTCAAAACGTAACAATTGAATTTATTAATATTTGATATACATGCATGAATACTGAGTGAAAAGGTTAGACAGAGTTGTGTCTCTTAGATTAGGTAATATTTCTAACTTCATAAAGTAGAAGTTGATTATTAAACTGTAGTTTAGAAGGATAAAGTTTCTTTAGCATATTTGGAATTGTGTATTGTACAAGTTGGTAAAAGTTCAGAAGAGATTTCAGAGTTTGTACTTGCATGAATGTTGGTAATGGTCTTTAACGTCTGACCGCAAAGGTTAAGACGGGAGTTCTTGAAGATTACATCTTGGCAAATGAGACGCGAGAGAGAAAGAAACAACAGGGAGCTTACAAGTGTTCACTTTATATATCATTGTGAATCACATGACTGGCTCAGATGGAGAATGCAGTAAAACAGATTTGTTGCGTGCAGGCGGTTTGATTGGTTGGAACTGACCAATCAGCAAGCTAGATTGAAGGTGATTAACCAATGAATGCTTGTTATATATTTTGTAAGATGGTGAAAATTACAACAGGAACAGTGCATTTCCTTGCAGGGGTTAACTGGCTTGTTGTGGAAGATTCCACAAGTTCAATATCTGGCTACTGCAGTGGTGAACAAAAACTTCAAAAGTTCATGATAGATATTCGCACTTACCTGATCCAAAGCCCCTGAGGTGTCTAGCCTGGCGAACCACCATTTACGTGAGGTCCAAGGTGAATGTGTGATGTTGAGCCTTTTTATGAATATTGGTCATTTGCATATGAGGAAAACCAACCGCTTTAAAAGGTGGTATACAACGTTAAATGGCAGAGTAAAATTGGAAGTGGAAACGAGCAGATGTGGCATTTGGGAGATTTTTGTTTTTTTTCAGAGACTGTGCTGTTCGTTAACGAAGGGAGATAACTGAGACATATGGAAGAGGCATAGCACGTGGAACTAGAACAATTTACCCCAGTGGACGAAGTAAAGGGTTCAGTGTGAAATTCCAATCACTGAAACGTCGTGAATATAGTAATAAAGATGAGGACATCAGTCCAAACAATGTAATTACAATAACTAATATCAGATAAAAAAAAAACTATGAAATTTTAAAAAAAATGAATAAAAAAAAATCAAGTCATCAACAATTTTCAACAGTGTTTCTCTAATTGTTCATTTTTATATTCAAGAGAATAAAATATTTAAATGAAATATTTTGATATTATTTTTTAATTTCTTCATCTATATATTTTTCTCGTGATAAAAAAAAAAAAAATCAACAAATTCGTATTTTTTTTTTTATTATTTAAAACAAAGAAAATTAAACTCATGAGTTGTTTTCCGAAGGAAGATGTTTTTTTTGTGAGTTACAGTGTAACTCGGATCTAAGAGAGTTGTCGGGGCCCGGAGAAGAGGTCTCTTATATCCGGGTTTGGTCTATTTTGTTTTTAGGTAAAGTATGGCTCCAATTTGGGACCAGAGAAAATCTCTCTTATATCCGGGTTACACTGTATTTAAAAGGTTATAGTAAAAATAGAAATTAACAAAACACTGATACGATTTATGAGTCAAACAGAAAAAAAAAATATCTTCATCGGCAGTTTACAAAATAAAAAGTTCCCCAAGTTCTCCTTATTATTTTTTGTTTTATTGACAGAAGATAAATTGTTATAAAACATTGAAAGAAAGATTAACGGAAGGAATAAAAAAGAGAACTTTATAATATATACTTTAAACTTTACTTACTTCGTTCCGTCTTTCTTCGTCTGGTTTGTTTTTCTCTTTCAGGGGCAATGAACCATTTTTTTGACCTAAACATCGTCGTATGTCATTTGTAAACAACAATTTCTCTTTTCTTTCGTCGAATTTATTTTTCTTGGTGAACTGCAACATTAGAGAAAAAGTCGGAATTATAAAAGCTTACATGATCTAAAGAGTTATGTTAAATTTTCCGCAAAAATGAAAAAAAAAGAAAAGCGGATCTTAGCAGAAAATGACTTCTAAAAAGAAAAGCCATTCTTCAAGGCCAAGGGCAACAAATCCTCAAACTAATGACAGTTTTAAGTTCCGATTTAAAGCTCACAATCAAATCGTCAGACCATAAAAATGGTTTTTATTTTTCAATTTTTTTTCCAGAATCAAAACTGGATACATTCTCAAAAGTTAAAAATGCTGCAGTGATACGGTGAAGTGAAGTCTAAATGTTTTCCTTTTTTAATGAATAATGTTATTGTTAAATGTTAATATTAATGTTACTTTTTTTTTTTTTTTTAGAAATTCACAATGGAGCTTCAAACTGATGTTCTAAGAAGCAAGTTATGCCTACAGCTGAATCACTTGTGCTACAAGCTTATATTTGAGGCCTTGTACCATCAGATAACTTCAACAAATAGCGTTTCTGTTTGACGATGCTTCCATCAACACAAACTGCTAGGGTTTGTAATATCGTCTTAATTACTTCCCTTGACTATTAATCTCTAAGTTAAAAAAAAAAAGAAGGTATTTTTGTATATCTGAATAAATAAACGGCAAATTCTGTTGGAAGCACATCTCTAACTCATGCCTCACTTGACATAGACTTTTTATTAGGTTGGTGCAAAAATAATTTCGTTTTCTCACATGTGAGAAAACGAAATTATTTTTGCACCAACCTAAATAGAATCAGGATGATCCCGGGATTGAAAATCTAGTGCTTGAACATCCAGCATCAGGAACAGTTAAAAATTCAAATTTTAAAATAACTGAAAAAAATTAATGATTTTAATAAATATTAAATTTATAAAGTAAACTTTAAAAAAGTAAAAAAAACAAAAAACTTTGTGAATTAAAAAAATAAAATTCTGTCTATATTTCTGAGATTTTACATTGTTTGGACTGTTGTCCTCATCTTTATTGCCATATTCACAACGTTTCAACCGTTGTATGCTCCGGCCTTCTTTAGGTGAGTGGAATTTCGAACTGAACACTTTATTTCGTTCACTGGAGTTGTGGAGTACATTGTCCATGTGCTATGCCTCATCTGGATGTCTCAGTTATCTCCCTTTGTTAAGTCAACTTTCGAAGTTTTTGTTTCCCATTGAGTAGCCAGATATTGAATTCACTACCCTTTGTTTCAAGTCACTGGATCCAAGCAACACTTTTATCCACTGGGGCATGTGTCATGTATGAATTTTTTTGACTTATAAACTTAGTAATCATTTTTTACCAGAGCTCATATTGCAATTTTGTTGTTATTATTGCTTTTCTCTAGCATTCTGTATTACTGGTTCCCATATATTCATTTTTTTTTTATGCTTAGCCAGCTTAGGAGATTTTTGTGGCCTAGCATATGTGCTAATTCCTTAATTTTTCATATTTTCCAGTGATGTTCTCTGTCTATTATTTCAACTTCATCCCACAGTGGCAGTGATCTCTCTTTTCCCTCCATATTTGTTTTAAATTCAGTTTAAAAAATATCTCCAAAACTTTGTGAATTGAGGAAACCAATTTTATTTTTATTTCTTCAAAATGCCAAGAAATCACAGTTAAAGTGAGAGGTTTCATGACGTGAGGTTTTGAAATTCCGCAGAGTTTGAAGAACTGAATTCAATTGAAGTTCCGTGGAGTTTGTTATTTGAAGAACTCAATTTTTGGACTGAATTGAAATTTCAGCCCAAATCAGTCTTTTGGACAGAATTTGACATGTAGCCTATTTAAGTAGCATGGTTGGTTTAATGACCAGATAGACTTCAGCATTCACAAGGAAGATGTCGGCTGGTACTAGGTGCAGAGCTTAAAATATGAAGAAATATATCTCCCTGAATTTATAGAATTTTCTTCTTTCTGCTTTTTCTTCTGTTAATTCCTTTTCATTATTAGTGGTGGCTTTTATTTTTTTGTTCAGATCCCAGAAACTGCCCTTGGTCATTCACCTGTGAAATACCGAGGACAGATTCTTGGATCTTTCTAAGAAAGAAACATTTCAAAAATAATTCCATTAATGTGTGAATAAGTCATGTAAGTATCATTAAAATCTGACAACTGATTTTTTTTTTTTTAATTTCCAAATCAATATGTTTTTCACCACAAAAAGACGCTCAAATTTCCCAGTTCAGGATTTCACAGTCCTGAGCTACTTACTCTTAATAGTAAAATATAACTTTCAAAAGCACTAACTGCCATAGATGCTGCACTTATATTAAGGATGGGTTCCCACATGGCAGAGACCCCAAAAACAAGGACCTGGATTTTCCGTTCATATTCTTCTGCATGACCCTCATCCATAGTATGTCTTTCATCTTAACCATCGTCCACAGGATGATGGAATTGTTATCTTCGAAAAAATAGCTGAGAAAATTCATGTTATCCTCTCTGATCGTCCCTCAGCTAGTAATCATATTTGTGATGACTTCACTTTTCACAACAAAGAGTGGTTGGTCCATTCAATCAGAACCAATGAAGAAGGCAGATACTGTCTATATTTCTGAGACGAGGTATTATGTACACTATTTACATTATTCGAACTATTGTCCTCATCTTTGTCGCCATATTTATTACAACGTTTCGGCTGTTGTACGCTCCGGCCTTCTTCAGGTGGTTGGAACTTCTTCAGCAGAGAACTTGGAGAGGGGAATTAACAGGACATTTTTAGCTAGTCTCACGAGAACAATTGTGTCTGAGTAGTGAGTTTGATCCTCACTCGGTGTTCCATGCATTCAGACTTGTATCACATCTAAGCTACGCTTAAAAAAATCACCATGGGCAACTCGATGTGGTGTAATGGTTAGCAAGCTTGTCTCACTAGAACAATTACGATTGAGTAGTGAGTTTGATCCCCACTGGGTGCTCCATACTTTTAACCATGTGCCACAGGTAAGCTATGCTTAGAAAATCCCCATGAGCACCTCAACATGGTGTAATGGTTAGCAAACTTATTTTGCTAAAACAATTATGTTTGATTCTCAATGGGTGCTCCATACTTTCAGCTTTATGCTTAGAAAATCACCATAAATGGCCTGAGGATATTACATCCTCATATGATAGGCAAGACTCTTTGCAATGAACTTTGCCTCTAACTCCACATTAGATGATGAGGGCCACCCCTTACTTGACTTCCCCCTCCACACGGAGCACACACTTTGTTTGTTTGTTTGGGTTTTATATGGCATATCAACCACTGTGGGTTATTTAATGCCAAATCCAGTTTATATATATATGCCAAATATATGAATTTTAAATGCCTATTTTGTATGGACTATTTTTAGCAAGCTAGAGCTTATTTGCTTGTACACTGCAAAATAATCCTAGGTATTTTTGTTTAAGTCAAGAATTTCCATTTGATAAGGACATTTTATTTACAAAATGGTAAAAGGTAGGATATGTTGTTTACACATCAGTCTACATCTTTGATAAGAGACCAATTCTTTTTAGAAAATCTAATATAATTTTTGGTTCAGTTTTTGCAAATAATTTCTTCATGTTCTTGATTGATTGATTAATTATTTTGTTTAACGGCATTTCAAACTTAGTGGTCACTTTATGCCGAAAATGATTTTGAGTGACTTTAAAAGTCAAAAACGTATAGCTGGCAACATTATGGTTTCAAAAAAAAAAAAACGAAAAAGCTGGCAACATTATGGTTTCAAAAACGTATAGCTGGCAACATTATGGTTTCAAAAACGCATAGCTGGCAACATTATTTTTTACAAAAAATGTATAGCTGGCAACATTATTGTTTCAAAAACGGATAGCTGGCAACATTATTTTTCTGAAAACATTATCTGAGGCCTTGCTGTTGGATGTAGTTTATCGCCGTACCCAGGACGTCACACACTTTGTAATACCTCTATCATGGCACAGGAAGTTTTCAGGATTATCAAGAAGCTTGAATCTAAGAAGGCCACCAGGCTAGATAAAATCCTAGTGGTTGTTCTTAAGACTATCAGCCACGAGTTATCTCCAATTCTGGCAAAACTGTTCAACCGCAGCCTGAAAGCCAGATTCATTCTAACTCCATGGATGGTATCAACCGTGTGCCCTTTTTTTTAAGAATGTGGGTGAGCACTCATGTCAATCACAGTATTGACCCATTATCTCCTTAGTGCTATCAATAAACTCTTTGAATCTATAAACAATAGGATTATGGAACAGAGGAACAATCTAAGTAATAACCAATATGGATTTCACACAGCTGATATCATTACTCATAGTGTTGGAATTTTTGGGTAGCCTGGTGTACTAGTGAGCCAGCCAAAATGAGCTGACTCATTTTATAGTTCACCAACAGAAGGGTTAACCAATCAGTAATCTCAAAATATTCAATGCGATGTGTATAAAGGCGGCCATGTTTTTCCCGAATATGCACTGCCAGCCTTTCATAACCTGGACGAGGCTCCGAAGGAATGGAATCTCTGGAAGGGCTCTCATGATTATTAAGTTCTTCCTGAAGCCATCAGAAGCCCTTAAGATCAATGCTGTTGTTCCACAGGGAGCTTCTTCAGCATGGCCTGGCGTTGCCTGTGCTTGATTCAAAAATTGTACGACTCATACAGCAATCGTTATCACTTGACTTAAAATATTTTTGCCCTTCCTTGCCTTTAAAGGAGTGCCCCATTACTGTGCTGATGTTGCTACATGCCTTACTTCTTGCCTATCTCACACAGCAAATTTCTGTTACAAAAAAAGAACTAAACAAAATGAACACAAAACGATCGGCTTTAAAAAAGGACTCATAACTGGAAAAACCGAATGAAAAAAGAATGTTAATAACAAATACTTTTTCACACCCAACCCAGTTCTGCGGAATCAGAATCAACGTTGAGTTTAAGCAAGCAAATGAGCCGATTGGAGTAAAGTGCCATACAGATTTAAATTTTTCTCACTTGTAACAAATGCAGCTATCGATTTTTTTTGCATGCTAGTTAACATTCATGTCAGTCAGCTGTTGGCTCTCACACTGGCCAATAGAATCTTCCTGCCTATTCCTGGCAGCCAGCTATAGGCTGGACAGTAGAAAATGGCCGCAAACTACATGAAAAGTGCCGTAGAAGCATGAAAAAATCGATTATTTCCACTATCGATGGGAGTTGGGAAATGCAAAGTCAGTCTTGGATTCCTGCCAACTTGGAGCATGTGCATGTAAATTTTGGTGCAGATCTGTCGAAAATTGCGGCCGTGCATTCGTTACACACACATCCTGCCTTTTATATATATATATATATATATTCAAGAGTGCTTGGTTGAATGATCTAGACATAGTATGTCTATTTATTTTTATCTTAATCCTCTCAAATTCACACATCAATTTCTTAGCGCTGTTATTAAACTCATTAAGTAAGGCGCAATATTTTTTTTTCATTTCTTTTATTTTCCCCA
Source organism: Acanthosepion lycidas (assembly GCA_963932145.1). Classification (NCBI taxonomy): domain Eukaryota; kingdom Metazoa; phylum Mollusca; class Cephalopoda; order Sepiida; family Sepiidae; genus Acanthosepion; species Acanthosepion lycidas. Next base: position 104,967,118 of record OZ010575.1, on the reverse strand, counting down.
AAATACTTTTAATCTCTTCCAAGATCATCTTCAGGGGTAATGATTCTTTTTGATCAGACCTTGTATGTAATTAAGCCTGGGTTCTGAAAAAGGATATGTGACTTGTATCATTCATCAGTTAATATTTTATTCACTCCAATAATGTGTCAGTCACTCTCAACTAGTTTGTAGTGTGCTGAGAGAGACTGTCTCACTATAGATTAGCTGTTTATATAAATGCCTGTATAATAAACCTTTCCCATACCTGCATATTCGGTGCAGGTGTGAGGTCATTCACCATTCATCAACAGGGACTTGTGCATATGGTTTCTTCAATGGTCTGTTATAAATTGTGTGCAAACTCTATTCCTGCATCACATACATATATATATATATATAATTTTTGTTTTTCAGAGTGTGGCAGAAATGCCTCCCACATAATGGTAAGACAGTTAGATGAAGACACAATTGCCACTAATTTCCTAGCATTACGTGTGAGGTATTTCTGTCATACCTTGTATAAAATACATACATAGAAATATCTATCTACGTATATATAACTAGCAGTAGAGCCCGGTGTTGCCCGGGGATGTAACAGTAAGAGATAGATCAAGTATTGACCATCATAAAGACTGAAAAATAAAATTGACAAAGATTATTGTTTAAGGTTGATGGACACGCATGTCTTAATTAGTTTTTTTTTGCTTTTTTTTACGAATTGGTCAAACCCAAACTCAAACAAAAACATTGTTTTCAATCGTTATGAGTCTACCGATTGAATAGAATTTTATTATAAACAGTTGTCTTGTAAATGGAATTTTAAAGCATTCTTAATGTAAAAATAAAGAAAAAAGTGTGCAAGACAATAAGAAACACTGTCTGCCAAAAAAAAAAAAAAAAAAAAAAAAAAAGTTTTGTTGAAATCGGTTGAAAAATGTAGGAAATCCGATCCCATATATAAACGTACAGACACACACACACACAACCTGGGTTTTATAATAAGTATGATTAATATAAGTAAAAGGTTTGTCATTTAGCTGATTCATGTTACCTTCAGCATCCTGACTCCAGAGTTTTGTAGATGGACCCTCTGGGAATCACTTTGTCCACTCATCAGTGGGTATCAGTAATTGACTGTTTATACTTTATTTTTCTTTCTTGTATGCACTTTTCATAGTGTGTGTGTGTGTATGCAAAATGTCATGGTTGCCTGGTAAGGTGACACTGATTTCTATTTCATGCCACCCCCCACCCCCCACCCCCACCAATGAAAGAAGGAAAGAGTAAGTGAAAGAAAGAAAGGAAGAACTATTAAAAAGTATCTGAAAGAATAACATCAAATGATTAATGCATTGTTTATTATTTCAAATTACAAAAAGTATTGGCCTCACTACAGTCTGTACCAACTCATACAGGAAAATTTCTTTTGTCTGATGAGATTTTTTTGAGCCCCGTTAAATGTTATTTCAACAGTGAACTGAATGTTAAATACAAATACCTCTGCTTGTTGGTTAAAAAAAATTCTAATTGCAGTTAAGACTGTTTCCCTCGACAGAGATCTGTGATATCTAAAGAACGGAATTCAAATTACTGCTGGAAAACTACTTCACCTTTTGCTTTGCAAGACCATCAGATATCTTTAGAATCTTTCTGTTCTCTCATATACTAGACTGACGAAGAGAGTGAAAGGGGTATTAATTTTGGGAAACATTTGATCCACCAATCTCAAAAAGAAAGATTACTCCTAAGTACATGTCCTTGATATTTGAATGCTAAGAAAATATAAACCCACAGGTTTTCTCACAGATTTATTTAAAAAAAACAACAAAAAAAAAACAAAACACATTACATATATAGAGTAAGTGACTGAGAAACAATGCTGCAAATTGGTCTTCCTGGCTTAGGACCATTGAGGGTAGACTGAGACTTTAGAGTCCAACTGTCAACTTGATGAAGATCTGCGACGTGATGTCAGGAGGGTCCGACTCGCACAGCCTCATCCACCACTTGCACCCCTCTGTGACTCCTGCTCATGACTTTTCAGGAGTAGGCTGTGTCTTCACAGCTGCCACCAGAGGAGAGAAAGGGAATAAAGAGAGAGGATGACAATAATAATGCCTGGATGTGAGGGGGTGGTGCCTTTGAGGTTCAGACTGATTTATATTACTCAGTGCAGAATTTCCAACTAAATATAACACCAGAAATCTCAATGAAGTAAACATGTTTCTTTCTGTGGAGAAAATCTATTTTGTTTGCATGAAATACATCCGTCAGATACTCTGGCACACATCAGCAGGGGAACATTAGGGGTTTTCGGTCTTCCAATATCATACCCCTTCTCCACAGCAACCCTTTCGGTACTGATCAGATATCGACTTGTGTGCTTAATGTAAGCTTGAATAATTTTCATAATAGAATGCTATCTGCTCTCCAGAATGTCATTCTATATGCTGTGTGAAATTCATAAAGCTAGCTAATATTCTGCTCCACAGCTAAATAAGAAATATCTTATATCCTGTTTCTGCAAAACAAGTGTCTTTTAAGATATTAATTTAATGAAAAAAAAAAAAAAAATGTCTCCACAAATTTCACAGTGGAAAGATGACTTGCTAGTTGCTGTTAACATGTGTCCTTTGAGGTTTCCATATTGAGAAAAGGTTACAGTATAGATTTCAAAATATAATAGGTTCTATCCAGTATGAGTTAACATATGTTGCTTGAAATGTGAATTTCGGGAAAACTTAAATCCACAAATATCACAATGGAAAGGTTTATCTCCAGTGTGTGTTAACATGTGTTTTCTCAGTGATGATTTACAGGAAAATCTTACTCCACAGATTTCACAGTGAAATGGTTTCTCTCCAGTGTGTGTTAACATGTGTGATTTGAGATGCGAATTTAGAGAAAACTTAAATCCACAGATTTCACAGTGGAAACGTTTCTCGCCAGTGTGTGTTAACATGTGTCCTTTAAGAGCTGAATTTTGAGAAAACTTATATCCACATATTTCACAATGGAAAGGTTTCTCCCCAGTGTGTGTTAACATGTGTGATTTGAGATGTGCATTTTGAGAAAAGTTTAATCCACATATTTCACAGTGGAAAGGTTTTTCTCCAGTATGTGTTAACATGTGTTTTCTCAGTGAAGATTTACAGGAAAATCTTACTTCACAGATTTCACAGTGAAATGGTTTCTCCCCAGTGTGTGTATACATATGTGTTTTGAGATGCGAATTTAGGGAAAACTTAAATCCACATATTTTGCAATGGAAACGTTTCTCTCCAGTGTGTGTTAACATGTGTGATTTGAGAGATGAATTTTGGGAAAACTTAAATCCACACATTTCACAGTGAAAAGGTTTCTCTCCAGTGTGTGTTAACATGTGTGATTTGAGATGTGCATTTTGAGAAAAGTTTAATCCACAGATTTCACAGTGGAAAGGTTTTTCTCCAGTATGTGTATACATGTGAGTTTTAAGTGTTGACTTAAAGGAAAATCTTACTCCACAGGTTTCACAGTGGAAACGTTTCTCTCCTGTATGTGTTAAAATGTGTGCTTTGAGAGATGAACGATGAGAATACTTACAGCCACAAATTTGACAGTGGAAAGGTTTCTCGCCAGTGTGTTTTAACATATGTGTTTTCAGAGATGAATTTTGGGCAAACTTGGACCCACAGATTTCACAGTGAAATGGTTTCTCCCCAGTGTGTGTATACATATGTGTTTTGAGATGTGAATTTAGGGAAAACTTAAATCCACAGATCTTACAATGGAAACGTTTTTCTCCAGTATGTGTTAACATGTGTGATTTGAGAGATGAATTTAGGGAAAACTTAAATCCACAGATTTTGCAATGGAAACGTTTCTCTCCAGTGTGTCTTAACATGTGTGATTTGAGATGTGCATTTTGAGAAAAGTTTAATCCACAGATTTCACAGTGGAAAGGTTTTTCTCCAGTATGTGTTAACATATGTTTTCTCAGTGAAGATTTACCGGAAAATCTTACTCCACAGGTTTCACAGTGGAAACGTTTCTCTCCTGTATGCGTTAAAATGTGTGCTTTGAGAGATGAACGATGAGAATACTTACAGCCACAAATTTGACAGTGGAAAGGTTTCTCACCAGTGTGTTTTAACATATGTGTTTTCAGAGATGAATTTTGGGCAAACTTAGATCCACAGATTTCACAGTGGAATGGTTTCTCTCCAGTGTGTGTTAACATGTGCTTTTTGAGATCTGACTTTTTGGCAAACTTGGATTCACACATTTCACAGTTGAAAGGTTTCTCTCCACTGTGTGTATACATGTGTTGTTTCAGATGTGCTTTTTGAGAAAAGTTGAATCCACAGATTTCACAGTGGAAAGGTTTCTCTTCAGTGCGAGTTAACATATAACTTTGGTGTTGTGACATTTTGGAAAACTATGTTCCCTGTGGTTTGAGATTGAGTTGAATTCATGGAATATATAGCTGCAAGGATTTAACAGGACATGGTTTTTCCCCTCTGTGTGTGTTCTTATATGTCTCTCAAGTTATGGCTTAGTGTGAACTGCTAATCCAAGAATTTCATGGTGAATCAATTCTTTCTTTTTTCAAGAATGTAATGGTTTTCGGGTACTCTCCAAGATGCAAACTGCCAAAAGAAAAAAATAAATTAACTGAGCAATCTAGGAAGAAAACACACTATTTAGAATTATGAAATATGTTTATAAAAACAAATACATTTTCAAGTATTTTCTTATAGTTTCTTTTAAAATTTAAAAAAATCCATTATATGCTGATAAAAAAAGGATATAATTTGTTATTTTAAAGTGATTTGCAATAAACTAGCCTTCTGATCAAGAAGAAATGAAGTCAGATTGATAGTGTTTAAATCTGACACATTAAACAGTTTATTTTGACTAAATACAATTACTCAGCAAGTAAAATGAGAAATAGGATTTTATTTTATTCTCAATGACATATAAAACTAGAGCATATTTTCTACCAGATTATTATTAAATCATGTATCAGTGGACATGGATATGTGAATGTTGACCTCACATCTGCAGCTAGTATAGCAGGCAAGAGAACAAGAATGTTGGAGAGGTGGATATACAAACAACAGAGGCAGAAATGACTTGGGCAGTTTCTCACATCCTGCAGAGAGAAAAATGTCAGGTCTGTGGGATGAAAACAAAGGCTGCATACCATAGACTGGCTGAGTGAGGGAATAAAATGTATATTAATGAAGATTCAAGTCTTGTGTTATCATTTAATTGGCAATACCCATTCATTATGCACTAACAACTTATTATGCATGTTAAAGGAAAACCACTGTCAGGTCTGCATGCCAGACTTGTGCTGCAGAATGAAATCAAGGGCCATATACCAGAGACTGGCTTAGCAGTATTTTCTTAAAGCTACTAGCCAAATCATAAAAATGCACAATTCTAATATATGTTGATCAAACAGAAATATGTAACTTGTTAATTTAAAGGGATTTGCAATCAACTAGATTTTTCAACACAAAGAAATGAAGACACAAAGATGACTAGTGTTTAAATCTGACACATTCTACAGTTTATTCTGACTGAAATCAATTCAACAAGACAAATTCTTGGGGACTAAAATGAGAAATCAGATTTAATTTTATTCTGGTTGGCATTTAAAACTAGAGCAGATTTGCTACTAGGAAACAATAGAAAAGGGATTTCAAGGAGTCAAGTTGTTTCTGAACCATCAAGCAATGTAGATACGTTTCCTTTCATGTCTAGAAACATCTCCCTAGTGGAGGAAGAGTTACCCCACTGGATAAATAGATGATGTATATGCTGACATTAATAAAATAGTTAAGTAAAATTCCCTGTGTTAAAGTTCAAATAAAGCATTGGGTGGTCAGTTAATAGAAATTTTCCTGAAGAGGCCATGAGGTCGAAACCAAGGTTGCATATTCAACTAACCTGCTAATTTTTAAAGAAACAGACAACTTTAAGGGTTCCTATGAACCCTTAAATTTGCTCTTTTTACATTGAGCTCTCTGGATTACATCCTCCATGGGATTATCCATACGGATTACCAAATACTTCTTTAACTATATATATATATATATATATATATATATATATATATACACACACACCCCTCTGTTACATGATCAATAAAATTTTCATTGTAGTTTACAGTTAAATATATGAAATATTAACAACAATTATATCTCTGAAAGACTGTAAGCTAAATTAATTGGAGAATCTATATTCACATCATCTGCCATTAGTATGAAATGTGAAACCTTTAATTAATGATTATGTGCATATTATAAAAAAATGTTCAACTCCAGTGACTTTGGTATAGAGCTTCCGAGTTAAAAATATGCACACATTATTCATGTGAATGCCACAACATTCTCATTTCTGAGCCTGTAACGGATGTCATAACTCTATTCACCGGCATAATATTTTGCCATTCTTTATTTTCCTTGAAGTTTTATTATCATACATATAGGCAACACTATATTGGTCAGTAATAAGAGTGAAATGCCTCCCAGGTAAGAAATAGGATTTATAGCTTCCACTATAGCTCATGCTAAAGTGGAAGAAGACTACAGAAGAATGTAATGGTTCACTTCTTTGGAATGTAGGGAAATGAAAGGCAACTGGCCTTTTAGCTTAGCTTAAAGTTACTGCAATTGCAAAGTCTGAAGCATCGGTTTCCACTATAAAAGGAATGTTTTCTTCAATAACTTGGACTGATGCTTTGGCCAAATCATTTTTTTAGCATTTCAAATAGTTGGAGTAGAATTGGCAGTTGCATTTTATCTATTTCAACAGTAAAAGTGTGGGACCTAGTTGCCAATCTAGTAGCACATTTAAATTCATGTAATTGGGTTACCAAGAAAAAAAGCTCATCGGAGCAGTTGTCATGAAAATATTTGTAGAAAAGACAGAGGGAAGCCACATCACATCAATAAGAAACTGACTGAAGATGCATTGTCAGGATCGATTACATTACAGATCGAACATACCCACAACTTGTTCCAAAGACCTGTTATCAGTAGAAATAGGCAAATCCAGAAGAGGGTGGAAGTGTTCAGGACCTTGACATAGCCACCCATGTGATATACAGTACCCCAATGATGAAACTGAAAAGAAACAGTCCTCTTTATTGAATGTTATCAGCTTTACCAGATTCAAGGAAGAAATTTTTGTGCTCTTCTATATTGTTATTACAAATTGTAACAATATCAAGATATGCAGAACAGTTAGTTTATGTTTATCAATAAATTCATCCAACTTCCCCTGGAAACAAGGTACTCTATTTGTTATACTAAAGGGCATTCGAGTAAATTGACAAAGCCTTCACTTACCCTCAAACACTGTATAAGGATGATCTGCTTTAGTCAAAGGAATTTGATAATACTCACAATAGAAATCAATAGCATTATAAACTTTGTATTGTGTGATTTTATTAACTATTTCAACTATTTTGGGTAGTGAGTAGCCATCCAGTTTTGTCTACTTGTTGTCTGTCAATAATCAACCATAATATGGCGTTTGCCATTATCCTTTACAACAAATATTTGCAACTGTTATGGCTTTATTAACCAAGCCTTAAGAAGGCAGCCTACTCTACATTTTATGTCGCCTTTGTCACTTTGTGTATATTTGGATGTTTTCGAAACCACCGGCTTGCAGTCTTTGGTCAAATGTCCAAATAACATTAATAGTTCTATTTTTAGGGTTGTCAATGTACTGAAAGTAAAAAGCTGGCCTTTTACCTCCATTGTTGATGTCAATGCATTTATAGGAATTAAATCCAATATATATTTTTCAACCAATAAAATCCCATCATAAACAATCATTACAAGAGCAATTACCATGAAAATACTTAGTGGACGTAGTTGTAAACCTACCACGTTATTTTTGGACCATTTAGAAAATAACAATAACTCCTTTTACAACTCTTGCAAATTCGAGAAAAAGATTTTTGTGGCTCAGTGTGAAATTATTTTCTAACTAATGTAAACATTGTATTAAAAAAGTTCACATCTCTATGTGAAATTACATTTTGGATCTCCCTTAGAGATATAAAAATAGAAGCATACTGCTTCTGAAGGTTCAACACATTTCGGAGGCCTGTTTGATTTACATGTGTACACATACACACAATGGTAGAAATGAGCCAGCAGCCACCAACTAATGCCTTTATAGAAACTATCTCACTTGCTGGCTATTGTAGCAGGTGGGAGCTTCCTTTGCTTGATTCAGCAGTAGCAGCAATGGAAGTAATCAGTGGGGTACAGCCAGAAGTCCCAGAAGTCATAAAAGCCCTGACGGGGCCCTATTTTCCTATTTTTCCATTTCAGCAGCCTTTACCTTTACATCCAGCTCTTTCACACTTTTCATTTACAGTGGCCTCTACCTTCAAGCAGAGCTTGAAGCACTACTCAACCTTTGCTGCAGAAAATGGGGCCTGTCCTAGCTGCTTGAATTTAGATTTCTCATTCCTCCTGTGCGAGTCAGTGAAGAAATGTCCCTCTGAGACACCTACTCAAAAGAAAAACTACACACAACCCTTGCTGCAGAAGACTACTAAATACAGTTTTAATTTAATAATATCACTTGACCATTAAAAATTAATAGTTTTAAAAGATATAAAAGTTTATAAATTATTCTAATTAATTTTTTTTAGAAAATGAAGACTTTCCTTGTAAGAAAAATCATTATTCATCAACCCCACCCACAAAAAAACCTGGTAAATTTGCTTTTTAACACCCAAACGCCAGAATGCTAAATATCTCTTAAAATTTTCCCAAATCATCATAATTCAGTGTAAATGTACATGCTGAACTCGAATTAACAATTAAATTATGAAGAAACCTACTGTTTTGGAGTTATTGACAAGAAAAATAATCAGACTTCTTGTTGATCATTCATCTGCCATTACTGCCATAATGTTCAGTAATACAGTGCGGGGTACTTCCGTCGGCATAAGCATAAATTTTGGTCTATTTACTTCTTTTACAGCTATATCTCTTTTTGAAATAACTACGCATTATCATAAAGCAATTTTTTTTTTGGTAAGTGTAGTTTTATTTATAACAGAAAACTTTAAACAAAAACATATTCAATAATACAATAAAACCTTTTTTTCTGTGTAGAATAGAAATGGCAAATTATATAATACAATAAAGCATTTTTTATATTTTGAAATTGAAAATAAAACAAACAATAATTAATGCGCAAACTTGGTAAAATGCTTTTTTTTTTTTAAAATTTGTCCCCTTTCCTACATTGAAAGAACTCTAACCCCACACTTAAACTTAACCCGGTTTATTGTATTATTTAATTTTTTTTTTTATTTGTCCCCTTTTCTACACAGAGAGAAACCTAACCAAACCACTCCTAACCATAACACTAAACTTAACCTATAACACTTTGTAAAGAGCATGATTATGTACAAAATAAAATTACAAAATAAAAAAAATGCTAGAAACAAAATAAGGGTTTATTGTATTATTTAATATGTTGTTTTTTTTTTCAATTTGTCTGCTTGTAATTAAAAAAAAAATTGTTCTTTTAATTTGTCATTGCTATTCTAGACGGAAAAAAGGTTCTATTGTATTATTTAATTTGTTTTTGTTATAAATAAAACTACACTTACCAAAAAAAAAAAAAAAAATTACATTTCTTTACGGTAGTGCGTAGTGATTTTCTGCACCGAAAGTCTGTAAAAGAAGTAAATAGGCAAACATTTATGCTTACGCCGATGGAAGTACCCCGCACTGTATTAGTGAACATTATGGTAGTAATGGCGGACGAATGACCAACAAGAAGTCCGATTTTTTTCTTGTCGATAACTCCAAAAGGTTATGTTACTTCATAATTTAATTGTTAATTCGAGTTCAGCAAGACAACACTGAATTATGATTTGGGAAAATTTTAAGAGATATTTAGGCTGGCGCACGGGCGTCAAAAAGCAAATTTACCCAAAATTTGTTTTAAGATTAACTGTAACAGATGTAAAAAAAAAAGTTAAATGTCTTTTACAAAGATTTTCTAAAAAATGGAAACATTTCAAAAGTTAATAATAACAAGTACAGACAGTAATTTGTGAATAGAGTCTGAAAGTTTCATTATTAAAAAAATCTGACAATTATCTGATTTTTGTAAAGACTTCTAACCTTACAAATTTATGGTTGACGCCAGAAAAACAAGATTTTTATTTGAAACAAAATTTCTAAGGTTCTAAAATGGATAAAAAAATAAATAAAATTTTCGACGTAAAATAATTCTGCTTTGATCCTCTTTTTTACCCAAAGATTTTGACAATATAAAAGTCTGTTTTTAATGTTTTTGGCATTGTTTTTATTTTCTTTTTAGCGAATTGTCAGAGGTACAAAATAATATCTATTTTAATTTAATAAATGATTATGATTATTTTTTAGGAAGTCCATGATGGGTGGGTACTTATATAAATAGACGTGATATATTTACGGTGACGAAGAATAAATTCAAAGAAAACCTAAGAAAATAAGATAACCTCGCCTATTATTATTTTTTTTTTGACTTGCTACACACATTTTTAATAAGCAATTAATTAATTTAATTTTAATATTCAGTTAAATAAATTACAATTTTAACGGTAAATAAAAAGTAGTAGTAACGATAAAAAATCGCAATCTGCCTTCAGGACCATGGGGTCTGTAAAAAAAACGGTACTCAACATATATATTTTTTATCAGTAATCGAAAAAATTGGCAACCTTTTTCAAATTTAGGGAATATATTTTCAAAGAAAAACTTTAGTTTTTTTTAACTTACCTTTTCAGGGTGAATCTGAACTTTTTCGTACAAAAAACCCCAAAAAAAACAAGATTTTTAACTTGCCAGACTCGATATTCCTTTCACAAGCTCAAGAAAATTTCATAAAGTTAATCCATAAAACTACTTATTTTCAAATAAATTGCAATTAAAAAAAAAGGATTAAATGATTTGAAAATAGAACATAGTGATTTTACACAATCGGGGGAAAAAGAACAAAGAATTATAGGAACCGGTGTAAAAGAAGAATTTGTTCCTTGCTTAAGTCACATAGATATTCGCGGAAATTTCACCCCGAGTGTTTAAATTTTTCATAGTAAAAATTTTATTTCTTTAAAATCATGTAATAATTTTCACCAAATAAATTCATTACTTGAGACCCCTACCCGAAGAAAGTAAAATTAAATGTATTTGAATTTTCATACATTCTTTATAGTCAACATTTCATCATGTGATAGAACTTGTTTTTATGCAATTATTGCTCTATTTAAAAAAAAAAATATTTTAACGCTATAAAAACAATAATGTTTTTTTAAGAAATCAAATACTGGTTTTTATTACGGGCCACTTTTGTCTAAGTGAGTATATAATTTGATTTAAAATACTATTATGGGAAAATGCTCTATGTATTTAAAATAGGCGGGGAAATTACTGTGCCAATGACAGATATATAAAAAGTGCTCAATGTACTGTTCAGAAATTTGAACTTGCAGAATGGGTTAAAAAGATGAAAATATTTTGCTTTCCATTATACTCAGGTAGCAAGGCAAATTACAATTTTCGGGTTTTTTCTAGTATACATATATATATATATATATATATAGTTTTATAAGGTGAGCTATATTTATGGAATAAAGTGCTCAATATCAGAGGTAGAGCGTATGTAAATATAAATATAAAAGTGAACATTGAAGTCAACACTCAGAGGCGACAGGCTGTTTCATGCTAGATGCAATCATCATATATATATATTAGGATATTACACCAAAAACCTATAAAAACCACTACATAATTGCAGAAGTGTTTCAGTGTATACCAATGTTTCTCATCAGGTTATTGTAAATTACTGACGAGTGAATGATTTATTTAGATTTAAAAGCAAGATACAACCTCTTTTTACGAAAAAAAGAAAAAAAGGGATTATGAGTTTTGTGGGCTTTACTCTGATCAACCAATCAAATATGACCTACGTTAAATTTGAACTAAGTGAAGAAACAAAAATTAAAAATTATTTTTTATAAATGGATCATGACCCATAGATTGGCAGCTAATGACAGCCAGACATAAACTAAAACGGATACATATGGTTACATAAAATCTACAAACCAAATAATACAGTTTCCTAAGAAATAAAAGGCGGGTAGAGAGGTAATTTAACAAAATGCCAAACAAGCTACATGTTTTGTCAATTTCCTACATAAAGATTTTTTGTAGTTGATAAATAAATAATCTCTTTAAGAAACTAGTAAATAATTTAAACATATAGAATTATTTGGTAAATTAATATGCAACATATACACATATACAGTGCAGAATTTCAACCAAATATAACACCAGAAATCTCACAAAAGAAAACTTTCTGAAGTGGAAGTAAACACTTTTTTCCATTGTGGGATGAATTTTGGGAAAATTGACCAAATTTTTAATAAACAGTTATAAGAAGAGGAAAAAGAACAGGGCAAAATAGGAGAGAAACAAATGTTTATAATGCAAGTCAACTATACGACAAAATGTTCAGAAAAGATAATCAGTGTTAAAACACAAAAGGGATACAGTCAAGTGGTTATAATATTCTGATTACAAGGCAAGAAAGAACAAAAAATATGATAATAAAACTAAGAATTATCCATTTTTATTGGTTAGGAAGAAATCTTAGAGCATGCATCTGTAGGATTTGTCTATAAAGGAGGGGAGGTTTTTAGCAGTCATTTTCTCTTTCTTGAACTCATTACTAATTATGGACTTAAAAAAAAAAAAAATAACTGATTCAATTCCTTCAGACTCTTATATTCATAGAAATATTAATGAAGTTTTGCTACACTGGATATTTTTCATATTTAAAAAATGTTGTTCCAGGGGCTCCTCTGGTATTGGGTGTCCTGAAGTTTAAGCTTCATTAGTTTCATAATAAGTCCATACATTCTATATATAGATTTTCATAAAAAAAAAAAAAAAATGACCAAAATGAATTATTAGAACATATTAATTTTATTCATGATCAAAGTCTTATTGGATATTTACAAGCTTACCTTAATATGGCTCAAAAGTAGAAAGTGGTAGCTGGAAGATTGATTTGTGCCAGACTAAAATATTGCCATAGAGAACTTTCCTGTTTTAAAAATCAACATTTGAATTTTTGCTTTTAACTTAGTTTGAACACTGGTGATTTACACAGATGGTAACTACTCCAGTCATTAAGGAAATTCAAACAGAAAAAGTATTTGTTAAACTTAATATTGAATAGTACAAAACATACAAATATGGGCTTGTAACACTACCAGTGATTTAATTGTAGGCAGAATATGCCTGTGAGGACACTAGGGTGTGTAGTGTGTGTGAAATAACAACAACTCCTTTCACCTATTCCCTTCAAATTCGGAGGACTGAGGAAGAAGACAGAAAGAAATTTGAAAGCCTATGTGAAATCTTTTTTTTTGACCAATGAAAACCTTGCCTTCACAAAAATTTACTGATGAGCAGAGAAGAAAAAGAAAAGAAAGTATCGAGCTGATGCAGAATTATGTTTGAGATAAAATTATGAGAAAAATTAAATTAGTCAGAAGAGTGTCTAAAGTTGTGTGAAAGGTTTTGTTTCAGTTCCTTGTGACCAGCATCGAAGTACTCGCCAGTGTAAAATTACTCACCAATTATATTATCAGCCTCTAATTAACACATGACACTTCAAAGAATTTTCTCTCAATAATCCAAGAAAGCTAAGTATTTCGAACTATCTCTCTTCATTTACTTTTGAATGTATGCAAACCATATATCACTTTGGTGAGCAAAAAACTTTCTTACTTTCGTCTTAAATATTTTTTTTAATATTTTTCGTGTCAGATCATATCCGTTGTATGAACATTTCCCCTTCATGACAATATATTTAAAACTTTAAAAATTTTGATTTATTTTCCTGAAACAAGCTACTGACACTACTTCAAGCATGTAAATTTGTGAATAAATTCGTAATCTTGTTTTGTTAAAATTACCCACATGTTTCGTCATCATCCTTCTTGGCGTGGGTAAAGCAACTATATAGGTGAAACTTTATTAATTGTTGATTTCTAACAGTAAAATATATAGTCTTTGTGTCGCAGCTGCATTTTTACCTTTTGGCATTTATTCAGATTTTATTTATATATATATATATATATATATATATATATATATATATATATATATATATATTTGGAAAGAGATAATAAATAAATGAAAAAAACATTGTAAGGTTTTTACCAACAATTCGATTAAGTGGAGCTTAAATCGGGGGAGAGGTTGTCATTGGCATTATGATTTATCTCCCTTGACCAATGGCTTTTTAGAAGTCATTTTCTGCTAAATTTTAGCTTTTATTGTTTTATGGAAAATAATGTATAGATTATTTGAGTTGTCATAATTCCAACTTTTTCTTTGATGTTCTATTTCGACAAGAAAGATAGGTACGAAAGAAAAGAGAAATTGTTGTTAACAAATTAAATACCAAAGTCGAAGAAAAACAAATTAATGGAAGGATGAATGCAGAAGTAAGTAAAAAAAAGTTCAGTTCTCATTCCTTTCTTAATTAATAAACATAAAATATGCAGAAAACTTTGTAATTATTAAGAACAGAGTTTAATCTTTCAATATTTTATTTAATAATTTGTCGTCAGTCAAAAAGAAAAAAAAAATGAAAGAGAACTTTTTGTTTGAAAACTGCCGATAATTTTTTTTTTTAAATTTTGAGAAAGCTATTTTTTAACATTCGTCTGCTTTCACATCGTACGAAAAGCATTTTGTTAATTTTATAACATTAACTAAAACTTCTTAAATAATTCAAGAAAACATCTTCCAACGGCAAACAAAGCCGTAAAAAAACGTAATTATTAACTTTCAAGATGATTTGTTTGTTTCATAAAAATACGAATTTACAGTCTTTTTTTTTCTCATGAAAAATAAAATTTCTCTCGGAAAAATTATTTGGAATTTTAGCGAATAATGTTTTTTACAAGTTGAAAATTGATTGATGATTTAATTTTTTTTTTTTTTTTAATTATATTTTAATTTTGTGTTTGCTTTTTTATATGTTTTGTTTTTTATCACTATTTTTATTTTTTAATTAGGTTTTCAAAGCATTTGTAAAAAATAAAGGCTTTCAGATAAATTTTAATAATTGTACTTGATTTAAAAACAAACAAAAACAAAACCGTGTTTTTTCCCCGACCAAATGTGAAAAATTACATCCCTTGGACTGCTCATATTTTGACATTTTCTCAAAAATAAATTAATTTACTTCTTCTGTGATAAATAAAAATTTAGACAAAAAGAAGCGAAGATAAAACTTAAAAAAAAAAAAAAACTTAAAAAAAAGAAAGATCGGAGGATATAAAGATTAAAATTTAAACGGAAATAACTTTTGAAATGTTATATTTTCGGTGGGTGGTCTTCTGATTTTATTTTTTTTTTGTTTTTTAATTATATTAATTTTTGCTGTTTTTTTTTTCTTAACAACTGATCATTTATTTATTATTTGGAACAATCTTTGTTCAGAATAAAAAAATACGAGGCTCGGTAAAGCTACATGAAAAACATTTGGATACTAAAAAAATAAAAATGGGAGATACAGGGGAAAAAAACCGTGTAAAGAATACAATGGGTCAAACAAAGCAAAACTGTCAATGAATTACCAATTCCAACAAAAAAGAAAAAAAAAAACATATTCTCTATCCTTCTCACACCGACTTTAGAACACGATAGTATTAAAGTTTTTAAAGTTCTAAAGATTATAATTTTCAATAAAAATTTAGTTTTAAAGAACAATTTCTTTGGGGTTATTTTTCTTTTTTTTTGAGAAAATTTAAGTTTTTAAAGTGTGTATGAGTGAAACAGCAATTTAAAAATGTACAAATAATTTAAAATGGTATGCTGACTTTGTGACCAACATTATAACATCAAATGTTCAATTTAAATCATGAATGCTTTTGAAACTATTTTGATCATTCTAATAATAATTTATCTGAAGGTCTTTAAAATTAATTTTATATCTACCTTTATGTAAAGGTGCATGTCATTTTAAAGTATGGAAGCTATAACGGAATGGGGCTGAGAGATTAAAATTTACCTGTTAAATTACCCTCATCAAGAAAATTAATGAAGGATGATAATGATAAGGAAACACATGAGTAATTTTGAACAAAACAAGATAAGGAATTTATTCCCAAATTTACACACTTGAAGTTGTCTGTAGCTCACTTCAGGAAAATAATTCTTAAGGTCTGTAGTTTTAATGTATTGTCATGAAGAGGAAATGTTCATACAACAGATTAAATGATCTGATACAAAATAAAATCCAAAAATGTTTAAGACAAAGGTAAGAAGGTTTGTTGCTTACTGAAGGGATATATGGCTTGCATATATTCAAAAGTAGATGAAGAGAGATAGTCTGAATACTTAGCTTTTTTGGATTGTTGAGAGAAAATTCTTTGAAGTGTCATGTGTTGCTTTGAGGCCAATAATATAGTTGGCAAATAATTTGACACTGGTGAGAACTTCAACGCTGGTTGTGATGGACAGAAACAAAACCTTCAGATACCCTTCTTTGATTAATTTTTCTCCACATTTTATATCAAATGAATTTTGTGTAGGCTTGTTACTTTCTTTTCTTCTCTGAGCAGCTAATTTCTGTGACGGCAAGGTTTTCTTTGGTTCAAAAACAATTTTGTATAGGCTTGTGAATTCTTTTCCTTCTTTCTCAGTCCTGAATTTGAAGGGCATGGGTGAAGTGAGTTATTATTTCAGTCTCACTACAAAGCCTCAAAATATTTTGTTTGAAATTGAGTTAATAAGTTGGGGGTTATTTTAAAAGAAAATGTAAATTCATCAGGTTGCCCTACCATTAGGACACTGGATGTAGTGTAATGGCTATTAGTGCAGAAAATGGAATCTGTAAATGATTTGAAATTTTAAGCTAGCCTGTTTCATTCACTTTCACACTACCTCCCTTGTGAAAACATGAATCTGTCTTGGTTAATAATAATAATAATGTTAGGAAGAAAGAGTTGCTTCCTCCTTGCTTGTATAATTCATGGTTCTTCTGAACTCACAGTTGGGCAAACTTGCACCTTCTTGCCTCCTCCCCCCCATAAAGGGCAGTTTTGCCATTGACATTATTATTATTTTACATACCTTCATTCCTCAGCAAGAAGAAAATCTAAATTGTTACCATAAAGAACAAATTGTCCTTTTATGTTAAATCAGTGATAACATTTGATAAATGCCCTTTATCTGTTAGACTTTTTCTTCTACATCATTGGATATATTGTAGGCAGGTTCCAACAGTTTTTTACTAACCACTTTTTTTTACTAATTCTTTCAGAACTTATAAATATCTTTTCTTTCTTACTAATGCTTAGCTTTGAAAAAATGTTAAGATTTTAGCAATTTCATACAATTTTATGTTCAGAACATTTTTCTCTCTTTAAATTAAAAAAAAATAATAAAGCTTACTGAAAGTGACATTACCAATTCACCCAAATTTTATTTAAATGACTACACTATTTCCAATGAAACATCTTTAAGCATAAACTATTTCCAATGAAACATCTTTAAGCATAAACTATTTCCAATGATACATATTTAATCATAAACTAGTGTAAGCAAAAGATTTTACTTTTAAATTAATTCTCATGTGTCTTTTGGTTGTCTCAACCTTTAAATGTATAAAAGTGCTGAACAGAATAACTATGTAATTAACTGCTATCAAAGTTTAGGTAAATAAGGACATTTTCCTTGATATTTCTAATCAATTAATAAAGGGAAGCAACTCACATAAAGCCCTGTCCAATTTTGTTTATGAATGAACATGATGAATGAGTAACAGTGAAATTCAATGAAGTCCAAACAGATATATCTCCTTAAAATATTAAACAGAATTATCATAACTGCAAATAATATATGACTTTGCTGTTTTCTTTAATACTATTTCTTCTTCATTCACAGATTTGAGGTGTGGTTGAGAATGAATAAATCTTTGGCTGGCTATTAAGTAAATATTGTATGAAAAAAAACTGTAATCAGAAATGTTGAATATAAAAATATAGAGTGAAGAAGAATAAGTCATTGAAAATTGTGATGTTGATATGTTTGGGATTCAAATTTGAAAACGTCCACAGAAAGACCACA
Organism: Acanthosepion lycidas; assembly: GCA_963932145.1. NCBI lineage: Eukaryota > Metazoa > Mollusca > Cephalopoda > Sepiida > Sepiidae > Acanthosepion > Acanthosepion lycidas. The sequence continues at coordinate 104,948,966 of OZ010575.1, read as the reverse complement.
TTCTTTAGAAATTCTACTTTGTGAGAGCATTCATGAAGAAAAATTTTTTTCCAAAGCACTGTGCCAATATCTTCAAGAATTGGAATTTGAAGATATATCTGAAAACTTATTCATATAGAGTACAAGAATCAGCATTTTTAGAGCATTGACATTTAAAAACACAACATTACACATGCAAACACATGCTAGAGAGAAGCCATACTGTTGTATAGTATGTGAATTGAAATTTTTACAGAATTCAGATTTAAAAAGACATATGAAAACACATTCTAAAGAGAAATTTCACTTTTGTGAAGTATGTGGATCTGGTTTTTCAAAGAGTTTATACTTAAAAATACACATGCGGACACATACTGGAGAAAAACCATATTCATGTAAAGTGTGCGGTTCAGCATTTTCCCAAAGTTCAGCTTTAAAAACACACATTCGAATACACACAGGAGAGAAACCATTTTCTTGTAAAGTATGTGAAGCTTCATTTTCACTAAATTCAAATCTAAAAATACATATGAGAACACACACTGGAGAAAAACCCTATTCATGTGTAGTGTGTGGGTCTGCATTTTCACTTAATTCTCATTTGAAAAGGCATATGATAACACACACTGGGGAGAAACCATATTCTTGTAAAATGTGTAGTTCAGCATTTTCAAGAAATTCAGATCTAAAAATACATATACAGACACATACAGGAGAAAAGCTATTTCCTTGTTATGTGTGTGAATCATCATTTTCACGGAGTTCAGACTTGAGAAAACATATTCAAATACATACTGGAGAGAAACTCTATTCCTGTGAAGTGTGTGGATCAGCATTTTCATTAAATTCCAATTTAAAAAGACATATGCGAACACATACTGGAGAGAAACCCTATTCTTGTGATGTGTGTGGATCATCATTTTCTGATAGTTCTACTTTAAAGAGACACATGCGAACACATACTGGTGAGAAACCATATTCTTGTGAAGTATGTGGATCAGCATTTTCACTAAATTCCCATGTAAAAAGACACATGCAAATGCACAATGAAAAGAAATCATTTTCTTGTAAAGTTTGTAACTCAGAATTTTCACAGAATTCAGACCTAAAAGTTCACATGAATACACACAGACAAGAAAAACTATTTCTTTGTAAAATTTGTAAATCAGCATTTTCAACAAAGTCAGCTTTAAATAGACATGTGCGAATACACAACGGTGAAAAACGCTATTCTTGTGTTGTGTGTGGCTCAGCATTTTCACTCAATTCCCTTTTAAAAAGACATATGAGAATACATACTGGAGAGAAACCATATTCTTGTGAAATATGTGGATTTAGATTTTCTGATAGCTCAATTTTAAAAAGACACATGAGAACACATACTGGCGAGAGACCATATTCTTGTAATGTATGTGGATCAACATTTTCACATAATTTCCAATTAAAAATGCATATGCGAATACACACAGGAGAGAAACCGTATTCTTGTGAATTATGTGCATCAACATTTTCAAAGAATTCGAATTTAAAACAACACATGAAGACACACACTGGTGAGAAACCATATTCTTGTGAAATATGTGGAGCAGCCTTTTCACAGAGTTCAAATTTAAAAATACACATACAAAAACACATGGGAGTGAAAACATAATCCTTGAGAAGTGCAATTCACCCATTTTCCCTGAGTTCAGATAAAAAATTAATGTAGAAATACATAAGGAAATTAAAATGTTACATGAGAGTGCAAATTGGGAGAAGTTTTTGTTATAGAATGTAGATCAGTAATTTTGCAGTATTTGGATTTTAATTAATATGCATGCACACACTGAAGTTAAACCATATTAAATTTGTAAACTAGATTTTTTTTACTAATACATAAACACATACACTGTCTATCCAGTATGTGTGAATGTTAAGTATTTTTATGGAAAACACATTGACCATTCTACAGCAGAACTACACATGAGAGTGCTGAAGAGTTTTCATCATGACTCACTGGTAAAATGACCAACCATCGGACAAATTTTTGGAAAGTCTTTTTGGTTGGACTGAAAAGTTGTCAGTATTTCTTTGTAAACTTGTGAAATAAATGTGTGAATCAGCTTTTTTCTAAAAGAACCAAGACAATACACCAATAGTGAGAACCATATTTTTGCAACAAAAGTACACATGCAAACACAGGTGAAAAGCTATTTTATGATTCGTGTGAATATAGATCCACATTTTCCCAGGCTTCAGATTAAAAAAAAAATCAGTTTCTTACTGGAGAGAAACTCACTTCTTGTGAAGTGTGTGGATCAGTATACTCAATATTATTTTCAAATTATTTTCATTAGCATTTTCAAATTATGGAAGACATATTGGAGAAAAAAATATTCTCCTGTAAGGTGTTTATATCAGTATTTCTTGGTAGGTGTACTTTAAAAAGAGAAATGTGAGAATTTAATTTCTTCTAATGTGGATAAATTATTTTTATAGTTAAGGACACATAAAAAGATATAATATATAATACTATATTCAGGAAAAAATATGTGAATGAACATTTTCCAGTGCCACATTGATATACACTTAAGAGAGAAGAGAATGTTACTTTAAATAGATTCAAATGTAAAAATATATATCAAAGAGAAATGTTATTATTGTGTTAGTATATGAATATTTTCCAAGGAGTTCTCATTTGATAAAAAACACTTGAGAACACACACTATTGAAAATATGTGTACATAAATATGTTACAAGAACAAAGTTATTAACTTGAGACAAATCAGCAACATTATTATTACAAATCAGCAACTTCATTATTACAGTAAAAAATGGATTGGTTAAAGTTTAAATTTGATATTATTCTCTCAAATGGGCATTGATAGAAAATAATTATGATATGTGGATTTGTAGCTGAAATTGGCAAATTTTAAAAGCAAGAGAATGGATTGGTTAAAGTTTAAATTTGAAATTTCTCTTTCAAATGGCATTGAAAGAAAATAATTATGATATATCTATTTGTAGATAAAATATATTCTTGTGAAGTGGTTTATGCAGAAACAAAATAAAATTTTCTTTATTTTTAAGAAATGGCTCAGTATTTATTTTCATGGATTTCTTATTTGTCTTGTATTATTTATTTCATCACAAGCAAGGAAATAAAGCCACTAAGATGCAAAGGATTACTGAGAGTGAAGGAAAGTGAGAAAATCTTACTGAAGAGAAAAAAGAACAGGATTCAAGGAGACAGTAGATGACAATAGATGTATTTAGATTTTTGAAGATCATAATTGACAGGAAAGCAAGAAGTTGGGAGAATTCCATAGGCTAGAAGTGTGAGAGAAGAAACTATTAGAACTTACAGTTACACTTAGCAGTTTTAATAATAAAATGATAAGACCTAAGTGCCAATCTAGGTCAAAGCTTAAACTCATGAAGTTGAGATGCCAAAACACAAAGCTCATCAGAAAAACTTGCCATGAAAATATTTATAGAAAAGGCACAAGGAAGCTATGTTACAGCAGTGGGAATGTGATTGAGCTGAGATGCCAGGTTAGGATGAATAATATTGCAGATTCTTTGTATTTTGTCAAAGTGATTCATTTATTTGCTTTCTATGCATGCCAAAATATGTTAAAAGAAAAATTGTTTCATCATCATCAATTCGTTGACTGTTTCAAGTGTAGGGGGAACTAAAGATAGAAGAAACAAACCACCTCCTCCAGGAGGAACTGTTGCCAGTAGCCCTCAGGAGTTCTGGCATTTTCACATCCCCCCGCTCTTTGCTGTTGTCTGATCAATTCTTGCATTGCTGTTCACATTTGGATCTACTTCAACAGTGCCTTGCATAATGCTCTTGCAGATGCTGTTATGCCATGTGACATAGCCAAACCATGACATCTTCCGACAGTTAATACTAGTGAGGATAGTTTCCTCTTGGCCTGTGAGAATTTTAACCTTGCTCTCTACAGAGTTATTGGTTTTGTGCTCCCAGTAGGCGATGAGGAAGAACTTTCTCAAGCATTTCTTCTTGATTGCCTGGATAATTTTTGCCTGCCTCAACCAAGAGTGTCCAAGTCTTACACGACCAGCAATTTGTAGAGCTTGAACTTTATCTGGAAGCTAATGTTGCTCTTCCAGGCTGGCCATTGCTGCTGCAGTTGTTGCAATCTGTGTGTGGATTTTTGTGTTACAGCTGCCATATTTTGACATGGTTCCTGTTGAGTACTTAAAGCTAGACACTTCCTTCGGGCTTTGCTGTACATGCAATTTGGCAACTTAGTTATCTTGCACATGTGCAGCAAAAGAAAACAGTTATGAGCTATTTGGAGATTAAATATATTCCTATGAATTGGGTGATGCAGAAACAAAATCAAACAGTCCTTATTTTTAAGAAATGCCTTGATATTTATTTTCATGGTTTTCATATTTGAAAAAAGACATCTCATATTAATTATTTTTTAGATGTTATGAGTTTCCTATCATATATGTAATCATTTATTGGAAATATGACTCATAAACTGTAACAAAGATATTAAAATATCTAGTCTATGGATTATATTGTCTCAATAATAGAAAAGCATTCTCCTTTATTGATAAAGCCAGTTTCATTTCTCTTGTTATATATTTATTAATTTGAAAGTTGATGTTACATTTTGTAGTCTTGAAAGAATCTTTCCTTAGAAGGGATGGCCAAAATCTGTACCTCTTCATCATTTGCAACGATCAGAAATTCAAGTTCTGTTGTTATATAATTGTTGCACCTCCAAAAACAAAACATATTTTCCTGTGCACAGACGGATGTAGCCAAGATTAAAGCATTAGTTAACTTAGATATTCAAATGCAGTAATGTAAACAATGTCTGGACTTAGTTTCAGTAAAATAATGAAACCAACAAATCAGAATTAAGGATTGAACATTTGGCCAATCAAACAGAAGATTGAGAATTTAAAATTTTGTTATTTTGATCAAGTTAAGCTTATCTATACCGATATAAGCAGAGGAGAATTAGCCTTTAGACAGATAGTGGTATTGTGACAGAAAGTGAAAGGAACCACATTGACAGACCGAGAACGACACATCTGCACAACACATCGGTGTCATAAAATTCTGCTCACTACTGCACAAGGAATTAGACACTAGAACTAATGTCCCACTATATAGATAATTGAGTTTATTTGTAAGTAATAACTTCACATGCTAAAACCAAATAAGCTCCCAAAAAGCTTACATATGCAATTTATGAACAGTGTTTGCTGTTCCCACAATGAACCGGCAGAGTTGTTAAGAGTATATAGTTAAAGTAGGCTTTAAAAGGATCAGAAACTCAGTACTAAACAGGAAACAATGGGTGAACCTCTACACCTGCAAGGTGATAATACCACTAAGAAGCAAAGGGCTACTGGAGGGGGTGGGGAGAGAAGAAAAAGACTTTAGAAGGAACTGGAAAGTCAGTCCTAAACAGGAAACAAGGGATGAACCTCTACTTCTGCAAGGTGATAATACCACTAAGAAGCAAAGGGCTACTGGAGGGGGAAATAGAAGAAAAAGACTTTAGAAGGAACTGGAAAGTCAGTCCTAAACAGGAAACAAGGGATGAACCTCTACTTCTGCAAGGTGATAATACCACTAAGAAGCAAAGGGCTACTGGAGGGGGAAATAGAAGAAAAAGACTTTAGAAGGAACTGGAAAGTCAGTCCTAAACAGGAAACAAGGGATGAACCTCTACTTCTGCAAGGTGATAATACCACTAAGAAGCAAAGGGCTACTGGAGGGGGAAATAGAAGAAAAAGACTTTAGAAGGAACTGGAAAGTCAGTCCTAAACAGGAAACAAGGGATGAACCTCTACTTCTGCAAAGTGATAATACCACTAAGAAGCAAAGGGCTACTGGAGGGGGTGGGGAGAGAAGAAAAAGACTTTAGAAGGAACTGGAAAGTCAGTCCTAAACAGGAAACAAGGGATGAACCTCTACTTCTGCAAGGTGATAATACCACTAAGAAGCAAAGGGCTACTGGAGGGGGAAATAGAAGAAAAAGACTTTAGAAGGAACTTGAAAGCCAGTCCTAAACAGGAAACAAGGGATGAAACTCTACTCTTGTTCAAAAGATCGGAAGTGTGTGAACCGATTATAGGCAAACCTATCTACTCCTATTGTTAAAGGAAACAATACAATTACTCAAAAAATTTCAGATTTCAGGTAAAGACATCAGAAGTACAGCATTGAAGGAACCAGAATCAGTAAACAAGGGATAAACTTCTACTCTTGTTCAAAAAATTGGGGAGATGTATGAACTGGATGATAGGTGAGCCTACCTACTCCTATTGGGGGAGGAGAAAAAAATAATTAGTGAAAAACAATTCAGAGTTTAGGTGGAGATGTTAGAAATATAAGCTGAAGTAGGGAGATTCATCCTTTTTCTTTTCTGCAGTAAATAGTTGTTACTGCTTTTTCTATAAATTCATGTTTGTGCTTATTCGTGTTTCTGCAGTTAGAGGTGATGCCACCTTAGGACTGATGAAAGTAAATCGTAGCTATAACACCCTCTACATAATCATTAACTTCAAATACTAGATTGAATAACAGAAAGCTAATGTTGGAATCTATTTACAACACTGTAAAGAATATGATTGTCAAAGATAACGTGTATTTGATGTTCATGATCATAGAGAAAACATCAATTCAAATAGGTCAAAAGCATTTGACAGAGTTGAATATTTTCAGCTATCTTGCCACATCTGGTTTGAAACTGAACTTTAACTCCTGAATATGTCTATTGTATGTGTCTCAATCCTTGGAGTTTTTGGTGGACTTTAACAGAGTAACATTGAAAGCTTTTGATATTGATCATATTTATTCATTGTTTTCTTTTGCTCATTTTGTACATCCTTACATTGGAACCTTGGTAAACATTAACTTTCATGCCTTCAAAAAAAGTGATGTATTAAATGGACAGATTTTTCCTTTGACGCCATTATTATTATTATTATTATTATTATTTTTTTGCACTAACTTCACTCCCTTAGAAATGATTATTTGCAAGATTATAAAAACCAGTGAACCAAGTACAATGTGATATTTATTATTTACTTTTTTTTATTAAGGTTTATTATTTACTATTTTAAAAAGAAATGAATACGAAATATGTTTATTAACACATTTTTAAGAACTTATAAAATTATCAAAATATGTAAACCATCTAGAATGCAATATTTATTATTTACACAGTTTGGACTGTTGTCCTCATCTTTGTTGCAATATTCATAACATTTTGGCTGTTGTATGCTCTGACCTTCTTTACATTGGAATTTTAAACTGAACACTATCCATGAAGAGAGATTGTTCTAATGCTTTTTTTGGATATCTAAGTTTCAATTAATTCCCTTTAATAATTCCATGTTTTTGTTCTGCTGTGGTCAGGCATTGAACTCACAACTCTTTGGATCAAGTTACTTTTAGGTTTACTCAACCAACATTTTTTTCCACTGGGCCATGAATATGGCAATAAAGATGAGGACAACAATCTGAATTATGTAAATAATTACAATACCTTATCTCAAAAACATAGACAACAATATTTATTATTTACCATTTCATATAACAATATATATTTTTTTATAATTTTATATATCAACAAACAGTATTTAGAAAAATATGACAAACTAGAAAGGTTTTTTGCCATGCATTTCTTCTTAGGATTTCATCAGACTGGGATTTGTTGACATTGCCATGTCTACACTTGTGCATGAAACAAAAGACACAGGTAGATTCAAAAAATTTTAAAAGAATTTTTTTTTTTCCTAATCTAGTCAAAATCATCTATATTCTTTTTCTTTTTCTCTCCCACACCTTTGTCCCTGACTATCCCACACTGTGACCATATAAAATCTACCAACAATGCTGATATATATTAAGAGCCTGAATGCAAATTTATTGTGGCTGAACTAGCGATCAAAGCACTTTCCAGACATTTTCGTCTCAGTAGATTATTTTCTTTTTTAATCAAGGTAGCATTCCCTATGTCAAAATTGTGGTCTTTTTTGTTATGGTGAACAATCAATGCATTTTATGTGTTGTTATTTAAAATTTACCTTTTAAATAACTATGAAAACAAGGTTTTTATTAATAACTAGCAGTAGAGCCCGGCGTTGCCCTGGGAATGTAACAGTAAGAGATAGATCAAGTATCGACCATCATAAAGACTGAAAAATAAAATTGACAAAGATTATTGTTTAAGGTTGACAGACACGCATGTCTTAATTAGTTATTTTTTTTTTTTTGCTTTTTTCTTACGAATTGGTCAAACCCAAACTCAAACAAAAACATTGTTTTCAATCGTCATGAGTCTACCGATTGAATAGAATTTTATTGTCTTGTAAATGGAATTTTTAAAGCATTCTTAATGTATGGAATTTTATTGTCTTGTAAATGGAATTTTTAAAGCATTCTTAATGTAAAAATAAAGAAAAAGTGTGCAAGACAATAAGAAACACTACCTGCCAAAAAAAACGTGAAGTTTTATTGAAATTGGTTGAAAAATGTCGGAAATCCAATCCCATATAAAAACGAACACACACACACACACACACACAAACAACCTGGGTTTTATAATAAGTATAACTCGATATGAGTTGTCTCCCTTTCATTCTCGCGATGCCTTTTAATCGTGTTTTCAAATTGATTTCATGCAAAAACAATTGTGTTTTTCCAATTTTGGGCACTGTCAGAACCACCGCAAGGTAATTTTACGTAGTTCTGTGAAGTTGAAATCGGTTGAAAAATGTAGGAAATCCGATCCAATATATAAACGTACAGACACACACACACACACAATCTTCGTTTTATAATAAGTAAGATTTTATAAAAATGTCAATGAATTGCTGCATGAAAGAAATGCATGAGAAATGTATTTTTTAAAAATTTATAAATTACATTTGTTTGTCATTAGTTGTTTATTTAAATTTTCTTGTTCACAGACATTTTTTATAAATTTCTGAATAAAAAAATGTATTTTTATATTTATTTCTTTATAAATTGATAAATGATAAACATTGCATTGTATTAGTTGGTTTGCATTTTTAGAATCTTGTAAATATAAAATTATTCTAATAAATAACTAGTGTTTAATATATATTTGTTGCAAGTTTTCAAAAACCAAGAAAATGTTTAAATTCACTTTCACATGTTTAAGTTTTATTAAAATTCTAATCATTGTTTTTAAAACAACTAACATTGCTGAGGGGGTGATGGTAGTTAAAATAATAGCAGTGTCATGGAAAAAACCGTCCTTTTCACACACTATTATATTGCGGACATGAAAGTTAAAATTTGCTAGAGCCATTCTTAAGCAAATTGAGACCCAATCCAATCCTGCACAAAATTGCATAATCTGATGCTACCACCACAAGAGAATACTTTACTGATGCCGACAGCATCTCTACTCTTGTAATGAATTCTGTTGAGATTAAGGAATTGGCAAAGAAATTGGATGGTATTGTTGGGGAAAGATTCCTTGGGTCACCATTTGAATAAAAAATGAGAGAAAAGATTGCCGCATGTTCAAATAAAATTATATTTATTTAAACTTAGGTTACATAAATTTTAACTCATTACATATTATGAAATGAAAGTTAGAAAGTTCTTCTCTTTGTAAAGAAATGAAGATGAATAGTCTTTCAGTAAAGAAGAGAGAAAGTGGAGTTGGGAGACAAGATCAAAGGGAATCCGCTGTTGCTTTGATGAGAAAGACAAGATGCTGAGGTTGACTTGTGTCTCTTTCTAATGCAGTCAGTCCTTCTCCCAAGTTGAATGAATGTTTGGTTTTTATAGTTTTGTGTAAGCTCCAGAGGCCTGTGTTTATTTAACAAGAGATGATTCTATTGGCTATTTATTTTTATTAAATTGAAAATTTGAAGTATGTTTGAAACCCAAAAGGCTGCTTGGAACCCTTGCGCGGTTTGTTTAATTTTGTCATTTGCTTCTTTGTTTCAAGGTTGTTCACTTTCGTCTACTCTACAATATGAAATGGAGACTGGTGAAAATAAATCATAATAAATCTGTTGGCTTTCAGTAGGGGTTATGAAAGGATAGTCCTCTCCCAGAACCCTTTCAGGAGAACAGTTGGGCTATGCATACAACTTAGCATTTGCTTTGATCTGACATTCTTTTGAGGTAGAAGTGGGCAAAGGTATTGGAGACGTCTGAAGTTGCAGTTACTTTGTGGTTTTGAAGAATTCATTCCTTAATGGGGTTCATCAAAATGTGCATTTTTGTGATGGCAGAATGTGTACCCCATCATCATTTACTGATGATGATCAATAGAAACAGTACTGGTGCATACTGTTAATGCAGGAGACTGACTCATTGCATCTTCTTGTGTTAATCTTTTCTGCTGATATCAAGTGGAAACCTTATATTGAATCAGTTACTAGATCTGCTGCTATGAAAGTTTGGTTCACTGTGCATGAGAAAGTGCAATGAGTCAGTCTCCTGGATGTTAGCATTAGGAAGGCAAAAATTGTTCTCTCTGATGGAAGGCAAAAATTGTTCTCTCCGATGGAAGGCAAAAATTGTTCTCTCCGATGGAAGGCAAAAATGTTCTCTCCGATGGAAGTTTAAAATTGTTCTCTGTGATGGAAGGCAACAAATGCTCTTTCAAACTGTTAAAAGAGTACATTTTTTTTAGAAGCATTAAAATTAAGAAGCCATTCACTGCCCCAGTTAATAACAGATTGTAGGTCATTTTTTAAATCAGCTGCCAATTTGACCATATTGAACCACAATCAGACTTACTATTAAGACAAGTAAATAGTTGTGTAATCAGCATAGATACCAAGTTGAAAACATCAGGAAGGTCGTTGATGAAAATTAGGAACATTGTAGGTCCATGGATAGAACTCTGAGGTACATCTTCAAAAAGATGTAGATGAGTGGCCATTCAAAATAACTTTCATTTTGTGATTTGATAAAGATTGAATCAAATCAAAAATTTGTCCAGAAATATCATAGCTTTTCAGTTTGTGAAGAAAACCAGCATGCCAAATCCTGTCAAATACCTTGAGATATCAAAGCAACAGCCTGAGGTTCACCTATCTTACACTTGACAGACTCTTTCAGCAGTGTTAACACATCAGCACTTGACCTAGAGAATCAAAAGCCATATTGTTTTTTTCAATGCTATACATTTTTAAAAATATTTAAAAAAAATACCATATGTGATTTTTAACCCTAATGAAATTGTAAATATGGTTTTAGCTAGATTTTCATGACTTTTGAAAACTGTTCCAGCATGAGGCTTGGAAATTATGGTAACAAAAGAATGTCCTACAAGGGACCTTTACATTCATTGCACAGACTCTTGATATACATTTCATAATAAAATTTTAATTTATGGGAGAACAATCAAATATTAGTCAAGTGAAATAATAACTTTGAATTTTGTCATAATTGACAATGCTACAAAACACTTATATGACAAGAATTTAGTGACAGAAAAAATACAAAAAACACATTTTTAAAAATAAAGTTTATACCCTTCTCCTAGTCAAAACCTGCAAATACTTTTGTTGTGACACAGCAAAGAATGTAGCCAAGGAAAAGAAAAGCCACCTGAAAAGTGGATTACAACAAAATCGACCAATCAGGATAAAAGAAAGAAATGCTATTTCCAACACAGTTACACTTTGACATAGTCGTCAGCACTACTCATCAACATGATGCTTGATCCTGACATGGCTCTGGAGTCCATCTTAAGAATGGAATAGTCTTAGGCATTGATTGCATTGGGTGCAGCTGTCAGGCTCTGTGTTGGCTTCTTTTACTTCCTTCTCAGTTTTTCTTCCCTCCTTGAAATTGGAAGAACCAAAATGAATTTCTTTTTACTAGGATGAATGGTTGGCAGCTTTTGTTTCCCATGTATTACAGATGATTCTGTCTTTAAGAAGGGAAGACTTCAGTTGGTCTTTGAATCTGCATTTTGGGGTTCTGCGATGCTGTGTGCCTCGTAAAGATAGTCCATGGGAGACCTGAGGAGGCCACTTGGGTGAAGTGATGCCTGAGGATGGCAGCTTCAATGTTTGGCATTGCTGAGCGATTAAGTACTTTGAGGATCCACAAAAGCTTGTCTTGTTGGTGTAGAATAACAATACAATAAACAGCACTTACCAGCGTAAGAGTCCCAGCTAGCGTCCAGCTGGCAGACAAAAATAAAGCAGGTTGTAACTCAATACAAACCCTGTAAACTAACTGATGAATCAAGCTGGTATTTATATAGAAATACCTCCACTCATGTACCAGCAGCCAATCACAGCCCAAGCAATGGACTATCCTACTTTAGCACAATGAGATGCTCCATGGCACCATAAATAGCTCTCTTTCTCAAGGTTGAGTTAGTATTCACTCAGTTTGCTTTACAACTGAGTGTTTATCTTGACCGCGTGATTTTTCTACAGTTGGGATTGTTTAAGACTTTTCAGGGCCTTTTGATACAGGGCTCATGTCTCACAAACGAAGAGCAACTTACTTACAATATTAGAACATGCCCTAAATTTATTTTCTACCCAATAACAGACAATATTGCAAACATACCAAAAAGATTCTACAACACACACTGTTTAAATCAAAGTGTCCGTTGGTTAAAAATTAACATCACTAAGTGAAATATATGACCAATCAGAGAAAGCTAAAACCCTATTTTTCTTGAGCTTACTTTTGGAAAAAAATTCTTATAAAAACTCATATATTTCAACTTTCAAACAGCAGATATGCAGCTATCTCTAAACCAAAAGGAAGATGTGGCTATGTAGCTTTTTCTTTTCCCCCCCAGTGCATGCTGAAAGAAATGTGTCAGCAAATTCAAATGAAGCAGCTACAAAAACAATAATATAACCACCTTCAAACAAAACCCGAGTATGCTTCTATCTTTAATTTTTTTACATATATGAACATGCACCCACATAAAATACATGCAAATATGAAACCTTTCAAATTCCAAATGTTTACGAAATGAAGTAAGCTTTCATATCCATTTTTTGGCTGATGAATACAACTAACTTCATCTGTACTCTGCATAGAGGCCGGAAATAAATATATCTTCGTTTCACATTGCATGCATTTCTTTGTTATTGCCAACCCCCTGTTTCAGATTATAACAATAACTCACAATCACTACTGAGAGAGGACTGCATACATATGAACCATGTGTAAGTAGAAAAGACCTTCCTAGACCACTGGAACTAGAATGAATCCAGGTAAAAGCATAATGGAAAGAAGTCACAGGTAAAAAGAAACAGGGCAAACTATTTCTGCATCTTTCTTTAAGAGAAAGGTTAACTGTTGCATTCTCACTTCTTTAAGTTAATACGTCAATTAGTCTCAGTGAATAAAGGAATATTCAAAACAAATGGTAAATTAAGTTTTGTTAAAAATTGTAAAATAGAACTGTTGTAACCTAGAAAGAATTACTGAATAAGGAATAACGAAAATGGAGGTTGGAAATGAAATGGTAATCTTTATAACATCAACAAAATACAATACTCGCCAGCTGCATGAAGCAGGTAAACCACTGCTAGTGGTAGACTACATATACAGCATATAACTCCCACTTACAATAGTGTCCAATGTATTAGGTTGGTGCAAAAATAATGACGGTTTTTGACGTTAAAAATGTGTCAAAAACCGTCATTATTTTTGCACCAACCTACTATTTATGAGGATTGGGACATACACATTAGTGTTCATAGGTGTGGTATATGACAAAAACAAAAAACAGTACATCTTTGGGATCGTTATTTACATCAGAAGTCAGTATTACAGTGTCATTAGCATAAAAAGGTCTACAACATTCATTATAAATATATTAGATAATGCATTTCAAGGGTCAGGCCCTCCGAGATGAGAAGTATCAGAGCACAGTGTTCATTCTGAAATCCACTACACTCCCTATGTGTGGGAAATTTAGCGATTCTCCATATTGAGTTGTGGCTGATGAACAAAGACGAGACAATTGAAAGGCATACTTTACATAAGTAATACATTAAACATCAATATGTTTAATATCAATATTAACATCAATATATAATAATATAATGCATAATATATAAACATAATATAAAGTATATTAATATATATATATATATTTAATATAAATATAATGTAAAATATAATACATAATATAAATATAATACATAATATAAAATATATTAATATATATATTTATATAATATATAAACATAATATATAAACATAATATATATGATATACATAATATGTTAATAATATCAATATTAACATCAATACCAATGTTTCTTTCATCACTGTGACTTTATTACCAGCCACCATTGTGACTTTATTACAGGCCATGAATAGAGCCACATGTTCTAAAAACATCACAAGGCTAAACAACTGGTTACGAAAGCAAGACCACCAAACAATTACATTTTACTGTCACGTTTCCCAATATATGCATTGTAAATTATCCATGCATTTGCAGTTAAAAAGGAATTTTGCTTGACATTTATACAGAGACATTATTTGGATGTATAATTTATGCTACATCCACTAAATTTAATAATACTCATGAATCCAGGACAAAATGACAACAGACAAAAACCTTGCTTCTTATTCCAAACAAAAGTGAACAAAATCCCAGTCTCATTTTAAAAGAAATAAATTTAACATTGAAAATTCAAGGAACTTTTAATTCAAATTGAGATGATGATGATGATGATAATAAATAAATAATAATAATATCATCACCATCATCATCATCCATTTTTCAATGTTAAATTAAAAAAAATTTCTTTTTATAATGAGATTTTTTTAGGCTTAATTAATACTTCATTTATTTTATAATTAAATGGATTTTACAGTAGGCATTATAATGGGTTAAATAAAAAGTGATATAATAAATAATGTCATCTTTGAATTCATTTTCTTTCTCATATTGTCTCCTTCAAATAACTAATCACCTCAGATTCCATGTAAAATAAAGTTTTATGTGGAATATTTACTATCTTTCAATTTCAATTATTGAAAAAATCCCATTCGGAAAAGAAATGAATTATCTCCCTTATTTCTGCTTGAATCTTTTAAAATAAAAAAATATTTAAAGCTGGATTTTTTTCAAATATATTTTCTTATTTCTTTTAGTTTAAATCACATATTGTCATTTGGAAAACAAAAAGGCGGAAGAAGTAAGCATAATGCTTGCTTCATTTAACTAGAAATTACAAAAGGTTTTAAAAAAAGAAATGTTTGTCGGTATTTGTTTCTCCAATATCAGAAGAAGTCTGTTATTTTTAAAAATCTTTGAGTTTGATGTTTTTCATTTTAGAGTCCTTTGAAATAATAATAATTTATTTTACAAATAATAAGACATTATTTTTTTATCAGTCTTATATTATAAACTTGTCTGATTTAATAAAAAATAAATATTTGGTAAAACCTCCAAAAATTAATTTATAAAGAGCTTACCATGATGAAAAAATCTGCAAATATGACAAAAACAAATGTTTATTGTCAAAATGTTTATGTTATTATTAAGAGGAAAGATCAAAGTAATTTTTGATTATTTTATTAAATTTTTTCATCCTTTCTGGCACGTTTGAAATTTTGGTTAAAAATCTTGTTTTTCTTGTGTCAATGGTGGGTCAAAGATTAGTATGGGAAATTTAGAGTTTTTTTTTTTTTTTTTTTTTTACAGTAAAAAACTTTGTTTTGAAAATTCTTGCAAAATTCAATAGGTGTTTAACTGTAAACTAGGTTCAGCTTGCAATAAAAATTTCCTGAATACTTACATTTAGGTGAAAATGTACATGCTTCATTCGAAAATGACTTGATAAATTTGATAAAATCTACTGTTTTGGAGTTATTGACAGTAAAAGTTTGGATTCATTTGTGTTGTTGGCAGCAGCCATTACTGGCATTGTTTGCATACATTTGCTGTGGGATAACTATGAGGGGTATATTCACCAGTCTTGATTATTGTGCAGGCAATATAGTTCTCTTGCACAGTAATTGAGACAAGTTAAATCAGCAAACAAGGCCATTAACTACATTCTCTTCTGTGCTTAACTTTCCACAGTGAATGTATGCAGAATGGAACAGCACACTTAAGAAAAAGCTTATTTTTGTGATATTTGTGGATACATGTGTTCACAAAAATCACATTTAAAAATGCACATTCAAACACACTGGAGAGAAACCATTTTCTTGTAATACTTGTGGATATGCATTTTCTCAGAGCTCAACTTTAAAAACACACATGGAAAAACACACTGGGAAGAAAGCATTTTCTTGAAATATCTGTGGACATAAATACTCAATTCAATTTTTAAACTTCCCATGCGAACACACAGAGTCTTGTGCAGTATGTGGATCAGCATTTTCAGAAAGTTCAAATTTAAAAAGACACATAAGAACACACGGAAGAGAAAAACCATTTTCTTGAAAAATATGTGAGGCTGCATTTTAAGTAAATTCAAATCTAGAAATACATATGAGAACACACACTGGAGAGAAACTATATTCTTGTGAAGTATGCAGCTCATCATTTTAACATTCACTTTTAAAAAGACATGAGGACACACACAGGAGAGAAAACATTTTCTTGTAAAATATGTGAAGTTGCATTTTCACTAAACTTCAATCTAGAAATACACATTTGTATACAGACTGGGGAGAAACCATATTCTTGATGTTTGTGGATGTTCATTACCAACCTTCATATAAAGGCTTGCTCAAAATATTTCTGTGAGCGCCTAAAAGTTCTTTAAGCAAGTAAATTGTTAGTTCTTCAGAGGTCTTGTTAAGGCGGAAACTGTTGGAAGATACTGACATCCTGTTTTTAGAGCCCAGCATGTAGATCTCTTTTTTGAAACAGTTTCCAAAGATGACTGGTGTTCTCTCACCAACCTGATGTTATCACAGATGATGTCAAGTACTCACTGCCAAAGAGGCGCATATTCTCAGTATTTATTAAGATTAGAAGGGTCAGAAATATCGGGAACTTTTCTCTCCAGAATTGCTATACACTTTCCTGGCTCTCTCATTCATCAGAAAATATATTCTTATCTCTGATAAGAATCAAAGGTTTGGGAGCTGGTTTTTGGAAGCAAGGGTTTGACAAGTAATGTGTATTTCCCCCCACTTTATGGCACCATGGTTAGGGCAAGGGTGGTCAAATTCCTTTTTATATTGTCCATCTCTCTCGTTCATCAGAAGATATATTCTTATAAAGATCAAAGTTTTGGGAGCCGGATTTGAAAGCAGGATGAAAGTTGGGGCAAAGATCAGAAAAGAGGCTAGAACATGTACTTGAAAAACACTATTGTAGTGGTTCTAAAGTTAAATTCTAATAGATTTCTTTATTTTATTAAACTATTTTTTAAAAATGATAGCAAAGTTGAAATTTTTCCTTTAAACTTATACATAAAAAATGTTCCTATTTAAGAAGACAATCAGTGATGTGCCATACGTGATACATGCTTACGCGATCATGTATTTTTATACATGACTGACGAGGCAGATTTTTTTTCCCATAGTAGGTTGCCATTTCTTTCTGCGATAGACCAATTGCCATCCAAGGCTATAAAACCCAGTCTGTCCTGTTATTTACCCATAGCTGGGGGGAGAAGAAGATTCATACCTTTCCCAAGGGTATTAAAGCACATAAGTGAATGTAATTGATTCAAAGAATGTAATGGATTAAGAAGACAAGGATATTTTAATAATGTTTCTGACAATGGCTAAACCAATTGTTATAAATTGAGAGAAAATATGAATTTTTAATTGCAAAATAATATTATTATATTTTAGATGGGATATTTTTGTTTTAAATTCCGTTCTAAAGACAATTTGATTATCTCCCTTTTTCTGTTTAAATTGAAAGAAAAATAACGCTTGAAAAACTGAAATCTTTTTTCTTCATTCTCTCACGTGACATTGTCGTTTGGAAAACAAACAAGACGAACGAAAAGTAAGTGTTTGTAAGTGACTGTTAACAAGTGTTAATGTCTGCTTCATTTATCTCTTTTCGCTACAATAATATTACGATATTGTAAAAAAAATTTTAATGAATTTTTCGTGTATATTTGTTTTCAATATTTTTAAGCAACACCATACGTTTTTTTCTTTCATTTTTTATTAAATATTTATGTATTTTTTGGCTTTTCCCTTCTTCTTTTTTTTTTATAAAAATTTTTTCTTAATAATTTAATTGTTAATTCGAGTTCAGCATGTACATTTGCACGGATATTGAAAATTTGGGAAAAATTTTAAGGGATATTAGCGCACGAGTAACAAAAAAACCAATATTTACCAAAAAAGCTTTTCTTTTTAATTAATTTATTTAAAATTTTTAATCTTTCTTTTTAGTTTTAATAATTATGTCTTTGTATTTTTTTTACCCAATCTCACGCTGCTAACTATCGTCATTTAATAATACAAGTTCGTTAATTCAAAAAGACTTCAATTATTTTTGTATTACCAACGGTAACTCATTTTTTTTTTTTTTTTTTTTTTTAAGTTCATATTTAAAAAAAAAAATTAATTAATTAAATAGCCAAAGTTTGTGTTTGGGAGTTTTTTGTTAGTTTCTGTCAAATTGGATTCCTATATACGAATTCTTTCTTTATCCAACACTAAAACAGACAGTATTTTTTTTATAAACAAAAAAAAAAAAAAAAAAAAAAAAAACGAACCATAACAAACCCCAAATTACGTATGATGCCGACAAAAACAGTTGTTACGCGATATCGTTTTTTTAATAATCATAAAAAATAAATTTAATAATCATAAAAAGTAAATTTAACAATCATAAAAAAATAAACTTAAAAACTAAACATTGAAAAGTAAACGGTCAGGAATTAAAATTTTTCCAAAAATCGTTGAAAAATAAATTTTTCCATTTTTTTTTTTTTTTTTTTTTTTTTTTTTTTTTTGTATTGTTTGTTTTTTATTCAGTCAACATGTTGCTGCAAATGTCACTATCAACAGAACTGTCCAACAACAGAATTGACAAAGTTAGCAATAATAATAAAAAGGACAGGACAAAAAATAAAGCAAACAAACAATATATGCAAAGCAAATTAACAATAAGGTAAAGCAACTAATAAAAAGTTCACAAACTAAGAATTGAGGTTGACACACAAAAGTAAGTTTGAACAAGTGAACATAGCATTCTGACTTCAATGCAAGACAAACCAGGACTGAGCCAGATGAAACTGAGAACCAGCTGTTTTTATTGGCTCAGAAAAAATGCCAGCATGCATTTGTGTTCTTTTGTCTATAAATTCGGTAGGGACAAGTGATTGGAATCAACATTGACCAAAGTTTGTTTAAAAAATTAGTACATTTTTGTTATAGTGAATTATACTTTGTTATATGCTCCCATAAGTTTATATTTTTAACTTATGCAGAAGCTACACATCAAAGTGACAAACATAACCAAGCTGTTGTCAATGAATTTCAACATTTTCATGAGGATTTTGAGTGTGTTATCACCTTACATGGTATAAATCTGATTATTCTCAAGCAACACATTCATTTGATTACTGACAATCTATACAGGATTGCTAACTGTGGAGCAACATGAAACTTTGCAAACACATTTTTTACATGTTTAAAAAACCCTTGCAGGGCCAGTGCATACTATGCCCACCCCCAACTGGGTGGGCCCAAGCCTGATTGGGAGCCCTGGGCAGTGCTTTGTGACACTTGCTACCTTATCAACATTTGCTTTTTTTCTACCTACATTTATAGATGTTACAAATCAAATTAAACATCACTGACTATTAAAGGATGAAAATATTTTGCGGATTTTCCCATCATTCCGGGTTGGGTTTTTTTTTTTTTTTTTGTTCAAATTTGTAAAATATTGGTTTTAAAAATCTTCTAAAGTTCATCTAATTATTGGTTTTTTATAAAATTTCAGGAGTTTATATAAAAGAGAATATATATATATATATATAATAAAAAGGCTTAAACACTAATATTCCATGGTCATAATTCATTCCATTGGAATCGTAAATACAATCCAATTCATCAGACCTACAAATTCAAAAAGAAAACAGAAAAAACAACTCCGGAAATAAAAATAGAATTTAGAGAGAGTGTAAGTATGAGAGTGTGGAACGAATGTTAGAGCTAAAGAGAGGGGTAACAGACAAGAGAAGGTGGGAGATTAAAACTTAACAGAGAGAAGTTTCAGAGAGGTGAGTTGAAGACGGTTTAAGTGAGAGAAATATGAATGTTGCGGATGTCTAATACATTAAAGATGTAACCAGAAAGGATACATTTTGTGGTGACATACACATATATATATATATATATGTGTGTGTATGTATGTATATATATATATATATATATATATATATATAGTTGTTGGCAGAACTTGTTGCCAAGTATTTTGTGGACTGCTCTTCTCTAATCGGTTCTTTAGATGTTGGAAGGCATGAAAGCTGTTTCAGGTGGTCCATAGGTCACCACTCCATAGGACACACACTTCAGCTGACACCATCCACTATGGCAAACCAGGGCTTGACAGGCATGATAACAGCTTGCATCGAGCTGCTGACTTATTCTTGTACATAGAACGTCGCCTTGATTGCCTACCTGATGGGCACTGGATCATGCTTAGTCTGATCCTTTCCCTGAATCTTTACCACCATTGCTGACTCTACCAAGTGACAGATCTCCCATTGGCATTGCATTCAGGTCCCTTGTGATGCAGAAGCTCCACTGCTACAACACACTATATACACTACACATTATATATATTTAGAAGCTCAAAAAAATATTAATGCTTTTTTTAAATATAGGTAAATAAAAACACTAGACAAATTAAGAAACAATAGATAAATAAACAAACACAAATATCGAAAAGTTTGTTCACTTTAGAAACAGCAGAAACAAAAAATGAATATATATATAATATATATATATATATATATATTGGGATTTAAGCATAAAATAGTTGAAGATGAAGTCCTTATTTAAATTTATGTATTTATTTAAAAATATGACCGCACCAATGACCTACATCACACAATGCAAAAAGAAATTGATAAAATGAAGAAATCTGATAAGATAATTTTCAAAGTGGATAAGACTGGTTTATTTTGTTTTACAGCATATCAACATCAATGGGTTATTTAATGCCAAGAACATTTTTAGGATAGATTCATATGAATAGAATATGTATTTTTTGGCTTAGATTGGTTTGGCTTATTTTGTTTTACGGCATATCAACATCAATGGGTTATTTAATGCCAAGAACATTTTTAGGATAGATTCATATGAATAGAATATGTATTTTTTGGCTTAGATTGGTTTGGCTTATTTTGTTTAATGGCATATCAATCTCAATGGGTTATTTACTGCCGACAAAATATTTTATTGCTGGTAATATTTTTTTTTGTCAAAAATCTGTTTCTGGTAATATATTTCCTTCAAAATTGTATTGCTGGCAATATTTTTTTTCAAAAAAGCATTGCTGGTAATAGTTAACTATTTGCCCATAGCTGGGACCCTAACAAGTACTACCATGCTGGGTCAGGGTGGACCTGGGAACACCAGCAGTTAAGAGGTGGTTCCACACTCCTCAAAACCTCCTGATCAGAGGCCATTCTGCTGGACCCAGGATGTGGATGTAGTTTAACGTTTTACCCAGGACAACACTATTACATAGAAGCAGAATTATACCACAAAGTCATCAATACTGAAGTCAGTAAATTTTACGAAATAGTTTTTTTCCCAGTTGTCATTTGCTATCAACCATGATGCCAAAACAATAGCGACTGAGCTGAAAATAGATGATTACACAAACAACAGGCATTCGTTATGAATAAAGGCCACAAGGAAAATTTCCAAAATAACCCACAATACCAACTGCTCTGTCCATCCAAAAATAACATTGGTATTATCAGCAAAACTATTATGGAAAGAGCGTGCAAGTATACTAAAAAGGATTTAGGTATCAACCAGTGGCAAAATACAGCTGAATCTATTGAATGGTTCATTAATTTAAGAAACAAATATGAATGCACATTTTTGCCATTTCATATCTGTGATTTCAACCCATCTATTATGGAAGATCTACTGATGGCCACTATTAACTCAACAAAGAACGACTTCCATATTTCTGTCCAAGGAGTAAATATAATAAGAGAGGCACAGAAACTGATATTATACCACGATGGAAGTCTGTGGACTAAAAGAAATAACCCAGACTTCTGCTTATCCATGGGAGCACATGATTCTGTGGAAACATGTGAACTTGTTGGGATATTGTTACTATGGAGACTCAGATTTATCTCTGACATAAAAACAATGGTATATACAGAGATGGCAGGACAATTCTCCTTTGTAAACTGAGAACAAGATAAACGAACTGGATGAGAAAGCACCTAACTAAATTCTTTAAGAATAATAAACTGAATATTACCAGCAATAGTAACGCTAAAGTGAACAATTTCCTATACGTTACATTAGACCTGAGTAAGAGCTTGTATAAATCATACACTAAGGATTCATCACTAACACAGGTACGTCAACGGAAGATCGAATCGCCAGAAAATGATCCTTGACAATTTACACAAATCAGTACAACTCCAGTAACAAAGAAATATTTGACGATAGTAAAACTAGATATACAAAAGTGCTAGAATACAGCAACCCTAAAGTGAAATTAGAGAATGTAGAAAGAAAAACAATAAAGATAAAAGAAGCTAAAATAACACAAATATAACATCATATGGTTTAACTCACCTTGCGTCCAAATGTTTGGTGGTTCAAACTAATGTAGATAGAATTTTTCTAAATTTCATTCACAAGAACTTTGGTCATTCTCCAACATTAAAAAAAGATTTTCAACAAAAATAATATTAAGGTAAGGTATAGCTGTATGAAAAACATCAATAATTATATATTGCAACATAATAATATATTAAGCAAGAACACAAAGAAAATACTAAATAATAATCCAACTAAAAGTCAATGCAACTGCTGTAAAAACGTAACCTGCCCACTAAATGGTTAGTGCATGACTGAAGGCATAATCTACAGAGCTAGAATCAGTTCCAACAATGATGTTAAATATTCAACCAAGAACAACTGGAAATTACATTTTTACCATCACCAAATGACGCTGAACAATATTAAATACAAAAGCTGCACAACACTTTCAAAGTATTTTTGATGATTAAAAAACAACTATAAGAATCTCTTCATTAGCCAGGAGATAATCACAAAAGCTAAACCATACTATGTAAAAGGAAAAAGATGTAACTTGTGTTTGTTAGAGAAGCTTATTATATTAAAACACTTAACCCTAAATTGCTGAACAGGAGAACTGAGATGATGGCCTCATGTATACATAAAAACAAACACCTGCTCAATTAAAATAGATTTCAAAATAGATTTTACAAATCCTAATATACTATGTAAGACCTATTAATATTCATAGAACTCATTGTTAATAGCACTTTTTATATATCTATACACATATATAATTCCATATTATAGATTGTACTTGATTAATCTATGATGCATGTAGATGTAATTTCACCTTAGTAAGTATACGGCTAAATTCCAAATGCATTAAATATATCGTCTTAACCTATAATTATGTTAACATCATGGGAGCTGAGTTTATTCCATAAGACATTACTTTAAATATACATTATAAAGACGGTTTTATACCCCTTGATACATAGCGTGTTTACTTAAATTCAAATTTTTTAATTTTTCATCTTTCTTACTTAAGAATTTGAATGATATAATTAATTTATAATATTACAGGCAACAATAATAAAATAAACACATGGCACAGTGGATAAAGGCATTAGTTAGATCCAGTGACAAAAGTGTGAGTTCCATACCTGGTTAAGGCGTTGGAGGACTTGGAGAGGGTAATTAACAGGAGATAGCTGATAACTGACATCCATTAGACATGGCATGTGGAATTAGAATAGTCTACCCCAGTGAGCAAAATAAAGGATTCAGTTTGACATTCCAACTACCTGAAGAAGGCCAGAGCATACAACGGCCAAAACATTGTGATAAATAGGGCAACAAAGATGAAGACAATAGTCTGAATAATGTAAATAGTAAACAAAATCTTAACACACAATTTTAAATCAAGAATGGAAATTTCATAATTTCATAATGCTCTAATCGTTAGTGGGTATTTTGCACCTGAAGATTGCATATTTGCATGAGACTCCGAGTCATGCTATTGACATGTTACATTATGTATATTCACACACACACACACACACACACATATATATATAGTCAAACCTAGTGAACCAGACAAACCTACCCAGGTTTCACCTAAGCGTATCGTCAGGGAAAGCTGGCTAAAGAGAAACGGCATATTTATAGGCAACAATCTGCTCTACGGTTGTATTGAGCTCTTTTTAGTTAGTTGTTTACTCATGTTGGTTTTTTTTTCTTTGGGCTATGAACCTGTATCTGTGCGATATTTTTGACAGACTTTCATGTTCCTGGCTCTTTCTTTTTTTAAAACCTTTTTTTCCTTCGAGATTGATTTGATTATTGGCAAATCAAAAATTCGAAGGTTTTTCGAGACTAGTATAGTTACCTATATATATATATATGTATGTGTAATTAGTGTTTCCTCAAAATTTTAGAGAATTTTCATTTCATGCGAATACAATTTCCTTTTTTAATTTGATGATTTTTCATTGTGTATTGAGGCATACAATTTTGAAGTTTACACTTTTTAAAGATAAATCTTTGAAAAATAAACACTGTAAAAAATGGAAAATTGCAACTTAAAGGAAAAGTCCATACAGATACTTTAGTCTGGAAATTTTAAAAATAAAATAAAATATGCACCCCCTTTTTTAACACTTTTTACAATGTATATTCTAGGACTTTGTAACCAAAAAAAATTTTCTTTGCTTTGCTCATGCTAAATCTCGAAAAAACACTGTATAAAATCCACTATTTTTATCCATAATGTTGAATATATTAAAATTATTTAATGTTTTAACAAGAAAAATCTCAAGTTGATGTTAAAAATTGTTGATTTATTTATGATGGAATGATCTATTGTGACATGTCTCTAATTTGTATTTACATTGTATTTATGTTCAATTTTTCTAGTTAATTGTTCACATATAATGCATATAATCCATTATTGTACATAATTAGGTCAGAATAAAATTTGTATTTTATATGAATACTACCTTATGAAAATTGAAATGTGGTAGAGTGGGGGACCATGTATCATAGTTTCAGAGGGGGTCCCATAAGTTCCTTGCACTGGCCCTGGACATTTGGCAAATGGAAATAATGACAATGGAACAAATTTTTGCTTTCATTGTAAAATAAACATTGCTCAGTTATGCATTTCACTGTGAAATCTGCTGAAAACCTCTGATTAATATTGTGATTATGAGAGAAACCTGTCATAATTATTTTAACAAGAATATTATTCTTTATGTTCTAAATGTATTTATTTAAAACTGTGGAATAATCATCAGAAAATTACTGAAAATAAATTTTATTAAGCTGTTATAGACTAATTTATATTTAAGGGATGGATGAGCATAATTTTTTAAAATATCTTCTTTTTATTCACAGATTATCCCATGTATGTGAGAAAAAAAAGAAAACAAATTTATTTCAAAGGATCAAGCAAATAACATGTGAAAGAGCAATAGTTGTTAATCTGGTCAGATTTTCAAGGATTATTTTCAATATGAAAATTGTTTGGGAAAATTCTGAATGAATGGACATTCCGAAATCTTTACAATTAAGAGATCAGAAATACAAAAAGAAAATATTCTTGTAAAGGTTGTGAATTTGATGACAAAACTAACGGAATGGAAAATGCAGCATTTATTTGTGATATTTGCGGATTTGCATGCTCGCATAATTCGCATTTAAAAGCACACTTCCGAACACACACAGGAGAGAAACCATATTCTTGTGAAGTATGTGGATCAGCATTTTCCCAGAGCTCAAACTTAAAAAGACATGTGAGAACACACACAGGAGAGAAAACCTATTTTTGTAAAATATGTGAAACTCCATTTTCGCTAAATTCAAATCTAAAAATACACATGCGTGTACACACTGGTGAAAAACCATATTCGTGTGATGTCTGTGGCAATTCATATGCATTGAAATCAGCCTTGAAAACACACAAACGGATACACACTGGAGAAAAACCATATTCTTGTGACATTTGTAATTTTGCATGTTCAACAAGTTCAAATTTAAAAATGCATATGCGAAAACATACAGGAGAGAAACCCTATCCTTGTGATATTTGTGGATCAGCGTTTTCAAGTAACTCTCATTTAAAAAGACATATTCAAATACACACAAGAGAGAAACTATATTATTGCAGTGTTTGTTGCTATGCATGTTTGAATAGTTTAGATTTAAAATCACACAAATTAAGTCATTTTTCAGAATAAGCATACTTTTTTTATATTTGTGGTTTATAATTTAAGGTCACATTATGAAAGGCTTGTACTATGAGTATAAATATTTATATACAATGTTTGTACATTAGAGATTTCAGCTGTTGGGATTAACTTTTAGTATCCCACAATGGATTTCTCTTATAGTAATTATATGGTACAGATATGAAGAAATTTTATAAAAAGACCGTTCATTAAAATAAGAATGACTTTCACATCTGTTGATGGAATTTTATGAATCTTTGAGGAAAAAAGATTCCATGATGTGGCTATCCACAAATAAATCAGTATAACATTAATGGTATTATTATTAGGTTGGTGCAAAAATAATGTCGTTTTCTCACATGTGAGAAAACGACATTATTTTTGCACCAACCTAATACTTTGATTATGGTACCACTCATTGTTGCTATCATCACTGAAATTAAGTAATGTTGAGCCTGGTCAGTACCTAGATGGGTGACCACTTGAGAATATAAGCTTTGATATTATATTCACTTATGTCCAAACAATCTTGGAAAAGGTATGAATCCACCTCTTCTCCCCACAATTATATCTTAATTAGTAAGGATTGTATCAGTAAATCATTATCTCATCAAAATTATTACAATCCAAAAATATTTTCTGGCTTTAAATGACCTACTAAAGGTTGATAAGACAAAAAAAAACAAGTATTGTTATTGTTGAAGTTATTAAACTCGCTGGTATGTAAAGATGACACTGAAATATGACTGAGTATTGTGAAATATTTAGTTAATTTTTTGTCAAAATATTTCTAAATGAACTGGCAAAATTCAGGATCATTTTCACTCGGAGAACAATCCATTTTGTCCAGTGATGTATCAGCATCACTGGACAAAATGGATTGTTCTCCGAGTTTTTAATGTAGTGAGTTCCTGGGACCTCCTGGTGATGATTTGAGTGTGTCCCTGGGAAATTCAATAGGTTCCAACTCAAGTTTAATTTTTTGTTAAATATCAGGGCTACAGAATAATGTTTCTGTTTTTTTTTTACCATCATCCACAAAAAACAATTTTAATCATGCCAAATCATTTAAACTGACAGAACAATTTTTTTAATTAATAATTTCAAAACAGACAGTATTTGCACTTAATCGAAGTTCAATTAATAAACAATTATTTTTTTGAGAATTATGGCAGAACAAAAGTTATTTTTCAATTGAATCAATAAACTTAAAACAAAAATTGTATTTAAAGCAATGGTTGGCAAAGTTGAATGAGTTCAGGCATATCAAATAAATTAAAAAAAAAAAACAAATCTCGTAATGCAATATTGATGTCTATTTCATGCTACCCACATATCGTACCACCGCATGAAAAAAGGAAAGACCAAGTAAAAGAAAGAAAGAACTAGTAAAAAGTATTTGTAAGAATAACATCAAAGGATTAATGCTGTGTTTATTATTTAAAACTACAAAAAATATATTTGCCTCCTTACAGTCTGTACCAACCCATAAAGGAAAATTTCTTTTGTCTGAAGACATTTTTTTGAGCCCTGTTAAATGTTATTTGAATAGTGAACTAAATGTTAACTACAAATGTTTCCACTTCTTAGTTGAAACATTTTGCACTCATAGTTTTAAAACGTACATTAACAACAAAAATACTAAATGTTTAAAAAAATGTTTAAAAAAATAAAATTTCTATGTATTAGGTTGGTGCAAAAGTAATGACGTAATAATGTCGTTTTTTGACGTATTTTTAAACGTCAAAAAACGACATTATCACGTCATTATTTTTGCACCAACCTAATATTAGGTTGGTGCAAAAATAATGACGTAATAATGTCGTTTTTTGACGTATTTTTTAACGTCAAAAAACGACATTATTACGTCATTATTTTTGCACCAACCTAATACTAATTACCATCAATATTTAGTTCATTTGACAAATGATTGACGTTCAGTTATGGTAAGAATATATTAGTTACATTTTAAATTAAATTGATGTCATTGTCTACTTAGTATTGACAAATAACAAATTCCTTTTACTGTGTTGTAACTGTTATGAATTGATTTTGTGCAATGTATCACTTTTCATGGGAAACTTTAGTTGTGTCCCTGGGATGCAAAGATGGAAAATTTACTGTGTTCTTTAAGATTTTTTAATGCATCAGCTATCAATATCTCTGTTGTCATATTGTTATGGTTGATAAAAAAAAAGTCCAGAAAATGTTATTCAAATGTTGTAAGGTTGCCTCTCTGTGTCTTTTCTATAAATACTTTCATGGTAATTATATGAATGAACTCTTCACTATGGTGCCTAGAGTCTTTGAATTGAAGCACAGCACTAGACTGGCATTGAGATCACATCAATTTACAGATGTAGCTGTAAATTCTATGCAAATAGTTTTTCTCACACTTCTTGCTTGTGGAACTCCCCTCTGGCTCCATGCTTTCCAACCAACTTTAATCTGCAAAAATTTAAATGCAATATCAATCGCTATCTACTGTCCAACTGATTACTCTCTTCTCTTTCTGCTCATCATTAATGTTTCTGTTCCTAATTCTTCCACACCCTGTAACCCCTTGTGTTTTAGTGGCATTACTGCCTTGCTTGGGGTGATTCTGATTAAAAAAAAATTAAAAAAATGCAGGGGCAAATCATTCTCCTTGTTTAAAGAGCACAAGAAGATCTAAGGTGGCTGGTTTAACATGATGTATACGTACTGTGTTTTTATTTTCAGGCAGAGTTAGGTGGTATGGGAAGGTATCATAAGAGCAGAGTATGCGATGCTGAGAGTTAAATGTTTTTCCCATCAGTGCAGACTGGAAAATGTCATTTGTTGCAGTGTTTTAGGACTAGGAGAGTTAAACTGTTAGAATTTACACCCTATAGTATCATAATTAATTCTGATTCCAACATGAGCACATTGTGAAAACTTGGAGCAAGACTTTTTTGAGTTAGGTTGCATTTGAAGATGAGTATTATACACTTTCAACAGGCATGTGCAAGGTCTTACAACAGATAAATAATCTCAAAGCATTTCTAAACAGCCCTGTTTCATCCACCCTACAATCCTGAACTTGTACACTTAGATTTTCATCTATTTGGGAGCATGATGGAAGCACTTGATCAGGGGTTCTCCAATTACCAGAACTCTTTTTTCCAGCTGAAATCCCAGAATCATCATAAAATACAACTTTAATTTTTCTGAAAAAATTTTAAAATCAAAATGTTACTTATAACTTTATTATTTGGAGTTGTATAATGTCTCATGGGCTGACAGGAATTTCCTCTTCCTACTATTAAGCATCGGAAGACGTCATGGTTTGGCCACATAACATGGCATAACAACCTCTGCGAGATACTGTTAAAGATGGCAATGCAAGAGCTGGTCAGACATGTCAATGCCAGAACTCCTGAGAGCCACTTTCAACAGATCATCCTGAAGGACGTTTTCTGTTTCTTCTGTGCTTAGGTCCCCACAACGATTGAAGCAGTCAAGGGACTGATGATGATGCGTATAATAAAAAAAGCCATTAAAATGTTAAAAAATTTAAAAAAGCTAAAACATTAAAATTTTAAAAATGAATAAACTCAAAGCAATTTTTATATCTGTTGTCCGGGGATGTAACAGTAAGAGATAGATCAAGTATCGACCATCATAAAGACTGAAAAATAAAATTGACAAAGATTATTGTTTAAGGTTGATGGACATGTATGTCTTAATTAGATTTGTTTTTTTTACGAATTGGTCAAACCCAAACTCAAACAAAACATTGTTTTCAATCATTATGAGTCTACCGATTGAATAGAATTTTATTATAAACAATTGTCTTGTAAATGGAATTTTTAAAGCATTCTGAATGTAAAAATAAAGAAAAAAGTGTACAAGACAAAAAGAAACACTACCTGCCAAAAAAAAACGTGAAGTTTTGTTGAAATCGGTTGAAAAATGTAGGAAATCCGATCCCAAATATAAACGAACACACACACTCACAAACAACCTGGGTTTTATAATAAGTATAACTCGATATGAGTTGTCCCCCTTTCATTAATGCCTCTTAATCGTGTTTTCAAATTGATTTTGTGCAAAAACAATTGTGTTTTTCCAATTTTTGGCGCTGTTAGAACCACCGCAAGGTAATTTTACGTAGTCCTGTGAAGTTTTGTTGAAATCGGTTGAAAAATGTAGGAAATCCGATCCAATATATAAACGTACAGACAGACACACACACACATGCACACAATCTGCGTTTTATAATAAGTAAGATCTTTATGAAAATAATATATTACCTTTGATTTAAATTTTTTGCTTAAATTACCTTGAATAATTTTACATGGCAATTTACTTATTAATTTTCATGCTCAGAGTAACTTTTGTATTTTAAGAAATGTTCTCCATGATTGCATTCATTTTTGTATGTAAAGAATATTAGGGTAGTCCAACTATTCACAATCAAAAAACATTTTGAAGTCTTTCTCAAAGATGTGACTAAATTTTCCATGTTTTTTAAATCCACTCTTGTATTTTCAATTTGGTTTATGATGAAAAGAAAGCATAATCTATAAATGTTGATTGTTAAGGGCTCATTTTATTTAACTAAGATTTGACAGAAAAAATATTTTCTTGCTTTGTTTATTAAATCAAAAATAGTTTTTGCAATTAGCTCCTAATGTTTTTTCACGTTTAAAGATAAATAATAGAAATATCTAAATTCAACCTTCATTTTTCATTTGGGTTTTATAATATATATATATATATATATATATATATATATATATATATATATATATATAATTTTATTGCTTTGTTTATCAGAGCAAACCTATTTCTTACAATTAGATCCTAATTTTTTTCCCATATTTAGTGATAAATAATACAAATATCTAAATTCAAGTCCTTCAATGTTCATTTTTCATTTATGTCTCATTTTTTGCCAGTTGAAAAGAAATGGTTAGGTTTTGTTTACTTCTTTTTATTAAAACGCCCAACACTGTTGGTGATAATTACTGTATTTTCATGTGTATAATTCAAGAATTTTTGAATGAAAATTAAAGGCAATATAGTGGGGTTCTATTATACACAAGTACACATTTTTAGAATTTTTACCCAGCTTAAAAAATCTTTTATTTGAAACGGGACAATTGCAAAATCACTCAGCACAATGGATAATAAAACATACAGTAGGTAGGTGTTGATAACAATTGCTTAAAACAGCTTAAAAAATTTCTTATTTAAAACAGGACAATTGCAAAATCACTCAGCACAATAGATAATAAAACATAGGGTAGGTAGGTGTTGATAACAATTGTTTACAAAAAGTATTTGAGATGTCGGCCATATTTGTTCTTTGGTAACTGGCATAACTGAGTATCTTTTGTCTCAAAGACAGGAAATTCCCCAAATGGATTAAAAGTA
Organism: Acanthosepion lycidas; assembly: GCA_963932145.1. NCBI lineage: Eukaryota > Metazoa > Mollusca > Cephalopoda > Sepiida > Sepiidae > Acanthosepion > Acanthosepion lycidas. The sequence goes on along the minus strand of OZ010575.1, from coordinate 104,917,163 downwards.
ATAATAAAGAGACTACACAAGATCAGTCATGTTTTGATAGCATTCATGTTACCACAAAGGCCTAACTATTGTACAAATTATGTACTTTTTTTATTTTTTTTATCCGCTTGAAAAATGGAGCGATAATTCTGATCCTTTCATATTACTCCATTTGTTGACAAAGTATCCAGTTTGAAAAGATCAAAGAAATTGAGAAAAATAAAACAATACAAAATAGATACATAAACACAGTATATATTGGTACTTGTAATTCTAAATCACAAAATATTACAACAATTTTTGTAGATGTGTCATTGAAATTGGAATGGATAATATGATACAAATTTTCAAAAAAAAAACTTTACATAGGAATAGCTGTACTACAGGATAGTATCATGCTTGAGTTGCATTATACACAAGAAAATACAGTAAGAATTTCTTTTAAAGAAATCAGTTGCTTTTAGGATGAATATCATAGAATTTTAATTAAAAATTTTGAACCATCCCAAAATACTTAACCAGTCATCAGGGCCAGTACAAAGGTTTCATACTCCTCGAATCTATAATGCAGTTCCCAATCTATGATATGGGGGACATCTTGAATTTCATAAAGTAGTATTCATATAAAATATGAATTTTATTGTAACCTAATTATGTGCAGTAATGGATCATATGCAATATAAGTGAAGAATTCAAGTAGAAAAATTGAAAATAAATATAATGTATCTTAATAAAAATTAAAGACATGTCATAATAGATTATTCCATCTTAAGTAAATTGACAATGTTTTGCAACAATTTTTAGCATCAACTTCCGTTCTAAAGACAATTTGATTATCTCTCTTTTTCTGTTTAAATTGAAAGAAAAATAACGCTTGAAAAACTGAAATCTCTTTTTTTTTTTTTTTTTCTTCATTCTCTCACATGACACATTAATGTTAAAACATTAAATAATTTGAATACATTTAACACTATGGATAAAAAAAATAGTGGATTTTATTGTGTTTTTTTGAGACTTAGCATGAGAAAAACAAATTCATGGATTTTCACACAAAAAAAAGACCCCAGAATGATGTCAAAATCCACAAAAATCTTTCATCTTTTAATAGTTATGTTTTGTTTGATTTGTAATCTATATAAATGTAGGTAGAAAAAAAAACAAACAAATATTGATAAGATAGCAGGGGTCACAAAGCACTGCCCAGGTCCTCCAATCAGATTTTGCAGCATAGGGTCATGGTGTATGGGGTAGTATGCACTGGCCATGCAAGTCATCCTAGCATAATGAGATGATGTCAGTCTTGAGCCATGTCCAACGATGAGATGAACAAAAGGCTATTCACACACATGGCCAAGAAAATTGCCAAGAAGCTTCTACAAAGTGTGCATATGTATGCTCTCGTTCAAAGGTGGAATAAATACCACAATTAAGAAGAAAGGAAACTTAGTTCGGTACCAAGTCATAAATCTAGAACTTTGTGTTTACTTAGGTATACTTTGTGTGCTTCTATTATTAAATCTAACATAAAAAACTGTCATTTGCTTTTTAACCAAACTTTGTCATTACTAAAAGCTATAATAAATTATCATAGTTACTAAAATATAATCTGAGCTTTAATATGAAGGGAAAGATTAACTGAATTCATTTACATGATGAATTAGCATGAATTTTAAAAATATTTTCTTATTCACAGATTAACCTGTGCGAATGAAAAAACAAATTTACTTCAATGGACGAAAGAAATATCACTTGAGATCTTATTAATACCCAATGTGACTTTTATTTAAAATTTGTTCAGATTTTCAAGGATTACTATCAAGGTGAAATGTTTTAGAAATTGAACAATTTAAAATCTTTATACTTGTAAAGTTACAAATGCAAAAGGAATAAAATTGTATTCCCGTGAAAGATTAAATTTGAATTTTACATTTGATGACAAAATAGCACAATGGAAAAACACAGTACAGAAAAGACTGCATATTGTTGTGACATTTTTGGATATGCATGTTACCAAAAGTCACATTTAAAAGCACACATTCAAACACACAGAAGAGAGAAACCATATTCTTGTAATATTTGTGGACATGCATGCTCACAGTGTTCAAGTTTAAAACTATTCATGTAAACACACACTGGATATAAGCCATATTCTTGTAGTATATGTGGATGTGCATTTTCTTAGAGTTCATTTTTAAAAATTCACATGGAAAAACACACTGGAGTAAAACCATTTTCTTGTAATATGTGTGGACATTCATGCTCACGGGGTTCAATTTTAAAATTGCACATGCGAAGAGAGAGAGAGAAGCCATTTCTTGCGATATATGTGGACATGCATGCTCATGAGACTCAACTTTACAATTATGTATATGAACACACACTGGGGAGAAACCATATTCTTGTGAAGTATACAGATCAGCATTTTCACAGAGTTCAAATTTAAAGAGATGCATGATAACACACACAGGAGAGAAACCATTTTCTTGTAAAGTATGTGACGTTTTCACTAAATTCAAATTTAGAAATATGTGAACATACACTTAGGACAAACCATGTTCATGCGATTTTTGTAGATGGTCATACTCTCTCAAATTCACTTTAAAAACACACAAACGGATACACACTGGAGAAAAACTATATTCTTGTGAGATTTTTAATTTTGTATGTTCAATGAGTTTGAATTTAAAAATGCATATGTGAAAACATACAGGAGAGAAACCCTACTGTGATATTTGTGAGTCAGTATTTTCAAGTAACTCGCATTTGAAAAGGCATATTCAAAGACACACCGAAAAGGAACCATATTATTGCAACATTTATGGATATACATGTTTAAATTGTCCAGTTTTAGAATTGCACAAACTGACTCATTTTACAGAATAAACATTTTTTTTAAATTGTTTTTATAATTTCATATCATGAAAATCCTTTATAAATTAAGAACATTGTTAGCAAAATATAAAATGTTCAGGATACTTATCAAAGACCAAGTGTGTGATGTTGCAATTGTTAGGATCCGTGTATACAACATTAAAAATAAATATACTATATTATTTGTAGTGATCTTTGTAACTTTTTTATCTGAGTAGATGTAGTAGTAATGAAAATATAAAATAACATTGATTTTTATATATCTAGATGTGTGTTTAAAAACATCAAATAAATAGATAATTTGAGTATTAAAGGACTTTGAAAGTATTTTCAATATATTTCTCTTTCTCAGGCTGGAATTAGGGGCTAGAAATTTTAAGAGCTCTTAAGAGTCTGTGATTACTCTGGATTTTAATGTTGTGATGAGAGTAGACGTGTACACTTCTACTAATATCACAATAATAAAACAAATATACAGGGTGTCCCCCACAAAATTAGCATAATTTAAAATGTGAATATCTGCCTGGGACATGCAGTTACTCAAACAAAATTAAATTGACTTCATGCTGATAAAAGATATATTTATCAACATTAAAACAAGATAGTCAAAGGATGTAGATTTTATAATTAATAACAACGCTTCACAAATGTTCAATATGTGCATCATCTGTGACATGACACACATCAAGTTAGTAGTCCAGCTCCTGCCAAAACCTGTAGGAAGATCAGGGATATAGATGTGTCTTTTCATATAGCCCCATAGAAAAAAATCAAAAGGTGTCAAGTCAGGTGAACATTACAGTATTTACATTATGTGGACTATTGTCCTCATCTTTGTTGCCATATTTATCACAACGTTTCGGTCATTGTACACTCCAGCCTTCTTCAGGTGGTTGGAATTTCAAACTGAACCTTTCGATACAGTTCACAATGGAGAAAGAGAGTAACAACACACTCCCATTCCTGGATGTACTAATATCTCGAACAGAGCATGGGTTCAAGACATCCGTATACCGTAAACCAACATTCACCAGACAGTACCTCAATTTCAACTCCCACCATCCATACAGTGTAAAGAAAGGGATCGTCCGTTGCTTACAACACCGAGCAAAAGTCATAAGTGGCAACCCAGAGATGTTAGATAAAGAATTGGTCAGTATAAGTAGTACCCTACAACGTAACAACTAACCTGGGTACATGGCAGCAGCCCCCAAAAACTGGGATAGGCGGGTACAAGAGGAGGAGGAGGACAACAATACTCAAAAAACAGTCTGCCTACCTTATGTGAAGGGGTTATCAGAGAAACTACAAAGGATCTGCGGTCCATATAACATCAGGACAACCTTCAAGAGCTTGACAACACTTTGCAGATATCTCTCTCGAATGAGACCCCCTATACAGGAGAACATGACTAAAGACTGTGTGTACGCTATCCCGTGCAGCTGCGGAAAGGAATATAAAGGAGAGACAGGCCGCCCCCTCAAGGTAAGGCTTCAAGAACACCAGAAAGCTGTAACATGAGGGGAAGTAGAAAAATCCTGCGTGGCTGACCATATATGGAGAGAGAAGGGAGATCACCGTCCCCTGTGGGATCATGTTGAGATCATAGATAGGGAACACCATTGGAAAATTCGTAAACTTAAGGAATCAGCAAATATGCTAGGCCACAAAAATCTCCTGAGCCGACCAAGAATAGAAATAAATACAATATGGGAACCAGTAATAAGGAGTGCCAGAGAAAAGCAATGATAACAAAGTTGCAATATGAGCTCAGGTAAAAACATGCAATGATAACAGCAAAATTGCAATATGAGCACTGGTAAAAATGGCTGCAGAAAACATTAGGTTTATAATACACAGAAATTCAAACACATGGCACAGTGGATAAAGGCGTTGGTTAGATCCAGTGACAGACCCAAAGAGTGTGAGTTCAATACCTGGTTAAGGGAGTGGAGGACTTTCAGAGGGAAAATTAGCAGGAGATAACTGATAACTGACATCCATTAAAACATGGCACATGGAACTAGAACAGTCTACCTCAGTGATTGAAATAAAGGGTTCAGTTCGAAATTCCAACCACCTGAAGAAACGTTGTGATAAATATAGCAACAAAGATGAGGACAATAGTCCGCATAATGTAAATATTGTACATAATACCTCATCTCAGAAATATAGACAGACTCAGGTGAACATGGTGGCCATTTCAACAGTGTATTGTCATTATCGTTGGCACACCTGATCCATCTTCCTGTTGGATTATCATTGAGATAAGTCTGCACAGTCAAATTAGGCTTTTACACATTTTGTTAAAATTTGAGATCATTTGAACGAGAATTTGCTATATTATTAGACTACAAATTTATGTCAATTTTGGTGGGGGTGGGGCACCTGTATATGAAGTAAAATAAAATTTATGTGTTTGTGAGAGTGTGTGTGTGTATATATCTATATATAAAATATATATAAATACATATATAGGGTTTATCAAAAAATTTTTTACAAACTTTGGGGCCGGATTCCTCACATCAAAACAAGAACAAAAGTCCATATAAACATATGTCCACAAATCCTTTGTTTTTGAGTTATTAACTTTAAAGATAATTTATGGTAGATAGCACTGTGTTGCCTTGTAGACTAGGTTACATTTATCATTCATGTACATTTGTAGCGAGTCTTCAACGTTTAACATGTATAGTAGTGAGTTAACTAAGAAGTGTTCTGTTTAACAATGGCAGAATATTTTAATCACGAGCAGGCAGATGTGATTTTTACATACGGCCACATGAATGGTAATAGACACAAGGCTGTATCAGACTGTGATTCTAGACTGAAGGCAGCCGAGTCATCCAACCTTTGCTACTGCTTATCATTACGTTGCTGAGACAGGATCCGCAGAACTTTTGCTGATACATTACTACCAATTCACTGTTTGCTTCTTCAGTCTTGTTTATAGATGAAGCAACATTTAGAAGAGATGGAATAATAACTTTACACAACCAAAATTTGTGGGTGGATCGGAATCCCCATGGTACCATACTGGCTAGAAACTAGCATCAGTTTATGATTAATGTGTGGGCTGGAATTGTAGGTAACTGTCTGATTGGTCCACATGTTCTCCCACCATGTCTGACAAGAGCTGTCTACAGGGAATTTATTTGAAACACACTTCCAGACCTGTTAGAGGATGTACCCTTGCTAATATGAAGACACATATGGTTCATGCATGATGGGGATACAGCACATTTTAGTCATATTGTTTGCAATGCACTGGCTGACATCTACCATGAAAGATGGATTGGTAGGGGAGGAACCAGTTTTATGACCTGCACGTTTCCCAGACCTCAATCCTTTGGATTTTTATGCGGGGCCACCTAAAACAATTGGTTTATGCAGCAGATATCAATAATGCAGAGATGCTTCATCAACATGTCATAGAGGGCCTGCAAAACCATTTGTGTGTGAATATTTGAAATGGTCCACCGGGTCTATGCATGTGTAGAAGCGAGCAGAGGACATTTTGAACATTTGGTATGAGTTGCTGTGTTGAGATACAATAATGGCCTTTTGGGCATATGTTTATAAGGGCATTTTACCTTGTTTTGGTGTCAAGAATCCATCCCAAAGTTTGTAAAAGTATTTTTGATACACCCTGCGTGTGTGCATATATATATATATATATATATATATATATATATATATATATATATATATAAATTCATGAATCATTCATACAAAAAAACAAATATAGAGGTTAATGATTTAAATGGCGAGAATACATCATCACAAACAATAAATAAGATACACCAACCCCGAAAAAATGCTATGAGAAATGTGTTATTGTTTTGGAACATTTTTTTGGATTACATCTCTATTTTCATTGTCCTCTTGTTACCGAGAAGTAAAAACAAGAACAAAATCTACTTCCATATCTGATGATGTCTGTAGGAACAGACAAAAGCTTGTAAAAAATTAAAAAGACCTTATGCAACTAAAATTTATAAACAGGGATCATATCATTCATATACAGGTTCGGGGTTGGTGTATCTTATTTATTGTTTGCGATGATGTATTCTCGCCATTTAAATCATTAACCTCTATATTTGTTTTTTGTATGAATGATTCATGAATTTATAAATTATAATTGCACCTTTTAATTGAAATATATATATATATATATATATATATATATATATATATATATATATATATATATTCTTCCAGGGAATATTTTTTGCTTTCATGTGTTGTATTACTGTAAGAAATTTGATTTTGGGTCTGGTAGTTTGCCACAATTGGGGTTGTGGAGTGTTTGTATAAGGCTGTGAAAACTGTATTCCCTGATTCTATTTTGAAAATGTGTTTTAACTCTGATTTATGTCTTATTTGTTGGCTCTTAAATGAAGATTCTAAAAACATGCATCTGATGACATCAATGCTATGGAACAGTTGGATGAAGTGTGCAGTGACAGGAAATTGTTGTTGCTGTCTTTGATGGTTTTTTTATGCTTATTTAACTGAAGACAGAATTCTGTGCCTGTTTTTCCAACATAATTTCCTGTTTTGCATGTGTGACAAAAAAGTAAATATATAAGTTTTGGACTGTCACCATTTAAAGCTAGTGGCCTGAATACTCAGGGTGTGTGAGAATGAAACCTGTTGCCAAATCTGTATATATGTCATCACTGACAGCATTTTCACAGCCCTTGGCAGATGGGTGATCATTTGGGAATACCAGGTGCTGTAAGCTTGGATGTGCAGGTGGTGTAATGGATACTGGCTTAGAATTGTTAAGGAGAGTTCCAATTCCAATTGGATTTGGTATATTCACCTATGTGCAAATACCCTTGGGAAATGTTATGAATCCCCTTCTTATCATCTCACATATGGGTTAATTAGTAAAACTTGTATCACTAAACCATTACTATCTCAAAAATAATTCTTACAGCCTAAAAATATTTACTGGCTTTAAATAACCTGCAATGGTTTGATAAGCTGTAGAAAACAATCAATCAATGAAATATTGATTAGATATTCAGGCATGTCTTTTAAATTTATTTAAATTCTCTGGAATATAAACATATAGAGACTATATTAGCTAGAAAGTGATGGATCAGTTTACATGTTGATTGTAATATAAAATTGACCTCCCACTTTGTATCCACATTATAATTTCCTGTTTGTGTATCAAATTCTGATTAGGTATGAATCAACCTCTTCTCCACCCAGCTATGGATTATTATTTCGCCAACAATCCCCACAAATTTTTACAATCTAAAAATATTTCCTGGCTTTAAATAACTTGAAAAGGGTTGAGAAGCCATAGAAAATCAATCAAATATTGATTGGCTATTCAGGCATATCTTTTAGATTTATTTACATTCTCTGGAATATAAATGTATAGAAATTATCTTGGCCAGAAAGTGAGGGATCAATTCATTTGTTGATTGTTATATAGAATTGATTCCCCACTTTATATCCACATTATAATTTCTTGTTTATCAAATTCTGATAAAGTATGAATCGACCAGTTCTCTCCCCACCCAGCACTGTGTTAATTGGTAAGATCTGTATCACTAAACCATTATTATCTCAAAAAAAAAATTCTTACAATCTAAAAATATTTCCTGGCTTTATATAACCTGAAAAAGTTTGACAAGCTGTAGAAAACCAATCAATTATCATGTTTGGATCAGACATTCCTTCCATCAGGCCAGTCAGGAAAATCGTAATGTTTGAAAGCATATCAAACCTGTCAATCTCTTTGTAAGTGTATTAAAGTATTTTTTTCTCCAATAATATTTTTTCTTTACATCTTGTAATTGGCATCTGACAAAATACAATTTCATTTCTTTGTGATTTGTATTTTTCATGCCATTCACCTGAACAGTTTTATAAAAGTAAAATTGTTCTATAATGTTGTTGTAACCTAGGAAGGGTTACTGAATGAGGAATAACCAAAACGGAGGTTGGAAATGAAATGGTAATCTTTATAGCATCAGCAAGATACAATGCTCGCCAGCGGTGTGAAGTAGGTAAACCACTGCTAGTAGTGGACTACTTAGACAGCAGATGACCCCCACTTACAATAGTGTCCAACGTATTTATGATTGGAATGTACCTGTTAGTGTTCATAGGTACAGTATATAACAAATGATTTGATGTATCTTGTAATACTTTTCTGTATCATATATCAGTGAATCACAATTGTATCATGCTACTGCTGAATTGAAAAGTAGTTATTGATTGTGATATCTGTGTACTATGACGCCACATAAATTTGAAAGTTAATTTTCTCACCATATTGTTCTGGCTGTTAATTGACTCTTGTTTGTGTAACTTTTGTGTGTATACATTCTGGTTTAAAACACAACACTAACCAACTCATGTAAAAGTGGATTTCCCTATTACACTACCATAAAGTCTAAATACCAAAGTCAATTCTGCTGTACTTGAGAATGAAGCCCTCAAGTATAAAGCCAAACATTAAAAGTTATGTGACAATATGAAACGAGCATTATTCTTATTGAATGTTCCAAAAAATTCCGATCATGTATGAAATAAATTTCATGTTAACATTGTTCATAATTCTGTTCCACGTATTATTTGTGAGAAGTATGAAAATTGAAAAAAAAAAAAAAAAAAAAATCACATAAAATATATCAATATGTATTATATTTCACACTATTTACATTATTCGAACTATTGTCTTCATCTTTGTTGCCATATTTATCACAATGTTTCGGCCGTTGTACGCTCTGGCCTTCTTCAGGTAGTTGGAATGTCAAACTGAATCCTTTATTTCACTCACTGGGGTAGACTGTTCTAGTTCCACGTGCCATGTCTAATGGATGTCAGTTATCAGTTATCTCCTGTTAATTCACCTCTCCAAGTTCTCCACTGCCTTAACCAGGTATTGAACTCACAACTCTACCTGGTTATTTATAAAAGTATATGAAAATATTTATATTATAACTATATAAAAGTATTTGATATATCTGGTATTCCCCAGCAAATTTCTGAACCCAGCATCCTAAAAAAGTTTGGGAAAGTCAGCTCTGTTAACCCAGGTTACCCCATTGAGCATATATAGGATATGTTGTAGACTTCAATAAATTCCCTGCAACCATACCAAACAATTTGATTGAAGGGATACAGAAGATTATTATTGTCCCCTTGTCGCAGGACAGGTATACTAGCAGGCTAAATGACTCTGATGGTCATGTAACAGTCAATTGTTGACAAATGTTGCTTATTATTAGGTTGGTGCAAAAATAATGACGTAATAATGTCGTTTTTTGACGTTAAAAAATACGTCAAAAAACAACATTATTACGTCATTATTTTTGCACCAACCTAATAGCTCTTGGTATAGACAAAAATGTAATGGAAACGAAATGCATATGGAGCAGCCAACCGCTACTGATAACGGTACCTGCCCCCCATCAGTCAAAGAGACAACGTTTAGTGTGCTGTCTCCACTGAAAGACAACACATTACTGCCCTGGAAGAACAGAGCTGGTATGATCCCTTGAACATCTAACCAGCTGCTCCATGATAGTCAGGATGGTGAGCTGAGCAGTGTTAGCGATGCAAATGATTCCTTTGCTAGCCAACCGCTAAAGTTTTAGACTCCATAAAAGCAGGCACATCTTGTGAAGAGGCAGTTTGCCATGTTGACCATTTAACATGATCGCAGGATATTACCCAGCATCATTTGAAATTCGTTCATCCTTGTTTTTCCAGTATTTTAGCTGAGTTTGTCCCATACGTGTGTAGAAGTCTTGTTTGTGCTCTGAGCGTCATGATCCAGCCTTGCTGATTTTCTTCTCTCCATCTTTGTTGGCAGATACCCAACTAATAAGAAAATCTACATCAAAGATGGTAGGAAGTTCTTTCTTAGACCTTGAATGAGTCATACATGGTAGCCAATAGCAGTTAGAATTAGTGAAAGCCATATACTCTAAATAAGGAACATGGAAGATATCACTTGCACAGGCCATCTCTCACTTAGGACCATTACAAATAAGACTTTTGGCAAGTTGGACCTTCTTACCCACAAAAAAATATGGAGTATCAAAAGGATGATTTTTCCATTGATACTGCTTTTATTTTAACTACCTTCACTCCTCGGCAATGTTTATTCTTTTAAAAGTGATGATTAGTATTGTAATAAAAGTTAAAAATATGAAAGTGAATTTATAAATTTGTTTTTGTTCTTGGGAATTTACAATAAAAATATTAATCCCTATTTACTTATTAGATTGTTTATTTACAAGAATAATTTTATATTTACAACATTCTAAAAACTAATACAATTGTATTAAAAATAATGCAATGTAATATTTATCATTTATCAATTTATAAAGAAATAAATATGGAAATTTTTTATTCATAAATTTATAAACCTTTAAATTATTAAAATATTCGAACCAACTACAAGGAAATCATTATTTACCATTTTATAAAGTTTGAATTGATTGGGAACTTTTTGTCAATTTTAAAGAACAAATCAAATGTATAAATTCACTTCCATCATATGTTTAGGTCTTATTACAATTGTAATCACTTTTTAAAACAATAAACAATTTATTACAATTGTAATCACTTTTTTAAACAATTGCTCAAGAGTGAAAATAGTTAAAATAATCAGTGTCAATGGAAAAATCATCATTTTGACACATTTTTTGCAGGCATGAAGATCCAAGTTTGTCAGACCTTTAGATTCATCCTGTCACATATGGCTTGACTTTTGCTTTGTCCTGGATAAGATGATAAACTACATCCGGCAGCAAGACCTCTGATTTGGAGATTGGGGGTTTTCAGGAGTGTGGAACCACTTCTTAACTGCCGTTGTTCCCAGGTTCATCCTGACCTGAGATGGTAGCACCTGTTAGGGTCTCACCTATGGCCAAATAAGGAAACCCATACAAAAATCAACATTTTTATAGTAAAATGACAATCAATGCAACACTAAAAATATAAAAATACATTTTTATAGTAAAATTACCAATAATACATCTTATGATCTACAAACTATATATCTAAAAACATACCTTTATTCTGAAAGTATAAAATGACATACAAAAATGTAGATTTCGGCATTAAATAAAACCACAGAGGTTGATATGCCACTAAACAAAATCCATCAATCGGCAATGCTTATTTATATTAAAATTATCAACGATACATTTTATCTGTAGTTGAAGGCATACTACTGTGTTCAAAATATTTAGATTTCAGCATTAAATAACCTATAGAGGTTGATATACTGCTAAACCAAAACAACCAACCAATCATATATGCTACTAACAGCATGGCCCGGTGTTGCCCGTGCTTGATTAAAAAATCGTACGACTCATACAGCAATCACTATCACTTGACTTAAAATATTTTTGCCCTTCCTTGCCTTTAAAGGAGTGCCCTTTGCCGTGCTGATGTTACTACATGCCTTACTTCTTGCCTATCTCACACTGCAATTTTTTTCTAAGCTCTATACTAAACATTAAATCTGTTACGAAAAAAGAACTAAACAAAATGGACACAAAACGATCAGCTTTAAAAAAGGACTTGTAACTGGAAAAACTGAATCAAAAAAGAATGTTAACAACAAATACTTTTTCACACCCAACCCAGTTCTGCGGAATCAGAATCAATGTTGAGTTTAAGCAAGCGAATGAGCCAATTGGAGTAAAGTACCATGCAGATTTAAATTTTTCCCACTTGTGATGAATGCAGTTATCGATTTTTTTTTTTTTTTTTTTTTGCATGCTAGTTAACATTCGTGTCAGTCAGCTGTTAGCTCTCATGCTGACCAATAGAATCTTCCTGCCTATTATAGGCTCTCACTCTGGCCAATAGAAAATGGCTGCAAACTACATGAAAACTGCCGTAGAAGCATGAAAAAATCGATTATTTCCACTATCGATGGGAGTTGGGAAATGCAAAGTCGGTCTTGGCCTTCTCGCTAACTTGGAGCATGTGCATGCAAAGTTTGGTGCAAATCTGTTGAAAATTGCAGCCATGCCTTCATTACACACACACACACATCATGACTTTTATAGAGATATTAGGTTGGTGCAAAAATAATGTCGTTTTCTCACATAGTAACATGTGAGAAAACGACATTATTTTTGCACCAACCTAATAGATAAATATATCTGTATATTCGAGTTCCTGTAGGTAAAATGTTTTTAGGTACAACTAATTTTTGGAATTAATTTCTTTAGGTTATTCTAGTTCTTTCTGTCATATTAAGGCATTAGTATATCATGGATATACTTATGCTTAATGTGGGCTCTGGAGATTGGAGAAACTAAAACATTTCTCCTCTCTTCCTAAACACCCCATTACAGTTATGTACAGCTCTAGGGCTTGCTTCAATATCCACTTAACAACAACAGCACTTCAGACTTCCTGCCATATTACATAATCACTCTTATTTAATTGAAGAGAGTAGTTATATGTTATTAGGGAGCTGTCTCTTCTTTTTTTTGGCACTTCAGTTTATACATAAAAAACAACAAAAATACCTTTAATCATTATCAACAAATTCATTTTGTGTAAGAAATAAGAAAGCTCAAAAAACTTGACATTTTTCAGCAATGTGCTCTGACGGATCTTTATTTGCGAAAGGACTACACAAGAAAATGCTGCTAACAAACATGAAGTATAGTTTCCTTTTCATGTGTTCCCATCAGCAAATTTAAATCATTACACAAGACAGTTGATGACTTTTACTATTGAGAATTATTTTTATATCTTTCAGTTGATTAGAAAAACAATCCACATATTACAAAACACTCTTTCCCAGGGGTTATGACAAAGAGTGTTTTAAACAGTTTCCAAGAAGTGTGTTTCAATCACCCTTATTAAAAGTACTGACCAATAAACTAGTTTTCAATTGTATAATTTTAAGTGTAAAATTGTATGGATCCAATTGTATCATTTTAATTGTAAAACTATGGTTTACATTGTATAATTTTAATTGTAAAACTGTATGGTTTCCATTGTATAATTTTAAGTGTAAAATTCATGAAAAAAAAAAGAAATGGCAATTATCCATTGCACATTGCTTAATAATGGAATTCAACAAAAAAAAATAATTAAAGTTTTTTTAAGATTATATTTTGTATGCATTTGTAAATATCCTGCAAAATGAAATTAAACAAAAAATGCAGTTTTTCAAACATTACAAGCATTTGACTTTTTAATAGTGAAAATTTGCACATTTAAAAAAAAAAATTGTACGGCATTAATATCAAGATTCGTATAAACATCAAGTTTGTGCATGTGTTTTTTTGTGATCCTTTAAATGTGCATTCCTTGAAAACACAGATCCACAAATATCACAAAGATATGGTTTCTTTCCAGTATGTGTGTGCATGTGCCGATTTAAATTTGACTTTGATGAAAATGCAAATCCACATAAATCACAGCTGTATGGCTTTTCCCCTGTGTGTGTTCGCATATGCCCTGTCAAAACAGAGCTCTCTGAAAATGCTGCTCCACAAATATGGCAACAATGTGGTTTTTCTCCAGTATGTATCCGGATATGTTGTTTTAAGTTTGCCTTTGCCGAAAATGCAGTTCCACAAACATCACAAGAATATGGTTTTTCACCTGTGTGTGTTCGAACATGTTCTTTCAGATTGGAACTGCTTGAAAATGCAGATCCACAAACTTCACATGAATATGGTTTCACTCCAGTGTGCAGAAGCATGTGTATTTTTAAATTTGATTTTCTTGAAATCTTCAGTCCACAAATGTCGCAGGGGTACATTTTTGATTCTTTTTGCTTATTCATTTTTTTGATTTCTAAACACCAAAACTACAGTCCATAATTTTTTACTGATCTCATATTTGTGTTAAAGAAACAGGGGATGTTCTGGATATCTTCTGAAACATCATAACCTATAAGTGATAGAAAATATGTTGAAAATTAGGTCATTCAAGAATTTGAATACAGCAGAAAATTAAAATCATAATAACTTAGTAAAACATTAGGTTTGGTTTGTTTTGTTTTACGGCATATCAACCTCAATGGGTTGTTTAATGCTGACAAAATTTTTACTGCTGATAATGTTTTTTTTTCAAAAATGTTTTGCTGGTATTAAAAACTATTTTTACACTTTCATAGTGTTTTGATCCCAGTTTGGGGAGTTAACTATTTGCCCATAGCTTGGACTCTAACAGGCCATGGTGGACCTGAGAACAACAGCAATTAAGAGGTGGTTCCATACTCCTCAAAACCTCAGAGGCCTTGCTGCCAGATGAAGTTTATCATCATACCCAGGATACAAATGTAGTTTATTGTCATATCCAGGGTGCAGTAAATCATTAAGTTGAGTTATAAGTAATTTACATTTTGGGGATTGATTGTTTAATAGTATATCAACTCTTATGGGTCAATGAATTCATTTTCTTGGGAACTTTGAAGTAATACATGGTAGATGATACTCAGCTTTTATGCATATACATGTTTGTGTGAACACAATTATTAGAGGTGCGTGTTTTATATTGTAGTTTGGTTGAAGTCATATTTCAGAATACAATTTGATTATTAAAATTATATGAATTTTTTTTAAAAATTAGTATCATCCCATGAAAAGCAGTAATGCCACTAAAAGATGAGGAGTTACAGGGTGTGGAAGAATTAGAAACAGAAACAATAATGATGAGAAGAGAGTAATCAGGAGGACAGTAAATAGCAATTGACATTGCATTTAAATTTTTGCAAACTAAAGTTGGCTGGAAAGAATGCAGCCATAATTGAGTCCTACAAACAAGAAGTGTGAGAGAAGAAACTGTTAACATAGAATTTACGGTTGCATCTCATCAACTCAACTGTAAATTGATATGATCTCGACGCCAGTCTAGTACTGGGTTTAAATTCCACAACTCTAGGTACTATAGCGAAGAGCAATATTTATTTCTGTATTAATACAGAAAATGTGGCACAAGGCCAAAAATGGGGATTGGAGAAAAGGACGGACTTCTTCTGTCTTAATATTAAACTTAGCTAGCCACAAACACTGACCCAAATATACAAACAATATCCCTAACACCAAAACAACACATTTTCACTTACCTTCCTACTACATCCACCATAATACCTCATTGTCTCTAAGAAGATCCTAACTAGTCCCCATATGTACAATTCAGTATCTGTGTGTGTGGGGGGGAATAAAACAACCATGGCGAAGAGCTCATCTGAACGATTACCATGAAAGTATTTATAGAAATGACATAGGCAACTTTATGGCGGTGGGAAAATGAATGAAGCCAAGCAGCCAGATCAGGACCAATAATATTGCTGATTCTTTTTTGTAGCTTATCAAGGAGTAAATAGCAGAACTATATGCGGCAGCAATATTCTAAGCATGGACATATGGTAGACTCCTGACCATGGCGAGGCCCAAGCCTGATTCTCAAGGGGGAGATGTCGGTAGATTCAGTCAGTTATGTGCCATGCATGAGACACGCTTAGGCGATCATTTATCTTTCGTTACATGACTACCATTTCTTTCTGCAGTAGACCAGTTGCCATCTAAGGTTATAGAACCTGGTGTATCCTGCTATTTACCCATAGCTGGGGGGAGGGGGAGAAGAAGAGGATTCATACCTTTCCCAAGGGAATTAGCACATTAGTGAATGTAAAGGATTCAACTTGAATTCAAACTCGGCTCTCAGATTCCTCAATCTGAACTGCTATCCATTACTCCACCCGTTTTTTAAAAGAATGTGCTGCTTTATTTTGAAGAATTGTTGATTTATCCAGTCAATAGAGATCGAAACCTGATTTATTTAACACTTCAGCATATTCCATGCACAGTATCGCCTATAGCAACTGGCACTCGACCACACGAGTTGATATGTGCGTCTTTACAGTAGTCGTCAGGAAGTGCTTTGTGGTGAGCCTATCTTATCAACATTTGCTTGATTCTCACCACATTTATACACATTGCAAATTAATAAACTAAGTTCAAGAGAACTTAAAGGATGAAAATTTTTGCAGATTTTGACGTCACTCTGGGGTCTTTTATTTATTTGCCCAAGTCCGTCATGGCTGTTTAAAACCCATGTTTTTGTGATATAGGAAAATCCAACATAGTGCGTAAACGAAATATTCATCGAAAAATCCCATTTGTCAGTAACATTTTAAACACCTGATAGAATGTAAAGTTCTTAAAGCAAACCTGTGCCAAACTGTATTTCTTGAATCTTTGATGACTTGTCTGTCCGAAAATGACGACATCAAAATGAAATAATGGAAACTGACTGTAAAAAACACAATTATGCACAAGTTTTCGATCAATCAGTAAACTTTTCGGGCAACGTTATAGGATCCAGACGGCTATTTTTTGCACATGGAATTATTCACTGGTAATTAATCTTCGATTTGACTGTGGAAAATGTCATTTGGCGGTTACCATTAAGAAATTATGCCCACTTTTCCGAGAAAAATCACCTTTTTTATGAAAATATATTTATTTTCACTTCAAAATTATATCATTCAAAGGTCATCCCTTTCTCCTTAATTTGGTGTAAACATCATTGAATAAAAGGAATGGCTAAATGGCCCCGCGGTGGGAAATACGAAAGACATGCGCCAAAAAAAAAAAAAAATTTGTCTGCTAAGTGTTGTTGTCGTCACCTGGGTCACAGAGTGTTAAAAACAAAACAAAACACATCAAGCCATTGTTCAAACATAGGTTATATCAAGCCCTACTAATGTTGACCCCTTTTTTTTTTCACTCTTTGCTCTTATCTGGGAGTGGTGGGTTTTATTACAAGCTGACAACTTGTTCTAAATGTTTATTGCTGGCTGGCTGACCTTTGACCCAAAGACGTCAAAGTCAATTTGGCTTAATTTTCCTTATTGCTGCTATTTTTTTGAAAAAAAAATTTTGGTTTCTGGTGGTCAGGAATTGCAGATAAATCTTTTGCCTTTTATTAAAGATTTCCGTGGCCTGGTGCCAGTTTTTTTTAGCCCCTAGCAGTCATATAATTGAAAATTACCAATGAACTTGTCGCATTTTGACCTCCTTGGAATGTTGATTTCCTTAAAAACTCTCAATTTTATGCCAGAAATCGTTTGATTACAATTTAGGCTTTCTGATTTTCAAAAAAATATGGTTGATTTCCCATTAATGGGGAAAATTTTTGTTTAGAACTAGAAAAAATGCAAAATTTTCACTATTTTTTCACATTTTACCTCCTGAAAAAAAATTTTTTGAATCATTTACACCAGCCAATTTTACTTTTAAATGAAAGAATATATCCTTTGCTTTCAGAAAATACCTAGTTTCATGGGGTTCAGATCAAAAGTTTCCTTGATATTTGTTTAGATGATGATAAAAGTAAAACAGTCATTTTTCAATATTTTACCCCTATAAAAGTATGAAAATCCATTTTTTTTTTAGAGAAAATGAGCTCTGACAAAATGACTTTTGTCATGATTTTTACTTGGGATAGAAAATTTTTACCATAGCAAACCTGAACTGACTTTATTTAAGTTCAGTGGAGCTATATAGGAAACCTCAAACAGCTGTGTCGTGAATTTGTTTTTTTGCTCCTGCTAAGTCTCGGAAAAACAAAAAACAAAACAACACTATAAAATTCACTATTTTAAAATTTTAATCCATAATGTTGATTGAATGTATCAAAAACTTAATTCAACATTTTAATTAGCATAAAAATTCTAAAATTGACGTTAAAAATTGCTGCAAAAAACATTGATCAGAAGAAAACAGATTGGTCTCTGAGAGTCTCTCTACTAATTTGTATTTAGATTTTAGAATAGATACATACATTGTATTTATTTTCAGTTTTTCTAGTGGGATTGTTCACCTATATTGCATATATGATCCATTACTGTACATACAATAAGGTTACAATAAAATTTATTTGTATTTTATATGAATGTTACCTTATGAAAATTGAGATGTAGTAGGGTAGGGGAGGGCGTATCATAGATTCGGTGGGGGCCCACGAGATCTTTTACACCGGCCCTTTGTATCGCTATTATAAACAGGCCCCCTGAAATCGATAACGAATCAATATTTTTCAATTCTGATAAGTATCGCGGCCTCAGGGAACATACACTCAAATGGTTATTTACAAAAATTCCCCACCAAATTTTCCCTATTTTTTTTTTTTTTTTTTTTTTTTTTTTTTTTTTACGAGAGGACCAGTCTATTTTAGTAGTTCTGAATCGGCAACTAAAAAAAAAAAAAAATTAACACTTAAAAAAAAAATTAAAACTAAAAGCGATGTTGACTACTAAATCAAATTTAAACACCTGCCACGGTAAATAAACTGTATCTTATTAATATTTTTTAAAAAAAATTAAGGAAATATATACTTTTTATAAACTGATTAATTAAAGTTTAAACTACTAAAGAAAGAGTAAAGTAAAGACAATATTCAAAATTCAAATGAAATTTCCTTTCGAATCCGACTTAGTCGGATTTCCTCTGTAAACAAAGAAAGTTATACTTACTTTTATTAGTTTCCTGTCGTCTAATTAATTAAAGTGAAAAGGAACATCAAAGCAGTATAATCACATTAATATTTGTTTGTCTTTTTTGTAAAAATAAAATAAAAAACACAGTCTCTCAAATGAAACCCAACAATAAAAAATGTCGACCAAACAAATTCAAAGGGAGATAATTCTAACTAACCCAACAATTTAACAGTTTGGGTTGGAGAGGAACAGTGCAGAAAGTGACATTTATTTTTCAAATGGTAAAAAATGTGTCACAAGGCCTAAAAAAGTGATATTGGAAACAGCTGGTCTTTATCTATCTTATTTTAATACTTAGCTAGCCACAATCACTGTCCCAAACATACCATAATAATCCTTACATCCATCCAAAAAACAACCCATTCTTTGGCACATGCCGGCTAAGAAATTTCAAAAAAAAATTTAAGCCCATGTCCAGAAGTCCTTTTCTTTTCCCCTTTAAAATTAGTAAATTGGTGTAACAGTGAGGTTAACCGGTTTACATAGAGGAAACATTAGACAATTTAGGGACCGAACAGTTGGTTTTTACAGTACTGTCAATTTTTAGGCTTGTGGATGTAAGTGGTAGGGTAAGTATTTTTATGATATCGGATCTTTGGGAATAAAAGGACTGTAGTGAAGGGTATAAAATAAATAATATTGTTGAGGGAGACAAAAGTTATCTCCCTTTGACTAAACCTTAAAAAACAAACAAACAAACAAAAAAAAAAAAAACTAAAAATAGATAACCTTTAATAAACTAAAAATAGATATATAGATACAGCTCGAGGGATCGTTAGGCGCGAAAGTCAAACATCCTCTTTGGTTCCTGGCAGTCAAACCAGAAAGACGTACTTATTCAGGCTCGTGACTATCAGCTTAAGAAGTACTCAAGATCACCTTCTTTTTCAGATATCAAATCTCTCACAAAAACATATACACACTTTGTATGAACATTTCAAATATATATTCAATCAATTGATGTTTTGAAGAGTTGAAGACTTCTGTGGTTATTTTAAACTTTTTTAAATGTATTTTATGTATTGCTATTCGCTTTGTTAATTAATCCAATAGCACACTTTCTCGCACAACAAAGTGTTTTTAGTATAGTTTGATTGATTGTAGAAACTCCGGAGGTGGTATTTTTTTTAAGTCAGGCCATGATAGGTGTGCTGTGCTGTACTGTAATATTAATATTAGAAATTAGGTCAGTGTCAATCTACTGTTTTCTCGGTCCTAAGCAGAGCAGAAATATTATTATTAGCAGATGGCCTCTTTACAACTTATTAATTCGTCACGCATTGCTGGTTTTTCTGCGGTCGCGTCTCTGTACGTCACTCTTTCCGGCCTTTCTGTTTCTAGCTCAGATGTATCAGCGTATATCCAACCAATTGACCATCAGGTTCCGAGACTCTGACGTGAACATTGGTTTCGGCTAACATCAAAATTCCCTTTGTGTCAATTTTTTTTTGATTGGTCAAAATTATTTTATTTCCGGCGTTCCTTTCTTTTTCATTTTTCCGATTTTTTTTTTTCATTTTTCCGAAGATGTTTATTTTATCACATAAGACCGACGCCATTATAAAACAGATACATATTGTCGTTTTAAAATAATGGGGAAAGTAATTGGCGATCCCATGGTATCAAATTTCTGATTCAAATAGGAGCCGATTTGTGGCTATTTAAGCAGTTTGGCTGGTCAGACTGGCAGAAGAGTCTTGGCATTCTCAAGGGAGACGTCGGCAGATTCAGTCAGTTAAGTGAGATGCGTAATACACGCTTAGTGCAAAAAAGATGCTAAAATGTCATAATTATTCTGTATGAGATTTTTTCGGAAGCACATGGACAAATATTTGCGGTTCATAATTATTAATCTTCTTAAATTGATTTTAATAATTAATCTATGTAAAATTTTGTTCTTTAATTAAAAATGAATGTTATGTACAAGAGACTTTTTGTAAACTTAACTCAAAAATCCTGTTATTGTATGCAAAAAGGACCAGTAACTCTTCAAATTCAGGTATCGTTCCGACACTAAATGCCAGGGACAGTGTGTACTACCCTTGAAACTCCTGACCATGGAGAGGCCCAAGCCTGATTCTCAAGGGAGATGTTGGTAGATTCAACAACATTGCATCTTCTGACACCGGACGAAAAAGCAAGAACCAACCCCACTACAGCGTCTATGTGATCGCCTTGGACCAGTTATCCCCACCGATGTACTTGGAGGCGCATTTGCTGTTTCCTTCAAGTCGACCCGGTTTTTGTTTGACACAGCTCCCCATCGACGTTGATGTGGTATGATCTTGTATCCAGTTTTTGTGTGTTCATTCTTTTCCTGTGGGATTCTATCCCCAATCTGAAGCTACCCTTTGCTCACGCTGACCAGGCCCATTTTTGTATGGCCGTTGCGCCTCGGAGTACATGCAAGTCATTTCTCACAATCACAAAATTCACGGCATACTTTTTTGGGGGGTGGGTGGTGTTTGTCAATTTTACACGGTACTCGCCCAGTGGTTTAATTTCTGCCCCATTCCACATGACTATGGTCTTGTCAAGGGGCTCCAGATTTCTCTCATAAACGTGTTTGACACTTAAAACGTTCACCGAAGCTCATCTATCAAGCTTAAATACTGTAGTGAACAAAACAAGATCTAGATTTAAAACTTCAAATGCTAAGCACTGACTCACTGATTTTGTTAGAAATTAAAAAGACTCGAATTTACAAACTTTGCTTAACACACACTCAAAAGCGAATCCAAAACAAAACTCGTGAAATTTCACACATTGATGCGAAATGTTTTTCGGCCAATAGAAAACTAGGAAACGTTTAATAAAAAAATTCAAATAATCTTCAATTCTCAGAAACAAAATTCTTTTACGGACCTTTTCCCGAGCCGACGCGAAGTTTGTCGTCGTCAAATGGAAAGACCCGAATCGTATCCGAGAGTGAATTCCCAAATGACCTTTTCAAGCTCCACAAACAAAATAAAAGACGGGCAAGTTCGCCTGTCACCAGAGAGGAGGAGATGAGCGTATTAACACGTCCCTTGACAAACGTCAGGCGATCGTTATCATTATCTTTACCTTTCTCCCTCACCTCTTTTATACTTGATATACGAACGGAACATTTTAAGACTGAGCGATTGCTTCAAAGACATTTCTACCCTACGATAACGCCCATACGTACATACATACACACATACGTTCTTGCATACGTACACATAAACTCATTCTTGCAAGGACTACTACGAACATTTTGACGACCTTGTATCAACCAAAATACATTAATTTTATTTGTAAAGACCATAATTGATTTATATGTATATAAATTTGTTGTTTCACTTTACAATTTAATTTTCTTGTTTTATACCCCTCTTATGGTGGGCTATCAAACTAATCTGTTTCAACACTCATACACTATAACCGATAACCCACTATAATACAACTGTTTTATCGTTCATAATACAACTGTTTTATCGTTCACCATTTCAGCTCGATTTGTCCCATGTGACAGGCTGCCGGCTTTCTTCTCAGTCGCGACTATATCCACGTGCTCAAAGTCTAACTACTGCTACTATCTCCACGCTGTGTTTGTGTGTGCACTGACTGAACCCGTTTCTTCACTGACTTGCAATTTTCCGCGAAGTGTTTCTTGCCTCGGCGCTTCAGACATGTTTTTCCATAAGCTGGACATTGTGCCCTACCTGGTTCATGGCAAGAAGAACAGAATAGGCATTCTTTTCGGAGTTTTGATTCCCCCCCCCCCACGGACTCTTCAGCTTCGTTTCGACTTTGTGCACTTGTTCTGGTCTTGAACTTCGAGACTGTTGAGCAGGGTGCAGATGTCGATGCACCTCTGCAACTCTAACTTTCTCACATTTTGAAGTTCTGCATGTGTTTGGGTTTCCGTATACCCACAACAATTTGGTCATGCAGTATCGACGCCACGCAGTTGTCGCAAAAGTAAAATGTTTTTATTCGACAGTCGAATGAATTGAAGTGAAGATTTTTGATAATTATTATTATTGATGACCCCAACAGACTTGTAATTCGAATTTGTTATCTTGCTTAACTGTGTAATGCACAAAGGAAAATGTTCTGCAATCTTGTTTTGTGGTCTGTACTTTTATATTTTGCGTCGGCGTTGGACAAACTGTTGAAACTTGACTAATGCATGGAATAATAATGCAACACAAAATGTACTTAGAACAAAATGCATTGAAACAAGAAAGTGTACACAATATTTACATATAGTCTTTTGTATATTCCTGGGAAGACCGTTCCTGGAGAATGTGTTGACTCAGTCGCAGTCGGGCAGAGTCTCTGGTTGAATCTCTTGATTCCTTCCCTCTCTTCCCGGTACCAACCATATTTATATGGTCGGTACTCCACTATGCAAATTAGGTGGATCCTACCACAACACAAACAAAAAGAAAAAAACGTTGAATTGGTTGAGAAAATAGACAGTCAAAAGAGTGAAATAAAAATAGATAGAATCTTTTATTCTGTCGGAAAAAAATCCGTTTAGCGAAAATTTTCGAGTAGAGAAAATTTTAAGGAATGTTCTTAAGAGTCTCTGTAAAGAATGAAGGAAAAGTTGAACTTATTCTGAGCGTAAAGTGGAGAGTGAGTGATGCTTGTAGAGTAAGAGGAAATGAACAGTGTCAAATCAAAGGAGCAAATGACAAAAATAAACACACAAGGCCATAAAAACTTGACAGAAGAACTGACAGTAGTAAAGATACACGAGTCAACCTCGTTGTCCTGTCTTTCTCACCAAGGCAACAGCAGACTCCCTTTGATCTTGTTTCCCAACACCAATTTCTCTCTTCTTCACTGAAAGACTATCTATGTTCATTTCCTTGCAGTCAAAGAGAACAATTTTCTAACTTTCATTTCATAATTACAGTTAAAATTTGCGAAACTTAGGTTTAAATAAATATCATCATTTTATTTCAACACACAACAATCTTTTTTCTGATTTTTTTTTATTCAACAAGCAGTGACCCACGGAATCTTTCCCCAACATATTTATAATTTAAGCCATGTGCGGCTATTGTACGGAATGCTAATTTTAGCGTCCTATCCCAATCTCGGTCCAGAGTGAAAGATTTACAGCACGCATGTTCCCAGTTTTTTTTTTTCCTTTTACGCATGTCCAAAAGCTGAAAACGAGTTACTGCTACTGATAGGGTTATCAACGCATGCATGTCAAGCAAAAATATTTAACGTATATTAAAAGAGATTGAAAGTTGTGTCCTCTCCTCACCACCCAATATCGTTTTAATAGCACAGTCTATGTTCAATTTCTTTATTTCCTATACTAAATTTGTTAACTGATCCATACACCGATGTATTTGAAGTGGTTAGAGTTTATTAATTCCGTATTCTGAATTTTTATGCAGAAACCATGGCAAGATAAGCCTCTTCATGGTCAATACTCTACCTGTACCAAACAAACTGATGTAAACACACCCCGTACCCATCAGCCGTTACGTCGTGCAGGGTTAAAAGCTGAAACTGAAGATTTGATTCTTACTGCACAGGACCAATGTATGCTAACTCGAAATTACCAAGCACACAGACTGAAAAATTATGTTAGTCCAAAATGCAGATTCTGTGATAAATATCCAGAAACGATTGACCATTTTGTATCAGGTTTCACAGTGTTAGCATCAACTGAATATAAAACTCGGCATTATAGATTGTGCCAATATCTGCACTGGAAAATATACAACTTTTATGTGAAGGAACCTGCAAGAAACTGTTCTGAACATCACCCAGACCCCGTTACAGAGATAGGGCCTGTAAGAGTTTTATGGGACTTTACAATACACACAAACAGAAGAATCAAAAGTTCAAAACTAATTGCCAAGACATCGTGATCAAAAGACCACAAGAACAGAATGTGCTTTCTTATTGACAAACCAGGCCCTGCAAATTGTAATGTATCTTTGAAGATCTTCAAAAAAAAAAAGAAAAAAAAACTATCAAAATACAAAGATCTAAAAATATATGGCACATGAGGACATCCGTAATTCCAGTTATAGTTGGAGACATCGGATTGATCAGAAAAGGTTCTGATAGATTCATTGAAGGGATTCCTGGTAGCGCATGCCTTAAAGAAATACAAAAAAAATTCTACTCGCAAGTACAGCTCACACATTACGATTGGTTTGGTTTGGTTTATCTTGTTTTACGGCATATCAACCCCAATGGGTTATTTAACGCCGACAAAATTTTTTATTGCTGGTAATATTTTGATTTGTCAAAAATCTGTTTCTGATAATATATTTCCTTCAAAATTGTATTGCTGGTAATAATTTTTTTCAAAAAAACATTGCTGGTAATAGTTAACTATTTGCCCATAGCTAGGACCCTAACAGGTACCACCACTCCGAGTTAGGGTGGACCTGGGAACACCAGCAATTAAGAGGTGGTTCCATGCTCCTCAAAACCTCCTGATCAGAGGCCTTGCTGGTGGATGTAGTTTATCGTCTTACCCAGGATGCAGATGTAGTTTAACGTCTTACTCAAGACGACACACATTACGAAGAGCTTTATCTATTGTAAACTCTGTGTGATCTTAGTTTTTGTTCTTTTGCAAAAAATGATTATTAGATGATGTCATGAAGCCATTTCCGACCTTATTTCCGACTCTGGTTAACACCCGAAAGGAAATGTGTATACCAAAGAAACCCAAGGCAATAATAATAATAAATTTTCACTGTTTTTCGTATTTGAATTTTCTCATGAATTTTACGTAATTCTTAAGTTAATGATTGAATAAGCTCACGGCCAGTTCTACGACAATAAAATATCCGTAGAAATTCCCCTATCACATCGTTAGTGGTGTGCAGAGGTTTAATGATGCCTGGGGCTAACTCCTTGATAGTATGCCTTTAAGGAGGGGGAGCACCTTCGGGCCTGGTACTGAGAAATGTGACAAAGGAAGACATTTTAAATATGTAAAAATAGATGAAACATGAAATAAACACTTTATTCAAATTAAATATAAACTAAACTTTTATTTCACTCTTTGACTGGATGACCTCCAGATACGGATGCTCGTGGTCGTCGTACGCTATGCAACCCTTCTGTCTGCTACTATGCTATTATCCATTGGAAATATCCTTAGGCTATTGCCCAAGTAGAGATATCTCTAGACAAGGACAGTGGAACGAGAACAAATCTACTGTAAATTTCTGTTTAATATTTAGTAATACAAAATAATAAAAAAAATAATAATTACCAAAAAAAAAAAAAAAAAAAACACAACGTGTAAATAAATATTATAATAGTCTAGGTTTGTTTCTGGGAGAAAGTCGGGCGGTTTATGAAAAATTGTTATTAGGTTGCTGCAAAAATAATGACGTAATAATGTAGTTTTTTGACGTATTTTTTAACGTCAAAAAACGACATTATTTTTGCACCAACCTAATACATTTGCCTGTAAAAAATAGCTATTTTTAGAATTGGCTCGGAAAGGGCCGCCAAAAATATTTTTGGTCAAATTCATTTTTTTAAATTTAAAAATTATACTCTTTCTATTTATTGCCCTATGAAAAGCGTGGCTTACGCCCACGTAGATTTCCCTCTCCGTTGTTACATAAGAAGACAGGACAGCGGAAACATTAATCAAATCAAATTTTTGAAGGAAGTAATAAACATTTTCGGACAGAGAGTGTCGAGGAAGCAGTAACCAAATCTTTCGATCAAGACAGAAGACGAAGTAACATGAAAATTTCTTCCGGAAGCCAGAATTATATGGACCCAGGAGGGAAAGTGTAGAACTTAACTACTATTTCAGTGGATCACAGCTAATTTCCATAATGCTGTTACTTATCAACGTCCTGATTGGACAATAAATATTAAAACTGTTTTGTGTATTTTCACGTGCAAAGTTCTAAAATCTTGTACAAGCTAAACACTTGTAGGCTCCAGGCTAGGTTTGTAGTAGCTGACGTTTCGATTGGTTCGTTAAAATCAATATCATGTTTCCGCCCACGTCCGCACGGTTGACCTCGTGTTGATCTGTTCGAACTTAATTTTCCGCCCAAATATCGTTATGTGTTCGCGAACCTATCACGTGATTCAAACTACTTATAAATATTTAGCGATATCTTGATTATTTTCCCTTTCCTGATTTCTCAGATCCACAGCAATGTAACTCTGTGAAGAGATCGCGTTTGTCTCTTAGGGGAAAACGCTATGAGACGCTATAACACACGCACACACACGTACGAACATCTATGAACATTCACTACTTCAACATCAAGGACACAGAAACTTATCAACTTCTAAGAGTGAGATTTTCATCAGCAGAAAAACACTTTTCTTTAAAAGCCTTAAGCAATCCAAACTAAGAGTTAAAGGTAAATAACTCCTGCTATATTTAAACGTAGAACTTTCAACTATAGAGAATGTTACAAATTGTTTAATTAATTTAAACAGGTTTATTAATTACAGATTCTATATTATTTTCACACTAAATGAACATTTTTCACAGGAACACATTTCACCTGCCAAAAGAACATTGCCAAATAACAAATACATAATTCAACTAAATCTCTAAGTTCACTGAATTACTGTCTGTACATTTGTTGTTACGCATAAATTCCATTTACTCATGCCATTTCGTTTGTTGAACGTTTCTTCTCATTGTTTCATATTTTGTGGTATTTTGCATTTAATATAAATACAAGACGCCTTCGTGACCTCTACAAAAGCATTTTTAGCTGTCACTGGTGGATGTGCTAGGCTGTTTCTCGCAGAAGAAGCATGCGTACAAAGGAAACGAAACCTGTGAATTAATAAATTGTTAAAAGTCGCCGCGACATCAGTGGAATTTTGCCAAAGCTCCTTTCTTTTTGTTGTTTTTGCACGTCTTTCAATCAGGTCGGTGTGTAGTGAGTGCGAAATAATAACAACTCCCTTCAAATTCGGAGGAATGAGGAAGAAAGAGGAAAAGATTTCGTGAGCTTATGTGAAATTTTCTTTGGACCAATGACAACCATGCCTTCACAGAAATTGACTGGTGAGCTGAGAAGAAGAAAAAAAAAAAGGAAATGACGAGTCTATGTGGA
This sequence comes from Acanthosepion lycidas, assembly GCA_963932145.1. Taxonomy (NCBI): domain Eukaryota; kingdom Metazoa; phylum Mollusca; class Cephalopoda; order Sepiida; family Sepiidae; genus Acanthosepion; species Acanthosepion lycidas. Next base: position 104,888,720 of record OZ010575.1, on the reverse strand, counting down.
GTTGTTTTTGGACCAATGAAAACCTTGCCTTTACAGAGTTTAGCCGGTTAGCCAAGAAAAATAAATAAATAAATTCACGAGCCTACGCGAAATTCCTTTTGATATCAAATGAGGAAAAAAATGAAATTGATAAGAGAAGAGTGTCTGAAATCATGTGAAAGGTTTTGTTTCTGTTCATCGCGACCAACGTTGAAGTTCTCGCCAGTGTAAATTTAATCGCCAATTATATTATCGACTTCTAACCAGCACGCAGCACTTCAAGAATTTTCTTTCAACAACCCAAGAAAGCTAAGTATTTCAAACTCTCTTCATCTACTTTTGAACGTGTGTAAACCATATGTCTTCTGTGAACAGCGAACTCTCTTACCTTTGTCTTACACGTTTTTTTAATATTATTTTATGTCAGATCATTTACTCTGTTGTATGAACATTTCCTCTTCATGACAATAAAACAACCAATATTAATAATTCTGATTTATTTTCCTGAAGCGAAGAGGTAAGCTACTGGCACTATTTCAAGTGTGTAAATTCGTAAATAAATTCCTTCTTTCTTTTTTGCTGTTAAAATAACCCGTGTGTTTCCTCGTCGTTACAATCCTTCATTAATCTTCTTGGCGTAGGTAAATCAACTGTTCATTTTAACCCCTAAGCCCCACGTCACTATAGGTACACCTTTTTGTTTTTTTTAGGAATATTTTCGTCTAGTTAAAAACAAAAGTATTGTATTACCTTCTCAAAGTTTTTTTTTCTTCATTTTTCGATTATTGTTTTGTAGATCTGTAGCGGACCGTTGTGGGTGATGTGTATAGATGTATTGTAGAAGAATCTGAATACATGTGGGTAGAAATTTCCTGCTAGCCGGTCCAACTACATGAGAAAGTTGGACTTTAATTAAGTCCAAAGCAGACAAAGAAAACAAACAAGACCGAAAAATATATGTAAACAAATATGTATTAACAACAAGTACAAGTTACAAGAGACAGTTACATTGAGTGCGTGTAGTGAATATTATGTGTGTGTGTTGAGTGTTCGTACGTACGTGTATTCTTAGCGTGTTCCCAGAATTTGGGAAAAACTGTATCTGTGAGAGCTCACATATTGGTGTTAGCTGAAATGAGAGAAGAATTACCACCTTACCTCCAAGCGAGGTAACGGCCCAAGGCCTGAGGGGAAAAAGATAGATCGAGGCGAAGTGTCAGCCAGTATTTATATAGCCAGAGGAGAGAGACCCCTGGTGAAGGGTGAAGGAGCTAAGGAGGAACTAACTCCGAAAAATCTTTTTAAGATCATTTCTAATTTTGATGTTATCTGCCTCACAGAAGGTGCACAAAAATAAATTTTTGCGCAAGCCTGTATTGTAAAAATAAAATATTGTATTTTGCTATATTGTTTTGTTATAAATATTATATTTTGTTATATATGTTTTTTTTTGTTTTTTTTTTGTAATAAATGTTTGTTACTTTTAAATTTTCACGCAATAGCTTCGTTTCGAGTTTTGTTTATGCTTGTATGGGTCTTTAATGTTTGGGATAAGAGAGAGGACTTTCTCTTTTTCCCCATTCACTTCCAGGGAAAAAAATCTTTTCACTAAGGTTTTTTGTTCAAAATTCTCTAAAGTTTAGTTGGATCGACGAGAAGACCGAAGGGCACAACATCGAAACCTTGTGATCAACAACCATTTTTGGACAAACCAAATATGTAAATAATAGCTTTTAGGTTATTATATATTAAATTAAATATAACTTTTAACTTATTATCTTTGGTAAATTAAAATATTACTTTAAAATGTTATTATAAATTTTAAATATTATTTATTTTCTCTCGGACTTTTCTTTTCCGATCACTCAAAATAACATGGTATCTTTTTACACAGGGAACGACATGATATTCAACACCGCTTCGCAATTTCTTGAGTTCTTTCTGTTGTCATCCGAATTAAATTTTCTAACTATGGTTTCTCATTTCTTAATGTTTCATTTTCTATCTGCTTTTCTTTTCAACTTTATTATTTCAAATTAAACGGAAAATGTAGAAATTATTTGGATGGACTAAGAAATCAGAGAAAAACGTTACGAACTAATTTTTTTTGGACAACATTTTTAAATGAATTTGATTGAATGAAAACAAAAAAAAAGGTAAGTTATTTATTTTGTTTTCGATTTTTTCATCCCAGTTTCAAATCAAAATGGAAATACAGAAAAAAAAATTGAGTATCAAAATAAAAATTGATAAAAAAATGCTGAATGACCTTAAAAGACCCCTGTCCCCTCAAACAGAATAAAAGATTTAAAATATGGGGGTACATTTCAAATTCAATTTTTATTCATTGAATCTAGCTCCGTCCACGTAAAGACACGCGATACCTAAGATTTAAAAAAAAAAATGAAAAATCTTTCTTGAAGCTTTTATTTTAGTTTTAATTTCAAATATTTTCAATAAGCAAAATACTTTCATATATTTTATAAAACTAAATGTAAGGTACCTCCACGAAGCGCTAAAAAATCAGCATAGTTACGGTATGTTGATTTTTTTTTTTATAGCGTGTAGGTACCTAAAAATAATGTTTTTGTTTCGAATGAAAAACATAGTTTTATTGTAAAAATCGTTAAGAGGAATGATCAAAGTATTTTTTGATTATGTAACTAAATTTCTACTCTTTGGGACATTGGAAATTTTGATTAAAAAAAATATTGTTTTTCTTGCGTCAGCGGTTGTACCAACTTTTATAGCAAATTTTCGCTTCTTTTTTGCACAGACATTTTAATTTGGAAATTCGTGCAAAAATCAAATAATTGTCGGACTTTAAAGAAATTTTCAGGACTTATTCACAAACGAATGAAATTATTTTTTAATTTTTTTATTAGAAAATATTGGTAAAAAAAAATTGTTTTATTTTTCACCCTTAATTCAATTTAGAAAGCCTGAGAAATTCAACTAGATGATTTTTTAGGGACTATTAACTTTTTGAATAATTTAAATGACCGAATTTTTTTTTTTTTTCAAAATCGGACCCAGTCTTACCGAAAATCTGTTCTGAATCGAAAATAAAATAAAAAATAAAAAAAAACGCAATAAAACTAAGACATTATTAGAGTCTAAACTTTTAATTGCTTTTATGATCAAAGACACTTTTTTTGATGAAAATTACAATGTAAAATTGAATAATTTATAAAGTTTATCTTTTATTTAGTTCAATTACGACGAGATTGTTTTTCTTAGGGATTATTCAATTGTTAAAATTAAAAACCAAAGCTTATTACAATCTGAAGACCCCGACAATTTTTAAAAGAATTTCCATTTCTTTTTATATGTAACAATTGAGGAATTTCTAAAGTATGGATGTATAGCTGGACACTCTTATTCGAGGATACTCCTCTACTAGGGCGGCTAGCTAATCCTTATTACCGACGCTTGCTCAAATGCATTTGTGTTTTCAACACCCACAGAACCCACCTGTGGTTAATACTGCAAATATGCTGAGCAGACCTTAGTTACAGTTTCTGGGAAAGAGTGTGTTATCTAGCTCTAGCATGATCAAAATGATTTTTAGCCTCTTCATATTTATATTAGTTAAAAGCAGGACTCCTTGGAGAATTTAAATTGTCAATTTATTTTTTTGTAAAACACAATTTACTGAAAATCTGCCCTGAATTGTAAAATAAAAAAATGCAATAAAGCTAAGACATGTAATTAGAAAAGCTTTTAATTGCTTTTATAAATATGATATATTAAAGACATTATTGTCCTAAGAAAAATTGTTTTTTTGGATAAATAATGAATTTTTAAAAGAATTGTTTTTCATTTTTTTTAAAATTTTAATTAGAATAATTTATAATTCAAAAATTTTAAAATTCTGTATTAATTTCACCCCTTTAGATGATATTATTAAGTAAAAAATATTACATTTACATAAATGGAAGTTTAGTACAAAGCATCAGACACTAATAATTTTGAATGTTTTTTTATTAGTGTACAAAAGTGCTGTTTTTTTTGTTTAAGTACAGGTGACCATACATGACAATATCTAAAAAATAAGAGTGATGACTGTAGTAAATTAAAAGCCAAAATTTCTAAAATTCAATAAAAAATTAGATTACAGAGAATAAATTCCTAAATTTTTAAGATTACTGGGTAAAATTAAATAAAGGTGCTCACGTCTTTTTCTTCAGTTATGTTTTACAAATAAAGTCTCTATGATAACATTAGATCTGTCATCACTTTGTCAAACATCAATATTTTTTAAAAGACTTCTGGCAGTAAAAATGAGGACAACAGTGCCAGCAATGTAGATAGTTACAGTATCTCATCTCAAACATATAGACAAACCATATTGTATAATTACAAAAATTCTGATGTGTACAATTTTTATTTTTTTCGAATGCTACCACTTCTTCATTCCAGTAATTAATTACCATGGGAAGAAAATGACTTTACTGATAACTGTAAGCTTGGATGTGAGGGTGGTGTAATGAATAATGGTTTGAAATTGTTAATCAGAGACCTGAATTCCAATTTCAGTTGGGTTTGTTGTGTTTACTGACACATAAATACTCTTGGCAAAGGTATGAATCCATCTCTTCTCCCCTCATTTATGCGTTAAATAGTAGGATATCTGGAAAAATTATTCCTATTCTCCCAAAAATCTTTAAAGCAATACTTAAAAAAGAAAAAAAAAAGATTCTTACAATTCAAAATATATTTGGGCTTTAAATAAAAATGGAATTTCAAACCAAACTCTATATTTAAGTCATGGGAGTAGATTGTTCTAATTCCATGTACCATGCCTTTTCTGGATATCTTAGTTTCAGGGTTTGGTTCAGAATTCCAGCATATATTACCTGAAGAATGTCAGAGCCCACAACGGCTGAAAATTCATGAATTTGGCAATAAAGATGAGGGCAATAGACTGAATGATGTAAATAGTTACAATATCTCATCTCAGAAATATAGACAAACTATATTTTGTAATTACGAAAGTTCAGAATGTACAGTTATTGTTTATTTTAAATAATATTTCTTCTTCATTCACAGATGTCAATTGCCATGGGGAGAAGATGAACTTTAATGATAACTGAATGCAAATGGATAAAATGAAATGCTGAGCAAATCAATCTTCAATATGATAATTTCCATTTGAGGAGAGCAATATTTCTAAGATTGTGAAGTTCATATTTATAAGATTAAAACTTGAAAACACCAAGTGTAAAGAAAAGGACAATCTTGTGAAATATACAAATTTGTTTCTGAAGAGAAACTCTATTCATCTACATACTATCATTATAATATTTGAAAGAACTCCCATTTAAAGACATATGCAAATCTACATCAAAAAGAAACCCTATTGTATGCAATTGTGTTCACCTTTAAAAACAGAAATGCAATCCTTACCTGAAAAAAAAAGTTTTTCCTGTCAGGTTTGTGGTTCGGCATTTTCACGGTTTTCACACTTAAAAATACATATAAGAACGCACACTGGAGAAAAACCGTATTCTTGCAAAATATGTGCATCAGCATTTTCCCAGAATTCCAATCTAAAAGTTCACATGCGGACACACACTAAGGAGAAACCATATTCATGTGAAGTGTGCGGATCAGTATTTTCACAATGTTCTGATTTGAAAAAACATGTGCGAACACACACTGGAGAAAAGCCATATTCTTGTGAAATGTGTGGATCTACATTTTCCCAGGATTCAAATTTAAAATTGCACATGCAAATACACACAGGAGAGAAACCATATTCTTGTGAAGTGTGTGGGTCAGCATTTTTACGAAATTCACATTTAAAATCTCACATGCGATCACACACTGGAGAGAGACCATATTCATGTGAAGTTTGCGACTCAGCATTTTCACACTGTTCAGATTTAAAGAATCATATGCGAACACACACTGGCGAGAGACCATATACCTGTGAAGTGTGTGGATTGGCATTTTCACTTGGTTCCAATTTAAAAAAGCACATGAGAACACATACCGGTGAGAAACCATATTCATGTGAAGTTTGTAACTCGACATTTTCACACCGTTCCACCCTGAGAGAGCATATCAGAATACACACAAGAGATAAGACTCGTTCTGGTGTATTAGGTGAATCATCAATTTCAAAAAGTTCCCCCCTGAAAACTCACACTGGAGAGTAACTCTAGTGAGAAATATGGATCTATATATTTATAAAAGCATTGACAAAACACTTGTGGGCATAATAACAGGGCATAAAAAGATTTATGAAGTGTATCCTTCTAAAAAAAGAATTCCCATAAATTTTAATAAAGTGTTCATGATTTTGAATCTTGTGTTTAGCATGCACATGTCACTGTTATTGATTTTTGACTAGTATTTTTTTAAATCTTCATTTTAATTGCTTTTCTTACATGCTGTCAACTTGATGACTCTCAGTAAGCATTATGGACTGGAAATTTCTTGGAAAGACTTAGACTTGTAGCTCTTGCCAGGCAATGCCTGTCTGTCTGAATCAAGAATAGGCTGATTGTATCCCTTCACAGAGGAGTAAGCTCTGAAAGAAATAGACCATCTGTTTACTGTATCTATGTCTACCTTTCTTGACACCTGCACAACCCAGTCTCTGTTTTCTTTTTTAACTCTTGCAGAACCCTATATCTTTTTTTTTTTTTTACTCTCATGCACTCAGAGTCTACCTTTTACTTTTTATTCTTGCACAAACCATGCCTGTGTCTACCTTTTTTTATGCTCATGCAAACCAAAACTTGTCTACCTTTTTGACTCTTGCACAAACCAAGCCTGCATTTTTCAGCTCTCATGAAGTTTGCATATACCCTAATTATTATGTATGAGGCACAGATGAGTGAGAGACCAACAAAACTTCTTGTAACACCAAAGATGAACTGAAGGCAAGGATTATGGCAGCCTTCACCAACTTAAACTAAGAGACCGTCCAGAAGAGTTACAGGAGATTACAAAGTTGTCTGGAGGCCGTGGTTGAAGCTGATGGTGATTTTATTGAATAAATCTACTCTATTTCAATATATTTTTGTGTAATTTTGGTAAATATATCTGTTAAAATAAGATGTCAGTGTTATTTTCATTTTTGCATAATTTAGATGACAATTTATCCATCATACCCTGAAAATAAGCTAAAGTTATACCAAGAATAAAAATCAAAATCTTTTGAATTTCTTAAGTCACTTGCAGCAGAGAACAGCTGCAAACCCAAACTAAAATGTATCAGTGGTGCAGTGAGATTTGTAAAAAGCCTTCAGTTCTGGCCCTTACTTGCATCATGGGTTGGCCTGAGGAATAGAACATCCTGCTCTACATATATCTTCTTTTATTACTCTCACACAAGCTACTTTCTCTTGAGGAGTGTGGAACCACCTCTTAATTGCTGGTGTTCCTGGGTTCACCCTGACCCGAAGTGGTAGCAATTATGCTAATTGATTCACATATTTTAATAATTTAGTAACTGTTTATAAATTTATAAATCAAAACATTGTTTTCATATTTATTTCTTTACAAACTGATAAACTTAAATATTAGATTACAATAGTTTTAATTGTATTAGTTTTTAGAATGTTGTGAAAATAAAATTATTCTTGTAAATAAACAATCCGATAGTGTTCAATATTTTTAATGTAAATTCTCAAGAACAAAAAAAATTATAAATTCACTTTCATTAAATGTTTAAGTTTTGTTACAATGCTGATCATTGATTTTTATAAACAAACATTGCAGAGGAGTGAAGGTAGTTAAAATAATAGCAGTGTCAAGGGAAAAACATTCCTTTTGACACACTTTCTTTTTAGGGCATGCAGGTTAAAGAGGGCCTAACATCAAGGCTGGTGCAAAGGTCTTGTGCCCTTCACCTGAATGTATGATACAGGGCCAACCACCCTACTACGTGTCAATTTTTATAAGATAGTATGCATATAAAATACCCATTTTATTGCAACCTAATTATGTACAATAATGGATCATATGCAATATAGGTAAAAAAATTCAACTAGAAAAAAATGAAAACAAATACAATGCCTCCAAATACAAATTAGAGACATGTCATATTAAATCATTCCATGATTTAGTGTTTTGTGGCAATTTTCAACATCAACTTGAGATTTTTCTTGTTGAAAAATTTTAACTCATGCAACATTATAGAAAAAAAATATTGAATTTTATATCGTGTTTTTTTTTTTTTTAGACTTAGCATGAGTAAAACAAATTCATAGATTCGGACAAAACAGTTATGTGCTATACGTGATACATACTTAGGCGATCATGTATCTTTCAATACATGACTGATGGGGCAGATTTTTTCCTGCAGCAGGTTGCCATTTCTTTCTGCGGTAGACCAGTTGCCATCCAGGTCTATAGAATCCAGTCTGTCCTGCTAACAAAGACCCCAGAATTATATCAAATTCCATAAAAATTGTTCATCTTTTAATAGTCAATTCTGCTTAGTTTATAATGTATATAAATGTAGGTAGAAAAAACAAATGTTGATAAGATAGTGAGTATCACAAAGCACTGCCCAGGGGGCCCCCAATCAGGCCTCTCCTGATTGTGGGGTTCACAGATAGTATGCACAGGCTCTACCTTACAGCCACTTTCAAGTTAACACTTTTGCATCCTCTGACACTTTAGGAATTCAAGATTTGATTAACAGTCAGCAATCTGATGTTCCCCATCAGAAATCCTTTGTTTCTTTAACTAGTGCTCACTGAACTATGATTGTTCTGGAGTGAGTTGTATTGGCACTCTACACATACCAGTACCCCAAAGTTGTCCTGTATTGATTTCTTAATGAAAGTTAAAAGCCAGGTGAAAGGCTTTCTTGTAATAATATAACAATAGTTTCTGTATCAGCTACCTTTATTTTCTCCAGCAGAGAAATGTTACTGACTAGTTGCCAGTGACAGAGAGGGTGTAGTGAATGAGAGAACTGTCTTACTCTGGCCTTTTTCCCTAGATCATCTGCTTACTACCATGCCAAAAAACTCACTGAATAATTTTGGAGGGAAGAATTCTTTTTATTAGGAAATCTCACCTTACTAATTACTGATTAGTCAATTCAGGGACCAATGAAAAGAACCTGCTACATGCTTCTTTACCTTTTTTTTCTTGTAGCACTTTTTGACTCTCAAATGCCCCTCTGACATGTATCATATTTTAGAGATATATATTTCCAACAACCTAAGTGGCTAAGATTCTTTTAATCCTTCATTAGTCATCTCAGATTTCCAAAAATGGATAGTTCCAAGGGGTGTTTAAAATATAAATAAGCTTATAGAGTTACAATTATGTAAAATATTGTTGTACTGCTGAAAAAATAACAGGTAATCTCTATTACAATATTAAAACTATAACTGAAGATATAATTATTCATTGAAATGAAAATTATAATAAATTTGTTGCATAAACATATGTTTTAAATTGTAGGTGAAATGCACCAATACACTAATAGAGAAAAGTTTTATTCATCAAAAATAGCCACAATATATTTCTATGCAATAGTAAGATATTTCATTAGCTAAACCCATTATTACAGGGCTGAAAGAGTAATAAAATATATAAGATTAATACAAATATAAAATTTGTCACTTAGCTGATTGATGTTATGTTCAATACCTCTACTCCAGAGTTTCATAGATGAAACTTTTGTGTAATTTTGCATTTCTTACCAAATTTTTATCAATTAAAATATTTTTAAAATTTATAAAAGTAAGCCAGCCTTTTTTTTAGGCTGTTTTTTTAGTTACATTTTCTTCATTATGTTGATACTTAAATTTTTTTATTGGAAAATATAATTCTTACTTATGCATATTTAATCATGGTAATTGTTCTAATAACTTTTCTCTATGGTACCTTGACTTTTAAGAATTTAAGTGCAGTACTAGATTGGTGGAAAAGTCTCATCATTTTACTATTGAAATGGGTGCCCTGAAAATTTGGTGATTTTGACAAGAAAATTTGCTAACTATCAAAGAAAAGTCAATTGAAAATTGATTTTAGAGCCATTTTGGAGGGGTGATTTGGGGGATAAGCCCCCCCCCCACCTCCTACATTTTTGAAAAAGAAATAAGGTTTTTGCTTCTTTAAAATTTCTTTTCTACTTTTTTTATTAAAATAATAATTTGAAAAGAAGATACAAGAACTTAACTTCAACTTAGATAAATTGATTTTATTTGCTTGAAAATGGTAGAGTGTGGTAATTAAATGTATAATGATTTTAACAAATTTTGTCATTTTCTTTATATTAAGTTAAAATAATAATATATATGCTGTTTTTTTATTGATGTTAGGTTGATTTTTCTTCTTTGTATGTTTGTGTGCTTGCACATGCATGTGCATTTGTGTGTGTGTGTGTGTGTGTATGCTTGTATGTGTCGGATGTGGTTCTTCTTTTCATAATTTATTTGTCTCCTTATACTCTCTATCGCTCTTTTTTTTTTCTTCTTTTTTATCTTTCAGCTCTGAGTTTCAAAATATAACTTAGTTATTTCCAGAGTCAAAGGCAACTTAAAATTAGCCTAATATTCCAGAATATTCTGGGATTTTCCAAAGTTTTCAAAATACACCCATTCTGTTTTTTTGCTTATTTCCAGTTTAAATAATTTTTTGTTATTTAATTCTGTTGGGGCCAGAAATAAAGACACAAAGAGAGGAATTGAGCAAAACAAATATATTAACAGAAAAACAGTAATACAATCATATACAAAAGAGCAAGAATGTTAAATCCGACTGTCAGAGCTGACTGCAGGAAACTACACTCTCTACAAAGTAGTACCTGCTCTTATTTGTAACTGGGAGAGTTCATCTGTGCATGGGTAAATTACGATAAATTCTTAAATGGCAAAGAAAATATCTGTTTATATGTCTTCACTTGCCCAATTTTTTTTAGTAGTTAATAGTTCATTTTTTACCTAGCTTGGTGTTATCTTATCAGGATATTGATATAATACATATGCAAAAAAATATTAATCATGAAAACTAATCTTCGTTAGGTGGGGTGACAAGACACCCCAAAGAAGACAACGCGATATCTTCCTCCGACGACAACTGTGCCACACCGCATTCTACACACCCTCACTGAGTCAAGAGAATAGTGGGAGGGAGTAAAAGAAACAAGTTGCCAACAAGGAATTATGACTACTTTAAAAAAAATTTTGGTAGCAAAACACCCCACGTGACTGTTGACCATGTTCACCATAGTCTATGAATATAGAATACAGCGCAGTACGTAATCTGTTCAATGAAACAACGTTAAAGATTAACATTCACGAGTCAGACACTCTACTGAATCTGATTATATCGCCAATACCACCAGCAGCTGTTCCATAATTCTTCAGTCTTCGATATCAAAGGCCGCCAGTGAATATTCAGGAAAAACATGGCCACTTTTATACACGTTGCATTGAATATTTTGAGCCTTCTGATTGGTTAACCCTTCTATTGGTGAACTATAAAATGAGCCAGCTCATTTTGGCTCGCTCACTAATACACCAGGTGTTACGGTCTGGTTCCTTGTACCATGGTGATAGTCCAAGATAGAACCAATAAAGAAGAACTCGAACACAGGTATGAAATAACACAGATATATTACAAACAGGAATATATACAGAAAAGTAGAAGTGTTAGTATGAACAATCAGGTTTAGTAGAGAGAACAATGTAGTCTCAACCAGTGTCGCTATTCTAATGTCTTGCAGTAAGTGTCTGGACACGACTCTGTTTTGGAATGCCTCTGACTCAACTCTTGACTCGAACTACTGACTCCTTGCCTACTCCTGAGGCACAGTATTTATTAAGTATGGAATAGTCCATTATTATTATTATTATGGGTAAGATCCCATAACACCAGGGTACCCAAAAATTCCAACAGTGACTAATACTTAAGCTTAACTTATTAATCCTTAAATATGAACATATATAAGCAATAAACATTGAGGACTGATGCTAGTTAAGATATTAGTTGTGTCAATGGAAAAAACGTTCTTTCGACACTTCATTTTTTTTTTGTGAGCATGAAAGTCCAAGTTTGCTGGAATTTTTTCTGTAGCCTTGTTTCCTTTGCCTTCATTTTAAATTTAATATTCGGCTCTGCTATACACAAGTAATGATACTGTACCCAAGTTTCTGTTTAAAAAAAATGTGGTGTCCACCTGACAATGTAAAGTAAATCATTTTTAAAGTTCCAAGAAACTAATATCTCATAATATAGTTCATCAAAAGTATATATATTGAATTTTATATATCTTATTTCACTTGATATAGGTTAATAATTATAATTCTGTTTGCTCTCCTGTTAGTCAGCAGGTGTGCTTTGTCCAACCATTTAGTCGGTTATGTGCCACGCGTGATACACGCTTAGGCTTTCGATACATGACTGACGAGGCAGATTTTTCCCCGCAGTAGGTTGCCATTACTTTCTGCGGTAGACCAGTTGCCATCCAAGGCTATAGAACTCGATCTGTCCTGTATTAGTATCTTTGGTGATTATAGGAATTCAATCAATGGAACAGTATCAGATATGGAAACATTGGATAGAAATCAAAACATGTCAGAGATCTACAAAAGGGTTCATTTGGAAAAATTTAAGTTTGCTGGATGTGACATATCTGAATTATCAGTCAGTTATATGCCATGTATGATACATGCTTAGGCGATCATGTATCTTTTGATACATAACTGACGAGGTGGATTTTTTACCCACAGTAAGTTGCCATCCAAGAATATAGAACCCAGTCTGTTCTGCTATTTACCTATAGCTGGGGGGAGAAGAGGAGGATTCATACCTTTCCCAAGGGTATTAGCACGTAAGTGAATGCAATGGATTTAACTGGAATTCAAACTCAGCTCTCTGATTCCTCAATCTGAGCCACTGTCCATTACTCCACTGTGCCTCCTATTTTTAATTATTTGTCTTATTAATTTTTCTTATGTTTTTCAATGTTGAACATTCCCTTTTTCATATGTTAGTGACACAAAAGTTCAAGGAAGACATTTGTGGGACTAACGCATAAAAAATGTTTAACATCGAAAAACATAAGAAAAATTAATTCCTTTTAATAATATGTGGAAATATCCAATCTTTGCCTGATGAAGTTCACGAGACCGGAAACCCGTGTAGCAAAATTATGGAAACTAAAGCATAATATATTTTCTTATAAAATTCACGTTACAACCAAAAACGTTTGCAATTTCCCTCTTCCTTTTGATATATATTTATATATATATATATATATATGGTTAAATTAGGGTCTCAAGTCTTGAATGGCAACCTCCTTAGAGATGGTGTCTTGATAAAAATACTCGGTGTACTTGGACAACTGTGAGAGTGTCTCAATTGGGTGTCAGGATGAGCAGCTGTCCTTGTAAAACTTTGTCCCCAATCATTGTGACAAATCTTTTATTAGGCAGGACCCAACTTGCTTTGTGCAAGATTAATCCCAGACTTACGTCAACAAAAACAAGGCTATGTATGTATGTGCATATATATATATATATATATATATATATATATATATGTATATTCAGATTTCCAAGGAGAGCCTGGAAAGTTCTTAGCCTGTGTCAAGGACCAAATATCTGACTTTTTAAGGGTTCCTTCAGTGGACAAGAACTTTTCTGCATTCTCTTGTACAGATTTTATAATGGCTTCATATATATTTTGTTAGAAAATTAGAATAATCTAATACTGTTTCAGTAAAATTATTTGCTTAATTTGTAGAAATTAGATTTTATTCTATCTCTTTAATATTTTCAAATCCTGCTGTATAGTGAATAAGAAAAGGATTTAACAATAACAGCAAATATCAATTATGTGTCATGTGTGATACATGCTTAGGCGATCATGTATCTTTTGATACATGACTCGCAAGGCTGCTGTCCATTACTCCACTCTGCCTTCATCCAGCCATTACCACAGATAAATAATATACTATTAAGTTTCGATTGTGAGGAAAGTTGGAAGAACAAGATATATCAGAGATACTACATGGTTATAGTGAGAAAAAGAAAGCATACATAATAGTTAAGAAACAAAGGAAGATATAATAATGCTTTGAAGCATTTTAATATTTGCTTTACTGAAATGGAAATGCTTGTTGATTTTAAAAATCTTTTCATTTGTACCTTCTAACTTTAAATAATAATTGAGCTTAACGACTAACAAAATATTGCAATTACGATCATAAATGTGAATGCTGGTCGTTATTTCAAGAAGTAAGGGGGTACAAATGAAAAGGTTTGAAATTGATAACTTTTTTCCATTTTCACTGAGACTAAACAATTCTCGCTTTCTTTCTTTCATTTTCTCACTGAATCCAAGTAGCGTCTCTGATATGTCTTTTCTGTCTTTCCATGCGATAAAAACAGAATATTTCATTATTTATGAGGTATTGTCAAGGTGTAAAGGTCGTGCTATCTAAAAGAGAGACAAGCACAACTATAACAATATATTTGATGTACAGGTGGCAACTTATGGTAGAGAGCAGCCAATAGCAATTTTTTGTGAATTAAAAAAAACAAAACAATTACTGTTATCAGCAGGTACAAAAATCACCATTTGGCCATGAAAGTGTGGCACCAATTTATACGCCATATTTTGCCAGTCCAATGATTAGCATTGGCGCCAATTTAAGATATTTTTACACAGTTTCTGAATTATTTGTTCAATTGTTAAAAAATAACCAAAACAAACAGAAAAGAAATGATGCAAACTTAGAGAGGAAAAAAAAATTATCTGACAATGACCATCAAACCTGGAAATAGCAAAGTGGTGTTGAACAACAATTAGTCCTTATATAAAACAAATAGGCTATTTTGCTGGTAAATATAAACAATGTTTTAGAACTAAGAATATATTTGAGTTCATCAGCACAGCGGTTGTGTGAGCTGTGTAGGCAGGAAGTCAATAATATGGATTCTGTGGTCTGTGACTGCTGTCTTCAGTGGGTATACTTGAAGTATATGGACAAGAGAACCATGCCCAAAGGCAAGTTTAGGATTTGTAGAGACTATTATGCCTGAAGTGCTTAAAATATTCAGAGACTTCTATATTTTAATAATTGATGCTGAATAAATGATTTTAACTTGTGCTTTAACAACTGATGTTGGAAAAGATTTTAAATTGTCTTAACAATTGATGGTGAATATATAAATAAACTTCTGTATTAAATCTGTGTTTTGTTATTTGTAACATTACCTACCTTCATAATAATAAAAATATTTAATAGCAAAATAGCCTCTTCCTTTAGTAAATTCATTCTATAAGATAATTACTTTCTGTATCCTTTCACATACAGGAGGGAATTAATATTCACTCTTATTCACTTTTTTATCCAACATTCATCCATGGCAGTGGTTCCCCAACTTTTTTCTTTTGGCTGCATTTTCAGAATAAAAATTTACTTGTGCCTCACCAAATTTTATGTGATAAAAAGTACATTTAAAAATCAAAAACACAATGAGGTTAAAGGGAGATAACTGTGCATTCAAAGTTAGAACATTATCATTGATAACTCTCTCCTCCAATTTACAGACACTAGTTACTACTTGATATAATGCAAAAATATCACAATGATAAAATCAGTCAATAATTACAACTATTTATACTAGGACTCATGCTTCAATTATAATTAATCCATAATGATATTTTAAATTTTGAAATCATATTTATTTTTGCCATATGAATTTTTTGAAGTTGTTTCTAAATCTCTGAGTGTCTCTCAATCATTCCGCCTCACCGGCAATCCTCTTTCACCACACCATTTGGGAACAACTGGTTCAAGCATTTATTATTGCTGTCACATCTAGTCTGGTGCTTCTGCTATGTATTTAGAAATTCTTGATAAAATCCAACAAGGAATCTGCAAGAACACACAAAGAACAAGAAAATACAAATTTCCAACATCTTCTGATTTTCATATATTCCAGTCTATCTTTACATCTTTCATGTAATCTTTTTAATTTTTCCTATTTTATATCAGTGATTCCCAAAGTGGGCAGTACCCTCCCACCGGTGGGCAGTGAGGAAAAAGGTTGTCAGCCAGAGCCAGTTACATGGCGAAGTTTGGTGATGCTGCCTGGGGCTGACAACTTGATTGTATGCTCCTAAAACTCAAGCAGGGGCGGGTGTTTCCCTATAGGGCCCAGTACTGAGAAATGTGAGAAAGGAAGATATTTTAAAAATCAGGTGAAATGTGAAGTAAACACATTATTTAAATTAAATGTCATACCCCATTGCAATTAGATCCCTTTTTGATTCATTCTGTGATTCTGAGAATGGAAAAGTAATTATTTTTATATACCTTTTTGTCCCCACCAGATATGTCAGTGTCTTTAAAAGCGGTCCAATATTTTTTATTTTTTCTATTTAAACCGATGTAAAAAATACAGTCGCAATGATAATCCATTCTAAAATAAAAAATATTCATTTTCTGTGCATAGTCTCTGAGCATCACATCTGGTCCACAAAGCAAGCCCCGATCGTGAACTTTCCTACCGGAAATAAAGATGCTCCTGGGGACATTTCACCAATTTTCCAACAACTTTTATATACCTTTTATATTAAACAAATACATGTCA
This sequence comes from Acanthosepion lycidas, assembly GCA_963932145.1. NCBI lineage: Eukaryota > Metazoa > Mollusca > Cephalopoda > Sepiida > Sepiidae > Acanthosepion > Acanthosepion lycidas. Next base: position 104,872,158 of record OZ010575.1, on the reverse strand, counting down.
TTTAAAAACCTAATCCTTATTGTTCCTTTCCTTTCACAAGCAAATGCTTATTATTAGGTTGGTGCAAAAATAATGGCGTAATAATGTCGTTTTTTGACGTATTTTTTAACGTCAAAAAACGACATTATTACGTCATTATTTTTGCACCAACCTAATATAACAATTATAAACTAAATTTGTATTTCACTCTTTGATTGGATGCCCTCCTGATATGGAGGCTTGAGGCTGTTGGGGATGTGTAGAATTAATTAATTGTAATTGAGTGAATCAGAAGGAATTTGTGTAGGTTGCGTGACTTTCTGCATCCACAAATGAATAAACAAATTTTAAATACAATCAAAAACAAGACATATTCAATTTAGAAACCAACAAAACATTTATATACAATTCAAAGTAATATATATACAGGATATTTTGGTATATGTTACTATGGCAAAGTGTGTGCGATATCTGAGGTTTCGGTATGTCTCTTTTTGTATTTGTATGTTCAGTTACAGTCTTTCTAGAATTGTGTTAATTAATATTAAAAATGTCGATATTAAGTGTTTTTAGTAATGAGTTCTTATAGAGTGGTCTACCTTTGACTGTAATATTTCTGAATCGTTCGAATGTTGATTTTTACTTAATAATGTAGTGAGTATAGTTCACTATGGATAAGCAAAGTTGTTTTAGGTGTGTGATTTGATGTCCACAGAGTTGGTCGAGTTTAAATTGCAATTGAGTCAACGTTGATGTACTTTTGCGCGGTAAAGTCATGATTTCGAGTGACGTGGAGTATGTTGGCAATTTCTGTGCAGATATTCGTCTCTGACCCTTTTGGTCAGTCGGTGTTTTCTTTTATATGTTTTTGAAAGTCCAAAATTGGCTCAAAGAAGTTTTGGCGCAATTTTGTTTTGCACTTGAAACTTTCAGATTATTATGTCATTAACCAATGAGATTTGTGATTCGCCTAGTACGGTTTTTTATTGGTCGAAGTTTTCTGTATGTAGGCGTAAAGTATAGACTGTTCTGTTAATAGGGGTGATAGGTAGAAAAGGACGAGTCTACAAGGCCATCGCACCCTCTGCCTTCTGCATACTACTGGCCAGAGGGTGGCAGTGGTACATCTGAACCCTAACATACACCACACACACATTACACCTGAAGTATGTCAGAGTTAATTCCTCCTTAATTGTCCAAATTGTTCACTAGGGGACACTCTCCTTACAATATATGTACTGGGCAATTTCTTGCCTAGTTCTCTTTTTCATTTCTTCATTTTCAGCAGACACATCTACAATGTAAGCTCTTGCAGAAGATTGCATCTTCCCATTTGTGGGAGATGCCACACACATTATACACACATACATGTACGTACGAACATTCACCAAAATACAAACTCTTTGTGTTCACACACAAACACAAATGTTAATGTCTATGTCTATTGTAAATTTTGTTGTTTAATACATATATTTGTTTGTATCTATATATCAGTCTTGTGTGTTTTCTTTACACTTCTTTATGGTTGATTCAATCTGTGAGTCCGCCATGTTCTTGTAGTGGATCTTCTTCTAGCAGGAATAAACACACGTGTTCCTAATATGACAACACGTAAACCCACGGTCCTCTACAAGTGTATCTTGCCTTCACTTTATGGTATATCCCAGTTATATAACAATTATCCCTGGAAATACAAAGATTGATTTGACATGCACTAATAGCACCAAAAAAATCCAATCAAAGGTTGACTATACATTGGGGTGGGGGCGTTAGGGATGTTTTATGGTATGTAAGGGGATGGCAACTTACCACTTCACATTCCACAATTTTTTTCAGTTTTCTAAGAAGGTCTAGAGATACTTTTTTAACTTTAGCTTTCTTTATTTTTTCCATTTTAATTTTCAATCTGCAGAAATCTTTGGGACACCCAATGAGAAAAGCAGTAGTGAAGGGTGACTTTTAAAAGTACATGACTCCTGCTATGCTTTACAGGAGTCAGATCAAACCAAAAATGGTGCATTGCTCCGATATTTGGGCTGGAGCTGCACGGTCCTTACTTTCCAGTGTAAGATTGCGCTGAAATGACTTGAAAAAAAAGAAGAAAATGTAGGTTTCACGTTTGTTTGTTTTTTTTTTTTTGTAGCAAAATAAATCAAATTTAAAGTAAAACATTCGAAGTGAGGCATTATTCCCTTTTATTTTAACGTTTCTCTCATTTTTTGGTTAAACAAAAAAAAAAAAAAGTAATGATAATAAAAAAAAAATAAAAAAATAGGTCCCGGCTTTAAAAGCGAAAACCCATTGCACTTTTATTTTGTTATGAATTACCTCCCTTGATTAACACTTAACTATTCATTTTAATTTCACATTTGCGTCGTTTTCGTGTTGTTTTGGGTTGAGATAGACAAAGAAAACATTATATAGGTAAGTTTTCACCCATTTTCTTTGTTTTATGCAAAGAAGCAATATATATAATAAATATATTTTTCGACTCGACTACAGAGTCGTAAAAAAAAAAAAAAGAGAGAAAAAGTTCTACACACGAGGTTTTAGGAAGAGAAATACACGATGAGCTATTTTTTTTCTGCCTATTTTTAATATCCGTTGAGAATGGAAAAGTATTTATTTTTATATACCTTTTTGCCTCCACCAGATATGTCAATGTCTTTTAAAAGCAGTCCGATATTTTTTAATTTTTTCTATTTAAACCGATGTAAAAAATACAGTCGCAATAATAATCCATTTTCACAAAATAAATGGGTCGGGGTTTTTGAGGCAGATTAAGTTTTTATTTTAACATATTTTTGATTCTGTATTTTTTTTTTTTTTTTTTTCTTTATCTGGTCCCTTAAGATTTCATTAACCTACTGTGTACTGTAAACATTATTTTAATTTTGATTTTAAATACACTTTTACTTTTATTTATTTACTTTTTTTTAAATTTTCGACTTTAATTACTATCTGGAATGTTCCACTTACTGCAAAAAAAAAAAAATTACTAAAAGTAAACAAACTAGGTAACTCCAAAAGATTCGCTAAAAAAGAAAAAAATTGAGTATGTATTCATTCATGATGAAAAAAATTTAATAAAAACAAAGTTTTATTGTCAAATCAAAATCCTTGATTATTAAATTTAAATTATATTTTTTTTGATCCGAAATTTTGGTTAAAAATTTAACGGGTGGACCATATAAATTAAGTATGGCAAATTAAATTTGAAATTTTATTTTTTAGCCTCCTTTCTTTGCGGTGAAAAACATTGATTTGGAAATTCTTGCAAAAATCAAATAATTATCAGATTTGAATGAAACTTTCTGGATTTATTCGCAAATGAACGAAATTATTTTAGAAACGTTTCATTTTTTTTTTTTTAAGAAATTCTTAAAAACATATTTTTAATAAATAAAAAAAATCTCTTACCTCCACCAACCATATTACATTTTATGAAATTTCGAGAAAATCATTTTTGTAGTGCTTTTTAATGTTTGTCTATTTTTTTTAAAAATCTATTCACAGCAAGTAAGGCGATAATGCCACTAAGGTGCAAAGGACTACTGATAGTGAAAGAAAGGGAATAAGATTTTAGTTTAGAGAAGGAGGAGGAAACCCAACCCTAAGCAGGAAACAAGGGCTAAAACTCTACTCTTGCTTAAAAGACTTGGGTGAAGTGTGGACTGGACGATAGGCAAACCTATTGTTAAAGAAAAGTTCTTTGAGAATTTAAATCATCAAATATTTGTCAAACAAGACCCCCTGATGGAAGATCTGCTCAGAATCGTAAAAGAAAAATGCAGTAAAACTAAGATATTATTTTTTTTTTATTAGAAAAGCTTTTAATTGCTTTTATGGATACTAAGAAAAAAAAATTGATGAATAATTTATTTTTACAAGAAATTTTTTTAAAACTTAAATTATAACACTTTACAAAGTTTTAAATCTTTTAGAATTCTGTAGGTATTATTAAGTAAAAAAAAAAAAACCCAAAAAACTATTTGCTAATCATAGATGGAAAAGCTTACTACAATTCACCCGAGCAAATTATTTTAAAAAGAATTTTGAATTTTTTTGTGTGTGCCTAAACATGCAGATTTTTGTAAATACAGACATCCATGCACAATACAGTGCAACCCGGATATAAGAGAGTAGTTGGGACTGGAGAAGAAGTCTCTTATATCTGGGTTTGGTCTATTTTATATACATTAACACACAGGCTCTAATTTGGGACCAGATAAAATTTCTCTTATATCCGGGTTTCTCTTATATCCGGGTCACACTGTATTATCAGAAAATAAGAGCAGTAAGTAATGTAAATTTAAAATTTATTGGTAGTTTTCTGACATTTCCTGAACAATTGTCTTTGTAAGTGAGACTATAAACTTAAAATTCAATAAAATATTAGATTACTTAGAATATTCTCCTAAATTTTTAAAATTACTGGGTAGTTAAAAATTATATAAAAAAGACATTTATGTTGTATTCAAGTAATTTTTGCAGTTATGTGCTCTTTACTTAATAATGCTAAACATTAAGCTATCAATAAATTTATCAACACTTCATCCTCCCCTGGGTTAAAAAATGCTTTTCTGTGACATTTGAAACTAAATGTAAATGATGTTTGTTTTAATTCAAATTAAGCTTTAACTATATTTCAAACTGAATTTAAATTGCTAAAATCAGTCATATTTACAAATCTGTCAACACAACATAATTATCTTTATTAAAAAAATTTTTTTAAAAATGAAACTAAGAGATAAAAATGGACTTAATCTACTAGGTTCAAAACACACACACAATAAACATATACGCACACACAAATTTTATATATATATATATATATATATATATATATATATATATATATATATATATTATTAAGGAATATCAAACACTTAAAATCCCATAGGTTCTATGGCATTTTAAGTGTTTGATATTCCTTAATAATAATTTTGCTCTGTCTTTTGACACAAAGCATTCCCTGGATCTATATCCTCCTGGAAATTTCATACAGATTATGATATTGTGTCATTTATATATAATATATATATATATATAATGTGTTTGTGTGCATTTAAACAGATTTTTCTCTGATTCTGCGATCAATCCATGTTTAAAGGCACTATTCAGCTTTGCTTGATCATTGACACACTTTGCAGCTGAGAGGTCAATACACATTATATATATATATATATATATATATATATATATATATATATATATATATATAGTTAAGTGAATATCATTTTTGTATCATCCCAATCAAGCCAACGATTCTTTCTGAAGAAGTGTTGGCTGATAGAATTCTAAAGGTAAATTATAAAAGGAATGTCTAAAGTTTTTTTTAAATCAATATATTTGTTCTGTGGTGTCAATTCATTATATATATATATATATATATTTATATAAAATGGACATTGAAGTCAACACCCAGAGGTCACAGTCGGTTTTCAAACTAAATGCAATTGTCTTGTCAGGATGGCCTGACAATTGCCTTTAGCATGAAACAGACTGTTGCCTCTGGGGGTTGACTTCAATGAGCACTTTTATATTTGTATTCACACTATCCCTGATATTGAGCACTTTAACCTATCAATATAGCATACCTCAAAACTATATTTTATGATATATATAAATATCTATTTGGTGGGGGAATGTATGAAAAACTGGAAAAAAGTTTTCATGTGATATGTTTTGTCCTTTTAAAAGTTCATCAAACTAAATTTGTTATGCTGGTGCGACTGCACATGTGTATGAATGGGTGATTTTGGGAAGTTCAATAGTATACAGTGGAGGCATGGTGGAGTTCTAGATAATGGCTCAGATTGAGGAATTGGAGAGACGACTTCAAATTATAGTCAAATCCATTACGTTCACTTACATGCTAATACCCTTGGGAAAGGTATGAATCCTCTTCTTCTTCCCCAAGCTATGGACAGACTGGGTTCTATGTTGACCGTGTTCACCATAGTCTATGAATATAGAATACAGCGTAGTACGTAATCTGTTCAATGAAACAACGTTAAAGATTAACATTCACGAGTCAGACACTCTTCTGAATCTGACTATATCGCAAATACCACCAGCAGCAGTTCCGTAATTCTTCAGTCTTTGATATCAAAGGCTGGCAGTGAATATTCGGGAAAAACATGGCTGCCTTTATACACGTCGCATTGAATATTTTGAGCCATCTTAATTAAACTCACCTGATCATGAATATTAAGAAAAAATTACTTTTCTAAATTTTAAGGTGCTTGTGGGGATCAAGAACAAAGAAAATGTGTAAATTCATTTTTATTGTTTAGGTTTTATTAAAATTTTGATCATCACTTTTTAAAACAAACATTGCCAAAGAGTAAAAAAAAACACTGTTTTGACACTCCATTTTTTTTTAGGCATAAATGTCCATGTTTGCCAAAGTTTTCTAGGCAGATTGCATATGTATTACTTCTTTGTTTAAGTGATGCCAAAGATTTATGTTGAATCCTTGAGGTGGGAAATAGTGTCCTTTTGAAGAGGCCTGATGAAGTAATGGATAGCAGCTTAGATTGAGGAATTGGAGAGCTGAGTTTGAATTCCACTCAAATCCATTACATTACCTTTGTAGATTACTTACCTGGTGTTTCGTGCCCAATAATCAGCATAGTACAAGATAATCCATTAGATTCATTTATGTGCTAATACCCTTGGGAAAGGTTGAATCCTCCTCTTCTCCCCTAAACTATGGAGAAATAGCAGGACAGACCAGGTTCTATAGCCTTGGATGGCAACTGGTCTACCGCATAAAGAAATGGCAACCTACTGTGGGGAAAAAATCTGCCTTGTCCGTCATGCATCAAAAGATACATGATCGCCTAAGCCAGAGCTTTTGAAAGTGCAGACCACGGGGGGGGGGGGGCGCAAGGACAAGATAGGGGGTCTGTGGACAGCAAAGACTTTTTTATGGGTGACGTGCAACTTATAAGCGCTTATAGGTCGATCATGAAATAAATTGACCCAATAAACTATTTCATAGATTTGATACACTAATTTGTATCTTAAAGATAATGGATTCTATTCATGCAGAGAAGGAACCAAAGGATTTGAATTTTGGATCTATTTTGTGATTTCTGGCTTTCTCATTGGCTGTCAGGCGTTTGCATTAATGCAAAATTATATGTTATATTCAGCAAATATTTATGTATAAATTTCATAAGCATCTATAAGGAGGTCCCTAAGGTAAAACCTGAAATATAAAAGTGTCTGCAAGTCAAAAAGTTTGAAAACCCCTGGCCTAAGCATGTATCATGCATGGCACATAACTGATATTGGTTGTTATTGTTACAGTATTTTGACTGTTGTACTCTCCTATCTTCTTCAGGTGTCTGTAATAATTAGTGAGCTTTCAAGAATTTTGAATCAAGTCCTTAGTTCAGCCCTCAGTTGTTACCATTCCACCATCTCTGCTAAGGAATTGTTGTTTATTCCATTTAACCAAAACATATGACTGTTTCACGTTGTTTGAACTCATGACAGCTTAGCCAATGCTTTTATCCATTTGGCCAGATTTGAGGGGTGCAAAAAAAAAAAGAAAAGTTATTCTCTGCACTCTGCTAGTATTGCATCTGACTCACAAAACAAATCCCCCAAAATATAGAAGAAAAATTCAAACACTCATGAACATTGCTGCTGAAATGAAAGCAAGAAAAGAAAAAAAAAAACCACCAAGTCATGTATCCACCCTGACTGCTTTTAAGCAATCAGGTTGGTACACAAAAAGTTCAGAGAGTTCATCAAGGGCATCCCACTCATCCAACCTGGCACAAGCTTCAACACCAGGTCAATACACAACTAACTCTCCCATCTTCCAGTCTGCCACCCTCATCCACAAAAGAGACATTTTGCCTTGATCCCTTATACTGGCAATGGGGATAATTTTATTTTCACAGATCTTGTTTCTTTTTCTTTCTGCCTTTGTTGTTTTCGTTGTTACTCTTGAAGTATATGACAGAATTAACTGATATGAGTTATCTCCCTTAACACAGATAATTGAATGCAAAAATCACTTATAGATTGAATAGAGTATTTTTATATTTTTACAATGATGCTCTCCTTATACAAGGCCGAAAAGGTAAAGGGTTAAAAAGTAACCACCCCAAATAAAGTGATAATGCTACCAAGACACAAGGGGCCACCAAAATAGTAAATAAAATTTCAGACTTTTTCTTGGAGACATTAGAAGTATAGAGTTGAAGTAGAATTTAGAAGGAACAAGAAAGCCTATCCTAAACAGGAAACAAGAGATAAACCTCTATTCTGGGTTTATTAAAACATACAAATGGTTGATAAGTACTAAATAAATAATTTATTTTTATCATGCATGAATGGAAAAACATTGAAATTAAATATGAAGAGATTTTTAAAAGGCCATGGCCTTACCTATTTCCCAAAATCTAATAAAACATAAGATTTTTTTTAAGGGCTTGTTTCTTTCTATGTGTCTGAGAACTTTTCAGCAGCACCACCACCTTGTACTTCTAATATTTATTAGATGAAGGATTGTCGAGCATTTTTTTTTTTTATTAGTATTTACTTTCATTGTATTTTTTTCTATTAAAACTTTTACTAAGGCTGTCAATCTATAGCATTGAGAGTAGAGAGTGTCATCACTGGAAAAAAAAAAAAAATGAAGTTCCACTTTAATGTTTTTCATCATCCTTCTAGAACCATCCTGAAAAATCTTTAAACTGTTCTGAAAGCAAAATGTTTTTATAAATTTATTATCATATATATTTGTTGTCATCATAATAATAGACACTATTAAAATGTCTACAAAATAAATATTTATTTTGATGAATCCAAATTTTTAATTCAGTCAATTATGTGTTATGGGTAATACACACTTAGGTGATCATGTATCTTTTGACAAAGGCTGCTGAGGCAAATTTTTTCCGCTGCAGTAGGTTACCATTTCTTTCTATGGTAGACCAGTTGCCATCCAAGGCTGTAGAACCTGGTCTGTTCTGTTATTTACCCATAGCTGGGGGGAGAAGAAGAGGATTCATACTTTTTCCAAGGGTATTAGCATGTAAGTGAATACAATGAATTCAACCGGAATTTGAACTCGACTCTCCGATTCCTCAGTCCAAGCTGCTATCCATTACTCCACCATGCCTCTTGTTTTTAACTATTTGTCATTAATACAGATTGTAATGAAAATTTTAAGAAAGCTAAAATATCACAATTTTAAAAATGAATGAATGCAAAATCAAATTAGTTATATTTTAGTGTATTTAAAAAAAAAAAAAAAAAAAAAAATCACATCTTTATTTCAGGTAAATAATTTCAAGTAATTTTACACAGAAACGTTTTTATTAATTAATCTATTGTATTAGCTCTTATGCAAATGGATTCTTGAAGCATATGGGCATTTAGCTTGACTATCTATAAAAATCCCTCTTTTTATAGTTGGGTTTTGTTTGTTTTATAGCATATCAACCCATTGGGTCATTTAACACAACTCTCTTTGATAAATGTTTATGCAATGGTGAGATTTTTCTGTGTTCAAAATAGAATTAAAGATAAAAGCAGTCAAAATAGCATTTATTCAGAATTCTACTATTTAATAGAACTGAAAAATATTTGGTGAATACATTGTGTCAGGTCAGGCTTAAGATTAAGTTTGGTACTGGTAACATGTAGCCCAGTACAACCCACCACATGGACGAGCAATTGATGTCTAAATCATCTCCACTCGGAGGGTGGCATGTCACCTCACAGGATGAAAAAAACAAGGCCTTTTAAAGGGAAGATGAGCTTCTTATAAAAGCCAGTGCCCAACATGTATAATATATATATATATATATATATATATATATATATGATTAGACTGGGGTCTCAAGCCTTGAATGGCAACCTCCCTAGAGATAGTGTCTTGATAAAAAACTCTCAGTATACTTGAACTACTATGAGTGTCTGAATTGGGTGTCAGGAAGAGCATCCAGACTTGTAAAACTTTGCCTCCAATCATTATGACAAATCTTAGGCAGGACCCAACTTGCTTTATGCAAGATTAATCCTGGTCTTACGTCAACAAAAAACAAGGCTATGTATGTATGCATATACATCTATATTATATATATATGTATTATGAATTAATTGATTTAAAATGTTTTTTCGCTACACAGTTCTAACCATGTTTCAAAAATGGAAGCTGAAAGCTCCGAATTTAATTTTGTAATTAAAGACATTTATTCCATTTCATCCTCAAGCAAATTTTGGAGTAACTTTTAAAATTACTGGGTTTTACTCGGCAAAAATCATAATTCACATTTCCAAGGATACAGAGAAATCCACTTCAACCAGACAAGGGGTGTTTGCATGTTCATTATGTCTGTATTTTGATTTATCAGTTATTAGTTACGTTTTGGTAGTGGTAGGGATGTATTCTTCAATGAAATCTGACATCCGTTAAATGCATGTCGTCTGGATTTTCTAAAAATTTTATTGTTAATGGCAAAAAATTCTTACGGCTTTTTTTTCTATTTGTATATTTTGTAAAAATAAAAAAATAAAAATATCTATAAGAACACTGGATATCTTACTGTTCTTTCTTTTTATTTATATATACATATATATTTCCAAGGAGAGCCTGGGAGGTTCTTAACCTGGGTCAAAGACCAAACATCTAATGTTTTAAGGGTTTCTTCAGTGGACAAGAACTTTTCTGCACTCTTGTACAGATTTTATCATGGCTTCATTTATATTGCATTAGAAAATTAGAATAATTTAATACTGTTTCAGTAAAATTATTTGTTAATTTGTAGATTTTATTCTATCTCTTTAATATTTTCAGATCCTGCTGTACAGTGAATAAGAAAAGGATTTAATTGCACAAAATAAAGAATATACAAGAACAAAAGGACTATTATTTTAGAATAAGCATTTAAAGACATATTTCCCCGCCAATATTTTTAATCATTTCACCCCAAGCAAGACAATAAAGCCACTAAGATGGAAGAGGTTACTGAGTGAGAGAGAATATGAGAAAAAGAAAACACAGAGAACAACAATAAAAGAACAGGAATTAAGAAAAGAAGATAACATTGAGATTGCACTTAAATTTTTGAAGCTCAAATTTGACTGGAAAGCAAGAAGCTGGAAGAGAGTTCCACAAGCGAGTAGTGTGAGAGAAGAAACTGTTAGAAACTGTAAACAGTTACATCTAAAAGCAAACATATAATGAATATTATATTGTTTCATATTTGTCATTCTGCATTTATTGTAAATTTGTATTTAAAGAAGTATTTTGAAACACCAGAGGAAAGTTTTCTCGAATGATATAAAAGTCTGCAAGTAAAAGCTCTTCTTATCCCAAATATCAAATTCCAAATGTGCCTGGATTTTGGATAAGAAATTTATTACCATACAAGTAAGGGAATATAAAAACTCTGCTGTGACTGTACAGTTGTAAATTTCTTCAAACATCTGCGAATATTCTGATTCGGAATTCTCCACTGTCAAAGAATTAGAGAGAATTGATTTCTCATGAAACCAAAGATTACTCTAGAGTAAAATGGAAACGCAGCAGCAAACATACTCTCAGAAAAATCAAAATAGTTTTGAGTTTCCTGTCGCCACATCTCTTGAAACTCGCAAACATGCCTATGAAAAAGAGAAATCCTATTCTTGTGACCTTTGTGGACATAAATTTTCATGCAATTTTAATTTAAAAAGACACCAGAAAACACACACCGGAGAGAAACCCTGTGCTTGTGATATTTGTGACTATGTATGCTCTGATAAATTTAAACTCGATGAACACATGCGGACACACACTGGAGAAAAACCATATTCTTGTGACACTTGTGGAAATAAATTTTCACGCAAATCTCATTTACAAAGACACCAGCGTACACACACTGGGGAAAAACCATTTTTTTGTCTCACTTGTGGATCTCAGTTTTCATACAGCTCAAACTTAAAAACACATATACGAACACACACTGGCGAGAAACCATATTCATGTGAAGTGTGTGGAGTTGCTTTTTCACATACTATAGCCTTAAAAAGACATAGGCAAACACACACTGGAGAGAAGCCATATTCTTGCAGCATTTGTGGATATGCATGTTCTCAGAATGCTGATTTAAAAAAGCATATTCGAGTTCATACAGGAGAGAAACCATATATTTGTGAGGTGTGTGGCTATACATGTTCCCAAAGCTCAGCTTTACAACAACACAAGCGAACACACACTGGATAGAAAGGATTGTTGTAATGACACATTCTGCTGTACATTTTAAAAAAATAACTGGACATATTTTAGAAAGAAGTTATTTTCTTGAGACATGAATATGAATTCTGTTTGGGGAAAATGGCAGTAAATAGAGGCATCAAATGAAAATGGCATAAATTTATAAAGAGAGGCTTACGGTCATATTACGTTAAAACACTGAAATTAAGCAATGTTGAACCTTGTCAGTACCTAGATGAGTGACTGCTTGGGAATACCAGGTGCTGTAAGCTTGGATTTATGGGTGGTGTAATGGATAACAGAAAGAGAAATTGGAGAGCCAAGTTCCAAATCCAGTTGGGTTTGTTATATTCACTATTACAAAGACCTTTGGGAAAGGTTTGAATCCACTGCTTCTCCTTCCACCTATGGGTTAAATAGTGAGATTTGTATCAGAAAATTATTATTATCTCTAAAAAAATTCTTACAATCCAAAAATATGTTTTAGATTTATATAACCTTAAAAGGTTGAAGCCGTAAAAAAAAAACAAGTCGATCTAAAGCAGCCACTGAATGTATAATTGAGGATAAACATTTTTATATATGTAGATATGCACTTCCAAGGGACACTGTAAAAGTAATCCCACATATTTATTTCTACAAAAACTATAGTAAAGGTAGCACAATAACATTGATAGAGCAAATTATCAGTCACAAAATTTCTAGATATAGTCATCACCATTGACTATGCTTTTTTTTTTTTTTGCAGTGATCTTCATTTATCCAGAAAGTAACTTGTTACATTTACTGTTTTTAGTCTTTCTTTACATTCAACAACTGCTGATGAATATCAGGTTGGGGAGTTGCCATTTTTTTCTGCATGGATGTATTCAGTGACCTATCTGTGTTTCCTACTCCGTTTCATGTCAGACGTCATTTTGCCAAATTGCTATCTGTAACTAGGCCAAAGCAAAAAACATGGGTTATTGGCAGCAAGGTCCAGCCTTTATTGCCGTACCACCAACATCCCTCTCTGACATTATAGGCCAACATGAAATCAGAAACATACTGTAAAATGAAGCTATTTCGTGGGACATGGATGAGATCTCCAGAAAAAAGGCAGGCAAATAAACACACTTGAGGAATCCTATGTAATTTTTCATATGCAGAGGTATCGGTTTCCTAAAGGGATAACTGAATGTATAATTGAGAAAAAAAAAAAAACCTTTTGCACATGTAGATCTGCATTTCAAAGGGATATTTTGAAAAATCATCCCACATATTTATTTCCACGGAAACTACAACAATACAATCATAGGGTAGAGCAAGTTTTCAGTTATGAATTGCTATTTTTTCACATAGACATTACTATTGGCTGTGTATATTTGATGCCCTCATAATTTTTGCGGGTTGAAAACTGTACAGAGTTTTCCAAAACATGACTTTTTCAAACCACTGTCATTGCTGCTATAACATATTATCCCTTGCCTTACTGTGCCTTCCTCCATTGTTTGGTCTCTGTAAACATTCTAAAAGTGTGATTGAATATAGATTTTTTTGCAAAGTTTCACAAACCTACCCTAAAAAAAAAGTGTGTCAAAATGACGGTGTTTCTCTTGACGCCATTATTGGTGTATACTCTCTTGTCAATTTTTATTGTTTTCAAAAGCTATTTTTACAATTTTAATAAAACTCAAACACATGAAACACTGGATTTATGCATTTTTCCCTCTTGGAAATTGCAACAAAAAAATTAAGCACTATTTATTAGATTGCCTATTTACAAGAATAATTTTATATTTTATTTATAATTTATTTTATTTTATACTTTATATTCTTATAATTTTATATTTTATTTATATTAGTTTATATTACAAGATTATAAAAATATTAAAAGTTTTTGTAACACTTTGACGTGTGTTGAAGTTATCACTAACTTTTTTTGTCGAGATTTACAAACTAAGTTTTATTCAATTTCACAAACCAATTTATGAAATTTGAATATGTTGATTTGTTTTGAAAAATACTTGGACAAAAACCCTACTTCAAGGTTTAATAATTTCTTTTAATTTAATTCTATAGGATTTCATGGTAAACAATATTCTTTAAGAAAATTTCTTTTTTTTCCTTTTTAACAGTGAAGAATAGATTCTTAGAATTTCTTACTCTTGGGCATGCAACATACAACTGGCCATATGTAAATATTTCTTTCTGGGCCCAAATTTCAACTTTTTGAAGTGTTTGGCTTTGTGTTTTGTTTATAGTTCTTGCAAACAGGGCAAACTGTATTCTTGTATATAAAAACTTAAAAACAATATTGCATTTTTATTAAGTAAGCATTTGTTTTAATCATTAAATTGTTTTAAAATAGTGGAAGTATTTTGTATGTTAAAAAATAAATTGAAAATTTATCATACTAAGCTATGCACCCTAGTAAAACTGACTGTACTTTGTAGCTCCTTACTTGTTTGCTCTTCTCTCCACAGTTTGGTTTTGATCAGTCACTGTATGGCTATTTTAGAGGGTGTGATGGAAGAACAGACACTAACAGAGGTTACAGAATTTTATGTATAGATAGATGTAAACCAACTGCAATACAATATTATTTACCACATGATAAATAACTGAAAACAATTTTTTTAATTCAAAATTTAAATGGCAGCACACCAGTATGCTCCAATTTGTACTATGATGCAAGTGGTGTTGTGTTTATCCATCAAATTAGATATCTGATAGGCCCATGGTAATCTTTTTAGCAGGAAAAAAATTCAAATCACAAGTCTGTTCTGATGTAACAAACAATTATTTATTATTGACAGTTACTGCATAATTCAATTTTTTTGTTTGTTGCTGGAGTGAACAATATTCCCGACACAAGGTCACTTTTCATTTTAGGCCTTCTGCTATGAACAATCACTCTGACAATAGTAATGATTTCTTTTGTCTCTGTTCTTTTTTTCAATTCTGTTCTTCTGTGGAAAAAAAGTAGATCTGTAAAATGAATCTTACTGACTTGGATGACTCTCTCCCAGTGACTGAGAGTGTGGACTTTTCTGTTTATAAAAGTCTTCAGACACTGGAATTGTTACATCATGGACTTTTGTGTTGTTTTTGGTTTTTTTTTTCCAGACAATGAAAATTTTTTTCATAAAAACCAGATACACTGAGCTGGCTAGCTAGATAAACCTAATAATATATATATATATATATATATATATATATATATATATATATATTATGTTTTAAGGAGTGTTATATTTATGGGATAAAGTGCTCAATATCAAAGATAGAGCATATGTAAATATAAAAGTGAACATTGAAGTCAACACTTAGAGGCAACATCCTGCTTCATGCAGCCTGATGATTGTGTCTAGCATGAAACAGCCTGTTACCTCTGAGTGTTGACTTCATTGTTCACTTATATATATATCAATTCAAGCAAGGCAGTAATGCCACTAACACACAAGGGGCTAATGGAAGTAAAAGAGAATGAAAAGACTTGAAGGAGCCAGAAGCCCATTCCTAAACAGGGAACAAGAAATAAACCTTTACTCCTGTTCAAAAAACTGGATAGGAGTGTGGGCCGATATTTCTTTATTTTCTGAAGTAAGATCATGTATTTTGGAGCTTATAGCGATATCACATTGAAACACCAGGTCTTATGTAATCACTGAAGTTAAGCAATGTTGAGTCTGGTCAGTACCTAGATTGGTGACCTCTTGAGAATACCAGGTGTTGTAAGCTTGGATGTGTAGGTGATGTAATTGATAACAGTTCAGAATTGGAAATCGGGGAGCTGAGTTCCAATTCCAGTTGGGTTCATTCTATTCACTTGCCCATGAATACCCTTGGGAAAAGTATGAATTCAAATTTATACCCCTCCAGTTATGAGTTAATCAATAGGACTTATATCAATAAATCATTACTATAACAAAAAGCAAAAATTCTTACAATCTAAAACTATTTTTTGGCTTTAAATAACCTGTAAATGGTAGATAAGCCATAAGAAAACCCAAATCAATCATATATTTTGGGTGAACAAGAAAATATTTGGATAGTTTTTGCTCAATTGATCATTCAAAAGATTCTATCATGCATGCATCACCTCATAAATTAGAAATACCCATTTTGACTAACCAGTTCCAATCTCAAAGCCATAAATATTATTTAGACATTATAATAAACCATTTCTTTTTCAATTATAGTTTTCTCAACCATCTCTATCGCCATACTTTCAATTATTTAGTATAGTTACATTGTTTACCCAAGGGTAAACAATGTAGTTATGCTAAATACCCTTGAGAAAGGTATGAATCCTCTTCTTCTCCCCCCAGCTATGGGTAAATATCAGGACAGACTGGGTCTATTGTAGTTTGATGGCAACCTACTGTGGGAAAAAATCTGTCTCATCAGTCATGTATCCAAAGATACATGATCACCTAAGCGTGTATGGCACATAACTGACTTTAGGAGGCACAGTGGAGTAATGAACAGTGGCTTGGATTGAGTGGCTGAGTTCGAATTCCAGTCGAATCAATTACATTCACTTACGTGCTAATACCCTTAGGAAAGGGATGAATTTTCTTTTTCCCCAGCCATGGGTAAATAGCAGGACAAACTGGGTTCTATAGCCTTGGATGACAACTGGTCTATCGCAGAAAGAAAGGGCAACCTACTGCGGGAAAAAAAATCTGCCTCGTCGGTCATGTATCCAAAGATACATGATCGCCTAAGTGTGTATCATGCATGACACATAACTGACTGACATTGTTTACTCCAGCCATGAAACGGTATTTATACACTACTAAAATCTTGGGCAATTTGGCCGCAAATTAATACATCACACGACATGGTACTTGGGCACTTCAATGTGGTGTAATGATTAGCAAGCTTGTCTTGCTAGAAAAATTACAACTGAGTAGCGAGTTCAATCCTCACTGGGTGCCCTTCACTTCTGGTCTGGTACCACACTTATGCTATGCTTAGAAAATCACCATCACACCTGATACTTTGTTGCAGTGTCTTTCACATAATTTCAGCAAAACATAAACAGTTTTATCTAATATCAGATGGAAATGACAAAAAATTTTAAAATGTCGTAATTTGGCTCAAGCACAATTAGTTAAAGTAAGGAACATTAGAATTGCCATAATGTTATCAACAATTCAGCAGTGAATTCCATTTTAATAACAACTTGGATCACAGGAGTCAACAAACTGCTGGAAGGCATTTTCCACACAATCTGTATTGTGTACATTGGCTGGTGTGTATATGCAGAAGGCATGGTGGAGTAGCGGTTAGTGGCTTGGATTGAGGAATCAGAGAGCTAAGTTCGAATTCCATTCAAATCCATTACATTCACTTATGTGCTAATAGCCTTGGGAAAAGTATTAATCCTCTTCTCCCTCCAGCTATGGGTAAATAGCAGGACAAACGGGGTTCTATAACCTTGGATGGCAACTGGTCGAGGAGAAGGACAACTCTGAATTCAAAACCTGTAGAGGGTTGTTTTGGGATCTTGTGGCACGTAGTGCACCAGATTTCTGCATTAGGCCCTTCAAAAAGTGTGGTTGGTTCTGCACAAAGCCTTCACCACTATAATCAAATCATATGTGATGGTATCTGGCTGTCAGTTCCTAGGAACTGAGCTGCTTGACCCACATATGTCAAATACGACAAGGAAAGTCCACCATATGCACCTAAATTTCAGAAAATGTAATTGGTTCACCTATCATTGGGTTCACACTCCTCCCTGGTCTTTTGGACAGGTGTAGAAGTTTATCTCATGTTCCTGTTTAGGATTGGATTTCTAATTCCTATTAAAGTTTTTTCATTCTCTTTCACTCACTGTAGCTCCTTGTATCTTAGTGGTGTTATTGTCTTGCTCGAGGTCGAATTATTCAGGCGATTATCACCTTTTTTGTTGGACAGATTTATGAGTCATGTGACAGCCAGTGAGTGAAAACAGCTTGTGGATCTGCAAACAGCAGGTGCTGTATAGACAGCAAGGAAGAATAGATATCATAGACCATGGCAGTAAAGGGAAAGAATAAAAGCCATGTAGTCAAAAGAAGAAACATAACCCATTTTACTGTAGGAAATATTACAAATAATTTGATTTTTGACCTTTCACACTTTCTTTTATTTATATGTGAGACAAATAGTGACAGGTATAAAGTTACCTGTATATAATTTCTTGTTTATAAAATCTTCTAAAGAATAATTTATATTTGACATTCATTTCTCTTGGTTATTCAGATCCAAGTTAAGGTGTTAGTATATCACCGATGTGCTAATGCTTGATATGAGCATGGGAGAGTGGAGATTCTTTTTTTACTCTGTAGCGAGATTGGCACTTTTCTGTTCACCACTGCTAGCCAAAATGTTTGCATCTTTAGATGTATCAGTTCTTGAAGAGTTTAAGAATATATGTACTTGTTTGTCTAAATTTCTGAGATGAGGTATTATTTACATTATTCGGACTACTGTCCTCATCTTTGTCGCCATATTTATCACAACGTTTCGGCCGTTGTACACTCCGACCTTCTTCAGATGGTTGGAATTTCGAACTTAACCCTTTGATAACTGATAACTGACATCAATCAAACATGGCACGTGGAACTAGAACAGTCTACCCCAGTGAGCAAAATAAAGGGTTCAGTTCGAAATTCCAACCACCTGAAGAAGGTCGGAGTGTACAACGGCCAAAACGTTGTGATAAATATGGTGACAAAGATGAGGACGGTAGTCCGAATAATGTAAATAATGTACTTGTTTTAGTATAACAGGGTGGCAATCCTGGTCCAGCATATTACTGCATGAGGAAGATAACAGGGCAGTAACCCTGGTTCAATATTTTAATGCATGAGAATGCCTAATGAAAGTTTTAAGTGAGAAAACAATTAAATATCAAAGAGAAAAAGAAAAAAAAGAATTAATTAAAAATAATGATTACAAGCCATGGAATGAAGAAGGCTCAAGGAAGATTTGAACCTGAAATAAACCAAGTAGAATTCATTGAGATTCAGTAAGACTAGGTCTTCCCTAACTTACTTTGTTGTTTCTGGGTCAGTATGATGAGATTTATGGACTTCTAAATCTTCCCAAGTTCCAAAGAAGAATCCTTGCTATGTTTATTTAAAATACTATCAACCCAACAAACGTCAATAGCTTACTAAATCCAGTCTTAGTGGTTTTTTGGAATGAAGAATTCTACAAGGGACCATCTGTTTTTCTGACAAAGAAAAGTCATATCTTATCAAAAAATATCCAATAGATCAATGCTAGAGGTTTGCAGAATTCTTATATAAACCAGCCAATACCTAGGAAGAAAGATAGACATACAGTTTTAATCTTAGTGTTCTCTCCATTTATTTTGAACTAGCAGCATGGCCCGGCGTTGCCTGTGCTTGATTCAAAAATCGTACAACTCATACAGCAATCGCTATCACTTGAC
Source organism: Acanthosepion lycidas (assembly GCA_963932145.1). NCBI lineage: Eukaryota > Metazoa > Mollusca > Cephalopoda > Sepiida > Sepiidae > Acanthosepion > Acanthosepion lycidas. The sequence goes on along the minus strand of OZ010575.1, from coordinate 104,852,515 downwards.
TTAAAATATTTTTGCCCTTCCTTGTTTTTAAAGGAGTGCCCTTTGCCATGCTGATGTTACTACATGCCTATCTCACACTGCAAATTTTTTCTAAGCTCTATACTAAACATTAAATTTGTTACGAAAAAAGAACTAAACAAAATGAACACAAAACGATCATCTTTAAAATAGGACTTGTAACTGGAAAAACTGAATGAAAAAAGAATGTTAACAACAAATACTTTTTCACACTCGACCCAGTTCTGCAGAATCAGAATCAATGTTGAGTTTAAGCAAGCGAATGAGCCAATTGGAGTAGTGACATGCAGGTTTAAATTTTTCCACTTGTGACGAATGCAGCTATCGATTTTTTTTTTTGTATGCTAGCATGCTAGTTAAAATTTGTGTCAGTTAGCTGTTGGCTCTCATGCTGGCCAATAGAATCTTTTTGCCTATTCGTGGCAGCCAGCTATAGGCTCTCACTCTGGCCAGCAGAAAATGGCTGCAAACTACATGAAAACTGCCATAGAAACATGAAAAAATCGATTATTTCCACTATCGATGGGAGTTGGGAAATGCAACGTCATTCTTGGCCTTCCTGCTAACTTGGAGCATGTGCATGTAAATTTTGATGCAAATCCGTCGAAAACTGTGGCTGTGCATTCGTTACAGAAACACACTCACATCCTGCCTTTTATAGATAGAGATTATTGCTAGAATAATTTTCCTGCTGAAAGACTGTAAATCTGGCTACATAGGAAGATTAATACTTTACTTCTTACAAAAATTTTAAATTCTTCAATTTTTTATCATTAAATCCTTTGTTAGATATCAACAGGGTTCATGCTTTAAAATTAGTTTTCATCAAAGTAGTTACCACATCTGCAAGGATTTCACATCTGAAATCTCCACCGAATGAAACAATCACTGGGTGAAATCACCATAGAATTTGGTTATCTTCCATCTTGCTGATGTGGACGTGTGATGGCCATGAAGATAAAAAACATCACCAAGTAATGGTCCCAAGAATACAATGTTTTTGGTAGTGCTGGAACAAATAACAATAAAGCTACTAGGATACAAAGGGTTACCAAGTGTGAAAGAAAAAAATTAAGGAGAGAAAACAAAAGAACAGGAATTAAGAAGACAGAAGATAATGACATTACATTAAAAGATTTAAGATCAAAGTTAACTGGAAAGCAAGAAGCTGGAAGAGTGTTCCATAACCAAGAAGTGCGAGAGAAAAAACTGTTAGCAGAAAACTTATAGTCACATCTAGCCACTTCAAATGTAATATGATGAAATCTATCTGCCAATCTAGTACTATGCTTAAATTTGTAAAGTTCATCAGAATAATTATGAAAATATAGAAAATTAAACTGTTACAGTGATGGGAAATGTGACTGAAGCTGATATGCAAGGTTAGGACTGATAATATTGCAGATTCTTCTTTGGATTCTATCATTATGATATCAGGTGACGCAAGGAGAAACAGTTTAAAGAAATTCATATGCCAAAAATAAATATGTTTTTAAAATATTATTGATTACTTGCAATTACATGAATGGGTCCCAGTATTAATACTTATAATTATTGTCCGAGTTTATCATTGTGATATTTTTGCATTATATCAATTATTAAGAATATAGTAACTAAGGTTCGCAAATTGGAGGAGAGAGAGTTATCAATGATAATGTTCTAAACTTTGAATCTGTAGTTATCTCCCTTTAACCCTCCCCCTTTTTTTTTTTAAATGTACTTTTTATTACATAAAATTTGGTGAGGCATGAGCAAATTTTAATTCCGAAAATGTAGAAAAGTTTGGGAGCCACTGGGATGGATGAATATTGGACACAAAGTGAATAAAACTGATATAGGTTCTCTCCTAAGCATGAGCAGAATGAGAACAATCTACCATCTTGGGTTGAAATTCCAAGAAGTTTAATGAGAATAAACAGATATCTCGATTCAAAAGTGTTAATTTTCTGCTTCATGTTATCATTACAATTTTAAAATACTGAAAATGAAGTTCTGCAAAGAATATGGAGGTTCAGTCATTGGTCTAGGTAGTGTGCACTTGGACTCGGTAGAAATAGAGCAAGCAGTAGTTGAGCAGAACTAGATTTTAAAAAAAAAAAAAGCCTTGGTGCATGCAGTCATGGATTAAAAAGCATATCCATGAACAGGCAGGCTTAACAACAGCAGTAAAATGAAAAAAATTCCCAGGAAAATTAAAGCCTTTGTCAAGTTCAATTTGTTGATCAAAATATACGTGGGTACATCAAAAATTATCTGCACTTTCGTCATATCTTTTGGTTTGTCACACTTCTTTCAACTTGTGTGCTTATAGTTGGTACTGCTGTGGTCATGTGATTGAAGTTTGAGTTTGATTGTAACAACAGCAAGAAAACTGCCACAATGTAAACATGGCCACTGTGTTAGTAGTGTGCATCAAGGCGGAACAAAGTGCAGTGATCTGATTTCTCTGGGTAGAAACTCATTGGGAGCCAGAAATTTGCACCAAATGCTGGAGCCTATTGTCAAAGAAAATTTTGTTGTTGCATGATAATGTCAGCCAAACCATTGAAACCATTAACCAATTGGGTTTTGAGGTGCTTTACAAGATTGTCGATTTTCTCATGGATAAAGTGCAGGAAGTGATATATAAATGGTTGCAAACAATCAAAAACCTTCTTTTTGGAGGAAGTAAGCAAACTTGTGGGCTACTGAACTGAGTGCATTGAAAAGGGTACTTGTTTAACACCTGCTTTTGTGCAAATTAAAAAAAAAAAAAAAAAAAAAAAAGTGCAGATAATTTTTGCTTTCCCCTACAAACTGATCCACTCACCCTAACAAAAAGAACTTTTTCCCTTGACTGTATATGCTCTTAGTAATTTTTTTCATTTTAAAAATCTATTTTAAAAGTTATGATTAAAACCCAAACATGAAAATTAATTTAAGCTGCTTTCTCTTTTTCTTGAGAATTGACACCATTTCTGTAATTAGTCTAAAACATAATGTTTAACATTTTTGTTGTCAGGTCAGAAAAAAAAAGTATAAACCAAAATTATTTTAGTGAATTTATATGACAAGAGCAAATGAAAAAAATACCTGGAAATTGTATTTTTTCAAAATTTATAATTAGTTACTCGTAGTTAGGTGTTTATTTAAATTTTCTTGTTCTTTGGTTCATAAATAAATTTATGAATAAAAATATTTGTTTTTACAGCTATTTCTCTGATATGATAAATATTGCACTACAAAGTTGCTTCATGTAACCCCAGAATATTCATGAAAATTAGCCTAAATAAAAGTTCTGTCTATGATGCTGGAAATAACATTGGTATATTATCTTTGAAACTCAGAGCCAAAAGGAAAGAAAAAAGTTGTGAGAGAGACAAGATAATTAGGAAAAGGGGAAAATAACCCTGATATTCTACACATGTGCATGTATACACATGTACAGGCACACACACACACAAAGGAAAAGTGTTATATAAGAATAAAGTGTCACTTCCAACACTGGAGTTTCAACACATGTCACCAGAGAGCAAACACAGGCGATCCCATTTTGAATAAGTAGATCACATAATCTAAAAGGAAATGTATAATATATGGGAATTAGTGTGGCGTCTAAACAATCACCTTTTCTATTCTATCTTCTATTGCTATACGGATCACTCTTTCTACTCTATCCTCTATACTATTCACTACACTATATCTCTATATGGATCACTACACAGATTACTATTCAGTAGTTACTTTATGAACAAGTAATAGCAAGTGCTATTAGTGCAAGTTTTATTCAAAGACGTCTAACACCAGTATTGTTTTATGGTGTTACTATAGCTGTTTCAGCAATTACAAGGTCTCTATTACAACAAGCATTCGTTGACATTACAAAAGTGGCAACGAGTGTTTGTTGACATCACAAAAAAAAAGAAAAAAAAAAAGAAAATCAACCTAATACCAATAAAAAGTACATAATTTTATTTTTTTTAACTTAATATGAAAATAACAAAAATGAGAAAAATTGGCAAACAATAGATGATATCTCCTGACAAATGGACCAAGCAATTACAAAAACGTTCATCTATGAAACTCTGGAGTCAGGGTGTTGAATATAAAATCAATCATCTAAGTGACAAATTGTACATTTGTTTTAATCCTAAACTTGTAAATATGAAATTCTTGTAAATAAGCAATCAAATGAAATAGCATTCATTTCTTGAGAAGAAAAGAGAATACATAAACTGAATTTTGTGTGTTTGGGGTTTATTAAAATTCTAAATATAGTTTTTTTTTTAAAGCAATATGAATCAGAGACAGTGCATATATGGTAATAGTGGAGTCAACCATACTTTTGACACATTATTTTTTTATTTTTGCAGTTTGAAATCTTAAACTTTGACTAAAAATTCTTCACACAAATAAGAATGAAAAGGAAAACAAATACAGATATTAATACAAATGAATCATTTTACAAGATCGAAAGCAAAATTCTTCACACGAATAAGAATGAAAAGGAAAACAAATACAGATATCATTTTACAAGATCGAAAGCAAAAATTCTTCACACAGTACAAAACAAGCAAAATGAAAAGAAAACAAAACTGCAGATATTCATTTTCTAATATTAATTCTCTTTTATTGAAGAAAATAGTTTGTTTTTTGCCATGCTGGAAAAGTTTTATTCTCCTCTGCTTAATCAAACTTAAGCAACATAACCATATATTTCCATTCAGAAGATAACTTAATCTGCTGTTTTAGTCACCATTTTGAAACACTGACAGATATACTCATTAACAAAGCACTTAAGATGGTCACTTCAAAAGATAACACCTGACTGTATGATTTCTTGTCTGAATATAACCTGCTAATTTTGAAATATAAATTATACAAAAACTTATAGTTTGTGGGATCATATTTAATCTCCAAGGTGTCTTTGCATGTGCTGATTCAAATTTGACCTATTTCGAAATGCAGAACCACACACTTCACAGGCATATGGTTTCTCTCCTGTGTGAGTTCGTGTATGCCTCACTAAACTTGACTTTTGTGAAAAGGATGAATCACACATGTCACAAGAATATGGTTTCTCTCCAGTGTGTGTTCGAATGTGTTGCACCAAATGTGATTTCCCAGAAAAGGAAGCTGTACACAGTTCACATGAATATGGTTTCTTTTCTGGGTGTATTTGCTTGTGGATTTTTAAAGATGCACTTGTTGAAAATGCTGACCCACACACTTCACAAGAATATTTATGTTCAGTGTGTGTCCAGATATGTCTCTTGAAAGATGATAAGCCAGAAAATGCAGCACCACACACTTGACAAGAATATGGTTTCTCTCCAGTGTGGGTTTGCATATGCATGACTAAACTTGACTTTTGTGAAAAGGAAGATCCACATAGCTCACATGTAAATGGTTTCTCTCCAGTGTGTGTTCGAATGTGTTGTACTAAATGTGATTTCTGTGAGAAGGAAGATCCACACACATCACAAGAATGTGGTTTCTTTCCATCATGTGTTTGAATGTGTCGTGCTAAATTTGTTTTCTGAGAAAAGGAAGTTCCACAAACATCGCAAGAATATGGTTTCTCTCCAGTGTGTGTTCGAATGTGTTCCAACAAATGAGAGTTTTGTGTAAAGGATGATCTGCACACTTCACAAGAATATGGTTTCTCTCCAGTGTGTGTTCGCATGTGGTTTCTCAGATGTGAAATCCTTGAAAACTCAGCTTCACATACTTCACAAGTGTGTGAAGGTTCTTCTTTAGTATGTTTGTCCATATTTTTTTAAAATCTTGCTTTAAAACAGGAATCTGTATACATCACAAGAATATGGTTTGTCTTCAGTATGATGTTTTAGAGGACTTTTTAATGATGGAATCTTGAAAAAAGTAGCTCCACATATTTCACAGGGATAACATTTTTCTTGGGTAAAATTTTCCATTTTTTTTTGTTCTTTTAGTATACTATAAAACTTTCATCCAATCAAATTCCCTATGTTTAAAATTGATTTTAATGAAGACTAAATATAAATTCTCTTTTCATGCAAGAACATCTGAAAAAAGAATAAAAACAAAAATTTTTAGTATTTCAGAGTAAATAAATAATGCAATTGTGTTCAGTTTATATTTTGAGATAAGTATATAGTGACTTACTAGGCATATATTATGTGTGGAACAAGCACCCAGTGAAGATCAAACTCACTACTCAGTCATAATTAATCTATTGAATTTTGTTTTGTTTTTTACAGCTTAACATTTTGCAGGTTATTTAAAGCCAGAAAATATTTTTAGATTGTAAGAAATCTTTTTGGTGATAATGATTTTACTGAAACACGTCCTACTAATTAACCCATAGCTCGGGGGAATTCATACTTTTCCCAAGGGAATTTGCATGTGATTGAATATAATGAGTGTGACTGGAATTGGAACTTAGCTCTCCAATTTCGAGTCATTATTCTTTACACTAACTACACATCAAGCTTACAGCATCTGATATTCCCATATGGCCACCCATCTAACCAAGCTTGAAGTTGCTTAACTTTGGTTCAACATGATATGGCCATAAGCCTGATCAGTTGAGATAAGCTTACTAACCATTATATCATGTCAAATACACTGATTTATCACATTAAACTACACGTATTTAGATGTGGTACAAGACCACGAGTATGGAGCACCTAGTAAGGATTGAACTCCCGTCTCAGTTGTAACTGATCTGCCAGACAAAAGATGATGTCAAAACGCCCAAGAGCCTACTATATATCTGCCTTTTTTATATAAAACTAGCAGCATGGCCCGTCGTTGCCTGTGCTTGATTCAAAAATCGTATGACTCATACAGCAATCACTATCACTTGACTTAAAATATTTTTGCCCTTCCTTGCCTTTAAAGGAGTGCCCTTTGCCGTGCTGATGTTGCTACATGCCTTACTTCTTGGCTATCTCACACTGCAAATTTTTTCTGAGATCTATACTAAACATTAAATTTGTTATGAAAAAAGAACTAAACAAAATGAACACAAAACGATCAGCTTTAAAAAAGGACTCGTAACTGGAAAAACTGAATGAAAAAAGAATGTTAACATTAACAACAAATACTTTTTCACACCAAACCCAGTTCTGCGGAATCAGAATCAACGTTGAGTTTAAGCAAGCGAATAAGCCAATTGGAGTAGTGCCATGCAGATTTTAATTTTTCCCACTTGTGACGAATGCAGCTATCGATTTTTTTTGCATGCTAGTTAACATTCGTGTCAGTCAGCAGTCTCACACCAATAGAATCTTCCTGCCTATTCATGGCAGCCAGCTATAGGCTCTCACTCTGGCCAGTACAAAATGGCCGCAAACTACATGAAAACTGCCGTAGAAGCATGAAAAAAATCGATTATTTCCACTATCGATGGGAGTTGGGAAATGCAAAGTCATTCTTGGCCTTCTCGCTAACTTGGAGCATGTGCATGTAAATTTTGGTGCAAATCCATTGAAAATTGTGGCCGTGCATTCGTTACACACACACACATCCTGCCTTTTATAGAAAGAGATTATTTCAATTGAGATATTTACAAAAATCTTTTGTTTCAATAAGGCCAGATCTCCCTAAGATGAAAATAAAGTTCAACCACATTTGTAGAATTTTTGACAAGCATAACACTGTGAAGAACCTTTATCTATTAGTTTGAATTAGAAATAATTTCCACTAGAAAGACACATGAAAGTTCAGTTTTCCTCTTTGAATTTTCTGATGAATCTTAATTTTTAAGTTAATGATTGAGTAATCTCATGTCAAGTTCTACGACAATAAAATATCTGTAAAAATTCCCCTGTCACATCGTTAAATATTTGATCATAACAGCTTTAACAAAATATTACAATAACAATCATAAATATGAATGCTGGTCATTATTTTAAGAAGTAAGAGGGTACAAATGAACTTTTTTCTATTTCACTGAAAATCATTAAACACTTCTATCTTATCTTTCATTCATTTTCTCATTGAAAGCAAGTAGTATCTCTGATATGTATTTTGTTTTTCCATGTAATCAGAATGGAATAGTTCATTATTTATGAGATATTGGCAGGGCGTAATGGTCGTGTGAACTAGTGAAGGGAGGGACAAGTACAATTATTTTATGATTTTTGCTTAGCAAATTTATTCTTCAAAATATTACAATTGGTTCCTAAAAATGGAAATTACTTACAACTTACAACCCTCTCATTATCATCAGCAGCATCAGCCCCATCACTGGGTGTGGTCATAGGGTTGTTGCACAGCTGAACACCTGACCAGTTCCCTCTACATATCTGGGTTGAAATACCTGTGGGGTATTCATTCATGTATATTAAGCAGGTGAGTAGACCTGACAGATCTCATCCCTCTCCATGTTAAACCACAGCCGACATCTTTATACTTGAAGGCTCGCCTTAGTCGAGGACATGTAGTTGTTACTCTCATCATTACTGCCATCTCGGCTGTCTAGGAAGAGCGCTCTCTGCCTATCGACACCATGTTATTACTGCAGTGACATAGCTAAGGATCCCAGTTTATTCCATTGTGTTAGATGGCAAAAAATTCTACAAAAAGCCCTCCCACTTGACAGGTCTTATCTTTAATCTGGCTGGCTGATCATTAAAAAAAAACCTGGTTTAGTTAACCTAATATAAAAGTATGAATACTGACACAAAAGCAAACATATTTTCATCTGGTTAATTATAGTAAAACCATTACTTGTCAACACCTTACACAATTCAGTATCACAACACAGTTTTACGGCCATGATCACCCACACCCCGAAGAGACATGCCACGTAAAAGAAATGATTAAGTTTGTTATTTATTTTGCAAAACTTGAGTATTTTTAATGAAGAGTCAGTGAATATAAAATATATAATACCATAACAGTGTGTAATTGAATGACAAAAGGGAAAAAGTCTATGTTTTATCCTTCAAACTAAAATAATGGAATTATAGGGAAGGGGGTGAAAATAATGCCCTTATTGATGGAATTATAGGGAAGGGGGCTGAAACATTGAATTATAGAGAACTGGGTGAAAATAACCCCTTTATTGATGGAATTATAGCAAATTGGGTGAAAATAATGCCCTTACTGATGGAATTATAGGGAAGTTGGTGAAATATTGAATTATAGGGAAGAGGTTGAAAAAAAAATGCCCTTATTGAGGAAATTATAAGGAAGTGGGTGAAAATATAAATAAAATGTTGGCTACAATTATGCAGCGTGAGGAAACACTAAAGATGTAGCGAGGCTAAACTTTGATTTTAAATTTCTGGAACATGATGTGTCTAGATGTACAGCTTAGCACCACAATCAAAACTACAATTGAAAAGATTTTACCTAAACTTAATATAAAATTTTTCACTACTACTTCTAAAACAATGCAGTTGAAATTAAATGAGAACACAGTTTACTAAAGTGAAAATGCATAGAAAGTGCACTGATTTCTGAGTTTTCCATGGTAATTTTTCTTAACCAATCTACAGCTTTCCCATTTTAGGATATTTAAAACAACAGTGCTTAAAAAAACAACAGAAACAAGTGTTGAGAAGCTGAATGTTTAGATTAAGATAATTAGTAATTCAAAGTTCTAAGTGAGCCAAAAGTCTAGATGATTAGAACCTCTGTCCCAGCTGTAACAGCTCAGTGGGGTAAAAACTGGCTGGTCACATTCATTGCCTCAAAAAAACCAAACTGGTGATATTCCATCATTACCAAGTGAACCTATTGCAATGTAAAGGTGCTCTCTCAAAGAGGCCCCATGTCTTGATTTCTTTTGGGGATATAAGCTCAACCCATACATTGCCTCAAAAACCAAATTCATACATACTCATGCACCACTAAAGATACTGGAGAAATGGTCAATTTCTTGTACTTCTCTAGTAAGTACCTAACTCCTCCTATCATTGACAAGAGCCAGATCAGGCCAAAAATGGATTAATACTGCCATATACGAGTAGGAGCTGCCAGTCTTCATTTTCTAGTCTCAAGAGAGTCCAAAAGCATATCCGCATCCTTGTGGGGGATGAATTATTTTGCACCCTATAAACCCTTTCCAACAGATGAAACATTGTAAGCCTCTTGTGCTCTATTGCTATATCCATGGAAAGTGTTTGAATGAACTACATTCCTTACTGCCACCAGTTCTGACCTTCCCATCTAAGTCCCACTATCCCATGCACATTGTACTGAACCACACTCATTCCCTTTGTATTCCATTGGTGTGATGTAAGTTCCACTTGAACAGCTTCTTCCCATGAACCACTACTTTGTCGAATCGATTCCCAAGTGGATGCATCCCCTAATCGCTACAATATTTCAACACAACTGTAGTAAAAAAAAAACAGATTTTTTATGTCCAGCATTAAGTCAGCTATGTGCCATGTGTGATAAATGATTAGGCAATCATGTATCTTTTGATACATGACTGACGAGGCAGATTTTTTCCCGCAGTAGGTTGCCATTTCTTTCTGCAGTAGACCAGTTGCCATTCAAGTCTATAGAACCTGGCCTGTCCTGCTATTTACCCATAGCTGGGGGAGAAGAAGAGGGTTCATACCTTTCTCAAGGGTATTAGCATGCAAGTGAATGTAATGGATTCAAATGGAATTTGAACATGGCCCTCCGATTCCTCCACTAGCATTATAATCCAAATAAATATGAGTTTCTAATATTGATATCATTTCAGTTTATGAAACTATTTAGGAAATAAAAAGCATTTATAAAAGGTTTTTAAAATTTAAACATTCTGAACTAAAAAAAACTTGAGGAATCCTAGATGCAGTTTATAGGATAATCTGGTCTTGGGTATAGCACAAATCACTCAGGAAAACTTCTAAATATGTTAAATGCCCATTTGTGAGCTCATGGGGGAGAAAAAAGAACAATACTGAAGCACAATTATTTTTTATTATTTTAGAAGTGGTGGTCCTTTTCATAATATGAATAAACTATCAGATCAATTCCTGATATTTTTTTTACTCTTTTTAAAGAGTTATCTTTACCCTTTTTTATTTACAAAAACAAAAGCCAAAAAAAAAAAAAATAAAAAAAATAACATAAATCTATTTTGAAGAAACTTACTTAAATTTTCTTTAAAAATCATGATTTCCATAACCCATCAGGGTCATAGGTGCACCACATATACTGCTGCCATTGCACCAGTGGTGTTTCCTGGGCAAGTCTGCCTGACCGAGTCCAACTGCCTTCAGGCTGATTTGAATTAAGAGTTTTTCTTCTCCAAGACTAGTTGCCACCCAAAGCTACAAGACCAAGTCTGCCCTGCTATTTTACCCATAGCTGTAGAAGAGATGGATTCAGATCTTTCCCAAGGGTATTATAGCATGTAAGTGAATGTAATGAACTTGAATGGAATTTTAACTTGGTGCTCTGATTCCTCAATCTGAACCGTTATTCACTATGCCTCCATAAAATAGGAAAAAAAAAGACAAGATCAGTAGAATAGTTATCCTAGTTTCAAATCTGATATTTTAAGATTAGAAGCAAGGAAAAAAAATGTCATTTTTTTGAGTTCTGCCATGATTTTATATTACTAAAAACGTCTTATTTAGTGGGTACACATGTTTGAGCCACATATTCCAAAACGGATGGTTTCTATGACGAAAAAGAGAAATACAGGTTCAGTTCCTCTCAGGAGTACAACCTTTCTTTCATTGAATTTCTCAATCTAAGCTGGCTGCCATTAATTTCATTGTTTTTTAAGAAGAAAAAACAAAACTGGGATGTCAATTCAAATGCATACCTGGACTAAAAATAATAATAAAGTTTTAACTATTTCAATATTCTGATGAATCTTTATTCTTAAGTTAATGATTGATAAGCTCATAACGAGTTCTATGACAGTAAAATATTCGTAGAAAATCTCCTATTGTAGCAATAAATATTTTTAACAAAATATTACAATACCAATCATAAATATGAATGCTGGTTGCCATTTTAAGAAGCAAGGAGGTACAAACGAAAAAATTTGAATTTGACAACTTTTTTCTTTTCACTGAAACAGATGTCAAACACGTCTTTCAAGTAGAGTCTTTTGTCTTCTTACACATGATCAAAACAATAGTCCATTAAACACTTCTATCTCTCTTTCTTTCACTGAAACCAAGTAGTGTGCCAGATATGTCTTTCCACACGATCAAAACAGAACAGTTCATTATTTATGAGGTATTGGCAGGGCATTAAGGTTGTGTGAAAGAATGAAGGGAGAGATAAGCTGATGATAATATGTTATAAGGGTTACTGCTGCTTGTGGTTCGACTTGTTTTGTAAGAACTGGGACATAAATTTACTGTGGATGTTCTAGCAATTAAAGCACTTTCTATATATTTTCATTTTAGTAAATTGCTTTCTCTTTTAGTTAAAGAGTGAGTCAATGCATATATATTTATGGACAAAAGTGTTGGGTCTCTCCCTACATAGATGTAGAAAGCCATGTGACAACTATCAAAGGTTCAGTGAGACAGGGACCAGCCTCTAGGACAGACTCTCTCACAAGGACCTGGGACCTACTCCTAGGCCAAGGGAATGACAAACCTGTTCTGATAGAATGAATACCTGTTACCTCTTCAACAATGAATACCCTCTGGTAAGTCATGCTAAAAATTCAATATGAGGGTGGACAATGTGTATATTATCTTTTATAATTATAATAAAAAGCCTTTTTCCTTAACCAATACACTTCAACAAAATTAACTTACTAAGGAAGTTCCCTTTTGTATGGTTGATGTAGTTAGGTGTTTGTCAAGTATTTTATCTCACATATGATTTCTCTGTATGGTATGAGTGCCTGAATAAGAAGGCTTTTTTTGGCATGGTGTGAATAAATGAATGTACTATGTGTGCTCCTGTGGGTACTTCCAGACTGGCTTTTGAACTGTTCTTATATAGGCCACGGATAGGCTCCAAATAAAAGCTGAAATTTAATATTTTTGTCATATTGCTATTGGTTGAGACAGGTCATGTGGTGTGTTTAGTATTGAGTCAGTGTGAGGGGGTCACCAAGTATGCTTTTACTTATCTATTTTTAGACATGATCAAAGTGTATTTGTGGAGGGAATTTGAGATATTTTGAAAGTCTCAACAACTTTTAAAAAATCAGTGATCGGTTTGATAATTGTATTGAATTATGAACAGGACCTCTTTTGAAATGTTTAAAACAATATTTTTTGATTTTTGACAAAGAAAATGTAGAGAAAAGTCTAATGAATGCTATCCACCCTCTTGTTTTTTTTTGTTTCTTTTTATCTGAAAGGAAGTAAGAAATAATTTAAAATTGGTTAAAAAAAATAAAAAATTATTATTGATTCACTAAATAAATCTAAAATTTAGGCTGATTTAAAAATTAACATCAATTCATTCAACTGTTATTGAAATTATCGAAATTTTAATTTTAAAACCGTAAAAATCTTGCAAAAATAAAAAAAAAATAGTCAACTATAAAGTTAAAACGATGATTGCTCACCTGAACTATGGAAAGAAAAAAAAAATTCAACATCCATCAAGAACGTGTCCTCAATTGATAGTATGGATGCCAAAAACTGATATAATTACTTAAAAAAACAAAAAAAAAAAACAAAAAAAAAACAGATCGAAGTTTTAGAAGAAACTTGAAATGTCGTTATATAAAAATCTGACAATTTTGTATTGTTATAAAAAAAAAGAGTAATTTCATAGTAAATTATATTTTTTTTATTTACGAAAATATTTTTTTGTTTGCAGTCTGTTAAATTGCAACTGTTGTAAAGTAAAAAAAAAAACTACTACAAGTCAGGTTGGAAGACAACGAACAAGACATCATTGGCGTTATGAGTGTTTGATATTTAAATTTATTCATTTTTAAATTTTAATTAACAACAAAAACTTGAAAAGCATGAAGACTAAAACAAGTTGTATGGCTATTTCTTAATTATTAAATTAAAAATTATTAATAACTTATCTCGTACGATCGAAAGTTTTAAAAAATGCCTTTGGGAATTTTTATGAAATATTTTTTTCACCGTCTTGATTTTAAATTTAAAGTCTAAAAACAAAAATGTGATTTTAATTTATTTTTCAGTTCTTAGATTTCAAATCAAAATAATACTTGACATTCTTTTCTTTTTTCTTTTTAAACAAGAATGTTATTATTTATCACTAATTTCTTAAACAGAAGAATTTATTTAGCAGCGTAATTAACTTGAAAAAAGAAGAAAAATATTTGATCTTAAAGTTAAAAAAATTAAAGCATTTTCATTTAAATATGTTCGCATATTTTTTTTTTTTTTTACATAGAAATAATCTTTAAAATAAATGAAATTAATAAATACAAAAAATTCTTTTTGAAACCCAATAGTTTAAATTACTATTTTAATTTAAAAAACGTTCAATGAAATGTTTTCCTTGTTTGTTTGTTTTCCATGTGTACACACAGTGTTCTTCAAACAAAAGCAAATATCTTCGGATCTATATACAGTACACAAATAATATTTTTACCAGAATTTGCCACAATTCTTCCTTTTTCTAACAGTTGAAAAATTAATATTTATGAAACTAAAATTAATTTTTATAAAATTTAAGTAATTTTCTTTTTCTTATCGATATCTTACTTCGCCATTTTTTTCTATTATTCAACGCGAACGACTAAAAAAAAAAAAAGAAGCAAACATCACACTTACCTTTTTTAGTTTCCTTTGAAATTTTCCTCTATGGGAAAATAAAAACAACGAAATATTTTATCAAACAACATAATTTTAAAGTTAAATTTTCTCCATTGAAACGAGATTTTAAATCAATCGAAACGCTCAAAGGCATCACCATTATGTTTTTAGCGGAGCATTCTGTAAAAATTCAAGGGACCAATATTTTATATTTTTTTAAATATAATCTGGTAAAATTATACATTTAAAGCCGTACTGGTTACTGCTACTGTTTATAAATAATAAGACTCCGAATAAACAAATTGGTAGTTCTCGCGTGAGTCATAAAAGAAAAATGTTTCTTTCTTTGAGGCGACGTTACTATGGAATTTCAAAGCCGCTCAGAATAAGAAAAAAATTCCCATATTATTCACATTGATTATTATTGCCTTACTTTATTGTAAATTACATTTTTTTTTCACCTTTTTTATTTATTTAATCTAAGTTAAAAGTTGTTTCGAGAATATTTTTTATTACTGACAAAATTTTTCCAATTTTTTAATATTAAACTAAGTCTGAACACAATTTGAATTACCTTTCTTCTTTTTCTGAGAAGTTAGTCATGCGTGATACACGATTTGGCGATCTTGTAATTTTCGATACATGACTGACGAGGCAGATTTTTTCCTGCAGTAGGTTGCCATTTTTTTCTGCAGTAGACCAGTTGCCATCCAAGGCTATAGAAACTGGTCTATCCTGCTATTTTTTTACCCATAGCTAGGAGAAGAGGATTCATACCTTTCCCAAGGATATTTTACTAAGTGAATAATGGATTTGACTGGTGAAATACAAGTTTTTATTTATCAATTTATTCAACAAATCTGAAGCTAGAGATCAATCATGAAAGTTAACAACTCCCTAAAAAAAAAAAAGGAAAATGTAGAGTGTGTGTGTTTGCGTTGTTGGGGGTGAAGTTTCCCAACCTGGGTTTCACGGACCTTGTGGACAATTTTCCAACCATGGGGTCCGTGGTCCCCCTTATGAACAGGTTCTCGTTGGACCCACAAAGCTGAATCGAATCACCTGGACATTTTTGAGTGATAGGAATTCACATGTAACAGCTTGTTGTCTTACATTTTCATATTATCATCGTCATCAGTGCTCTTTTGACTTGAAGCCACACTGTAAATCAGTAACAATTCTCATCTACAGCATGGTTGCTTGCTTCCAAGCATGCCCATCTGCTCAGGCTCGTTTGTGTTTCTTCCACACCCACAGAGCCAACCGGTGATTTATACTGCACATAGCTGAATGTACATTAGTTACAGTTCAAGTATGTGCCCTACCAGAACCGCATATGGGTTTGAATTCAGATTCGGTCTTCTACTATAGTAGTTGCCAACCATGGCTAAAGAGTCTCCTCCCCACTTTCTGCTCTGGTATGTAACCTCTAACTGGGGGGAAAATTTTATATTGTTAATGAAAAATACCAGTTCATTTGAATTTTAGAGTGAAACAAAACTGTATTCTAAGACAAACAATATAAAAAGCATCAGGTTCAAGGCGATTCTAAATACAGGTATCACCTTCATGAGGTTATATTATTTTCAGTAGTGCATTTTTTTTTTTACAATAAAAGGCCCAAGAGCCACTCAAGGTAGAGGATGACAGAATAAGGATGAGCATCCAAACTTGTAAAACTGCAAATCATTATGACAAATCCTTTGTCAGGCAGGATTCAGCTTGCTTTGTGTGAGATTAATCCCAGTCAAACAAGAGAAGAGGTGGATTCATACCTTTCCCAAGAGTGTTTGCATGTAAATGAATATAATGAACCCAACTGGAATTGGAACTTGGCTCTCTGATTAACAATTCCAAGGCCTTATACATTACACCACCCGCACATCTAAGGTTACAGTACCAGTACTTCCAAGGGGTCGAATAGAATGAGTTTGAGACACCAATTCTCATCTGATCACCAAAGTTAAGCAATGTTGAGCTTGGTCAGTAATCTCTTGGGAATGCCAGGTACTGACCAGTACTGGAAGAGTCCTCTCAGTTATAACATCCTCCCTGAATGTAGTTGTTAATGATCACTCCTCCTAGTCTCAATTTGATCATTGCAGAGGTCCACCAATGTTTGCTTCTCAGTCCAACCCTCTTCCTACTTCACGTAAATGATCTGCTTATGTGTATACTCTGATCTTTTTTGAATGTCTATGCTGATAATACAACAGTATATGGGTGCATCTCCAAAACCCTCATTGACCAGAGCTTGGCAGCTGATTTCTCCTTTGACCTAGCTCTAACAGTAGGGGAAAAACTGCTTTCAAAAACCAAACTTGTGACATTCCATCATTGCTGATCAGGCCCAGATCTTTCACCAATTGTGATGAAATGATGTTCCCTCAAGAAGGCTCTATACCTCGACCGCCTATTGGGACTCAAACTCAGCCCAGACCTCAGGAGGAACTGGTACATATGATTCATTGCTGAAGATGCCGGTTCCCTGTACAGCTCCAGCAAGTACCTAGCTTCTCCTGCTATCCTCTACCTTTACAAGAGCCAGATTAGGCCGAAAATGGAGTATTGTTGCCATATATAGGCAGGAGCTGCCCAGTTTTCACTTTCCATTCTTGATAGTCTCTGCATCCTTGTGGGTGATGAATTATTTTCCATTCTGCAAACCCTTTCTCACAGATGCAACATTGCAAAGCCCTTGTTACTCAGTTGCTATTTCCATTGAAAATGTTCAGCTGAACTACTTTCCTGCCTGACCAACAGTCAATTTCTCCACAATGGATTATGGAATTCACAATTAAATGTGATGCAGGGTTGTGGAGTTTTAAGATCTCAAATGCAGTCAATGAAATAGGTATATGCCAATGTATGTTTAATGTATTTAGCACTAATTCCAAGAATACTGAGAAGTTCAAAATGAGACTGATATTGTAGAGGTCGCTTGCCTCTCAAATTTATATTTAACAGAAAATAGCACAAAATATGAAACAATAAGAAGGAACACAAAACGGTTTTATAACCAACAAAGAATATTTATATTTGTATAATGATGTACAAGCATAAGGGTTACTTCCCTTTGACTGGAAATAAAGTTTATACTCATGGAACACTTTTTTATTTGAGCTCATAAAAGGTTAAATGAACTTGCCGCTCAAAATGTTCATTGTGAGAATGCATTTGGTAGAACTTTGAATATTCACTTGATCTTTCAAGAAGTTTGTTTGGTACTAAATAAAATTTAGTTTTTGTACTTCTGAAAATAATTAAAATAAGTCTTGCCGCTAAAAGAAAATGTTTGTTGCGGATGTGTGTTGGAGAGGTATAGAAGGTTTGAATTATCAGAAGGTTTAAAATTGTGTGTGTTCAATAATCTTCCATTCACAACAATTAATACAAGATAGAGAATAAAGATTCATAAACATCTTGTTTCAAAATGTAACAATTGAATTTATTAGTGTTTCATATACATGCATGAATACTGAGTGAAAAGGTTAGACAGAGTTGTGTCTCTTAGATTAGGTAAATATTTGTATTCGAGCTCATAAAGTGAAAGTAATTAATAAACTGTAGTTTAGAAGAATAAAATTTCTTTAGCATGTTTGGAATTGTGTATTGCACAAGTTGGTAAAAGTTCAGAAGAGATTTCAGAGTTCGTACTTGCGTGAATGTTGGTAATGGTCTTTAACGTCTGACTGCAATGGCTAAGACGGGAGTTCTTGAAGATTACATCTTGGCAAATGAGACGCGAGAGAGAGAGAGAGAGCATATCACACGTGTTGGGTTTATATATCTTCCTGTATTATGTTGTAGGATCAGAATTGACTTGGCGCCTAAATTGACTGCACGTGAGAGCAATCTGATTGGTTGAAACTGACCAATCAGCAAGTTGGATGTACTGTGATTGACCAATGGTTTCTCGTTGATATTTTGTATGAAAGTAGGATGTTACTTACCAGATAGGAAGAGTGCATTTCCTAAAAAGAGGAAAGGCTGGTTTGTTGTGGAAGATTCCACATGTTCACCAAGAGCAAATTTGTTAAATAGAACTAACTGAGTGAGAAAGTTTCTTGAATTATGTCCTGAAGAATTGAAAATGTGTTTGGTAAACTTATTGCTTCAGGAAAAAAGTTTTTCTTTAAAGTAATTTCTTGCTGGTGAAGAATTGGAAAAAACTGTAATATCCAAGTTAATTTTCTTTAGCGTGGCAACGATTTAAAGAAGACCGGTTGACTTTTCTTTTGTCTCACTGTGAAAGAGTTGAAAGTTTGCATATGTGTTGATTAGTTGAAGGTTTGTATACATTTTTAATTAAGTTTCTGTTGCTTGTAGTTGAATATTCATAATATATTAATTTGTAATATTCATAATGAAATTTGAAAAGTTGTGCATGTATGTGCATGTGTGTGAATATGTTTTCATAGCTTCTGCTCGAACCGGGGTCAGAATACGATTTCTTTAACTGCTACATTTTCGTAAGCACAAGGAAAAGTAGAATAAAAACGAACGAGTCTGGTATTTATAATCAATGTAATCACGTGACAGGCTCAAGAGAAAGAAATGGGAAATTTTGATTTGGTCACGCACTGGAAAAAGACGTGTGTGGGTAGATTGCAACGCCTACTTGTGTGTTTATTGACCAATCAGAAGTCGAGGTTTTCTGAAAATATGTATGAAGCTGGATAAGCTCTGTGATCCGCTTTTTACACAGATTTGCACAAAAATTGACATTGATAAAAAAGTGGTTGTGGAATGCTAAAATATTTCTTTCTATCTGGTTTCGGATTTTGTATAGACTTGATTTGGAGGAGCATGAATCAATTTAAATTCATAATTTATATCAAAATCTTTGAGATGTGCAGTCATCATCATCATGAGCAATACCCATGAAAATTTCAGGATTTTTTCATTCGTATTTTCTGATAAATCTTAATTCTTAACTTAATGATTGAATAAGCTCCTTGCAAGTTCCAGGGTTATAAAATATACACAGAACCCCCCCCCCGTAACTTTGTTAAATATTTGAGTTTAAAACTTTAAAAAATATTACAATAACAATCATAAATTTGAAAGCAGGCCATGATTTAAAGAAGTGGGTACAAATGAAAAGATTCAAAATTTACCAGTATGTTCATATCATGTCAGAACATCACCAATTTACTGCATGAATGGCTGATTTTTGTGCTGTTGCTGCTACCTACTGCATGTTATATTGAAAAAAGGAAAAAGAAAGAAGAGACTTATGTCCAGTCTTTTATAGCCTTGAAACAGTGTCACCTAACAGTATCTTGACAGATAAAGTTGGAGTAATCCTCATGATGTGATTTTCTATTTGAATGAGAGTATGTATACAGTGGAACCTCGGTTCACAAATTTAATTTGTTCCTGTAGGCCGTTTGTAGCCCGAAATGTTTGTAAACTGAAAATATTTTCCCAGTAGGAATCAATGTAGAGAATAAAATTGGAAAAGAAAAGCACAGCACAACACACAAATGTATACAACATGGTGGTTGAATCAGAAATTATTCTATTCAGGTTAACTTGGTTTGGCAGTGTTGTTTGAGAACCAAGGCATTTTCATCTCGAATTTTCTGTTTGAAAATCAATTTATTCAACATGTGAGACGTTCCCTTGTAGAATCTTCTTGGATGTATTTTTTTTTTTTTTTTTTTAGTGATGTACAAGTTGTTTCTTTCACCTCATCATCAGCATTCTGGGAACATACTTTTACACATATCTTTGGAAGTAATTTATTAAGGTGAAAATGTATAGAAAGTGCACTGATTTCTAAATCATCCATGTTAAATTTACATCCTGGTTCTTACAGCATTTAGCCTTTCTTGACAGATCTTATGCTGTCAAAATGTCAGATATGCAGTGGTAAAAGCAAGTGTTGGGAAGCTGAGTGAGATCTGTTGAGATACAATGAATATCAGAAATTCTAAAATGAAAAATGTTGAAATTTAAATTTAGTGTTTCTATATTTTCAGTGTTTCCCCTCAGCATTACATTACTTTAGTCTTATCAAAGACAAAACATATTATATAGAATGTTTCCATTTTGTCATTCAATTACCTAGCATACCTTTTATTAGCAAGAAACAGCATTAAACTACAGACACTACCATGGTTAACTTGAAGTCATTCATGGAGTTTTGTAATAATGATTCTTAGGTTAGTTGTAATAGGATCATCAGTTGAGAGCAGTGAAAAAACACATTCTTTTTGAGTTGCAAGCTGCACTTTTCAGGCATCATTTGTTTGATTGTTACAAACACCTGTGAAAAATTTCAGGTCATTTCATATCCACTTTATCTGCAACATCATGATCAACTTTTTATCAACTTTTACTGTACACCAAAAAGTAGGTGTCATTTATTATTTGCTAGGATAATAATAAATTATGCATTGGTGATATCAATTTAATTCCAATATTATTTAAGAGGTAAATCATATTAAAATATTACAAGTTAATAGTGAAATCCTTTTTATACCATACCTGGGCATCATTTTCTTAGACTTTGCCTAATATGTCCATCTCTCACTTTGTATCCTGTTGCATCAGTGCAAGCTTCAGTCATTACTTTTATCCTTTTTTGGCCCACCTGTGTACTGTTTGGCCACTTGGGTACTACTAATGGAGTCTCAAGAATGTTATTAACCCATTGATTTAATAGAAAAGCAATGTAAGGAGGCTCAGTCTTGAGTTCATTTATTGAAAGAGCTTTTTCTCTAACAGTAACGTCCTCATCTTCAGATACCAAGAAGAAGTTGATATGTGTGGGTGAAGTATGCATTTATATGGACAGTCTTCTTTCCTATCATATATATAATATGTATATATGTGTGATGTATACTTTACAATTGGAATTAAGATACCTTTAATTAATGACCATTTTTACCAATGAATTTTAATTTTAAAATTTGCAGCATTTTTCAAACTGTTTACGGTATCAGTTTGTAGTGGGATATAAACAGTTTGAAAAATCCTGCAAATTTTAAAATTAAAATTCGTAGGTGAAAATGGTCATTAATTAAAGGTATCTTAATTCCAATTGTAAAGAAAATTTGCTCTGTTTAATGAAAATAAGCATTGAGCACTCTTTTGTAAGTCAGTTTTAACATGTTTCAAATTCTGTGTTGTGTTAATGGGACTTGCCTGGATTATACCAAAGGATTACTACCCGTATGTGTGATATATAATTAACATTTTGTAATTTTCCTAGACAATAAACTTTGCCTAATATATCCATCTCTCTCTTTGTATCCCATCACTTCAGTGCAAGTGCTTTTATCCCCTTTTGGGCCACCCTGTGTATTGTTTGGCCACTTGGGCACTAATAATGGTGTCTCAAGAATGCCATTAACCTTTTGATTTGATAGAGAAACAATGTAAGTAGGCTTAGTCTTCAGTTTATTCATCCAGTTAATCATGAAATGATAGTTTTTTTTTTTTTTTTTTTGTTTTTTTTTTTTGCGTGCCACTTTAGTTTGGGGTCACCAATTTTCTCATTGGGAGGCACATTCTCATTTACATTTCTGTCTTTACTGCCCTCCTCATCATTAGTGTAGTTTAACAAATCCTCTTCAACAGCAGCAGCAGAATCTTCTTCCTCCTCGTCAGGTCTGTCAGTGCATTCTTCTATCTGCTGATTCTCCTCTGTAATTTTTCTTATCATTGAGACAGATTTTTCTCTAACAGCCATGTCCTCTTCTGTACACATACCATGAAGAAGTTGATCTGTGTGGACAGTCTTCTTCACTATCAACTTCTCTTTACTATTCAGGTTCTCCAGATATAGAGGGATTGGAATATGTTCCTTGAGTCATGTGTTACTTAAGGGTGCATCTTGATGTAGAACCACATTGGAGCACTGAACTTTATAATTGTAATGACAATTCTTTTCAGCTCGTGGCTGGGTCTTGATGTTGCTACATACAGCCTGAGAATTCTACAGTAATTCCACCTTGACATGCAGGAAGGAGCTGGCTCAATAGCAGCCAACTCATCATCAACAACACCTGTAATAACTCCTTTACAAATCCTATACAGGTATTTCTGATCCCAGGACAGATCTTTTTCCACTTCTTCTTTCAAGACAGGGAAATCATTGAATGGAATTGGAATGCAACAGTTGGCAGCTAGAGCAAAGGCTCCTTGATCTGCTTTCAAGTGGGACCATGCCAATGCTTAGGATCCCTTGGTTTACCATCATAGTGAAATACAGACAGATGAAATAAAGAAACAAGATGGTGAATGTCTTCATTTTCTGATCCTGCATTTATGTTGGTTCCATTACTACTGACATATTGAATGGGCTGCTGGGTTAGACTTTTCTTCACCAGAAATTTGCAAATAGTTTTGGCAATCTGCTTTCTCTGTCCAGTCTTGAGAGTCACATGTGTGCAATATTCATTGCCAGGCTCAACCATGTTGACATAATCTTGCACCATCATCCTCAAACTCCATTTATTGATCTACTCATTCTTTATCATCACACAAGTGGCGGTCTTCTTACCATCAAAATACAGTGACATCATAATTTCAAAACTAGCCATCTGAATTTCTTGCCTCTTCAATTAGTATTTTTTTCTCACATCTCATAGCTTATATGATCCAATAACTTGTCATCCTTTGTGTAGTCAATTAAGGCAGCAGTAACAATGGCAGCTTCAACATAATCATTAATCGGGTATCAGTCACAAATGGCAGCCATTGTGGGGAGTCTTGTGAGCTGGTGTCTGTCAGAGATTTAGGATTGGGGACAAAATCAGCATAAGCATTGACAGAAGAATATCTTTTGAATCATCCAAATTATCCTTAGCATAAGGAATATCTCCAGCTACCAGATCTGTATGTATGTCTTTGATCAAGATGTCTGCTGGCTCTGCCCACATCATGTTTCATTCTTAGCGTCTCTCTGTCCCACATCATCGTCACTTTCATGTCAGTCCCTGCAATTTTCATCTTCCTATCATCTCGATGACCAAGGGGGAACTGCCCCTCATGTTTGGGAACTTTTACATCACAATTACAGGCGAAGTGATATCTGTCACACTTCTTAATTTTGCACTTCACATCCTGACAGGAGACAGTAACAACTGCAGATATCAAATAACTCCTTTATTTCTTCCTGAAATGCAGCTTTTTTGTCCACATTCTTGTTCTTATTAATGTCAGTTCCTCTACTGTACAGTTTTCTGGCTAAGAAGAGGAAGTCTGTCTATCTCCAATTGCTTTTTTTTTACATTTCTGAACAATCCTAGGTGGCCATCTTGATAATCACTTAGACATCTGCAAACCTTCTTTCATCACATTTATATTGCCAGCAATTTTTTCATCAATTCGCCTTTCGAGGGAAGTTTGTCCACTAGAAGAACACTTACAGTGCCAAACAATGCATAATCTATGACTGTCCTCATTAATAGCTATCACTATAGAAAATTGATCAATTAACTTGGTAAGAAAAGAGAAAGAGTTAGTGAGTGAACAAAATTGAATAAAAACATTGTACAATATACATTGCACTGCACCAACACAAGTAAATTTTTAAATTTCAGTTGTGAATGCTGTAGACGAAACCTTGATCTATCAGCTTCAAATTTTGCATTCAGTCTTAGATATGTATAAGGAACAATCCATGCAGACTTGTGGAAAATTTCACTGCTCTCTAGAGCATGATTCTCTTTGGTCTTTTCCTCATTTACAGCAGCAGTTGACCTACCAGTGGTGTGTCTGTCACTAAGGCTGGTTTCCTCTTTCCCTCTTATAATTAACTTGAATGAAGCATCTCATTATTATGATTACATCAAATACAGCTTTTTTTTTTATAACAATTCAAGAGTCTCTTGTAACTGCAGGTTATTCTTCTTGGAACTGTAATTCTATGAGTGGTCTTTACATCCTACATATTTTCAGAGCGGCAGCTATTTTGGGTAGTAAGAGAAGGTAACTCCAAAAACTTTCCCACAAGCTTCTTGGGCTAATATTTGCCACTGACATGAAGTGGGGGATATTTATCAAATTAATTGCTAGGTCTGCTGTGAGGAAAGTTGGTTCACCGCGGCATGATAAACAATTTTCCCATCAGAATTTATCTTATGCATTTATAAATCTACAATTTGCACATGTGTTGGTCTGGTGCTTTTGCTATGTATTTAGAAATTGTTAACAAAATTCAAAGATGAACCTGCAATGTTATTGGTCTTGACCTGGTATCTCAGCTTCAGTCACTTTCACACTGCTGTAATGTAGTTTACCTATGCCTTTTCTATAAATATTTTCATGGTAAGCATTCTGATGAGCTTTCCTCTTTAGTGCCTTGAGTTTATGAATTTAAGTGCAGTACTAGATTGGCAACAAAGTCTCATAATTTAACCATTAAAATACAGGGTGACACAAAAATCGGGAACTTTTTAACAATCCAATAAAACAAGAGTGATGGAAGAAAAATATTTTATTCATAGTAATTGAAACCTTAAAACATGCCATTTAAGGAACAATGATGGAATTTTCATTTTTTAAAAATCACGTACTGTAGATGGCGTCCTCCTGTACGAATGCATTCTTGAAATCTGCTGTTGAGATTCCTCATTGACTGCTGCAACATCTCAGCCGGGATACTGTGAATTTCATCTTGAATTCTGAATGGTGAAATGTTGCTCAAGGTCACTGTCTTGCAGTGTTACCAATTGCTCATGTCTGGCAATACGCACTTCAAAAATTCCCATTTTTTTGGGTCACCCTATAAGCTAGATGTAACCATAATTTCTATACTAACAGCTTCTTTTCTAGCACTTCTTGCTTGTGGAACTCACTTCTGGCCTCTTTCTTTCCAGTCAACTTTGATCTTTGAAAATTTCACGCTTATGCATGTTGAAATCCTCACAGAATTAGTGTTGAATTAGTGTTGAAGTTATCACTAACATTTTTTGTTGAGATTTACAAACTCTACGTTTCATTCAAGTAAAACCAGCTGTAATTTGTACCTGTTTGCACTTCTCCCTAAAATTTGGTTTTCATCAGTCAATGTATAGCTATTTTAGAGAGTGTGAGGGAGGAACAGATGATGGACTAACAAAGTCACAGAAGTTTTTAGATAGATTGTCAATCGTTATCTACTGTCTTCCTGATTATTCTTCAGTTGTTCCTTAATTTTTCTCTTTTTTGTTATTCTTTCACACCGAGTAACCTCTTGTGTAGTAATTGTTATTGTAGATAAACAATCTAATAAATAGTGTTTATTATTTTTGTTGTTAATTCTCAAGAACAAAGAAAATGTATAAATTCACTTTCATAATATGTTTAGGTTTTATTACAATTCTAATCATTACTTTTCAAAATAATAAAGAAGTGAAGGTAGTTAAAATAATAGCAGTGTCAATGGAAAATACTGTCCTTTTGACACTGTTTTTTGTGGGCACAAGGGTCCATGTTTGCCAGAATTTCTGTTATTATTTAGATATTTGAACAAAGATTTATCCACTCAGATTCACCATCTGTAGGGCAGCTTCAAGATTTCATTTTCACAGAAGTTGGTATCTTTCTAGTCAATAAACAGATTCAACTTGTTTTTATGGATTTCCAGAGAATTGAAAAATCGGGACAGTTGCAAGTAGTATGTGTCTGAATTTAATATCTTCAACACTTTGTGTAAGGAGCTTGTAATGCACAATGCCCTTTTGATCCTGCCATATACACAGCCTCATCTTTGGATGTAAACCAGCTTTTGAAGTGATTAATGGTGGCTAATTTCGCATTATTCACTGGATTATTTTTTTGTGTTTGAGCTGAAAATTGTTAAAAAAATTTGGTCCATTAAATTTTTTCCTGTTGTGTGGCACCAAAACATAACATCATAGTAATTCATATATGTAAAATGACAATTGGAAAAAAGATCTTAGATTTTGCCGACGCGTTTCGTCTTCCGACTTTTTCAAGGCAAAAATGAAATCGAAATGCCTTTGTGGTTATAGTTACATTAAAAAATCCAAATTTAAAATTGATCTGGGAATTTAACTATATCGTTGACATGGAAAAAAAAAAAAAAAAAAAAAAAATCTTAGCATAAATGTAATTTACATTAACCAGAAAAAAAGGCTTAGACAGAAGCGTCTATCTTTTTAAATTTGGATTTTTTAATGTAACTATAACACCAAGAACATTTCGATTTCATTTTTGCCTTGAAAATGTCGGAAGACGAAACGCGTCGGCAAAATCTAAGATCTTTTTTCCAATTGTCATTTTATTTATACCAATCTGTCTTGTCCACAGAATTGATCTGGGAATTTAACTAATTGATATATCCAAATGTTTTCACATGCATCACATACCTATGATTTATGCAGAGTATCTATCTGATGGCCTTGTAAGACACAGGAGATTGGTATAGCTTAAGAAACTTTATTCAGCTTAGACTAGTTTGCTATATAAAATAGATACTTTTTATAGTGAGTTTGACTATGAGTGTTCTTAGTCAAGGGAAATAATCTTCAACAAGGAGTGTATCTATATAGCTACCTCCCACTGTTCCATATTGTGTGGCCTGGATTATTCTAAATCATAAAAGGATATTTTAGGAGGGGGGATAAAGAGGACAAGAGAGTTCACCAATTTTATTTAGGTGTGTTGTGAGACCCTAAAATGTGAGTCCTTTTTTTTTTTTTTTTTTAGAAATTTTGAAACCAAATTTTATATTTATTTCTTTTCCATACATGAAGTTCTTTTTGAGCCTCACATAGACAAAGTTTTACCCATCAAATTTTATTCATGTAATTTTTTTTTACTGTCTAGTTTCATTTCAGAAGTTTGTTTTTTTTTATTTAAGGAATATGTGTTAGTAACTTTTTTTTAAACACTCCATTTAAAAGAATATGTAATAAACAAACCTTGTCTAGTATATTAATTTTTTGGCAATGTTTAACCTTTTTGCCCACAAACAAAATGGAATTTCAAAAGGACAGTTATTCCCCAACAACATTATTACTGTAGACACTTTTGACTTGACAACATTTATTTACAAGTTTATAAATATATGTGAATCAAGTACAATGCAATATTTATAATTTACCATTTCATAAAGAAAACTTTATTCAAAAATTTATAAAAAATTACAAAATCAAAATATGTAAACTAACTACAATACAATATTTATTATTTGACATTTTATTAATAACTATGAAAACAAGTTTTTTTTAGTGTTTAATACCTTTGTTGTCAATTCTAAAGAATAAAGAAAATGTATAAATCCATTTTCAAGTTTGGATTTTATTAAAATTCTAATTGCTTGAGACAAAGGTATATACAGTAATAGCAGTGTCAAGGGAAAACCATCCAGTTTTTGTGGTCATGAAAGTTAAACATTTCCTTTTTTTTTAATTAAACTTTTTTTTTAATATAATTTTACACTTATTTTTATTAATTTTTATAGTCAGTGTTTCGATTTGGTCATTCTCAGTATTTCAAATCAAAAATTAATTCTGAATCAAGCAATTAGTGATCTAAGCTATGGCACCATCTTGTTAAATGGTACATATCTGTTTTGCTGTTTGTGCAGCATGTTTCACTTTCTGGAAATATAAGTGCATCAAATGAAAATGTGTCTGATTTTCATCAGTTTTTGGCTTGAACATTTAAAACTAACAATCCACGCATGAACCATTCAGAACAATCCTATTGAGACATGTCACCATTCATAATATTTAGATACAACCATAAAAAATAAAAATAAAAAAAGGTTTAAAATTAATTTTTGAAAATGGGAAATCTTTCTTGATGCTTTTAGTTTAGTTTTAACTAGCAGTAGAGCCCGGCGTTGCCCAGGGATGTAACAGTAAGAGATAGATCAAGTATCGACCATCATAAAGACTGAAAAATAAAATTGACAAAGATTATTGTTTAAGGTTGACGGACACGCATCTCTTAATTAGTTTTTTTTTGTTTTTTTTTTTACGAATTGGTCAAACTCAAACAAAAACATTGTTTTCAATTGTTATGGGTCTATCGATTGAATAGAATTTTATTATAAACAATTGTCTTATAAATAGAATTTTTAAAGCATTTTCTGAATGTGAAAATAAAGAAAAAAGTGTGCAAGACAATAAGAAACACTACCTGCCAAAAAAAAAAAAAAAAAAAAAAAAAAAAAGAAAAAAAGTGAAGTTTTGTTGAAATTATTTGAAAAATGCAGGAAATCCGATCCCATATATAAACGAACACACACACACAAACAACCGGGGTTTTATAATAAGTATAACTCGATAAGAGTTGTCCCCTTTTCATTCTTGTGATGCCTCTTAATCATGTTTTCAAATTGATTTTATACAAAAACAATTGTTTTTCCAATTTTTGGTGCTGTTAGAACCACCGTAAGGTAATTTTACGTAGTCCTGTGAAGTTTTGTTAAAATCGGTTGAAAAATGTAGGAAATCCGATTCAATATATAAACGTACAGACACACACAATCTGCGTTTTAGAATAAGTAAGATTTCAAGCTAATTGATTAAATTTAATAGTTCCAATAAGTAAAATACTTTGCTCTACATAAAAAAAAAACTAATTTAAATTGCCTGGATGGATTATTTGTTTCTTTTCCTAAAACAGCCCTTTTTTTAGTCGTCTTTCATCCCAATGTAATTCTCTTTATTAAAAAATGTGCTAAAAATAAAATGTACTTTTCTGATTTAAATTATAATTAATGCAATTTGAAACAACTATTATTTATTTTAAGTTTAAAATACTACCAAGATTTAATTTTTAACCAGAACGTCGCTGTTTAAGGCATTCTACGGTTGGCGGCTTGTAGTGGACCGTGTTGGTGATGTTGAGTAGAAATAGAAGAACACACGTGGGTTAAGATTCCTGCTAGCCGGTCCAACTACATGAGGAAGTTGGACTTTAAGTCCAAAGAAGGCAAAGAAAAACAAACACAAGACTGATAAATATATGTATACAAATATATATATATTAATAACAAGAAAGGTTACAAGTTACATGGACAGTTACATTGGCAGAGTGTGTGTGTGGTAAATATTATGTGTGTGTGTATTGTGGTGAGTGTTCGTATGTACGTGTATTGTTGTTAGCGTGTTCCCAACATTTGGGAAACGCTGTATCTGTGAGCGTTCACATCTGCGAGGTGGTAAGGCTGAAGGCCTGAGGAAAAAAGAGGAAGAGGCGAAGGGTCAGCCAGTATTTATAGAAAGGGGAGAGAGACTCCTGTCGAAAGGTAAGGAGCTAAAGAGGAGCTAACTCCGACAGGCTTTAGGCATTAAAAAAATAATTGAATTAATGTGAGCAACTTTTATGTATAATTTTTTCAGTATTTGGTAAAATTAAAAATGTAAGAAAACATTCTCTGAATGTTTTATTGAATTTTGAATATCTTTTGTTGTAAATTTAAAAAAAGTTTCTGAAATAATTTAATTCATTTGTAAATAAGTCCTGAAAGTTTCATTAAAATTTGACAATTATTTGATTTTTTTTGCCAGAATTTCAAGATCAGTGTTTTTTACCGCAAAAATGACTAAAATTTTCCTATACTAATAAATTATTAGTATTAGTAATAATAATCTTTATTATTAGTAATAATCTTTGACCCCCTCTCCCGCTATCGCAAGAAAAACAAGACTTTTAACCAAAGTTTGGGGCTTTTTTTATTTCATCATATGCTCCTTCTTTAACGAAAAATGGAAGTACTTATAACTTAAAATTTCAGTCATGTGTAAAAAAAAAAAAAAGTAAAAGTTTTTTTTTAAACGAAATCACATGTGTTCGAACACTATTAAAAAAAACAAAAAACCGCTCGATTCACCAAGTAAGCGTGTGGTGGTATACTCAACATGGTTAACATACACACAAGGTAGGAAAAGAATACTTGATCTCTTCCCAAGAAAAGGAGGAGAAAACATGGCTTTATTTTATTTGTCTACAAACTTTCCGCACGTAGTTGGATAGCTCTACGCATATGAACAGGATAGATAACTCTAATTTACCAAAATTAAGTAAGTTAGAGTAATCTGCCCTTGTTATTAATTTAAGTTATCTATTCTCAGTTCCAAAGGGAGCGATTATTTAACCAATGAGTTTTTAACATGGATTATGCATTCATTTTGGGATGTGTTTTAGTCTAAAATTTTTTGAGAAACAAAAAAACACAAAAAACATAATGAAAGCAAAGCTGTTATAAAAGAAAACTTATACAGAGTAGAGCGAATATCATTATTTATTTAAAAATTATAACATAAATATTTTATAAAATAATATATTTATGTTATAATTTTTAAATAAATAATTATATATATATATATATATATATATGTGTGTGTGTGTTATATAAAATTTTATTCATATAAAAATTATTCCTGTTATTGATCACTGCACAATACACAATACTGTTTAATAATAAATATGATAATTCTAATTTATAAAAAAAAAAAAAAAAAAAAATTAATGCTTTAAATTCCCCAAGGACTTGTCCTTTTAACATAAAGTAATACGAAAATTTATTGAAATTTTATGAAAAATAAATGACAGCGAGCAGGGTAGCATGTAAAAAAAGATTTTCTAAAAACCCATTTAATAAATAATTTCATTCATTTCTAAATACATCCTGAAATTATTATTAAAATCTGATTTTCATAACAACTTCCAAATAAATGTTTTCATGCCAGAAAGATGCAAGTGAATTTATACAATCATATTTTACACCATCACTTCAACAGGAATCAGTAAAACACAAAGTATCTTTATTTATCAGTCATGCAGCTTGACTTTCCCTACTTAGAGATATTATATCATTGTGCTAATGGGCATTACTTAATATCAGTATGCATTATTTACCATTTTATAAAGTTTGGATCAATTTTGCCAACCATTCCAATAAATAATGTAATATAGTGTAAATAAACAATAAATATGGAAAATGAAATAAAAAATGATGAAAAATAAATAAATAGGGTTTATAATTTTTGTTGTAAATTCTCAAGAACAAAAAAAAAAAATGTATAAATTCATTTTCATATATTTAGGTTTTATTACAATTCTAATCATCGATTTTTAAAACAACAGACACTGCCAACGAGTGGAGGTAGTTAAAATACAATTGGTGTCAATGAAAAAACTGTCCTTTTGACAGTTTTTTTTAAAACCTAGTTTATTGATACCAACAGATGTCTTATCTCCCAACTAAGAGGATACCCTGAGATGGCCATATTTAAGACTTTTCTCCTTGTGCATTATCATACTTTCTGTTTCTATTTCAAGCCTAAACTGAGCCTTTCCCAGTTTTGTTCATACTGACGAAGATTGGAATGAAAACAGAAGCTGACATGTTAGTGAAAAACTGACCCAGGGTTCTTGTCATGTGTTCACATTATAATATAAACTTATGAGTGATTGTTTTTTTTTTAAAAGGATTATATATGAGTATATATGGCCGAGTTAAACAACCCCATAAAACAGGTAAATAAGTAAAATTTGCAAGTTTATTTGTCAAGAAGGCTAAACATGGAGTAAAATTGCTTTATGTGGTCAATAGACGTAAAAACAATTCACTACTGATTCATAAATTAGAACCATAAGATCAAAGAGGAAGGTAACAGATTGTGAGTTCTGTCACTACACTAAGGAAGTTCCTAAAAGCTGATGTTTGCCGTAAATCCAAAGTGGCTGACGTCTTTGTAGAAAGAAGGAAGTTCTAAATGAAGAATTCTTGTCAAACAAGAAAATTATAGGAATTCAATCAATGGAACAGTACCAGATGTGGAAACATTGGATAGAAATCAAAACATGTCAGAGATCTACAAAAGGGATCAGTTGGAAAAATTTAAGTTTGCTGGATGTGACATTGAGTTATCAGTCAGTTATGTGCCATGTGTGATACATGCTAAGGTGATCATATATCATTCGATACATGACTGACAAGACAGATTTTTTCCCACAGTAGGTTGCCATTACTTTCTGCAGTAGACCAGTTGCCATCCAAGGCTATAGAACCCAATCTGTCCTGTATTAGTATCTTTGGTGATTGTAGGAATTCAATCAATGGAACAGTACCAGATATGGAAACATTGGATAGAAATCAAAACATGTCAGAGATCTACAAAAGGGATCAGTTAAAAAAATTTAAGTTTGCTGGATGTGACATATCTGAATTATCAATCAGTTATGTGCCATATGTTATACATGTTTAGGCAATCATGTATCATTCGATACATGACTGATGAGGCAGATTTTTTTCCCACAGTAGATTGTCATCCAAGGCTATAGAACCTGTTCTATCCTGCTATTTACCCATAGCTGGGGTGGGGAAGAAAAAGAGGATTCATACGTTTCCCCAAGGGTATTAGCACATCAGTGAATGTAATGGATTCGACTGGAATTTGAACTCGACACTCCAATTTCTCAATCCGAGCCACTATCCATTACTCCACTGTGTCTCCTCTTTTGAATTATGCTGTGAAATAAAATTCACATGTCCGAGAAATGTGATCAAGAAAACTTACACTCAAGAAATATGTGACCAATAAATTCCGCATGTCTGAGAATTATGTGACCAATAATTTTCACACGCCTGAGAAATATGTGATCAATAAACTTCACATGTCTGAGAATTATGTGACCAATAAATTTCACAAAATCCTGACCAAAGAAATTCACATATCTAAGCAATATGTGACCCAGAAATCCTGACCAATAAACTTCACATCTGATAAATACTTAACCAAGAATTATAGAGCAATGCAATGCACAAGTGGATGCATGTACAAACATAACTAATTATTTTTCATTCCCAAGATGGGAATGTGCATGTAGCATAGTGGTTATTGATGTACAAAATGAAAGTGTCATGCTGTGTTCAAATTCTGGCTGAGTTTGTTGCATTCACATTGGCATACTTTTGAAGAAGCTATGAATTCATTCCTTCTCTCCCCAGCTATGGGTTGAATAGTAAGGCAGATTGGACTCTCTAGAAAAAAAAAAAAAAGAAAATGTATAAATCCATTTTCAAATTTGGATTTTATTAAAATTCTAACTGATTGAGTCAAAAGTATATACAGTAATAGGTGTATCAAGGGAAAAAATCATCGTTTTGACACCATTTTTTGTGGTTATGAATGTTAAACATTTCTTTTTTTTAATTAAACTTTAATTATTTTTTATATAAATTTTACACTTATTTTTATTAAATAATTTTTATAGTCAGTGTTTTGATTTGGTCATTATCAAGGCCTGCTGGGATATTCTCAGTTTTTCAGATCAAAAATTAATTCTGAATCAAGCAAAATTCAAAACTGGTTGTGAGTGGGGCCAGCAAGTCCATCCTGTAAAAATCTACTCACTACAAAAAGCACAGCAGCAACAGCTCAGTGGTAAAGGTGGGACCCTATTCTCCAGAGAGGGAAGATCGTAAACAGACAGAAAATTAAGATGCATATGAACAATTCCACTGAAGAATGCTATGAAGCATGTTTGTTTACTCTTTATGAATATCTAATCTTACAGAATAAGGACTTGGGTTTTTTTCATTTATCTTTTCACAGCTATAGTGCCAGTCCAGACCTTTATATCTAGAATACACCACGCTATGTCTGCAAAGGCCAACCACCCTCATTTCCACAGTATTCCATTTGTGAGGAGGAAGTTCCACTCAGAAAACTCTTTCCACCAACGAAAATGCTGCTTTGTGGAATAAACTCCTATGTCGGTGCTTCCCTGAACACTACAATCTTAACTTCTTCAAGTCAAGGGTCAATCATTATGTATCCTCATTATCTTCATAATCTTCACTTCCTACCACCTCCTCTTACATTCATATCACACAACCCATTCAATAAACCTCTACCTGAAGTGGCTCACGATCCTTGTATTGGGTGAACTTTAGCAAAAAAAAACAAAAAAATATAAAAAAATAAATAAATAGCTGTTTGGAATTGTAGAGTGGCCTTTGTTAAATGGAAATAAATGGTAGAACTGCTCACCAAACAGAATTGACAAAGTTTGCAATAAACAACAAGAAAAAGACAAAAACAGAGCAAAAAAGTATATAAAGGAAGCAAACAATATATGCAAGGCAAATTAACAGCAATAAGGCCAAGTAACAGTAATATAGCAAAATGTTCACAAAGAATTAGGGTTGACACACAAAAGCAAATTCAGATAAGCGAACACAGATTTATGACTTCAAGACAAGACAGACCAGGACAGATTCATATGAAACTGAGAACTGACTTGTTTTATTGACTTGGAAGAAATCCCAGCATGTAATTTTGTGCTTCTGCCTATAAATTTGGGAGGGGAAAGTGTTTTGCAGATATTTCTAGTGTAGATTGGAACCAAGTTTTTAATCTGTATTTTAACCAAGGTTTTAAATTCTTTTCTGAAAAAAAGTTAAAAAAAAAACAAAAAAAAACGTTCAAATTTTGCACATTGCACAAAAGTATAGAAATGGAAATAAACCCAAGATTGCTAACTGGAATAAACAACAAAAATCAACCTTTTATAATAAATGGCATTTATTTCCGCTGTGAAAATTGTCCATTATAACAGGCCTAAAATGTATGATCATTCAATAAGGTATAAGAAAAGTTTTAATGAAAATTCATAAAAATAAATTTTTCTAATATATCCCACAAAAGAGGCTAGCTCCCCACAAAAGATCTTTGACCATCTAAGTTAAAAACAAACAAATGTGGTGTAATTTTCTGACATTTATTTACTAGAAATTGATACTGAGAAAGGGAAGTACAACTCTTAAACAATTTAACATCAGTGTAAATGTTTATGTAACATCTCAAATTGAAAAATCAGATTTAAATGTACTACAAGGCTTGATTTCCTTTCAAGTCCAATTCATCATGTTCTTAGGAACATGCTAGCACTTTTGTGTTTTTCTTTTTATATAAGGCAATTGAATGTTACTGACTTCTAATTGCAGATGAACCCTCGTCAAAAGAACATAGTTCCTCTTCACTATGCTTCATAATCTGACATTCATTTTTAACGGCTTATCAACCCTTTGCAAGTTATTTAAAGCCACAAAATATTTTTAGATAGTAAGAATTTTTGGCAAACATGGGCCTTTGTGCCTGAAAAAGGATGGAGTGTTAAAAGGATGTTCTTTTTCCATGACATTGCTTTTATTTTAACAATCTTCCATTCTCAGCTATGTTTATTCATTCAAAAATTTATGATGAGAATTTGAATAAAGCCAAAACATATGGTGAATTCATGAGAATTTACAGCAAAAATATTAAAATACTATTTATTAGATTGTTTATTAACAAGAATAATTTTATATTTACAACATTCTAAAAACTAATACAATTACAACTAATGCAATGCAATATTTATCATTTATAAATCCATAAACGTTTACAAAATTATTAAAATGTGTGAACTATAAGGAAATCCTTATTATTTACCATTTTATAAAGTTTGAATCAATTTGTAATTAGCCTGTTTTGCCAAACATTCCAATAAATAAATAGTGGTTATTATTTTTGTCGTCAGTTCTCAAGAACAAGGAAAATTTATAAATTCACTTTCATATCTTTAGACTTTATTAAAAATCTAATTATAACTTTTAAACAATAAACATTACCAAAGAGTGAAGGTTATTAAAAAGTGGCATCATGGGAAAAACTTATTGCAGGCATTAAGGTCCATGTTTGTCAAAAAATTTTTTTTTTTGGCGATGATAAAAGTTTAGTGACAAAAGTCTTATTAATTAACCCATAGGTGGAAGATGGGGTGGATTCATAGTTTTCCCAAAGATATTTAAACCTAAGTAAATATAATGAACCCAATGGGAATTGGAACTTGTCTCTCTGATTAAAAATTATGAGCCATTATCCATTACACCACACACATCCAATCTTACAGCACCTGGTATTCCCAGGTGGTCACCCATCTAGGCACTAACCAGGCTTGATGTTGCTTAACTTCAGTGATTGTACAGGATTCAGTGTTTCAACATGATATGGCCATCAGCCCTTCTTCAAAAAGGATAATTGACAAGCTAGAGAAAAATATTTTTCCCAGTGTGTTGCAGCATATGTGCATTTAAAGTTGAATTTCTTGAAAATGCAGATCCACATACTTCGCAAGAAAATGGTTTCTCTCCAGTGTGTATTTGTATATGCTGTACCAAATGTGACTTTCTTGAAAAGGAAGTTTCACATACTTCACAAGTATATGGCTTCTCCCCAGTATGTGTCAAGACATGTGCTTTTAAATTTGAGCTGCTTGAGAATGCATAACCACACACTTCACAAAAAAACGGTTTCTCTTTAGTGTGTGTTCTCATATGCCGCACCAAAGAAGAATTTTGTGAAAACGAGTACCCACATACTTCACAACAATAAGGCTTCTCTCCTGTGTGTGTCTGCATGTGTGCTTTTAAGCTAGAATTACTTGAAAATGCACATCCACATAATTCACAAGAGAATGGCTTTTCTTTGGTGTGGGTTCGTATATGTCGCACCAAATGTGAATTTTGTGAAAATGAAAAACCACATACTTCACAAGTATAAGGTTTCTCTCCAGTGTGTGTCCGCATGTGACGCATTAAGTCAGTTTTCTTTGCAAAAGAAGATTCACATGTGTCACAAGAATATGGTTTCTCTCCAGTGTGTATCCGCATATGTGCATTTAAATTTGACTTACTTGAAAATGCAGATCCACATTGACAAGAATAGGGTTTCTCTCCAGTGTGTGTCCGTATATGCTCTACTACATGTGATTTCTTTGAAAAGGAAGAGCCACACACTTCACAAGTATATGGCTTTGTTCCAGCGTGCGTCTGCATAAGTATTTTAACAGTTGAATTGATTGTAAGTACACATTGAAAAGAAATGATTTTTATTCTGTGTATTGTTCACATATGTTGTTCCAAATGTGACTTTCTTGGAAAATAAGATCCACTTATAAGTACTAAGCATACTTTTCTTGTGCCATGTTGAAATATCTGCAAGAAAATAAAATAAAATAAAGATATAGCATGTTAACAATTAAAAATACAAGAGAAAATAAAACTAAACCAATTTCGATGGGAGTAGATTGTCCAGTTTAAACTCCTCCCCTATCTTTTGAACAGAAGTAGAGGTTTATACCCGGTTTAGGATTGGGTTTCTAGTTCCTTTTAAATTCTATTTTAACTATACTTCTAACATCTCCACTTTTACTATTTATTTATTTTTTCCACAGTAGGATTAGATAGATTCACTTATCGCCTGCTTCACACTCCTCCTGGCTTTTGAATAGTAGAAGTTTATCACTTGTTTCCTGTTTAGGATTTAGATTTCCGGTCACTTCTAACACCTTTTCCTTATCTTTCCCTTCCAGTAGCACCATGCATCTTCATGGTGCTTTGCTTGAGGTGAATTGATTAAAAAAAAAAAAAAAAAAGAAAAAAAAAATGTAGATTGGAATTTGATGTTTCATAAAACACATCAGTGATGTTTCTAGCCAAGGTTCATTAAGGGTTTCAGGACTTTCAACATCATACCCCATCACCACAGTGACCCAGCTGATATTGATTTGATATAGACTTGTGTACCTTTTGTTAGCTACTATTTTTCCCTCTATCCAACTACACACCATGCAATTCCTCTTGGCAATTTATTGTCCAATCCTGAATGACTTCGGGTTAGCCAGCAATATGTTCTTTTTCATAAAAAGGGAAGCAAACGCAGACACAATTTCTATCTGATCAGGAATACGGTGACGTACTTGGCTTGAAGTGATAAATACTGATTTGATTCTCCTCATTGACATACACACCCATACATGTACACAGTGAGAAACACACTCAAGCATCATATTCTGATTAGATTTATCCCATTTTTATTCACGTTAATCATCCACTGAAGGAAAGGAAAAAGAGAACAAGAAAAAAAGAAATTATTTCCTTTTCCTCCCTCACACTTTTTTTTTATCCTTAGGCACACACACACACACATACATACATACATACATACATACATATCAATGTTTGATATTTTTAGGGAAGAAAAATTTTAGAATACTAAAAATAATTTTTGGATGAGGCGTTATCATTTATATTATTGTTTTCATCTTTTGTTATGTTTCAGCAATTCTGCACTCCAGCCTTCTTCCTGTGCTTGTCATTTCGGGTAACCTTCAGGGAATTTCAGACCCTTTATTTATTCTACAGAGACAAATTGTTTTCATAACACTGTTCATATCTAGGGATATCTCATTTTGTTCTTTGTAAGCTTTGTCTTACCCAGCCCATGGATCAAGCTTACAACTACAATAAAAGGTACAAAGTTTGAAATGTTGAGATAATAAAAACAAAGATGGGGATAATATTCTTATTAAATAATAATATGCATTTTCTTTTCTTTTTTTTTTTTTTCAAATGATTACATACACATTTCAATACAATACTAAAACATTTCAAGATGCTGGATCATTTGCTGGGACTCAATTCACCCAGTAGCAGAATCTGGCTGTATAAAAGATATGAGAATTCCAGTGATAGTGTTTAATCTAAACATGCTTTCTGATTAACATAATCACACACACACACACACGTGGAGAGTGAATGAGAAGAATGTCCCCAAGGCCATGGGTCTCCAGTGGATGAAAGTGTTAGTTGAAGTAATCTAAAAAGTGACTTGACCCAAAGAGTTGTGAGTTCACTACTTGGCCACAGCAGAAGGAGAAAAACAAACAAAAGAACTTGGAAAGTTGAGTTACTAAAGGGAATTAACTAAAAATGAGATATCCAAAAAAGGTATGGCACAAGGAATCAGAAGAATCTACGAATCTACCCCCATGGACGAAAAGGATTCAGTTCAAAATTTCGACATATATTACCTGAAGAAGACTAGAGTATACAATGGCTGAGACATCGTGAATATGGCAATAAAGATGAGGACAACAGTCTGAATGATGTAAATAGTATAAATTTTTGGAGGTGCCCACAAAAAATAAGCGACCATTACAAAATTCTTATATTTACTAAATGACTTCAAAACACATCTCTACAACAAATACAAGGATTTCAAAGAGATTTTTTCACTTTGTTCAAGCGAATGTGCCAGTGTTATAAAGTCTTAAAAACTTTAATTTCATACAAAAATCTATTATTCTTTTAATATGGATTAGCTTTTTAGATTATTGTCTTTCAAGTGATACCTAAACTTAAATTAAAAGAAGACATTTAAATTATTTCAAATACATGTTTTCTTTAAGTTTCTGGCAGAAAGTTGTATAGATGGCAAAACAGACAAAACAAAATTCTGCCTGGTTACTACATATTTCATAAATATAATTTTATTTTACAGTGTATATTTGTGCATAAGTCGACTTCATGTATAGTGTGATCCATGAATTTTTTTTTAACTACTCCAGAAATAATAGGTACATCCACAGATTCAATAAAAAAAAAAAAAAAAAAAAAGAGAGCCAAAATTTAATCTTTGTTATTATTTATTAAAAGGAAAGACTAAAGGATGTTTTTTCTCCTTTTTAGAACATTTGAAATAACTTAAAAATCTTGCTTTTCTTGTCCTAGCAGGAGAACAAAGATTAGTATAGGAAATTTTAGTGTCTTTTTTGTGGTGAAAAACGTTGATTTAAAAATTCTTGCAAAAATCAAATATTTGTTGGATTTTAATGAAACCTTCAGGACTTATTAATAAATGAATTAAATTATTGGAGAAATATTTCTTTTTTAGAAAATCTTGGTAAAATTGTTTTTTGACATCTGTTACCCCTCTCCCCACTTATTTTTATTTTATGAAATTTCGATAAATTAATTTTTGTACTGCTTAATATTTATATTATTTAAACACCTTGGAGAATTTAAATCATCAATAAAACTAAGACATTGTTTAATGAGAAATATATTTAATTGCTTTTATGGCTAAGATATATTATGGACCCTATTGTCTTAAGAAAAATGTATTTTCTGATGAATAATAAATTTTTACAAGAAATTGTTTTTGTTTTTTAAATTGTAATTAGAATAATTTATAGTCTTAATTTTCCATATTAATTTGTACCAGTTTGGTGATATTGTTAAGTAAAAACTATATTTACTAATCATAAATGGAAAAGCTTACAATTCAGCAAATGCTGATATTTTTAAAAAGATTTAATTTTTTTGTGTGCATTTTTGTAAATACATCCATACATCATATTATCAGAAAATAAAAGCAATAAATATAGTAAACTTAAAACCAAAATACGATAAGATATTAGATTATGGAGAATATTTCCCTAAATATTTAGGCTTACTGGGTAATTAAAAATTACATAAAAATGGCAGTCATGTAATATTTCTCAAGAAATTTTTACAGATATGTCCACCATATAAAAAATTTTAGATAAACTTCTGTCAGTCAAGCTGTTAACACCTGTTAACATATATTACGAAATGGACAAAGTCCGACAATTTAAAAAATGTCTTTAATAAATAAACCTGTTAACATATTAAAAAATGCATTTCTGCAATTTTTTAAACTTAAAGTAATATTTGTTTCAAATCAGATTAATTAAACTTTAAATTAGGTACCCTCAAAAAAGAAAAATCTTTCTTGATGCTTTTATTTTAGTTTTAATTTCAAACTAATAGATTAAATTTCCAATAAGCAAAGTACTTTGCTGTATTTCAAAAACAAATTTAAAATAACTGGATGGCATTTTTTCGCTTTTGTTAAAACAACTGATTAGTGCCCTTTTTCTAGTAGTCTTTCATTGCAATGTAATTCTTTGATTAAAAAATCTTACAAAAATATACTTTTTTGAAACTTGGAGGAATATTAGTTGATTTAAAGTATAAATAATTTGATTTGAAACAAATGTTATTTATTTTAAATTCTTGCAGAAACCTGACAGTAGCTGTTTTGATGTTTTGACAGCCTGATGATAGGTCTGTTGTCCTACTGAGACTTTATCTGTAAAACATAATTTAAGAAAATGATGTAAATGCCTATTTTTAATTTTTAAGTACTCAGTAAACTTAAAAATTTATGAAAATATTCTTTGTAATCTCATGTTTTATTAAATTTTAGAAATTTTCTTTTCTCTTCCCTTTTCTTGCGAAGATGTGACCGTAAGGATTCTCGTCTTGACCATGGGCGGTCAGACGTTAAAAACGCATATTCACGCATGCACGTACGTACGAAAATTTCCAGACTACATTACACAACATACAGAACATTTCCAAACAGACAACAAGAATTTTTCTCTTTGAAATACTTTTCTAAAGTTACAGTTTATTCATCATTTTTCAGCTTTATAATTCATTCAACTTTTGTGAGCTAAAAATTAAATCAGTCAACAAAGGAATAAACCTCCACGCATGTACATCATTACATAAATACAAATGTTTGTTGTTAAAACCGTTTTTATTCCTTCTTGTGTTTCATATTTTGTGAAATTTTACGTTAAATCGTGTGGTCATGAGTTCTTAACAGACATCTACAAATGGTCCATTTTTGTTTAACACACTACTTCAACAATCTCATTAAAAATGAATTTTAAAAGATTTAAAATGATTTTTTAATTTAAAATTGTAAAATATGAAAACAAATCTTATAAAATTTCATTTTTCTTCAAAACAATTTTTTTTGTTCTTAATATTCATATATAAAAGCAATGAAAAGTTTTTCAAATTAAAATATATGCCTTAGTTTTGCTGCGTGTTTTATTTTTCAATAATACAAGGTCAGATTTAAAAAAAAAAAAAAAGAAAATTGGTGATTTAAATAAAAATTCTTCAAAGAATTCTGTTTTTAACTAATTAATTAATAATCACTAAAAATTATCACGTTGAATTTCTCAAGTTTTCATAAAATGTGTAACAAACATGCAAATAAAAAATATTTTTACCAAGATTTTCAAAAAATAAAAAATAATAATTTCATTCATTTGTGAGTAAGTCGTAAAAATTTAATTAAAGTCCGACAATTATTTGATTTTTGGAAGAATATCCAAATTAATGTCCATCAGCACAATAAAAGAGGCTAAAAGTTGCTATGCTAAAAATAAAAAAAACTAATAAATACAACCGTGATGCAAGAAAAACAAGTTTTTTAATGAAAATTTCGAATATTCTAAAAAGTAAACTAAAAAGGAGTATTTTTATTAAATATTAAAAAAAAAACAAAAAAAAAACAACTCTGATCATTCCTCTTAAAAAATAATAAATATTTTTTTGACAATAAAACTAGGTTTTCGTTACGGATAATTTTTTCATCCAGGTATGCTTCTTAATTTTTAGCGTTTTCTTTTCGTGGAGGTACTTGACGACCCCCTATTTTTGCGTAAAAAATCTGATCATAAAAACTTGCACTATATACTCAAAACGCGGTAATTATTGCAATAATAACAGATACATTTTTTTTAAAAGTGGAATAAGAAGGGGAACACTACAGCTAAATTGGATGGCTATCCACAAAAATAAATTAAAATAAAATCAAAACTTTTTTTCTATTTTCATTTATTTTCGTATTGCCAACTAGTTGTGGTTGCAATTTCCCCCCTTTAAATTTAATTAAAAAGATTAAAGAAAGAGTAATAAATACGAAAATGAACTAAAAATATTAATTTAATTTTAATAAGTCATTTTTGTATTCATTATATTTTTTTTTTTACTCTTTTTTTTATTCTAAACATCAATTTATTTAAAAATTTCAAGTGACGACGTAAAAACATGAACATTTCGTAAAAATCAAAATATTTCTTTCAAAATAAATGAAATATCAATCGAATTACATTTAAAAATTTAATGTAATTCGGATGATATTTCATATAATAGTTAAAAAAAAATTCGGAAAATAGACAAATAAATCGGACAGAAACACGTCTTTCTTGAAAAACAGAATTAGGTTTTTAAAAATTACGCTTGGGTTCAAATTAGTACACAAAATACAGTTTACTTACTTTTTTTCTTATTTGAAAAAAACAAAACTGGCGAAATGAGGCTTCCGTAATTTTCGCCTCGTGTTTGATCACTTTGTTAGTATTTCTCAGTCAATTCATAACAGGAATGTTAAAAATAGTTCTGCTCTATTTGTATTAGTCTTTCTAAGGAACAGAAAAATATACGATATTGTCGATCGACCAGTACTAAAAGTAAATAAGTGAAACCGGTGTAATGGAACAATAAATCCCTCCTGCACAAGTGGTGACTTCATAAAAGTTAATAAGCCGACTTAAATGAAATTATTATTGAAATTGTTTAAGTTTCATTTATTCAATTTTCCTGTTTTTATTTTATTTGAAGAACGCATTAAAAGGCTGGATGGGGGCTACGG
This sequence comes from Acanthosepion lycidas, assembly GCA_963932145.1. Lineage (NCBI taxonomy): Eukaryota > Metazoa > Mollusca > Cephalopoda > Sepiida > Sepiidae > Acanthosepion > Acanthosepion lycidas. The sequence continues at coordinate 104,808,570 of OZ010575.1, read as the reverse complement.
TTTTAAGGTCGTTGAGTGTGCATGAATTTTCAAGACTGGGGCAAACTAAAAGATGGTCCGCATTGGCAGTTGGGATCATCACTGGTGGCATATCCCTAGTAAAAAGGTTGGCTCTATATAGTGACCAACAGCTGTTTGGAGGCGATTCAGACAGGAACAGAAGGATCAAGCATCATTGAAACCAGTAGGGTGGGTGGTTCTGTAGGACTGAGACTGTTTCCCCCGTTGTTAAAGAGACTGCACCGCGGGGACAAATGCTGACGACGAGCTCTGCTGTTCTGTGAGAAATTCTGCAATTTAAGCTCCGATTGTCTTATTTGTAACGGCCAATTTCATTGGTCGAATTTTGACTTTGGTTTTTCGCGGGCATCTTTTAATGGCTCGTGCCCTTTTGACTTAGTTGCAGCAAATTCGTGGAAATGTCCGGACTCATTTTTGAATATCTTTGCAGGGCCTTTAGCGCCCAAGATCAAGCCTAAATAATTAGGCTAAGATTCCTTTCAACCAGTTGTGCCATATTATTGGGAATGTCCGGACTCAATTTTGAATATCTTTGCTGGGCCGTTAGCGCCCAAGATCAAGCCTAAATAATTAGGCTACGATTTTTTTTCAGCAACCGAAATGGTAATGCTCCAGAGAAGACATTATGTCCCAGCTTAATTCCTTTATAATTCAGTCATTTATTGACTGTCGTCAAATGTGTACGTTTTACACAAAGAACTTTATGAATGATCTCAACAACAGCCGAATTTCAACTTCTGCAACCGAATGGTAATTCCAGCGTCTCCAAGCAAATTCCAGCTTCTCCAATTTCGTAGAGACCAATAGAGTCCTACTGAAGCAAAAGACACTACCTATTCATTGAAGAACTACCCCACCCTGTTCCCAGGGGCAAAAAGGGGCAAAATCTTTTTTTTGCTAGGATACAATAAAATTTGTTTTAAGTTTTAAGGTAGGCCTTGTTGATTGTATGTCTTTCATGTCTCTGCCAAGGGTTGAACTGTGTGAGAAGAAATTCTCACATAGTTTTTTAATTGCAAAAAAAGATTTATTGTTGCTTAAAAATATAATTACTCTATAAGTGAGTTTAATTTTAAATTCTCAATATTGTATTGTATTATAGTTAATTTAACTTTATATTATATTCTGGTTTCTGTGTTTGCTTTAAATGTTTTACAATTTGTAAAAAAAAAAAAAAAAAATAATAATAATAATTTAAGTTCTCGTCGGAGGGGGTTTGTTAAAATTAATTCCCTTTGACCATTAATTTTCTGTCGTTCTAAAAAAGGTAGAAACATTCTTCTTGTTTTTATTATTGTGTTCTGTTCTACCCTTTCCTTTTTTTTTTTTTTTTCCTTAATGGGAAGTTGGCGCCTATTTGACTGCCCAGCCTGTTGCTTCAATTTCTCTCGTTCTGTACGCTTCCCTTAAGCACTTTGCTAGTTGGAAGTTGGTTTCGACCGCAAGTTTGGGTTTGAACAATTTCGTTTTTTATTGTTTTTTTCTGCCTGCGGGCTAATTATGGCTTCAAAGGATTTGTTCGCCAAGATTGATGTCAAAAAGTTTCGTATTAGCAGTACCGTGTTAGATGATTTGATGGATCAGTTAATTTTGAAGTCTCCCCCCGAGGAGAGGTTGAAATTGTGTAATGATTCGACACAATTTTCTTCCAACATCAGGGAACAATTACCCAAGTTAAAAAGTGAAAACGAGAGCAGCGAGACTGTTCAATCAGTTCCTATTAAACCCTTAGGGTTAAATCTTGAATGCCCCATTTTTCAGGGTCAAATTCTGATATTTTTGAATTCAGGACCTTCCTCGGACGGTTTGAATTTTGTGCATCTAACTTAGGAAAGGCAGACAGGATGCTTCTGTTGAAATCCAAGTTGGGAGGGCAGGCATTTGGCCTCGTCTCCAGCTTGGATATAACTCCAGAAAATTATGACCTAGCTTTGGCTAGTTTAAAAAATAAATACTTAAATCCGTCGTTGATTAAAAACCGAATATTTGAGGAAATTATTCTTCCTTCTGAACAGATAACTCGTTTTAAGGAACTAAAAGTTTTTCTTGAACGAGTGAAACTCGATTTAACTGAGTAGGATAAGTCCTTCGGGACAGATTTTTTCGTAGATAATTCTACATCTGGGGCCATTATGGCCCACATTTTATTCAATAAATTCCCTAACAATGTGAGAAGGGAAGTAATGAATAAATCTAATGAGATATTTCCCTTTCTATCTTCCATTATGTCTTTTACTTTCGACATAATTGATATTTTAATGGCGTCGACTTTGGATGAAAAAAGGCGGGAATACTGCTCATACAATATGTCGGCTCCTCCTTCTTCGGGACACAAGGCCTACATGGCGGCAGGGTCTTACTCCAAGTCCGCTAATGTAAAGAAGGGCATGTATACCTTCAAATCTCCCGCTAATAATGGCGAAGCCTTTAAAACCTGTAAATTATGCAAGGCTACGGATCATTCCGTTAAGGAGTGTACCAAATACCAGGCCTTCGAAGATAAATTTCAAAGGGCCAAGGAACTTAATTTGTGTACCAAGTGCCTAGGTGAACACTTGGATTCGCATTGCAAAGGGATTCCCTTACCCTTGCGCTTTTTGTGGGCTTAAGAATCACTATTCTATTATGTGCCCTAAAAGTCCAAAATCCTGTGTTGGAAGGACTACCTTAACGGAGCAGGGAAACTGCATTTTCCCTGTTCTCAAAATTTCTATGAGGGTAAATAAACACCCCGTTTACGTCTACTGCCTTTTAGATACAGGCAGCCAGAGATCTTTCTTTTCACAGGCTATTTTAACCCAGTTAAATTCCGGGATAACATTTAAACCCAGATCAGTTTAGATGCCTGTGAATACTATGATTGGGAGTAGTTCCTTAAACCTTCAGGAATTTAATGTATCCCTTAAATTAGGGTTTCAGAAACCCTTTTTATTTCCGGCTTTATTTGCTGGGGATCTGAATCTGAGGTTCAATGTGGACAGGTTTGACGAAATAACCTCTAACTTAACTAAGGAAGGTTTTCGTCTCTGTCCAGGTTATAGTGAACTAAATGGGTCTGCTATCAATGGCATCATTGGATTAGACTTGATTCAACGGATTAATAATCTCCGCGTGATCCAATGCCTAGGTGGTAGCGCTTGGAAAATCTCCAAGTATGTAATCCCCTTTGGGGAGGGAAGAGTTGCCTCCATTTGAAAAGGTGGTGAATTCACTTCCTCCTTGTCATTCTTATTTGATTGACAGCGTTTTGAATCCTGTCCATTCGTACGAGGATGCACTTCAGCCTTTCTTCTGTGAATCTTCGGTCGAACATGGGATAGAGAAATTTCTTTCTCTCGATTCCATAGGGGTCGATGAGGACAGAAAGTTGTCTTCCTTTGATGAAGAGAAGATAAAGAAATTTGAGGAGTCTATCGTTCTTAAGGACGGTAGATATTATTGATCTACCTTGGGACTACGAGAAGCTTTCTCGTGTTGAGTCCAACTATGTGCCTTCTCTAAGAATAATGCAGAGAGTGGCAGTCCTTAAACAGGAAGGGACTGTACGATGATTATTTAAAAGTCTTCAATGAGTACGAAGACTGTGGCATAATTGAACCATTCTCGGTCCTGCCAGGGACTTACGAGAATTATATTTGGGTCCCCCATAGACCTGTCATCAAGGAAGGTCAGGGGGTAACTACAAAAATCTGCCCCGTGTTCAACTGTTCATTGAAGAGACGGGGGGGGGGGGGTACCTCAATCAATGACTCCGCTTATTCTGGCGTTAATCCCACTGCTCAATTATTGGATTTATTGTTAACGTTCCGAAAGAATAATTATGTTCTTCTGGGCGATTTGCGTAAAGCATTTCTACAAATTCACCTGAAATCTGTTGAAGACAAAAATAGATTTTGCTTTTTTCTTAAGGTGAATGACAAATTATGCACTTACAGATATAATACTATTATCTTCGGGTTTAATACCAGCCCTTTCATCTTGAGTTTTATACTTAAATTTCATGCGAAAAAGTACAAGGCTGATTTGGCCTCTCATACCATTTTTACAACAACTTTTATGTTGACAATTTGGTCACATCTAGCTGTGACCGTGACTCTTTACTTCACGTTTATAACACTGTACGTGGTAGGTTAAAGGAAGCAGGATTCGAGCTTCAGTCCTGCAATTCCAATTGCTTGAACCTGAAAAGTAAAATGTTGGAGGACGATTCAATTACATTCCCGCTTCCCACCTTTGAAAAGGTGTTGGGTTATCTTTATTCCCCGCTTCAAGATTCAGTTAAACTTAATCCCACAGCTATAGACTCCAATGTCAATACTAAGCGTGGGGTTCTTTCCCAGATTTCCTCCGTATATGATCCATTATCATTACTTCTTCCTGTAACTGTACAGGGGAAGATATTCATTAGTCAATTATGGAAGAATAATTTATCATGGGATCAGCAGATTTCCGAGAATTTGCTAAACTTATGGCAAATACATGCTAAAGAATTAAATAATTTATGGGAATTCGAGTTCCCCAGATGCGTACTATCGGAGAACTCCCCAGTTAAGTTCATTTGTTTCTGCGATGCGTCTAAGCAGGCCTTTGGATTTACTATGTACGCAAAACAAGGAACCCAATGTTCCTTATTATTCGCCAAAGCCAAAGTAGCTCCCATCAAGGGGAAATCACTCCCTACCCTGGAACTTATGGCCATATATCAGGCCCTTAAAGTTGCCCCTCAGGTTTTAGCAGCCTTAAAGCCTATAAATATCCTTGCCCTTTACCTTGTGTCAGACGCTCAAGTAGCCCTATCGTGGGTTTTAAACGGCAAAGGGTCCAAAAAAAATATATTTGTAGAAAATCGAATATCTGATATTAAAAAGTCTTTGGAGGAGATTACCCTAAAATTTGGCATATCACCTAAATTTAAATATGTTCCTTCGACGGAAAATCCGGCAGATCTGCTAACCAGAGGCCTCACCACCTCTAAGTTTGCACAACTGTTCAAATTCTGGGTATATGGCTCTGAGTGGCTTAATCAAGATAGCATCTTCTGGCCCGTATCACCCTTACCCTGTCTTAACGACGACAACAGGAAAATTGTATCCTGCATGATGTCTGCAAATACGTGCCCAGTTGAAGGCAGTTTACCTTTGGAAATCTCGAAATTTTCCACATTATCTAAGGCGATAAATGTCTTAGAGAAGGTACTAAGTTTTGTCGACAAATTACGTCACCGAAGCTCTAATACCTTTAATAGAGCCAAGATGTTGCTTTTTACCAATATGCAAAGTGAAGTTTTTTCCTTTGAGTTGGATTATTTGAAACAACCTTCAAATAAGGTTATACCTCCTAGGGTATCAGCCCTAGGCCTATTCTTAGATAAAGATGGTCTTTAGAACGTTTGAAAGTTTGGTTAAAAAATTCTTTTTTTTTTTTTTTTTTTTTTTTTTAGCAATGAATGGGGGTTCCAAGGATTAGTAAAATAAATTTTAGTGTGTTTTTTTTTTTTTTTTTTTTTTTTTTGTAATGAAAAACAGATTTAGAAATTCTTGCAAAAATCAAATGTTGAGTTTCGATGAAAGTTTTAGGACTTATTTCAAGAAAGTAGTTTTGTAGTATTTAATATTTATATTAGTTATAAGGACATGTCCTTGGAGAATTTAAATCATCACATTTTTGGGGGATCAAAACTGTTCTGAATCATAAAATAAAATATGCAATAAAACTAAGACATTATTTGATTAGAAAAACTTTTAACTGCTTTTATGAATAAAATATATTATGGACACTATTGTTCTTCAAAAAAAAATTGTAGGGAATAATGAATTTTTTCAAGAACTGCTTTCAGTTTTAAAAAAATTTTAATTAGAATAATTTATCAACTTTTAGATCTTTTAAAATTTTGTATTAATTTGTAGCAGGTGATATTGTTATTAAGTAAAGACTATATTTAGTAATCATAAATGGAAAAGCTTACTACAATTCAGCAACCTCAGTATTTCTAAAATAGAATTTTGAATTTTTGTTTGTGTATAAACATGCTGAATTAAATTTCTTTTTTTGTAATTTTCTAATATCTTCTCAACAAACATCTTTGTAAGTAAGAATATAAATCCAATGAACCTAAAAGTAATCTAATATTTTATTGAATAAAATAGATTACTTGAAATATTTTCCTAATTTTTTAAGATTACAGGGTAGTCAAAAAATTGTAAAAAAAGGCATTCATATTGTATTCACCATGTAATTTTATTAAAATTATCTCCTCCTTAGATAAATTTCCTAAATATCAGGGTTTTGATAAATGTGTAAAAACATTTGCCTCCATATTAAAAAATACTTTTCTATAATATTTTAAACAAAAAGTAAAATTTGTTTCAATTCAGATTACTTGAACTTTAAATCAGCTAATTTTTGTCAAATAACTTTTCAGAAATGTTTATTTTATTTTTTAAAGATTTTTAATAAAGAGAATTATGTTGTGTTGACAGATTTTTCAATATGAGCGATTTTATCGATTTTACTCATATTCAGAAAAAAAGAAAATTCCAATCAATTTAAGTTTCGCTTGTAATACAGCAAAGTATTTTGCTTATTGGAAATATTAAATTTATTAGCTTGGAACTAAAACTAAAATAAAAGCTTCAAGAAAGATTTTCTATTTTGAAAAAGCATTTTTAAGCCTTATTTCGATGGTAAATTCAATAGAATTTAACAGTTTTGAAAACATAACCACTATATCAATAGGCACTTCAACATAGTTAATGGTTAACAAGCTTGTCTTTTGCTTGATTAGTTACCACTGTGTAGTGAGCTTGTTCCTCAATGGGTGCACTAGTATCCTTGTATCACATCAAACCTACACTATCTCTTGTCAATAAACAGTCACAGAAATCACAGTCAACTAATTTTTGTTTGTCATTTACGTTCAACTTTGCTGCTAAAATTATGCATTAATTTATGATAACAAATTTAAAATTGTGTTAATTAACTACTGAAAGTGTAAGTTCTTCCACAGATTCATGATACTTAAGGTTTAAAATTTTTAAAAATGAAAAATATTTCTTGAAGCTTTGATTTTAGTTTTAATTTCAAAGATTAAATTTAATATTTCCAATAAGCAAAATACTTTGTCTAATTCAAAATTAATTTAATTTAGCCAGAAAGAGTTTTCATTTTGAAATTGCTAAAATTGCTGATTTTAGCGCCATTTTTCAATTTTTTTTTTTTCTTAACAAAAATTGTCAGAAAACAATAAAATTTTCTTTGTTTATTAAAACTAAATTAGTTCTTACCATTAGAGCTGAATGATTTTCATATTTAGAGATAAATAATACAAATATGTAAATTTAAGTCATTCAACCTTCATTTTTCATTTGGATTTTATTCACCAGTTTAAATAAAAGTATTTATGTTTTGTGTATTTATTTTTGTGTGTGTGTGTGTGTGTGTTTGTGTGTATGCAAAATTTATTAAACACCAATCACTATTTGTGAGAATTAAGAATTTTTCTTTGTTTTCAATAAATTAGATGCTTTTAGAACAAATATAATAGAACTTTAAGTAAAAACTTTGTATTACCCTGTTATGAAAAAACTCTAACCAGTCGTAAGCCCTGTCGGCTGGGGCTTTAGAATACGCCGACTGCACCTCTGTAGAGGGGTAAGATCCCCCCCCCAATGAGGCGTCCTGGGTATGACGTTAAATTGCATCCAACAGCAAGGCCTCTGATCAGGAGGTTTTGAGGAGCGTGGAACCACCTCTTAATTGCTGGTGTTCCCAGGTCCACCTTGACCCGGGGTGGTAGCACCTGTTAGGGTCCCAGCTATGGGCAAATAGTGAACTCCTAGTTTTCCAGGTTTTGCTCACGTCCTGGGTATGACGGTAAACTACATCCGCGTCCTGGGTATGGCGATAAACTGCATCCAACAGCAAGGTCTCAGATAATGTTTTCAGAACAATAATGTTGCCAGCTCTAAGTTTTTTTGTAGAAAAAATGTTGCCAGCTCTATGTTTTTTTTTGTAAGAGAAATAATGTTGCCAGCTATACGTTTTTTTTTGTAAGAGAAATAATGTTGCCAGCTATATGTTTTTTTTGTAAAAGAATAATGTTGCCAGCTATACGTTTTTTTTTTTTTTGTAAAGGAATAATGTTGTCAGCTATACGGTTTTTTTTGTAAAGGAATAATGTTGTCAGCTATACGTTTTTTTTTGTAAAGGAATAATGTTGTCAGCTATACGGTTTTTTTTGTAAAGGAATAATGTTGCCAGCTATACATTTTTTTTTTTGAAACAATAATGTTGCCAGCTATACATTTTTTATTCCATACAAAATAGGCATTTAAAATTCATATAAACTGGATTTGGCATTAAATAACCCACAGTGGTTGATATGCCATAAAACACAAACAAACAAACAAATCTAACCAGTCGTCGCAAACTGATGTTCTATCATCCATATGATAATTCACTGTGTAACAAAATTTTGACTTTTTTGTCTTTGGTCAGTAAGTATTATTTCCTAATTGCTTCAGTTTTGAAAGCAAAAGAAATGACTATTATTTACTTCAAACTTTGCTTTTGTGATCTGGACATCAATGTTTTGAGACTAATCTATTTTTCATTACATTTCAGACAGATTCACTGTTGAGTTGCTGAAGGAGAATTTTCTAGAACTTTCAAAAAATTTCTAAAAGTTTCCAAAATTTCTTGAATGTTCTGGCTACCAAGAATAGTATAACAAAAACATGATGGGAAGCTATATATGATTTGTGAAAGTAATTTACTGTCAGTGATGTGCCATGCATGATACACGCTTAGGTGATCATGTATCTTTTGATACATAACTGATGAGGCAGATTTTTTTTCCCACAGTAGGTTGCCATTTTTTTCTGCAGTAGGATATAGAACCCAATCTGTCCTGTTATTTACCCATAGCTGTTGGGAGAAGAAGAGGATTCATACTTTTCCCAAGGGTATTAGCATGTAAGTGAATGTAATGGATTCAAGTGGAATTCAAACTCGGCTCTCCAATTCCTCAATCTGAATCGGTATAAATCATGAAAAACTACTCGCTTCTAAATTTTTAAGATTTGTCCTGTGTAATCCTGGAATAAATAAATGCTACTTTTGAATCATATATTGTTTTGTTCCTACTTTGCATGAATGAGAATACGTCCTGGGTATGACGGTAAACTACATCCGCGTCCTGGGTACGGCGATAAACTACACCCAACAGCAAGGTCTCAGATAAGGTTTTCGGAAAAATGTTGCCAGCTATACGTTTTTGAAACAATAGTGTTGCCAGCTTTACGTTTTTTGTAAGAAATAATGTTGTCAGCTATACATTTTTTGAAACAATAATACGTTTTTAAAACAATAATGTTGCCAGCTATACATTTTTTATTCCATACAAAATAGACATTTAAAATTCATATAAACTGGATTTGGCATTAAATAACCCACAGTGGTTGATATGCCATAAAACCCAAACAAACAAACAAACAAACAATGAATGAGAATGTTCACATGTGCCAGTTTTCCTGCTGGCAATAGGTAAATTTCATAAGTCTAATTATCCTGGTCACAAAAGTAAAGTTTGGAAAACATAGCCATTTTTATACTTTCTAGGTGTAAGATAATAGGAAATAACAATTGCTACCCAATGACAAAAATCTTCATAGTGTAATAAGATGACATTAATTTTGAGTCGTCTTCTCATGTGAATTGCAAATGAGAATAAACAGAAATTTATGGACTTATCATTACAAAATTATCAAAATTGACAAAATAGTGAATAATAACATCTTCTATATAAATAAGAAACCATGTTGGTAAAGTGTTCCCTCATTATATGTATAACTACATATTCTTTTTTTCTTGTATCAAATATTTTGTTAAAGAGGATGAATTCAGATAAAAGAAAAGTGATAATGTAGAAGGGATGATAAAAATTTCTTGGTTCAATCTGCTTTCCAAATGACCCAACTTAATTTTTTTTTTTTTTAAAGGCTTAGTACCTTTTCAGCAAGCCTGTGTTGATTCCAATCTGTGGCCCTTTTGGGGGTCTGGGAGGTTCAAATAATTTTACACCCAAGTCCCAGGGGCACTACCCCCTTCTTTTGGAGAGGGCTGGGTTTATTGTCTGGAGCCTGAGACATCCTCAAAAGGGGAAGTGCTGAAGGTGCTTGGGAAATTTTTTGTGGTATTGCTGGTAAACACACTTTAAACCTTAAACTTATGTCACATTTAATAGCGATGTGGGTGTATTAAAAAATACCCAATCTAATAAGGAATGATTGCAAAAACATCTCCCATAAAGTTTATAGACAAATCATACTGTTGCATGCTGGGGTTTCTTCCTAACCAATGAAATGGACCACTTCTCGGGATCATCTGCCATATTTTTGTTTTTTCTTGTCTTGAAGTCAGAATGCTACAATCACTTGACTGTGTCCTTTTTGTGTGTTAACACCATTTTTACTTTGAACTTTTTGCCCTGTTCTTTTTCTTTTATTATTGTTTATTGGAAACTATATCAATTCTGTTTCTATCATTTTTGCCAATTAAACTTAACCATGGCCAATTAGTGTACACCTTGTGAGTTCTTTCTGATAAGCCTTTTCATAAATACTTCTGCATGAGGCTTCTTACAATGAAAAAGAATATTTTCCATATTGTGTTTGTCTCTATGAGCAAATTCATAGTGAGAAACAGATATGATTGGGAGCCGAAAAGTTCCCAGATCAATCAAGGACAGATTAAAAAATCTGATGTTTGGTCATTTTGTCAGATCTTTGGCAAGCAGTTCTGTTTGATATCTTTTCTACTTTGCATAGATGAGGTTTAGTCTTTGTAATATAGCAACAACTCTAAGTAGAAGCTTATGAATCTTTATTGGACTAATTCAGTTTTAGTACTGAAAATATTTATTTTATTATAGTGGATGGTTCCAAGTGAGAGGGGAGATGGGATGTGCTTATTCTATTATCACAGTGTTCAATGAAAAGTTTAAGCAAGAAGCACATATACATCTCTTAAAAATTGTTCAATGAAAATATCTTAATCATAGCAAAAACTATTGTAAACATCAATAAATATTCTCAAATCCACCACAGACCACACAAACATAGAACTCATGCATAGCTATGGATAGACAGAAGTGTCTGAACTGGAATTTCTGCCCAAATTGTAATTTTTATCCGATATTGGACTTTTGGCCCAAATCAGAGTTAATTTGAGGTTTTGAAGTTTCATGGAGTAAATTGAGGAATTGAAAGTGATTTCTTTAAAATCCTAATTGCTGTTTTCTGAGCTGGACTAAAGGTTCTTTGGGCCACAGGCCCAATTAAACCTTGGCATGTGCTAACTTAAAAGTCTGCACTGAGTACATTTTTTAAGCTAGTTTCTAATAAAAAATATATTGCTAATTCCCTTTCTAAATTTTACTTTCCCCACTGAAGACATTAAAGTTCCTGTTTAATTGATATAACTGTTGTGTGTTTGGGAAAATGCTTATTCAGTTTCAATCATGAGCAAAGTTATTTTCTTTTTAAGCTTTAAAATAGTAAATTTTTAAGTTGTTTTTACTGAATACAGCTAATTTTTAGATAGACTAAGAGAAAGAAACTTTTACACACAGTAAAATTTATTGCTGAAGCACTTAAAAGATTCTTTTGCTATCAGATTAATTTATAAAGCAATATCAATTATCAGCAGAAATAACTGCTTCTGCAATTTTATCTCAGACAAATGTTTGACATTTGTAAGATTCTAACTTGAAGAAATTTCTTATTTTTATTAGAAGAATTTATGTATAAAAAATTGAAATGTGTGAACCTATTAAAATATAGGTTGAGTTAAACTGCATTACTATATCATATTTCAAATGTAATTTCGTTTTTTTTTTTTTACAGATGTTACAGTCTGAGTAAATTATTCTGTGAACTTGTATAAATACTTTATATAAGTGAATTTCAATAGTTAATACTTTTTATGGTTGTCTTAAGTAAGTAAGGTATGGAAACTATGCATAAAAAAAGTAGTTCAGATTTAAAAAAACACATTCAAAAGAAAAATATACTTGATAAATGTGTAGATCATCACATAAGTCATATATTGTCTATGAAAAAGTGAATGACATATATATATGAAATGTGTTCCTCTACATTTACACAGAAACTGAATTTGGTGGAACATGTAATTATACCCTGGAGAGAAACCATATTCTTGTGGGGTGTGTGGATCTTTTTTTCATACAATGCCCATGAGAACACACACTGGAGAGAAACCATATTCTTGTGAACTGTGTCACTCTTCATTTATACGGAAGTCAAGTTTGACAGAACATATGCGAATACACATGGGAGAAAAACCATGTTTTTGTGACATGTGTAATGCTTCTTTTACACAAAAATCAAGTTTGGTGGAACATATGCAAACACACTCAGGGGAGAAACCATATTCTTGTGAAATGTGTAACTCCTCTTTTACATGGAAGTTGAGTTTGGTTAAGCATATGCGAACACACACTGGAGAGAAACCATATTCTTGTGAAGTATGTGGATTTTCTGTTTCAAAAAGTCACATTTGGTGGGTCATATGCAAACACACACTGGGGAAAAACCATATTCTTGTGAAATTTGTAATTCCTCTTTTTGACGGAAATTGAGCTTGATTGAACATATGAGAAAACAGACTGGTGAGAAACCGTATTCTTGTGAAATTTACAGTTCTTCTTTTACACAAAAGTCAACTCTGGTGGAACATATGCGAATACATACTGGTGAGAAGCCATGTTCTTGTGAAGTGTGCGGATTTTCTGTTTCAAAAATGTCTCATTTGACTGTTCATATGTAAACACACCCTGAGAAGAAACACTATACATGTGAAGTGTGTGGCTCCTCTTTTTCACAGAATGCGCATTTGGTTCAGCATATGCAAACACATACTGGAGAGAAACCATATTCTTGTGAAATGTGCAGCTCTTCTTTTACACAAGTCAAGTTTGGTAGAATATATGCGAATTCACACTGGAGAGAAACCATACTCTTGTGAAGTCTGTGGATTTTCTGTTTCAAAAAAGTCCCATTTGGCAGTTCATATATGAACACACATATTGTGAAATGTGTAGCTCTTCCTTTACACGGAAATCTAGTTTAGTGGAACATATGAGAACACACACTAGAAAAAAGCCATATTCATGTGAAATGTGCAGCTCCTCTTTTACACAAAAATATAGTTTAGCAGAACATGTGCTAATACACACTGGGGAAAAAACACATGTGTAAAGTTTGTGGATTTTCTTTTTCACGTAATTCACATTTGGGACAGCATATGTGAACACACACTGGAGAGAAACCGTATTCTTGTGAAATGTGTAGTTCAAATTTTACACAGAAGTCAAGTTTAATCTGCTATATTCAAATACACACTGGAGATAAACCATATTGATGTTATGTGTATGGATTTTCTGTATCAACAAAATCAAATTTAGAAGCTCATATGCTAACACACGCTGAGTAATGTTAGTTTTATGAAATCTGTTCTTTCTGGAAATTACATTTGGTTCAACATTTAAACCTCTTCTAGAGATGTCTACATTTTTCATTGAAATCACATGAGGTTATATTGAAAAGACACTGTGTAGTGATCATGTGAAATACTCGACTCCACTTTTCAACTGCAATTCTGTTTTATGGAACATTTGTATACACACTGGAGAGAAACCATATCCTGAAGTGTATGCATCTTTCCTTTATGGAAGTTATATTTAAACACCGAAGAGAATCCATTTTCATTCATACTATGTAGATCTGAGCAGTCGTTTGAAGCCAACATACATTCACGAGGTTATGGATTTTATTTTTAAGCCCTGGGTATGATGATAAACTACATCCGGGTCAGGGTGAACCTGCTATTCTCAGGTTCATCTTGACCTGGGGTGGTAGTACCTATGGGCAAATAGTGAACCCCCAAACAAAAATAGAACACTATAAAAGTATAAAAATACATTTTTATAAAGAATGACCAACAATACATTTTATCTGTAGTTGAAGACGTATAATTGCGTTCAAAATATATTTAGTTGAAGCCATGTGTTCAAGTTATTTAGATTTCGGTATTAAATAAACCATATGGGTTGATATGCTGCTAAATGAATTAAAAACAAATTTCAACAGTTCTACTATAGAAATAATATTCTTGTAAAGCTTGCATCTTTTATGGCTCAGTATATGAGAGGGGAGTAAAATGTTCTCAGTCCAACCAAGAAATATCCTGAAAATATTCTGATGTTTAGCCATATTGTCAGATTTTGGGAAATTTGTCAATCTGAAAAAATTTCAGCCTCTCTCATATCAGATCAGTCAAGTTTATATGCACATATGCATTTTTTAATCATTTCATCCCAAGCAAGTTAATAAAGCCACTAAGATGCAAAGAGTTACTGAGTGATAGAGAATATAAGGAAAAAAAAATTCTATTAAGTATACAAGATAATGGTTGACATTTAAATTTTTGAAGATCAAAGTTGACTGGAAGGCCAGGAGCCAGTAGAGAGTTCCACAAGCAAGAAGTGTGAGTGAAGAAACTGTTAGTATAGAACTTATGGTTATATCTAGCCATATCAACTGTAAAATGCTTGCAGCCAATCTAGTACTGTGCTTAAATTTGTAAAGTCTAGGTATCTTAGAGGGAAATTCATCAGAATAATTACAATGAAAGGACTTATAGAAAAGGCACATGGAAGCTATGCTATTGTTGTGGTGTCCTCCCTCTAAAGAGTCCGTTGAACTCTTCTGCCTACTATAAGATTAGTAGGAGAGAAGGTCTGGGAGAAACAGTCAAATAGATTAAATGCTGGGTCATCCAACACACACTCTCTAGTCATGTAATACTCTTCTGTTGTACTTACTGTTTAATATATGATATAACTGTAACACTTGTTTGTTCTTTCTTTAACCATTTACTTGGTCACAACAGATATGGTGGTGGGAAAGTAATTGAAGCTGAGATGCCTATAACATTGCAAATTCTTTTTTGGATTTATCAAGAATCTCTAAATATATAGCATATTTACAATATGAGTTAGAATAACAAACAATCAAAACATCATCTGACTGATGCAAATACTGAAGAAAAGCCCTAATTATGTGTTGTAAGCAAATGTTTTTTTTCAACAAAGTCAAATATGGAAACTTACATGCTAACACAATGGAAAGTAATGTTAGTTCTGTAAAAGGTGTTCCTCATCTCTGATGGAAATTACATTTGATTCAACATATGTAAACATGCAGCCCAACCAAGGATGTATTCTATAAAATATTCTTTTATTTGCCATTTTGTGAAGTGGTTTGGATGGAGAATTTTTTGCTACCCTCTCATATCAGAACACTCAAGTTTTCTGTCTAATTCAGAAATGCATTCTCAATATGAAGTAAGGTAAAAAAAAAAAAGACTGGGATATATGGCTTTAGAAGTGATGAAATTTGATTACATTATATGTAAAATTTTTATTTTCATAATTTTTAGAAGCCATAATTCCAAGACTTATTTCTATGATTAAACTTATGTCTTTTATTATATTCCATTTTGTATTTCTATTTTGATGGTAGCAGTTATTAACTATCAAACAAATCTCCTATAAAGTTTTCTTCTATTTTCAAAATTTAAATAGCTTGTAGTGTGAAATATGAAAGAAATATTTATTAAATGACATAAAAATAGTAAAAGCAAAGACTACAAAATTTACAAAACAAGCTTGCAAAACATTTCCTTTGTGTGATAATCATTTTGACAAGATAACATGTTCAAATTACAATACTGTTGAGCTCATAAAACAATTGTAATTATTATCAACAAAATGTTTACTTCAATTCATTCACCTGACAAATGAAGTTGAGAAGGATGACAAATTCACAAGCATCAATAGATTTCTTTTAAACTATAATTCAATTTTACAAACTGAAATAAGATAAATCTCATATTGTCATAAAAAGTCCACAAATTGGCTTCAAAATTTTATCAGAAATTTGATACCATGGGTTTGCAAATTACTTTCACCAAATCACAAAATGTTTCTTTAAAACAATGCCTGTTCGCAAACTTTATTTTGACAGGTTTTTAAACCATAACACCTTTTTTTTTCCTACAAATTTGAAATCCAAATTTTATACATGTATTATTTTCATAAACTGTCATACTTCATTTTGGCAGTATTTTTACACATTAAATTTTATTCAAGCCATTTTTTAATAACCATCAGGCTTCATTATAGAAGTTTTTCATTTATAGTAACTTTCTTTTATTAATAAATGATTTTCTAAAACATTCCTCTCCAAAAAAATGTAATAAACAAACCTAGTCTACTGTACTATGCTTTTTTTTTATTTACTGTTTAATTATTTTTATATAATTACACATTTCTTATAAGTAATCCCCAAATTCTTTAGTGATGCTTTGGTTTGCAATTAGATACTGATATAATGGAATAAGTATACACCTGAGTTCCCCCTCACAGGAATATGATTGGCTGGTGTCTGTCATAAATATAGACGGATGTATAGATACAACAGAGGTTAAGTCTGTGACGACACCCATTGGACTATGCCATTGGCTATTCTATTGGTCTACACTTATTACCTGCGACTACGATGAGTACCAGTCAATTACTGCTACCGTGTTCTACTTGGTTACAGTAGCCAAAACCACTTAGCTACTACGATCAAATATATCCCTTTCCAGGACATATCAGATACCATCAGTCCAGTGAAGTGACATTGACAATAGGCCAATGACAAGCCTTTTGGGGTTCTGCAAAGAAGATCTGTGGTTATATCTGTTTCTTTGGGTGACATTAGTTTTGACCTATGTCTATCAGAACTTGATTTTGTTTTTGTTAAGCAAGAAAGCCAGTTGTAGTGAATGTGCATCAGTACAAATGCAAAAGAGGTTTCATATTGCATGTGGATATGTTTGTCAACATCAGTTACATCTGGGTTTTTCCTGTTAGCAGTGGGACAGTTTGGAATGTGTAGCTAGATCCGGTCCCCTCTGCAACTGGTCAAGATCTGGATCTTTGTAAGATGCCTCATGCCAATAAAAGCTAGGGGAAAATAGCAGTTAGCAGTTGGCAAGACATGGTACCTTGTGAAGTCGGCATTTTGTTCCTCATGTTGCTGTGGTTTCTGAGGCAGTGTTATTTTTAAGTTACCTCCTGTCTCTCCCTATTATCTCCATAGTTACTGGGAGAGCAATCAGTTAGGTGTTCCCCCTGTAGAAGTAAAGTGCTAAGATAGCTGCCTTCTTGTGTCTTATTGGAAAAGCGAGCCAGCTAATTTTACCTCATTTATAGGAGAGTACCTAATACAACAGGTGGGTTGGTCCATTATGCTAAAATAGACCTGCCCAACACATTTTCATGAGTGGTCTCTATTCGCCCATATATCTCTCCAGTAAATGACTCAGATCAGCTTGGGATTATACCAGTCTACTTGTGTGTCAGACCAATTGTAAGCTAACTACTAACTAATATTCAACATGGCGAATTTCAACAGATTTTTTGCTTAAGCTACAACACTTAGCTATAATCAATTATGTGTCTCAATTTGACAACCTTATCTAATATAGGCATGGTGGAGTAATGAATAGCAGTTCGGATTGAGGAATTGAAGAGCTGAGTTTGAATTCCAATTGAATCCATTACATTCACTTATGTGTTAATACCCCTGGGAAAGGTATGAATCCTCTTCTTCTTCCTCCAGCTATGGATAAATAGCAGGATAGACCAGCTTCTATAGCCTTGGACGAAAACTGGTCTACCACAGAAAGAAATGGCAACATACTGTGGAAAAAAAAATCTGCCTCGTCAGTCATGTATCTAAAGATACATGATCACCTAAGAGTGTATCAGGCATAGCACATAAGTGATTCGAATTCCAGTCAAATCCATTACATTCACTTATGTGCTAATACTCTTGGGGAAAGGTGGAGACATGGTGGGGTAATGGATAGTAGCTCAGATTGAGGAATCAGAGAGCTGAGTTTGAGTTCCAGTCGAATCCATTACATTCACTTACATGCTAATACCCTTGGGAAAGGTATTAATCCTCTTCTTCTCCCTCCAGCTATGGATAAATACATGGGGTTCTATAGCCTTAGATGGCAACTGCAGAAAGAAATGGCAACCTACTGCAGAAAATATCACCTCATCAGTCATGTATCGAAAGATACTTGCATGGTACATGACTGAATTTATAAAGGGTGTTTCATTAAGACGGATTATATATAAGGGGGTTTCATTAAGATGGATCAGCA
Organism: Acanthosepion lycidas; assembly: GCA_963932145.1. Taxonomy (NCBI): domain Eukaryota; kingdom Metazoa; phylum Mollusca; class Cephalopoda; order Sepiida; family Sepiidae; genus Acanthosepion; species Acanthosepion lycidas. Next base: position 104,790,246 of record OZ010575.1, on the reverse strand, counting down.
GTAAATAAATCAGTGTTATTGGTGAAAATTTATTATTTCTTTATTGGCTCATGTTATTTAAGTTGTAACAATTATGTTTGAAAAATAATATCACTCAAATGTCCGCCAAATTCGAAAGAAAAAGAAAAAAAAATCATTAGATGCTTAAACTTAATTCACATTTAAAATCAGTCTAAGTTATTGGAACACCCTTTACATATTTTGTTCTTGAGAATTTACAACAAAAATATTGTTTATTTACAAGAATAATTTTATATTTGCAACATTCTAAAAACTAATACAATTAGAACTAATGCAATGCGATATTTATCATTTATTAATTTATAAAGAAATAAATAGGAAAACAATTTTTTATTCATGAATTTATAAACATTGACTAAATTATTAAAATACATGAACCAATTACAAGGGTCATTCAAAAAGTTCTAAGCCTCAACCAGAAGAAGTTGAAGAAATAAGACACTTTTTCCCTATTTTTCAATATAGTCCTCCTTGATGTCAATGCACTTGGTTTAATGATGCATGAGCACTGGAATCTAATCACGGAAGAAGGTGGTGTACTCTATAAACTCCTCTATATAATCTCATCATTGTTTCCAAAATGGTAACCATGCAGGTGGAATTTGAGTTTAGGAAACAGGGAGAAGTCAGATGGAGCTAAGTCTGGTGAATAAGGGGGTGAGGTAGCAATTCAAAGACAGTTGGCTGATTCAGCTACTGCAGCCTGAGCAGTGTGAATGGACACATTATCCTCAGCTTCCATCTGCATTTCAACTTGATTGCTTCCTTCAGTTGTCTTAATTCGGATGCAGAGTACTGTCCATGCAGAGTTTTTCCCTTTTCCATGTAGTCTATCATGATTACACCTTCGGAATCTAAAAAATACAGATGCTACCTGCTCGAAATTCTTTGTGGGTGGAGAACCAGAGTGTTTCCACTGTTTAGCTTTGAATCTTGACTCAGGTTCGAAATGGTGAACCCAGGTTTCATCTTGAGTTACTAATCTGCAATGGAAATTCTCAAGGTCAGCCTGAAAGTGAGCCAGAAGTGTCCTGGAAATGTCAATCCATTCCAGCTTCTGCTCTGATGTTAGCATACTTGGGATCCATCTTGCAGACAACTTGCTCATCTCCAAGATCTCAGTTAAAACTGTATGGATCAAACCAGAACGAATGCCTATGAACTTAATTTAGTTATCTGCTGGACAGTATAACATCTGTCATCCATAACAATATGGTGAATGGCATCAATTTGTTCATCAGTGGGTCCTATAGCCTTGGGTAGCAAAGGGTCTAGAAAAAGGACAGCTCTGAGTTCAAAACCTTGAGGACTGTGCCTCCATAATCCTATATATATATATATATATATATATATATATATATAATGTGTTAATCTTGGTAGGAGCTTTAAGGTCCTACCAAGATTAACACATTCTTAAAATGTTCTTAAAATTTCTAATCAGCTCAACACCTGTTGACTATCAATTTATCCAGCTGCATGGTATATTTGAGGTATATTGTTTGGTGCTAACAATGTTATTGAAATTTTGCCTCTTTTGGCTAACTAAAGTATCTCTTGAAGCAGTTCTCTTCAAGTTTGGTCCCTATATTTATTTACCATTTCTTCTATAGAGCTTCATTAGCTTTCCTGATAGACATCAGGGATTGTTCCAGGACAGTACTACCAAAAAAACAGATGAGCAAAAGCACCATGGGATAGACCTCAATTCCATCCTGTGTTCTTCTCATTTGGTTGACAGCATTGAATTCACTAATGGAACTCTGGTTAGCAACATTATTTAGCTTCAGTCTAAAAGGACAGTGCTAGTTTGTATTCTTCAGGGTATCGGTGTGGATATATGTTGTATACAGAAAATCCACCTTATATCATCCAGATGTTCTTTCATGAAGGTTTCACTTCTCAGCATATTATCATGGTGTCTCTTAGCTAGAAAACAGCACTTTGATGATGACATGCACACAGGCTGTATATTGAAAAAGAAGCATTTTGTTTTGTTTTTTTTTGGAATGTATGTCCCCAGGGAGCAGTATGCTATTTTCTTTTTCATTGAATCAACTAAATTGTTTTATCGTCAACATAGGTAGATTCAACGGGTGGTTGGATTCTAGTCTTTGAAAAAAAAAAAAAAAATCATGAATATATCGCCAGTTGTGATGTCAATAAATTTTGAAGTGAAATTGTGCTATTCACCGTTATTTTGGATTTCTCTCTGTTGAGTTCCGTTCCATATGTGCTGGCTCTTTCAACGAGTTTGTTGGTCAGGCCTTGCAGTTCGATGTTACTGCCCGTTATAAAATCAGTATCATCTGCAAAATGCAGGTTATCACTGATAGAGAAATGCTGTGGTCACAGAGTTGTACTGTGTGTGTAAGTCTTGGACACTCCTGATGTACAGGTAAAAATGGGTCCAGGCATTGAAGAACATATTCTTACGGCTCCACCACATCTCTTACTGGGAATACAAACCCAATGACTATACGTATCAAAGTCAAAATTCTCATGGGCTGTCAGGAATCTCTCTTCATCATATTGGAAGATGGCATAGCTTGGCCGCATTACATGGCATAAGACCATCATGCAAAGCATTATTGGAGGTGGATGCAAGTAGGAACAGTGACGCAAGAGCTGGTCAGACAACATAAAAGAGTGAATGAACACGACAATTCCAGAACTCCTGAGAACCACTGCCAACAGATCATCCTGGAGGAGATTGTCTGTTTCTTCTGCCCTTAGATTCCCTCAACTGATGAGCATGATGATAATGAGTTCATATTTTTGCATATAGAACAATCCCCGGAATGCTTCTGTATGTATTTTCTGTGAACTTTCAAATATATGTTGTTGTTGAATAAACATCAATTTAAAATATAATACTTCTTTGAATTTGTCTTGTTAAATGAAACTTTCAACAGATGAAACTAGCCTAGCGGATCATGAATTTAGTGACAGTAATTGTGACTTCAATCCCTAGGCTGGCCAGTGTGTAATTGAACTCAGTGGAAACAAGATGTTATATAGGCATAAAGTGTCACTGTCGACACTTGAGCTTCAACATAGATTGCCAGAAAGCATACACAGGCGATCTCATTATTAAACTAATTGGATCACGTGACCATAGAGTAAACACAAGTAGAAAGCTGTGTGATGTCTAAATGATCACTATTTCTACTCTATCCTCTAGTACTATACAGACCGCTATTCTCTACTTTATTTACTATAGTATTTCTTTATAGTGATCTCTATAAAGATTACTTTCAAGGAAGTATTATTGAGCAAGTACAATTAGTTTGAGTGCTATGCTAAGGTGTCTGACACCAGCATTGTTCAACAATGTACTATAGTTGTATCTGCAATTACAAAGTCTCTACTACAATTGTAACACTTCAATCCAATCCTAGTTCACAACAAACGGCCACAGATATAACCTTTCATGGCGGTCAGCCCAGGGTGGATCCTGGTTTGATCAATGGAGTAGTCTCTTTGATCCTGACTTGCCTTACCTCATGTTGTGATTGATTTGATTATAAGGAGGCCAAGATCAATTTGTCACAGGTATCTTCGTGTTGGGCTGGTCCAAATCAAGCAAAGTCGTACAATAAAATTGGTTAAAAACAGCATTCAAAATATATTTAAAAAATAATTACTATTTTTTTATATCAATTCTGCACACAAGGGTTCATTAGTAGTAGTGTTTGCATACAGATGTTTGTTGACCCAACCTGTTCCTAAATCGGATGCCACACTGGTGTTTTTTTGGCTTGCAGAGTTAGTGAAATTTGTTTTACTAAGTTTGGCTCAAGGCTGAAGTCGGAGGTTCTTGTGTTTGGCAGGGAATGTGGACTCTCTCAGTGACCTCCGTCATTTCCCTTCTCAGCTCTCAACTGTCAGCTTGCAACTCTGACTCTGCACTGACTCTCACTGAATGGCTTTTGTGCATTCATTTTTATGGACTCCAGTTAGAAACTGGTGCAGGGCAAGATGTAGGCTGGGTTTTGGGGAATCCCCTGATTTCCAAGAAAAGTCTATTATTTATGGTCTTGAGAAATCAAATTAATTTATAATTTGGGTGAATTCTCCCTCTCTCATGTGGGTGGGGTGGTGGTTGCAGACATTACTCTGCCTGGCTGCCTCCACCTTTTCTTAGTACCACCTCTCACCATTGCTCCCAGTGGGTGTGAGCAGCTCCTTCAACCTCCTTTATGTCTCCTCTCTGCCTGCTACCTTTCAGTGAGTGCAGGCAGCCCCTCATCCTTCCTTGATTGCCTATTACCTCCAACGTTTGGTTGGAGATTGATAAAAAAAATATGGCTTCAAATGTTCTTTTTCATAAATGAACTGACACCACAATTGGCTTTCTCACCTCTGACCCAAGAGACACTTTCCCAGGGAAATTTTTTTCAACTCCCATTATGGCAACCACAGGTGTTCAAATCATTGTTTTTCATTCCGACATACCGCTAAATGAATTCATTTAGTCTTTAACCCAATTCTTCTCTTGTCAACAACAGCTGTCAACAGTTGATTTGTTCACACAAACTGAGAATTGCTTTCAGGTAGTCATCTGGTCCATTGTATATATTTTGATTCTCTGGGAACAATGTTACTATCAGCCTGTCTTTCCTGATATTGGATAACCCCTTTCATGCTAAGTTATTCACCATTATCTAGTTTTCAGTGATATTTTAAGTCACCATTATGATTATCAATTACCAGCAACCCAAATAGTGTTACACAATAAGCATTACAAAAGTGACAGTAAATATTTGTTGACATCACAAAAGCAGCAACAAACGTTCAATGACATCACAAAACAAGACTAGCATTAATAGTTAAGTAAGAACTAGATGAGTGTTCTCTTAATTTTAACAGCTCAACATGAAACTGCTCGTGTTTGATCATCTGAGAGAATCATTTTTACCTTTTTTTTTGCTGGCCTCCAGAAGAGTGACACATTGCACCTTCACAGACTAATGTTTTCAGCTGACATGAAGTGGAAAGAATATATCCAAATAGCAACTAAGTCCATTTTCTTATAATGTGTGTGGAATTCTCCAGACCAATGATGATTGAACTTTCTCTTTCCAATGCATGTCTTCCAAAACCTCCACCTATGGAATGTTATGATATGAACATGTGTTTTCGCATTACTAAGTGTATGGTGGCAGAAGAAGAAAAAATGAAAATTTAAAGCAATAAACAACTATATTAGCATAAAATACAATAAATTAAAAATCAGGGTAGATGCCTCGCGTATAAAAAAAGATGTGATGTTGCAAATGTGTCCAATGAGGTGTACAGAAGATGAGGGATAATAAGTTGTGACTTGCTGGGGCGACAACATTGGATCTTTGGAGATGGGAGGTCACTTTTTGATGAGCGTGTCAACTCAGGTCACTATGCCGTCCAACTGATGAATGTACCTTTGATGGGCTTTTGTGTCCTTTTTGAGGCTCAAATCAGCTCCAGTTTTCATTTTGTTTCTGTAGGTGCACTATTTGCGTGGAAATTCTGGATTGTATTGTTTTCTTTGAGTGTGTGAGTAAATGGAAGATATGTGTGGAGCCTTGTACAACTGACAGGTCTTTAGTTGAGATTTGGACGTTTGGATTGTTCACACATGGCTAGTGGTCGAAATTAGTGTCACATGAATCAGAAGATCTGATTTTGGGAAGAATGTAACAAAAGTAACTCAACCTTTTCTATGGTCTTTCCAACTTGGCGCAAGGTGAGTTAGACCATTATAACCATGCTGACACTCCATCAATGAAGTAAGATGAAGTAATGTAAGTAAGAAGTAAGACAAGTTCTTTTGTTGTTCCAACTCAGCACCAGGCTGACTCGAGCACAACCATTATAACAATGTTTATCCTTACCCAAACTTCTGAACTAAGAAAAAGAAAATGAACATACCATAACCATGCTTAAGCCTTTCAACAATGAAGTAAGTACAAACTTTTCTTTGGTCATTCCAACTCTGCACAAGACCATTAGCTTGACCATTATAGCGGCAGTTTTACTTACCCTAACTTTTAGACCAAAAAGAAAAGGGACATACCAGAGACATTGAGAACTTTGTTTCGGTACAGTTCACATAAAAAGAAAATAAACGGTCCGTGGTAGGGATCCATGTTTTTTATGCTTCTCTGTATATATCATATTGAACACACACCCACTTAAAATAGACACCAACATGCAACGTTTTGAATAAATAAAGCATAGCTTATGATTTGTTTGTCATGACACCTTTCCTATGATTTTATTTCTGGAAACTCTTCTACTTTCGTTATAGACAATGTCTTCTTCACACAGCTTCGGGAAATACGTTTTATCAATTTACAATTGAATATATGAATTATGAAAAGTATCTTTTTTTTATACAAGGGACGGAATAATCTTCATCACCGTTTTGTAATTTTCTCTTATCAGGACGAAACGTTTTCTTCAAATTAATTAGAGATATTTGTATTATAGTTTCTGTTGGTTTCTCTTCGTTATTCTTTTAGTTGTATATTTTAAAATTGTGTTGAATGACTGCAAAAAATCCTAACAGATCAAATTCGAACGACTTTGGAAAAAGATTAAAGGTAATCGCCTGCTTTTTTTTTTTTTTGTCTTTCTCATTACCGTCCCTTGATAATTTTTTAAAAGCATTTTCATTATTTTTGTATTTTCTCCGCTTCTACAACTAGTAAGAAAATGGAATTAGATGCCTGCTTGGTGTTTTAAACATAAGAAGTAGATATAATTTTAAACACAACTATTATATTATCTCCGAGAACCAGAAAAATCATTTTTAATTTATTTTTTAGGCACCTCCTAAATTTCGCAAAGAAATAAAAAAAAATGCAAAAAAAAAAATGTTAAAACATAAAAACAAAATTTATATACCTAACATTTTTCGCTATAAGATGAAAAAGCTCAAAGGATTTTGATTTTGATTTTTTAATTAAGGATTGATTCAAAAAAAAAAATCTTGTTTTTCGCATGTCAACACTGAAATATCTCGTACATATGATTATCATATGTACGCGATATTTCAGTGTCTTTTTTTGCGTGAAAAAAAAAAAAAATAAATAATAATTTGGAAATTCTGGAAAAAAATAAAATAATTGTCGAATATGAAGAAACCTTATGAAAGCGGAAAAATACATTTCTAAAATAACTTATTAATGAATAAATGCTAAAAATTTCTTTTAAATGGGATAAATAAAGTTAAACTGATTATTTATGATTTTTTTTTTAAAAAAAACAAGCGGGTATCATTTTTTATGCTTTCTTTCACTTAGGGAAAAAAAACGTATTTTTTCTCAGAATGAAAAGTAACATTTCACACAAATGAGTTGAGAAGATAATTTAAAATAAAATTCGGTTTGAAATACATATTTTTTGCTTGTTAGAAATATTTAATCATTAAATTTAATATTTTAAATTGATTGGAATTATTATTTTTTTTTATCATTAAAATCGTCCACTTTGACAAATCTGTCAACACAATGTAATTTTCTTTATTACAAATTTTTTTTCAAAAATAAAATATACTTATCTGAAACTTTATTTTAGCAAGATTAACTTATTTAAAGTTTAATTAATCAGAATTAAAACAACTATTACTTTTAGATAAATATTGCAGAAAAGCATTTTTAACACAGAGATGGATTCTTTTAGATGTTGATACATCAATAACCTGATGCTTGCAAGGGGAAATGCTTGTAGTAAAATTACATGATTAATACAAGGTAAATGCCTTTCTTAGATATTTTTTAACTACCCAGTAATTTTAAGTATTTTGTTGGAATTTAGGTACTTTAGCTTTATAGTCTTACAAATACAATTGTTAAAGAAATATTAGAAAATTACCAATAAGTTTACAATTTACTATAATTACCACTCTTATTTTCTGATAATGTCACATATCACCCAGATATATTTACAAAAATCAACATCTTTATACATACACAAAGAAAAATTCAAATTTTTTTTTAAATACTGGGGGTCACTAAATTATAGTAGGTTTTTCTGTTTATAATTAGTAGAAATAGTTTTTATTCAATAATAATATCACTTGACTTCTATAAATTAATACAGAATTTTAAAAGATTTAAAACTTTATGAATTATTCTAATAAAAATTTTTGAAAGTGAAAACAATTCTTGTAAAAGTTCATTATTCATCAAAACAATGTTTTCCTTAAGACAATTGCGTACATATTATGTTCTACAAGCATTTCTAATTAAATAATGTCTTAGTTTTATTGCATTTTATTTTATGATTCATAGCAAATTTTCTGTAACTGGGGGTCCTGTTTGACCAAAAAAATTTGATGATTTAAATTCTTCTAGGACTTGTTCTTATAACTAATGTGAACATTAAGCGATACAAACATGAGTGGGGGGGATACATGTGATAAAACATTTTTTCAAAAGTTTTTCTAAAGAAAAATTTGAAAATTAATTTTATTTCTGATTAAATTCTGAAAATTTCATTAAAATCCATTTTTTTAAAATCGCCCCATGCAAGGCAGTAAAGCCACTATGATACAAGGGGTTACAGGGTGTAGAAGAATTAAGAACAAACATTAATAATGAGCAGGAAGAGGAAATAGTAATCAGAAGGGCAGTAGATAGTGAATGACATTGCATTTAAATTTTTGCAGATTAAACTTGGCTGGAAAACATGTAGCTGGAAGGGAGTTCTACAAATGAGAAGTGTTAGCATAGAATTTACAGTTACATCTAGCCAGTTCAACTGTAAATTGATGAGATCTTGATGCCAATCTAGTACTGTGCTTAAATTCAAAAAGTCTAGTTACCACAGTGATAATCTGATTTTAGCATGAATTTCAAAAATCAATCTGTTTTTTTGCAACAAAAAGATGCTCAAATTTCCCATACTAATTTATGGCTCCACATTTATGCCAGAGAAACAAAATTTTTATTCAGAATTTCAAAAGCTCTAAAAGAGATTAAAAAGAAGACTTTTTTCCATCAAAATCTTTGGTCTTTCCTCTTAATAACAACAGGAAGATTTTGATGGTAAAACTTTGTTTTTATTAAGCTTGGGGCATTTTTTCATCATGTATGCTAATTTTTTAGGTCATTTTTGGAGATACCTATGCTTAATGCTTTAATTTATAAGGAAAAGTCCTCAAAGAATTTAAATCATCAAATTTGCTGATTTTTGTAAATATAGGCATCCATACATTGCATCATAAGAACATAAATGTAGTAAGTATAGTAAATTTAAAATCTTAAACAAGTGTCTTTAATAAAGTATTAGAATGCTTAAAATATTTAAAAAAATTTATATTACTTGGTAGTTAAAGAATATATGTATAAAAAAACGGCATTTCACGGTAAGAAGATTCAGAAATAAAGATGAGTGAATACATTTAGATATTTAGGTTTATCTTGATAATTTTGTCTGTACATAAATTTTAAAATTATGTTAAGAAAAGTGAACATATTCAGTGCTACAACAACAAGAAAAATGTGTGTTAATTGCTTGATCACTATTTGTTAAAAACCTTTTTTATTTTTTAAACTGTGGTTCTGAATAGGCAGGGACATCTGTATATGGTAATTGCATTAGAAAAGAAAAGAAAAACATTTTTAATATGATTTGCAGTTTGGTGGATGAGCCTCAAAAGAAATATTAACATTATTATTTTGGAGTTGCTGAATCTGTGAACCAATGTAAAGATGGTGAAGAGAAAAGCAGTCATAGTTTCTTTTCTTAAATTTTAGGAATTTGCATTCAACAAAATTGGAAATACTTAAGCCAATTGAAATATCCAATAAAACTAATGCATTTGATGAATGGTGATGTGTATGAAATATAATTTTTCTTTATTTCTTTTACAGATGTTACAGCCTGAACCAATTATTCTATCAGCTTATACAATTATTTAACAAGGGTAATTTGAGTAGATAATGCAATGCTTATTGATATCATATAAGCAATATATGGAAACATCTCACAAAAAAGTGTTCAGGCTTTAAAACACAAACTTGAAAGAAACTGTATACTTGTTAAGTGTGTAAATCAAGTTACATTTTATAAAAATATACAAAAAGTGTAGAGAAACCATATTCTTGTGGAATCAGTACTTCTTTTGTTACACAGAAACTGAGTGTGTCAGAACATGCAAAAACATACTCGAGAAAAACCATATTCTTGTGGAGTGTGTGGATCTTCTTTTTCCTATAATACCCATTTGATGAGACACATGAAAATACACACTGGAGAGAAACTATATTCTTGTGAAATGTGTAACTCTTCTTTTGCACAAAAGTCAACTTTGGTAGAACATATGCGAATACACACAGGACAGAAGTCATATTCTTGTGCAGTGTGTGGACTTTCTATTTCAAAAAAATCCCATTTGGCTGTTCATATGCAAAAACACTCTAGAAAAAAACACTTCATGTGTGAAGTGTGTGGATGCTCTTTTTCACAAAATACCCACTTGGTTCAACATGTACGAACTCACACTGGAGAGAAACCCTATTCTTGTGAAATATGTAGTACTTCTTTTGCTCTGAAGAAAACTTTGGTGGAGCATACACGAATCCACACTGGAGAGAAACCCTTTTCTTGTGAAGTGTGTGGATTTTCTGTTTCAAAAAAGTCACATTTGGCAGTCCATATACGAACACACACTGGAGAGAAACCATATTCTTGTGAAATGTGTAGCTCGTCTTTTACAAGGAAGTCAACATTAATGGAACATATGCATGCACATACTGGGGCAAAACCATATTCTTGTGAAAAATGTAGCTTTTCTTTTAAACGAAAGTCAAGTTTAGTCCGCCATATGCAAATCCACACAGGAGAGAAACCGCACTCATGCGAGATTTGTGGCTTTTCTTTTTCACGGAATTCACATTTGGCTCAACATATGCGAATGCACACTGGTGAGAAACCATTTCCTTGCGAAATGTGTAGCTCTGCTTTTACAAGGAAGGAAAGTTTGGTGAAACATGTGCGAATACACACTGGAGAGAAACCATATTCTTGTGAAGTGTGTGGCACTGCTTTTACTCAGAAGTCAAGTTTAGTCCGTCACATGCAAATACACCCTGGAGAGAAGCCATATTTATGTGACATTTGCAAATCTTCTTTTTCAAAACATTCAAATTTGGAGATTCACATGCTAACACATAATGGACAGTAATGTTTGTGAAATTTGTCCCTCATCCCTTTCATGGAAATTACATTTGATTCAGCATGCATAAACATATATCTGTTCTTGTGAAGTTTGTAGATGTTTTTCATATTTTACATGCCATGGAAAACACTAGAGAGAAATCATGCCAGATATCTTTGGTTCTTCTTTTTCACTGAAATTTTATTTGGTGATATATTTGTTAGCACACACTGAACAGAAAGAACATTCTTCTGAAATGTCTATGTCTTCTTCATGGGAGTCCTGTTTTGTGCTGTTTTAGTAAATACTCACTGGGGAGAATCCATATTCATCTGAAGTATGTAGACATGGGCAGTCATTTGAGACAACTTTCAAGTTTGTGAATTTCATTTTTGAACAATTCAAGCCTTAGTGCTTGCATCTTCAGATTTGGTAAATTATATGAGATTATGGTGAAAAGCTGTCAGCCCAACCAAGAATGTATTTTTAAAAATATTCTGATGTTTGGTCATTTTGGGAAGCTATTCAGATGAGAATTTTTGGCACCCTCTCATATCAGCATTCAAGTTTATTATGTCTAATTTAGAATGCATTTTCAATATGAAATAAATAAATGACTATAAATATATAGCTTTAGAGTTGATGAAATTGAAAATTTGATTATGTTAAATGTAAGATTTCTATTTTCATAATGTTTTTAGACAAGTCATTATTCCAGAACATGTTCAGAAAATTAAACTCATTCCTTTTATTACTTTCCATTTGGTTTTTATCTTTTGATGATAACAGTTATTAACTATCAGACAAATCCCCTGTAAAATGTTTTCCAAATTTAAATTACTTGTTCTTGCGATAAATTTTACTCTGTATCCTGCCAGCTGATTGATATGGATGTTGCGTGTTTGAATGAAGTGGGTGTGCTGGTTACTAATGATGACATGGAACTTAAATCTTTCAAAATTAAAACTATATTTTATTCAACTGGCTTCAATTACTCTCAGCCAGTGTATGGGATGTGGTTCACAGAGACAATGCCTGAATCATGGTCCTTACATTTGTGATTGTGGTGTTTTGAAGACTGTTTTCCCCTTTATTGGAGGGGGTGTTTATATATATATGTCTAGTAGTTTTTCTCATGCACATATATACCAGGTGTGAACTTGCCTATAAGTATTCACATCTAGGGTCACCATCAACAGTGGGAGAATTGTGACTCTCTACCCACTGCTAGTGTCATCTCAGATCAACTCTGTACTTGGTTTCCTTTGACAGTCTAGCCTGAAATTGGGTGCAAAGCCTATTCCAGCATAATCCTATACAGATATTCTTCATTTTTTAAATGAATCAGTTTTTTTCAGTAAATATAAATATAAAAATGAGTTCATTTTTAGTTAAATGAAAAAACATACTGAAATATATTTAGATACATTTTCTGACTATAGAAACTCATTTTCCTTTTAATATTTTCCATTGATATACAGGGTGACCCCCCCCCAAAAAAAAACGGGAACTTTTTAACAGTCCAATAAAACCAAGAGTGATGGAAGAAAAATATTTTATTCATAGTAATTGAAACCTTAAAACATGCCATTTAAGAAACAATGATGGAATTTTCATTTTTTAAAAATTACGTCCTGTAGATGGCGTCCTCCTGTACGAATGCATTCTTGAAATCTGCTGTTGAGATTCCTCATTGACTGCTGCAACATCTCAGCTGGGATACTGTGAATTTCATCTTGAATTCTAAATGGCAAAATGTTTACTTGCTCAAGGTCACTGTCTCGCAGTGTTGCCACTTGCTCATGTCTGGCAATACGCACTTCAAAAATTCCCATTTTTGGGGGTCACCCTGTATCTATTCTAATGATATTTGGGCAAACCTGGATAAACATGCCAGCAATAAGATGTAGTATCAAAAGGATGTTCCCCCACCATGACACATTTTTTTTTTTTTAACTACCTTTAATTTTGACAATGTTTATTGTTTTAAAAATGATTAGAATTGGAATAAAACCTAAACATAGGATGAAAGTGAATTTATACATTATTTTGATGTCGAGAATTTACAACAAAAATATTAAATGCTATTAGATTGTTTATTTACAATAATAATTTTAGATTTTCAATATTCTAAATATTTACCAATTTATAAAGAAATAAATATGAAAACTATTTGTAGTTGTAAATTACATTTACTAAATTATTAAAATATGTGAATTTATTATTTTATTATTTACCATTTTATAAAGTTTGAATCACCTGGCAATTAGCCGATGTTTTGCCAATCATTCCAATATGCAATATAATAAACAGTGTAAATAAACAATCTAATAAATATTGGTTATAATTTTTGTTGTCAATTCTCAAGAAAAAAAGATGTATAAATTCACTTTCATGATTAAGTTGATTTCAAGAATGACTCAGCAACCACTTATTGTGTGTGTTTTGAATTGTGCCTGAAGTAGTGAGGACGTAGTGAATGTATTTTTTTTAATTTTTATCACATAGTGTTCACTTTAAAATGTACAGGTTTTTTAATTAAGAAACAAAAATCAGAAGACAACACTATGTTGAATACTGCTTAATCCAGTACATTAGCAGCTGAATTGTTATATAAGAATAAAGTGTCACTGCCAGCATTTGAGTTTGAACATAGATCGCCAGTGAGCAATAACAGGCGATCCCTTTATCAAATGAAGTAGACCAAGTGACCATAGAGAAACGCATATATAGAAGTTAGCATGAAGTCTAAATGATCGCTATTTCTACTCTATCCTCTATTACTATAGAGACCACTATTCTCTACTCTATTCACTATACTATTTCTCTATTTAGATCACTGTACGGATTACTATTCAAGCGAGTACTATCAAGCAAGCACTATTAGTGCAAGTGATATTCAAAGGCATCTGACACCGGTATTGTTCTATGATGTTACTATAGTTGTATCTGCCATTGCAAAGTCTCTACTACAACGAGCATTACGAAAGTGACAATGAGTATTCGTTGACATTACAAAAGTGGCAACGAGTGTTCGTGGACATCACAAAATGAATTAAAAACAATAATTCACCAGTATAATGAAGATTGTCATTATGTTTCGTATGTAGGGAAAGAAATACACTACATACGACATGTATGATTTGTGGCAAAACATTAGCAAATGAAGCTATTGTTCTGTGGAGAGAGGATAGAAATAAGCACCAAATGACAACAAAATTGTTTTTGAGTCATACGATTGCACATTCTTCCGATTAATAACGCTTTGAAAATAAATATTTAGCATTTTTCAACGAATGGGTTGCGTTCCCGCCAATAATAAAAAATGCTTTGTGATCCCTTTGAAAGGTATTTAAGAAAAGTTTCCAGACAGACAAAACATGAAGGAGAGACTGACAACAGACGGCAACAGGTCACGACGTTTGACTTAAAGGAATTCCTTTACTCATTCACCCGTCTTCCTTATCAAGTTACGTGACATTTGCCCTTTACTCTTCATTTTCTCCTTTGCCTCTTCTTTCTCTGACATACACGTGAAGAAATCGTATTTCTTTTCATCTTAACAAACAACTGAAAACAAAGGCCTATAAGAAGTTTAACATTCGTACACACGAAGAAAAATTTAGTTGTAAAAAAAATACGAAAATAAAATATACCTTTACTATAAATACTTTCATGATAATTGTCCTGGCTACCTGACGATCAAGTAGTTAGGCAGCTGGAGCTGGCCGCGTGCTCAGCTCTTAGCTGTCGTCGAACTGTTTGCCTTCAGGCAGAGAGGAACCAGGACAATGCTATGCCGAAGGAAGTAGACAGACTCGACCGCGTTTATGCGGGGTCTACGGGGAATTTTTGGCCGAACACACGGGCTCCGATTGCCCCACATCAAATTCGGCTTTGTGCCACATCCTACCACGTGGGGAGGTCGGTAAATATTACTTTCGGCTATGGTACCTAGACTTTGGGAATCTAAGCGCAATACTAGCTTGGCGGCAAGGTCTTGTCATTTTCCAGTTGAAATGGCTATATAAGCATAAGTTCTATGCTAACAGTTTCTTTTCTTGCACTTCACTTAAAATAATGTGAACTGCCTTCTTGACAGTACTAACGCTTGAACTAGCAATCGAGAAAAATGAACGTGTAGAAAATGCGAAGTTAATAAATATACTGTTAAAGTAAAGTTTAGGTAAGCAAAAACAGAATGTAAAAATACGACAAACGATCTTCAGTTTAATTGCACAAAAACAAATAAATATTAATACAGAAAAATCGGTACCTGTGGAAAAAGTTAAAAGAATAACGGTTTTTTTTTTAAATATATAAAACGTTACGTAAACAAAAACACCAGAAAGCAAGACAAATTACAAAATAGTACGTAGCGGTTCGGATTGAGGAATCAAAGAGCCGAGTTCGAATTCCAGTCGAATCCATTACATTCATTTACGTGCTAATATCCTTGGGAAAGGTATGAATCCTCCTCTTCTCCTCCCAGCTACGGGTAAATAGCAGGGCAGACCGGGTTCTATAGCTTTGGATGGCAAACTGGTCTACTAGAGAAAGAAATGGCAACCTACTGCGGGAAAAAAATCTGCCTCGTCAGTCATATATCTAAAGATACATGATCGCCTAAGCGTGTATCACGCATGGCCCATAACTAACTGACATAACAAAACAAACACAAATATTGAAAAAATTATTAATTTTAGAAAAAGATAGCAAAATCAAAATATAAATCGGCATTTAAGCTTAAAATACGTGGAGATTATGAAATCATTATTTAACACGGTGGACTCTCCAGTCGTATGAGGGTCAAGCAGCTCAGTTCCTAGGAACCGACAGCTCAGACACCAGCACATGATTTGATTATAGTGGTGAAGGCTTTTTGAAGGGTCGAATACAGAGACCTGGTGCACTACGTGCCACAAGGTCCCCAAATGACTCTCGGTTTTGAATTCAGAGATTTCCTTCTAGACCAGTTGCCATCCAACGCTATAGAACCCGGTCTAGAAGTCTTCTTATGAGAAGAAGAGGCTCAATACCTTTCCCAAGGGTATTACCACGTATAAGTGAATGTAATAGATTCGACTGGAATTCGAACTCGGCTCTACGATTCCTCAATCCGAGTCGCTATCCACTACTCTAGTGCACCTCCTGTTTAACATACAATAAAATAATTTATACTGCTTTTTTGACAGTAGTAACACCTAAAGTATTAATTGATAAAAAAAATGAACGAGAGTAGAAAATGCAAAGTTGATAAGTATAACACTCGGTAGTAAAAAAGAAAAAAAAAGTAAAAATTGTACTACTAACCTGAATTGCATTGATTATTGCTATAATATTCAAATTCAATTTTTCCAACAACCACTAAGCCTTGAAACTTTCATCAAATCCAGGAATATATAAAAGTCAAGAACAGAGATGCCCAAAGATGGCAAACATATTTGCTACTTTGTGTAACAGGCTCCTGCGTGGATGCTTCTCCGAATGCTACAACCTTATCCTCTTCAAATCTAGGGTTAGTCATTATCTATCTTCCATATCTTCATAATCTTTACTTCCTACTCTCTCTTACTTTCACATTATATACCTCTACCTTCTACCTTGAGGAGCCTGGGAGGATCTGCCTATTTATCTGTTAACAACGTCTGTGGAATAGGAAAAGAATAGAATCTAGAATGGATGGCCATTTTGTATTATTTTGCCCTGTTCTTTTTTTCTTCTTATTTATTGGAAACTTTGTCAATTCCGTTTGCTGGGCGTTTTGCCAATGAAATAAAATAATTTTAACCATGACCAATTACTGTACAAAGGGCCAGTGCGTACTACCCCTGAACCCCCTAAACCGGAGCAAGCAAGCCTGACTGGGGGTCCGGGCAGTGCTTTGTGACCCTCGCTATCTTATCAACATTTACTTTTTTTTTTCTAGTGCGCCCGTTTTGGGATCACGTCGGCGAGTTGACGGCTCGTATCGATTGTGTACATCTTGTGTCTATTCTATCGATCTCGCGTACGCGTGTGGTAATGTGTCACCCCCCCCCCCGTGGTCCTGGGGGCGGTTGGTGCTACTCACGCTGCTAGCAGTGGCAACAATGTCGATGTGGGTGAAGCGAATGAGCGGAATCTTATGAGAGGAACTCTATTCTTATCAGAATCTGATTGGATTCTTTGAGCATCAGCTTAGGGTGAAGATCAGAACCAACGGGAAGCGTTAGACTTCAGTACATTTCAGCGAAAGGTGGGTACAAGTTGCGAGCCTAGTTCACGTGAATCTGACCAATCTTGATTTCCTTTTTCAAGTCTCTTAAAGTCACAACGGGGCGGTTTCCTGTTGCCCCCCCCCCTCGGTTAAGCTAGTCTCTTTTCACCTATTTAATATGAGTGACTACCGTTTCCGGTCTGATCCCGGAATTATCTTTTTTTTTATTTTTATTTTTCTTATCAAGATTCCCAATCGTCCCAGTTTTTATTCCCGCTTTTTATCTTGATTGGATCAACCTTATTTGTCCCTCGAATGATTTGTCCCTCTCTGCCACTAGAATACAGCTGTCACTCTTCTTTTTGTGGGTTGGTTGTGCCATGCTAACACATGTTTGAATGTTTGTTTCTTTTAATTTTTAATTTTTTTTTTTACTGAGTTCACCCCTTCCCCGTTTATTTCTTGTATAAATTTTTCTAAATTTTTGAAGAAAAAAATTAAACAGAAGGAAACATATTTGTACATATGAAGTAATTTTAAAATCCAGGGTGTTTTATTAGTGTTTATTGATTATCTATTTCAATAATTAAATGCGTAAGGTTTCTTACGGGAACATTTTATCGTACATAAAATAATGATACATGTACAAAATAACAGATCAATTGATTTGCAATGCAAGATAACATTTATTAGACAAATTAACAAAAGGAAACTTTAAAAAAGACTTTCTTTTGTTAGACGTAAATTGTATACACAACGAAATGTTCGTGAATATGTTATATTGGACTTTGTCGCGGGGCCGATAAGGATGTCGCCCCCGCAAGCTTTTTGAGGAAACGTGTGAACAGCCAAGACAATGAGGGGACAAAGGCGAAGGTTTATGAAGCAATAATGTCGATTTTATTAATGCCAATTGTACAAGAGTGTACTCTGAAGAATGTGTTCAAGTCGGTGTCGGGTCCGGTATGACTGGTTTCGATTAGGGGTAGCTGCCTTCGGTCGTATTGGTAATAACGAATGTAGAGTTGATCGGCAAAACGGATGTAGCTGGTCGACTGCCGGATGGGAGAATAGACGGGAACAGCAGCAGGTTGATCGGTGTCCCTAAACAAGGCCAAGTCAGAACAATGAATGACTTCATAGGGTGGACCGACAACAGTGATAGACTTCACAGGGCGGATCGACCGGGGAAACGGGATCGCGCCAAAGCGTATCACTTGGCGAAGACGGAGTCCCTGAACAGGGCCAAGGCAGAATGTGATAGCCTTCACAGGGCGGATCGACCGCGGAAACGGGATCGCGCCAAAGCGTATCGCTTGGCGAAAGCGGAGTCCCTAAACAGGGCCAAGGCAGAATGTGATAGACTTCACAGGACGGATCGACCGCGGAAACGGGATCGCGCCAAAGCGTATCACTTGGCGAATCCAGTCAGAGAGGTGATACGTCTTCCAGGGCGGATCGACCGCGGAAACGGGATCGCGCCGAAGAGTAACACTCTCGACAAAGCACCGGAAGCTCACAAAGGCAGCGTACTACACTTTGATCCAGGCCCCCGGGCCGAGTAGCTAGTATTTATTAACCCACCCACGAGGATTAAATGTGGCACAAGGCCGGTTTAATGTGGGTTGCCCGCGAGCCCGTAGGCTCGGCCAAAAATATGACCTTTGAACCCGCCTGGACGGGTTCAGGTCCTGTCTACCTCCCCGAAGGAAACCTTGCCCTTCGGCAAAGCTTCCTCCGAGTTCCTCCCTGCATTAGAGAGTTCGACAGAAGCCAGCCCGCATGATCACAAAGCACAGATATTACACTTTGATCCTAAAACGGGCCGGGCAGCTAGTATTTATTAACCCACCGACGAGGATTAAATGTGGCACAAGGCCGGTTTAATGTGGGTAGCCCGCGAGCCCGTAGGCTCGGCCAAAAATATGACTTTTGAACCCGCCTGGACGGGTTCAGGTCCTGTCTACCTCCCCGAAGGAAACCTTGCCCTTCGGCAAAGCTTCCTCCGAGTTCCTCCCTGTATTAGAGAGTTCGACAGAAACCAGCCCGGATGATCACAAAGCACAGATACTACACTTTGATCCTAAAACGGGCCGGGCAGCTTATGATATTTGGAGCAATTTCTTCAAGAACTCCCCGGCTAGAGGGAGTAGAAAACCGTAGATATTAAATTAATACAATTGTTGTTCGGTGTTTGAGGAAGCGCTGCATAATCCGATGCTCACGAGGTACGGTTTGGCATCAATGATTGAACTAGTCGTCTGGTTTCTCGCATGTTGCTTGACTTAAGTCTGCAAGATCAGGAGTTGTGAAGGTCGTCTTTCTAAGGAGCGGCTAATGGCGACCGCGACAACTTTGCTGATGTGTTTTAATGCGTGAAAGACTCAAAACTTCTCTAATCTTTCCACTCTAATCTTTCAAGGTATAGTTGCTGTTTTTATTCAATTTTGTCGCATTTTTTAACCTCAACACTTTCATGTGTGAAAGCCGGGTTAAATTTCCTACACTATCTGTCTTGTTACTTTGAACAACACAAGCCGCAAATCTCTTCATGAGAGTAAACGAACTTTTACTAATATTTTGTATCGGGACATTTTATCCTTGTATGAACGCCGGACAGAGTGATCCAAACTTTAAGATTTCAGTAGCTTCATGAACTTGAAGCTGAGAAATATGTCTTACCCTGTTTGTATGATAAATGTGAGTGTCAACAAATAAAGCACGATCATGATGACATTGATAAAGAGGAGTTCCTCGTTGAGAGAAAAAGACTTCAACATTTTATTGCCGTTGCAAGACGGAACACAGACGTGGAAAGAAACCTATCTTAAACTTTTGCAGTTTATTCAAAAGTATAACCTTGGGACGAGGGGGCACGGTGAAGTAATAGATAGCGGCTCGGATTGAGGGCTCGGAGATCCGAGTTCGAATTCTAGTCGAATCCATTTACATGCTACGTGCTAATACCCTTGGGAAAGGTATGAATCCTCTTCTTCTCCTCCATGAGAAAATAGCAGCACAGATGGGGTTTCCTTGGATGGAAACTGGTCTACCGCAGAAAAATGGCAACCTACTGCAGGAAAAAAAAATCTGCCTCGTATCGAAATATACATGATCGCTTACGCGTGTATTACGCATGGCACATGACTGACTGATAACCTTGGGAAATCGGTTCAAAATATAATAATAATGTTGCGGATTTTCCTCATAATTAAGTGTTAGCGTTGCAACCTGTGAGACTAAAACTGACCAAGAATTACTTAAAAATTCTAACTCTGACCAAACTGTGGTTGAGAAATCTTGGCATGTAGAATGATAATTAACAGATGAAGTAGTTTTTGACGCTGTCATTGAAGAATTTGCAAAAAAAAAAAAAAAAGCAAGAAACTTTATTTTGTAGAAAGTTTGCAAATTTTGAGATGAAAGGAGAAAAAAAAAAAGACTTACACTGTGTTACTGGCCTTAAGAACCTGCCGATATTTTTATGGGCTGTGATTGGACAGTTCAAATATCAACCGCCCCCTTTGAAGGGGAAGGGAAAACTGCTACTGGACAGTAGCAGGCAGTTGGAAGGTAGCTCCTAAGAAGAGGAGGTGCGTTTCTCTCTCCCTGCTGAAATGGCAGACTGCGTTTCCCTAAGTTAAAGGATGTATAGAAAACAAAGTTGCTGAAGGCAAGTTTCTCTTTAAGTCTTCAGTGAAAGTTTAAAAAGACGTCCTCTCGAACAAGCTCCAGATAAGAAGAGCTGGACATTACAAAGTTTACCGTAAAGAAAGAACCGCGAAGTCCCTAAGTGGTGTTTGGGGCTAAAGGCATTTACAGTGATGACGATGATGATGATGAAGAAGAAGTAGTAGTAGTAGTGTTGGAATTTAATTTGAGAACAGTATTTTACAAGTTTACATTCTCGCTATTTTTTCTATCTTTATTCCAACCTCTTTTTACTTTCAAAACCGGCTCTCAAAGCCCTGATTATTATCAGAGATAAGAATATATTTTCTGACTAACGAGAGAGCTGGAAAATGTAAGAAGGAATTCCGCCACCATTATTCTTTCCATGGTGCCATAAAGTCTGAGGGAAACCTCACAGCTTGTTCACTCCAACCTGTTTTCATTATTTTCAAAACTGGCTCCCAGAGCCCTGATTCTTATCAGAGATAAGAATGTATTTTTTGACCAATGAAGGAGCCAGGAAATTTGTTTAATAATTTTGGAGGGAAATGTCCCCGATTCTTCTGAGCCTACCAAATCTCCATAAATTTGGAGAATCTTTGCTTATTTGGCAGTGAGAATTCAGTCCACCGTCTGTAAGGTCGACGATAGGGAACTCCAGTCAACTTCAGAACCACTTTCAAGCAAAGAAGAAATTCCTGCCGGGCTGGAAAGACAGATCTTCAGCCCACGACTAAAAACCAATTGAAAACTGCATCCCTTCACCACTCCCCCTGTCGTGCCGACGAGACTTTTGTCGACGACCTACGAACTCACTCAACTGCAAGATTCCTATATCTACCAACAATTTTCCTACTCTACAAGAACTGTGATTGTTTCTAAACCTTAACAAAATTCTACTCACTTAAAGAACTTTTTAGGCTCTCAGATAAATATTTTGAGCAAGCCCTTTTTCTGTTATAAACATTTTCTCTTCCTTTAAAGAACATTTTCTCTTCTCCCTTTCTTTCACTCTTAATTGCCTTTATCCCTTTACTCTTATTTTTCTGTATATGTAAATAAACAATTTCTTCTTTTATTGCTACACACCGAACAGGAGTTTTTTTTTTTTTTTATTCATACGCGCCTAAAAGATAGAGTTTGTCCACTCTAATCTTGTTGTTTTTACTCGCGTTTTGTCGCAATTTTTTTTTTAACCCCAACCCTTTGATGCGGGAAAGAGCCGGAACAGATTTCTCAGCAGCAGCAGCAGAAGAAGAAGAAAACACATGCTGTTTCTTAAAACGCGTGGTAATACAACTTCTTATAAGTTGTATTACCACGCGTTTTAAGAAAGTTTTCCCCTTCCGCGGCCATATAGTAAAAGAAAGATGGACGGGAAGAAAATAAGAAAAAAGTAGGAGCTTGGTCACCAAAGAAAAGAGAACTTTGTCCCCAGAAGAAAAGAAAAATATATAAAGAAAAGAACTTTTGAACGTTGAAAGGACAGCAAAGTCTCTTTTTTGTTATCATTTACACAGCAGGTGGACTCAATCTTATATTATTTTGTTTTGTGCATTGTAATTGTTAAAGTTTTGTTTTTCTGTTATATTGTGTTAATCAGAGAATAGGTTGTAGAATGCTGCTTTCTTAAGTGTTGCGGTTACCAATGTAGAAGTGGTGTTTGGTTGAATAGATAAATGTGGCTGCGTGTTGAACAAGCATTCATACATAATATTTAAAAAAACATCAAGGAAGAACAATGAAGAACCAATTTGTTTCAACGAATAAACATATATATTAAAATCAACAATAAATACAAGGTAGTTGTATAATGTGTGAAATAGGGAGAAAAAAGTAGTTTCCCTTTATCTGTTAGGAAATGTTTTTAAGCAAGTTTTTCTGAGTATAAAGTTCAGAGTTCTGTGTTGAAATAGAATATATCTTCAGAAGATTGTTCAGTTGTGTTTGTAACTAACAGAGTTGATTCAACTTAGTTTGTTCACAGAGAACAGGTGGTGTATCAAATTAAGTTCTGTATCCGTGTGTATGTACGTGCGGAGTGAGTAGGATGAATAACACGAGTGAGTAGTCGAGATCTATTATCTCTGCTCTGTACTCTACTGTGGTGCTGGAACTACTACTGGTTTTCAAACGTGAGAGTGAAAACGAGAAGTATTAAGTATGGGAAGCCGTTGGTATAAACCAATGGCTTCTGTTATAAATATATAATATATAGGCATTTAAGAATATTTGTGGAGATTATATAGTTTATTTTGTTCAGGTTAGGTTTCAACTGTTTCATGTACATAGCTTCAAGAATTTTTAATTTTTGATTATTGTTTTCATGTTTAAGTACAGTTGTGTTGTCAACAAGGATTTTCCGGAATTGGGTACGCGGCCAGGCATGTTTAAATGCCTAAAAATGTGTGTTGTTTGATATATTGAAGTTGTCATCTTTGATAATGGCTTATGTAAGCCGAAAGATTAGATTGGATTTAAACATGTATCAATAGTGTTTTCCTTTCGTCTTTCAACGATAATGTGATTAAGCTTATCAGACAATATGAAAGGAAGTTACTTAGACAAAACTTGTATTCATATATGTTTAATGAATGATAATGTTATTAGCTTATCAGACGTTATGAAAAGAATTTACATAAAATAAATAGACAACAGTAACACTTGTATTATTTAATGAAACATGTATGAATGAAAAAATGCTGCCTAAATACACACACCCAATATATATTATAGGAAAACTGTAATATTATCCGATGTGTTTCGTACAATGTGGACTATTTCAAGGCAAAAATGAAATGAATTTGTTAAAACAAAATAACTAAACAAAACAAAATGTTCTTATTATTGTTAATTATTAGTTACGTTGTTTTAATTTTAAATTCATTTCCTTTTTGCCTTGAAAAGTTCACATTGGCTAATACAGTTTTCTTATTTTTTACATTTATAAATATTATCTTTTCTTCAGGTTAATCCTGAGAAATTGTTCATATAATGTGTGTGTGTACGCGCGTAATACGTATTTTTTGTGATGTCCAGCGGGCGGCAAACACAAAAGTTGCCTCAGGTGGCACAAACTCTCTCTCTCTAGCTATGCCACTATATTCAATTGCAAGCCACATTTTTCATGTAAAATAACGATAATAAAAATTCGCACTATACTCGATCAATACTCAACTTTTCTTGTTTTGTTTTATGAGGAAACTGGTTAAAAAAATTAAAGCGAGCAAAAAAATACATGGCAATATCTTACAGATTTTGGAAGAGCTCAATGACTTTATTTTTTTTGAAAGAATCTAAACAACAAATATTTAAATATTGAATAAAATAAAGCACATCTTTTCTTTTTGAAGCACTTATTGAAGCACTTATCAAACTGTAAACATTATAGATTTTGTTGTTATTAATTATATTTTTAAAACTGAATATTTTTTTTCTGTTTATTGAACAAAAACTTATTTAAAAATTATGCCTTCTTTTATTTAAGTGGTTTTGATTATCGCCCTTGGTCGTCACTCTTTAGCCATTTTTATTTTTATGCGGATGGCAATATTAAGTTCGCTCTTTAAAGAAAAGTCGTTAAATCTTTTATTTTTTCACTTTAGTTTTTGTTGCTTCACCTTTCAAACTTTTACGCTGTTTATCACCGAAAAAGACAAATCTAACGAAAGGAAACGGATTGAAGTAAGTGAAGTTTATTTCAATTTGTTAAAAACTAAAAGGGGTGAATTTATCTTCTTATGAAATAAAATAATTTTAAGCGTAAATTTCAAATGAAATAAAAAAAATATAGTTATTTTTTGTTGTTGTTCTTGAGCAGAACTAATTTTTTAAACTGGAAAAGTCTTACTTAAAGATTTTAATTTTTTTATTATTTATTTTGTATCGTAATAAATAAAATACGTTATGTTAATTTTTAATCTTTATTGTATTTAAAATTTGTTTTTATTATTCATGTTTTTTTTAATATTTTAAAGGCTTAAGCCAAAATATTTTTAATCGAATTTTTAGGTGCATTTATCTTTGTTATTCAATTACTTTTTGTGTGGACGTTTGACAGACCTGTCAACTTAATCTTAAAACCTGAATGTTTGGATATTTAACTTCAGGAAAGAAAAAAAAATAAAATTGATTTCAGCAAAAAATAAAAAACAAAAAAAAAACGGAAACTTCGACTTCACAGCAGTTATTTCCAACGGAAGCGTGATTTTGGCCAACATTGTGTAGATACTTCCCGAACATAACGTAGGTACTTAAGACTTTTTAAAATGTAATTTTAAAAAAAAAAAAAAAAACTTTCTTGAAGCTTTTATTTTAGTTCCCAGCTAAATTTAATATTTAGTTTCCAGACTAACTTTAGTTTATTTCCAATAAGCAAAATACGTCTTATTTTTATTACGTTTACTTTTTTTTTTTTATTTTATTTTATTATTGAGAGCAGATTTTTTGTAATATAAGGTTCTGTTTGACAAAGATATTTAAATGATTTGAGTTCTCCAAGGACTTGTTGTTTTTAAACATTAAAGGCTTTATTTAAAGGTCTGCAAAAATGAATTTTTGAAAATTTCACAAAATTAAATGACGGGGGACGGTATGTAAAAAAATTATATTTACTTAGATTTTTAAAAAAAATGTTTCTAAAATAATTAAATTCATTTGTAAGTAATTACTGAAAGTTTAATTTTTTTTTTTTTTTTTTTTTAAGGAGTTGTCTGTAGTTGGGATAATCGAGTCAATTCAATGTGAACAATCTTTTCCTTAGCTGTATAAGTGTGTACTTCGTCAGAATCTGACAATTATCTGGTTTTTGCTAGAATTTTCAAATCAATGTAATTTTTACTGCAAAAAGACATTTAAATTTCCCATACTAGTTTGTGGTCACTTGCTGATGCGAGAAAAACAAAAATTTTAAGATTCTAAAAAGGATAAAAAAAAATATATATAATTTAATAATCAATAATCCTTTGGTCTTTCTTCTTAATAAGAACAAAGATTTTATTTTAATGATAAAACTTTGTTCTTAAGTTTGGGCCATTTTTTTCAAAATGTATTCTCATATTTTAGTTATTCTTTGGATTTAAAGCATTTCAGGTCAATGTTTCACTTATAAATTAACTATGAATCAGTGCATTTGTTATTGACAAATGTTATCTCCACGATAATTTAATCAAATCGTGGTTTGAAATTGTTTTCAAAAACATGCAAAGTGAATAGGAATTATTTTTATTTGGAAACTCTTTTAGTGAAGAAAATTCAACATTTTATTTATGAGGAGAATCTTGTAAAGACTAATAGACTGGGCAAAAGAAAAATGCTTAACAGGGATTCCCAACTCTTTTTGTGTCATCACCCACTTTCACATTTAAAAATTTTTTACTGCTCACCCGTATAGTAAATATTTAAGAGCATACCAAAATTGTTTGGTAAAAGTTACTATTAAGTTTAATTGTTAATTATTCATAAACTGACTTTATGATATAAAAAATCTAAAATGAGGTACAAACAAAAGGAAACTTGACCCTTGATATATATAATTTTCATCCACAGACTGTTTCACTGTATCACAGGTCATCAGTATGGCTAGACATTCGATCTGAAACCTGACCAATCTGGTATCAGTCAGAGATTCTAATGCCTAGGCTATCAATGCCCAGCAGAGAGAAAGGCAAATTTTTGTGTATTTATTTTTTTCATAAACACACCAGTCACTCACAGAACTCAGTCAGCTAGGAGAGTCTTGCATTATATATATATAATTTAGTTTTATGGTCAGGGTTAGAGTTGCAAGTGTTGACAAAAAAGGAAATTAATTTTTTTTTCATAATTATAAAATTACAAAGAATATACACTATTAGCAACTAATGAAAATTCAGTGAATATTTTTTGTTGTTCTTGGTCTTCCACTATCTGATTTATATCCATCTGGATAACTATTTGAATGCTAATGACCCTTCTCAAAAAATATAGAAAACACCAAAATATTTATTATTTGCAGGGATAATTTTATCTTATCTAGGAATGTGATCCACTTACTTCCAATTAGACTACTGTTTTTTTTTTTTTTTATGTACAGGTTTTTTGTATATCTCCTCTGAATATTTTTTCAGGTACCATAAGTTGTAATACCTTTTTAATACACAAAATCCTGCCTCAGCCACCATTTTTCTGCTCAATTGCTCATTGCGCCTATGTTGAGAAACCCTGGCATAACAGTTAACCAGCTAAGCATCAGTTACTAGAAAAAACACACAAAACCCAGAGCCAATCCCTCTTGAGTTTAGATTTTAAATTCATAGTTCTTCTTTTTCTAGACTAGTTGCTACCTAAGGCAAAAAAACAGTATGACATTCTGTTTAACCCATAGCTGTAAAAAAGAGATGTATTCATACCTTTCCCAAGGGTATTTGCATGAAAGTAAATGTAAATACCCTTGACTCCATCTCTGCTTTAAATTTTAAAGTACAGAAGTCAAAAACAAAGAAAATATATCCAGTCACATTTCTTATTTTTACTAAAAATAGTTACTTAGTGGCACTAGCTTGAGTTGTGTTTTTTGTAAAAACCCAAGTTTCCAGTCATTGAGTTGGGTAGGAAAATGAAAATGATAAAGAATAAATATTTCTTCGCATGACTTTTAATTCAATTGTATTAGTTTTTAGAATGTTGTAAATGTAAAACTGTTCTTGTAAATTAAAATATATTTATGAAAAAAATATCTACACTTATATATATATTTAGGAAAAATTGACAGTTAAAAATATGTCATTTAGCAGCAAAGTTGGGGTTAAGATTTTGTACACCTCATTTACAATAACTAAAATATCAGATTAAACTTATTGAACTTATTTATGATATTGACTTTACATAACAGTATTATTAGTAATTGATATTTTGTTGATTTTGTATAAAAATATCATGTTCCTATTATGTTTTTATAGGCAAACTAAAGTAAAATTCAACTTTTAAATAGCTTTTAGAAAAAAAAATACTTATAAAAATGAAATTTTATCAATATATTTGTTATTCATAACAATGTCATAGAGAAAAATATTAAAATAACTTTATGTAACAAATTTTGCAGTGTAAAAACAGAATCAAAGACAAAAAGTATTTCTGGAAAAAATCAGTTAAAAATTAAACATAAAACAATATTAAACAAATAACAAAATAATATTAAAATTCTCTTTGGAAGAGACTTTGAAATAAAAGACTAGAAAAAATAAATGGATTAATAAATGATTTTTATAAATCAAAATGTTACATTTTACTATACAAAGTGCAGTAAAAATTCAACAAGCTGTTTTTCATTAGTGCATTTGCTTTCGCGAATTAAAATTGTTGAGAAGAATATTAACTTTAAGTGAAAAATGTTGAATTAACTTCCAAGTAACAAGACCAAGTTTCCTAAATTACATTTAATTAGTAAATTTCTTACAAGAAATGATTGGTTTTGCAATGAAAACATAAAATAATATAGTGAGCCCAAAGGAAATGATTCTTACACTTACTTCAATAAGCTAAAGGTATTCCAAATGTAAGCAGTGAAAATTTCTTAAACCAACTACCAGACAAAAACTAAAAAACAAACTTTGCTTCCAGTTCTGGTCATGAGTTGCACTATAATATGGCCTTT
This sequence comes from Acanthosepion lycidas, assembly GCA_963932145.1. Classification (NCBI taxonomy): domain Eukaryota; kingdom Metazoa; phylum Mollusca; class Cephalopoda; order Sepiida; family Sepiidae; genus Acanthosepion; species Acanthosepion lycidas. The sequence continues at coordinate 104,761,575 of OZ010575.1, read as the reverse complement.
CATAAAGAACACCATAACCATAAATGATAACAGTTAAAAATAAAATTGATTTGAGAATGGCATAAAAATTTTCAAGATGGTTTCAGGATGATGGTGAAAAATGTTAGTTAGGAACAGTGTTTAGCACTTTTCTTTGGTATTTGGTCAGCATTAAAGATTTATGCTGGTAAAAATTTTCTGTTTTAATGATGTTTGATTTGATATGCTATAAACAGTTCAAGACTTCTAATAACTGGCATATCATCATATTCAATTTTCTGGCTGAAAAATATTCAAATCTTTTTAAATTTATGTAAATTTTCCATTGTTTTTAAGTGAATATAAGTAATCTTTAAATAAATTAATAGATACTTAAATTGACATGGTTAACTTTATTGTTCTTGTCAGATTAATCTCTAAAGCAGTCTGTGTCTTTGTCAAAAGTAGAATCCTACAATTTGTTTAAGACTAAACTTTCTAAAATACTTAAGCATATTAACATTTGAAAGTATCTGTCTATATTTCCGAGATATGGAAATGTAACTATTTAATTTATTTTGTCTGTTGTCCTCATCTCTATTGTCATAGTCACAACATTTTTTCTGTTGTACACTTCGGCCTTCTTCAAGTGATATATGTTGGAAACCCATTATTTAGTCCACAGGGGCAAATTGTTCTAGTTCCACATGCCATGCTTTTTCTGGAGTGACTTGACTCAGAGTTGTGAGTTCAGTACCTGGCTACAGCAGTTGTGAACAAAAATTTGGAAAGTTGAGTTACTAAAGGGAATTAACTGAAACTGAGATATCCAGAAAAGGCATGACATGTGGAACTAGAACAGTCTGCTGCCATGGGCTAGATAAAAAGTTTGGCTCGAAGTTTCAACGTATATCACCTGAAGAATGCAGAAGTTTACAACAGCTCGAACATTGTGAATGTGACAATAAAGATGAGGGCAACTATGTAAAAAAAATTTGTAGGTATGTATGACAAATTGTTATTTGAGGCATATTATTGTCTTAAGTATACAAAATTGTGTACAAAAAATTGAAAATATAGTGTGAATAAATCTAATTCATTTGCTAACTCTATTTTAAATATTATTTTCTTTTTTGTTTACAGATGTTACAACTTGACCGAAGTAGTCCATGAACAGTTAAAATTTCTTAATATGGGCAATCTGAATGCTTTTAATAATTGACCTCAAGTAAGAAAGATATGAAGACCGTTCGGAAAAAAATACTGCAAATTTGTAATGACAGTTGTAAATAGCTACAGGATTGCAGTTATTATATATTAGAGAAGCATGTAGATTTTTTTTTTTTTAATTTAACGCATTTTGTGGAACTTGGAAACACAGTAGAAAGAAACTATATTGTAAAATATGTATCTTCCTTTTCCACAAAAGTCAAATTTGATCTAACTTGTGCAGACATAAACTGCAGAGAATAGCCAAGATCTTGTGAAGTATGTGGATCTTCTTTTTCAATGAAATCAGATTTGAGACAAGATATGCAAACACTCGAAGAAGACAAAGCATATTCTTGCAAAATATGTAGCTCCTCCTTTACAGAAGAGTCAAGTTTAGTTCGCCATATGTGGATACATACTGGAAAGAAACCATATTCTTGTGAAGTATGTGGATTTACTGTTTCTAAAATATTTCATTTAGTGGTTCATATGCAAACACACACTATAGAGAAACCATATACCTGTGAAGTGTGTGGCTCTTTTTTTTCACGAAATTCACATTTAGTTAAACATATGCGAACACACACTGGAGAAAGACCATATTCTTGTGAAATATGTAGTTCCTCTTTTACACAAAAATCAAGTTTGGTGGAACATATGCGAATACACACAGGAGAGAAACCATATTCTTGTGAAGTGTGTAGTGCTTCTTTTACGAGGAAGGAAAGTTTGGTGAAACATATGCGAACACACACTGGGGAAAAACCATATTCTTGTGAAATATGTAGCACTTCTTTTACACAGAAGTCAAGTTTAGCTCGACATATGCAGATACACACTGGAGAGAAACCGTATTCTTGTGAAGTGTGTGATTTTTCTGTTTCAGCAAAGTCACATTTAGTAGTTCATATGCAAACGCACACTGGAGAGAAACCATATACTTGTGAAGTGTGTGGCTCTTTTTTTTCACGAAATTCACATTTAGTTCAGCATATGCGAACACACACTGGAGAAAAACCGTATTCTTGTGAAATATGTAGTTCATCTTTTACACAAAAATCAAGTTTGGTGGAACATATGCGAATACACACTGGGGAGAAACCATATTCTTGTGAAGTATGTGGATTTTCTGTTTCCAGAAAGTCACATTTAGTGGTACATATGCAAACACATACTGGAGAAAAACCATATTCTTGTGAAATGTGCAGCTCTTCATTTACAAGGAAGGAAAGTCTGGTGAAACACATGCGAACACACACTGGTGAGAAACCATATTCTTGTGAAATATGTAGCACTTCTTTCACACAAAAATCTAGTTTAGTTCGGCATATGCGGATACACACTGGAGAGAAACCATATTCTTGTGAAGTGTGTGGATTTTCTGTTTCAGCAAAGTCACATTTAGTGGTTCATATGCAAACACACACAGGAGAGAAACCGTATACTTGTGAAGTGTGTGGCTCTTCTTTTTCACTGAATTCACATTTGGCTCAACATATGCGAACACACACTGGAGAGAAACCGTATTCTTGTGAAATGTGTAGCTCTTCTTTTACACAAAAGTCAAGTTTGGTTCGCCATATACGAGTACATACTGGAGAAAAACCATATTTATGTGATGTGTGTGGATTTTCTGTTTCAGCAAAGTCAAATTTGGAAGCTCACATGCTAACACACATTGGGGACAAGCGTTAATTAGGTGAAATTTGTTACTCTTGTAAATTACATTTATTTAACATATCTAAAGACACTTAAAAGTGACCTTATACTTGTAAAACCAGTTTTTTTTTCTTTTGTTTCATTAGCATATTTGAGGTCATGAGAAAACACTAGAGAAATCATCTGAAATATTTGTTTTGTGTTTTCACAGAAATCCAGTTTAGTGGAACATTTGAAAGAAATGAATAGTCGATTAGAGTGAAATGATATTCATTGTATGTAGAAAAAAGCATCAATCATTGATCATTTTCCAACTCTGAATTTTATATTTTCCCAATTCACTTATGGTAATAGCTGTTTCCTTACAAGGAAACATTTGGCAGTCATTAACTGAGCATCTAGTACTATTTACAGTTGAAATTTATAAAATCTTTCTCTTAAAACACTTTTTCAGGAAAATGGGTTTCTCAAGTCAAGTAGCTTTTATCACTCTTTCCACTATCGATGGTGGTTTCCTTTCTAACCTTCTATTTGAAGTTGTGTGGAATGCTAACATCTTGATTATGTCATTACTTTCTCTTTGAGTTACATGTGCTATCCATTTTAGTTGTTGTCACTGTTGGTAGTCTTCAAGTGATGTAGTTTCTGTTATTTGGTAAAGTTCTTTGTGATTCTGTAGTGCAGTCCACAATGCCAAGATCTTCAGGCTTTACTCACTCAAAGCTTTCATTCACCATTGACCTTAGGAAGCAGTGGTATACAGCTGACAGTTTAGATATTTCTGAATAGGTTTGGCATCATGCATGGCATCCATATGAATGTCTCAATCTGACATGGGTCAAGTTTTCAGGTTCATGTGTTGGGTGAAACTACCTGTGGCACAGTAGGGTAAGTCTATTTTGGAATTGTAGCATTGCCCTCAATTTGAAAGTTGAGGTCTAACATGATGAATAATAACACAAATTTTTTTTTTTTTTTTTGTGGAAATGAGTTTAAAAGATTAAATTAAATTCAGTATTGTAACATAGCAATTTAATTCTGGTAATCAGTGAAAGCCTTATAGCATTTATAATCTAATGAAGCTTTAGAAATTGTATATAGACAAGATGAAGGGCACGCACATATTATTACTAAATATTTGTGCCATCAAATAAGACCCTCATTTACTTCAAAGGGAAGTTATACTGAACAATTTAACTATATTATGATGTAATTTGTTATACAGTACATTTTCAATAAACAATGCAAATCTAAAATGTTTTGTCTTTGCACCCAGCAGTATTATGGTGTTATACACACTTTTATCTATCTTTTGTTTTTATTATAGTCTATTATAAAATGGACTAAGTCCGACAATTATTTTAATATATTTGTTTATTTTTATAGATACAAATATTTAAGTAAATGCCCTGTTTATAATAAACAGTATAACAACATTTATTGACCTGAGCATCTTGTTAGCGAGGTTGAATTATCATGGGAAATTTGTAGTTAAAAGCAGTAATTTGACCTTGCTAACTAGATGCTCCCTCTGTAGCTAAATGGTATGGCACATCAGGCTATATGACGGTTATGTGTAGGTACTGGTTCGATTCCTGTTGGAGAACACATATTTTCTATGAAATTTCTCTGACATTGAGGCCGGTAAATGTTGTTAATACTGTTTATTATAATCAAAGCATTTACTTAAATATTTGTATCTATAAAAGTAATGTATTAATAAATATATTAATATTATGATCTAACAAATCTTATTCATAGAGTAGCCTTTTTTTGTAATCTTTTACAATTTTTTTTTTACAGTTTTTTTACTTATCAAATACAGTAAAGAAAAATGAATATTTTGTTTGATTCATAATTGTGGTTTGGATATATTTTCCATTCAATGCATCTAATACTTAAAAACTACCAACTTTATTTGGATTTTTAAGATAGTAAAATTTTGACGTCAGTTTGTAAGCAAAAAAGTATTTATGTACTCTTTTTTTTTTTTTTTTTTTTCCAGACAATCTTCAAAATTAAATGCTCAGAAATTGGTAAAAGCTATGAATCTAATTGTTAGTGTCAGTACTTATTACAACAACCCCAGCTTTCACACTGAGTGCAATGTTGACTTTCTAAAATAATTAAAAATCAGCCTGCCCTACTGGCACAGCCTATTCTATGTTCAATTTCTTTTATAGAATTTGTATTCTTGCATTATCAATAAGATAAAGTTTAGAAAATATGCAAATATATTTTTACATTTGAGGAGATTGAATATATTTCTATTAGATGCAAAAAGTATTTTACTTCTATCATTTTAGTTGCATTTCAACTGCTGTTCAAACTTTTTTTTGGATGAAATGTCATGTGTGATGTGCATTGCTGTGAATGGGTTGTTCAAATCACTATTTCTTTTACATTGTTTTTGTTTTGCACAACTGAGAAAAGAGACTATTTCTGATTCTCCCCAAAATCTTATGTTTAGTTTTCTCAGATTTTATCCTTTGTGTACATTGACCAAAAGAAATCTTTTTCATAAGACTATGAACACAATGTTACACTGAAGATGCAATTATTTATGAAAGGTAAATAAATCAGCCACTGACTCTGCAATAAGTGTGGCAATTGAATGACAAAATTTAGAAATATATATGGTGTGTTGGTTTCAATATTGTGGGAATGTCTACAAAAAATCTTTCCCCCTCCCCAATTTATGGAGAAAACACAGATGCATGCTGGGATTTTTTTCCTAGCCAATAAGATATGCTACATTTAAGTCTCATCAAATTCAGTTCTGTTCTTGTAGCCAGAATGCTGTGATCACTTGTCTGTATCCCTTATCCACCATTCTTAGTTTGTGAACTTTTTGCCTTATTACTCTTACCTGATCTTGGATAATATTGTTTGCTTGCTAAATATTACTTTTGTCCTGTTCTTTTATTTATTTTTTTTTTTTAATTTTTTTTTCTCTCTTTTTATTGTTTGTTCGAAATTTCTCCCAGTTACATTTAACAATGGTCAATTACTTTACATGGGCATTTTGTCCTTCAAGAGACCTTCTTTCAGATCAATGTTTTTATTTATAGAATCATATATTTAGTTGGAGGGAACAAAATACAACAAACATCCATTTTAATTATACAATGAGAGAAACACTGAAGATACAGGAATGCTCAAATTTAAACTTTAAATTCTTGGCATCCAATGTGTCTAGATTCATAACTTAGTTGACCTCATTCAGCATCCTAATGCTTTTTTTTTTCTACTGGTATTTTAAAATATCCTGCGTTGTAATAGCATAGTTATGGTGAAAAACTATATCTGGCATCAAGGCTTCTGATTAGGAGAATTTTGAGGGACATCGAACCACTTCTTAATTGCTGCTGTTTCTAGGTCCACCCTGACCTTAGGTGGTAGCACCTGTGAGGGTCCCAACTATGGGCAAATAATGAACCCCCAAATGAAAAATCTAAACAGTGGGGAAAGTATAAAAATACATTTTTATAATAAAAAATACCTGCAATACATTTCATATTAAAATTGAAGAACTACATTGCATACATTTTCAAAAAATAAAAATTAGAAAAGCAAAATTAAAACTTACATTAATTAAAAAAGAATTATGATTAACCTTATTTCTTGTTTCAATAAACAAGTTTTCACCCCTTCTTTGATTTTGTAAGATGGTAAAAAATATGCAGCTAAGTAATTATAATTTAATCATGAACTAATGTCACTCCTGAATTAATTATAAAGTTTAAATTTTCATATTTAGTTTTCGCTATGAAATCACATCAGATACTAAGAATATAAAATTTAATCTCAAATTAAGTGTCCCTGCATTTTTATGTCTCCTAATTTATAACTATATCTGACATTTATTTTGTTCCCTTCACATAATATATATATATATATATATATATATATATATATATATATATATATAAAAGCAGTAATCCTATCCTGCATGGTTCATTGAATGCAACAGACAAGGTGCTTTGATTTAGTTTTTTATATTTAAATGAGACCTAATTCAGCTATGGTTAGAAAGGTGTAGTTTGAGTCTTCGTGTCAAACATGTTGTAAGGCCTATATAATTATTTACAAATTTTGATTGATCAGGGATACAATTCCTTAATGGACATTTAAATTCATAAATGATATTTGTTCTGTATGAGAGAGAGAGTGAGATTTCATAAATAAAAACATTTACTCTGAAGGATAAAACACAACACAGGATTTTTTCATTTTGTCATTTAATTACACACCATTAGTCAGATATACAGAGTTTATATATGGTTACCTGCCATGTATTACTACAAAAATGGTAGATTCAGTATTATATAAAAATGAAAAGCAGAAATTGTTTTTTTATCATTGATAAAATTAGATTATCATGACATTAAAAACAAACAGTACTTTTAAAAGAACTTTTTGTAATTTTCAGATGAGTCATTATCATTGTGAAAGTTGTTGGGAATGTTGGAGTATTTATTTTTTAAGTATACAAAAATAGCAAAGAAAGAAATATGGAATTCTTGTTTAACATGCATTGCTGTTAATGGGTTAGTCCTATCAGGATAATTGCAACTGTTTCTTTTCCATTTGCTAATATGTTATGTTTTGCTCAGCTGAGAAAAAAAAAGGAAACCTCTACATATTTTTTTCTGTATGGATTATATAATGAAGGAAGGCCATAGAAGTGACTGGCTGAAATGTCAGAGCAAAAAGAAAAGCAACCAATAACGATTATTTCCATAATCCTTAAAACAATTGGAAGCAAGAAAAAATTATCCAAGTTTAATCCTGGAAATAAAATTAATTAAAATTACTTTTTGTTGTTTTTATTTTATTTTTCTCTCTCCTTTTTTTTTTTTTTTTTTTTTTTTTTTCATGTATGAGGTGTGTCGGAAAAGAAACAGGACTGAAGTCACAAAAAATTCATGTCAAATACAAGCTACAAGTTTTCCCCTTTGGAATTATCCTGCCCGAGTGTAATGCACTTTCCCATCCTTCTCTGCCATTCACTCCTGGATGCTTCTCCGAACCTCTGTCCACAGCTCTCGTGATGGCTCCCATGCTTGGGATGACCATCTTAAGCCTGGGAAAAATAATATATCACACGGAAACTCACCTGCTTTTATCAAAATATCATCATATGTAAATTTGGCTCTCACTATATGTACAGGTGTCTTGTATATTCTTTATCAGAAGTTTATTGGGTTTCATATATCTGTAACCTAGTATCATTTTCAGGGTTTGCTGATGTCACACTCAGTAATAATAGTGAATTGCTTTCTTTTGATATTTAAATGTTCTAATTCATCATGATTTATTCAGTTAGTACATTTTGTGCAACTTTGGTCACCACTCTCCTGTGGTTCAAAGGTGACATTCAAAGCAAAATAGTGCAATGGCTTGCTGATTCCTTTTGTACCAGGGATGTTGAGCCTACCCTGACCCTCCTCCCACTGGTAAAGCCGTTGACCTATGAGGTGCAGCTCCAATACCCTGGCTGGTGAATGGCTGCCTGGCACAGATGGGTTGGACACAGGCGTCCCCCTTCACCGGTCAGGTTAGGAAACCCTTCCATCTATCCTCACGACTAATTAAGATGCATAAAAGAAATAAAGGTTATTATTGATTACTGAAGAGGAAGTGGGTAATTGAATGACAAAATGGAAGAAAACCCAAGTGACCTGTTTTTACCTGTTTTATTACACTGGAAAGCTAAAGATACAAGGATGCTTAATGTTAAATTTAAATCTTATATAATCTCACGTATATCTCTATGCATAACCTTGCTGACCCCAGTCAGTTTTCTATAGCTTTTCTTTTTATTAGGTTGGTGCAAAAATAATGACGGTTTTTGACGTTAAAAAATACGTCAAAAACCGTCATTATTTTTGCACCAACCTAATAGTTTTATTGCAATTGTTTAAATATCCTACCTTACATCAGCAACTTTTTTTTTTTTTTTTTTTTTTTTTTTTTTAAGCAAAATATGTATGTTGTTTGATCCTGAGCCTGAATTTACTACAGAAGTTTATGCATTTTTGTCTTAATATTAGGTTGGTGCAAAAATAATGACGTAATAATGTCGTTTTTTTATGTTAAAAAATACGTCGAAAAACGACATTATTACGTCATTATTTTTGCACCAGCCTAATAAATTATTTCTACCTTTTTCAATTAAAACTGCATTCTTTAAGTTGAAATTATGATTTGATCAATTTCTTTGTTTAATGGCATATCAACTGCTGGGTTATTTAATGCTGAAATTTAATTTTCTTGGGAGCTTTGAAGTAATAAGTGTTATTCTGCTTTCACAACTGAATACATGGTAGATAATAGCTTTTGTGCCCATATGTATGTGAGGACATAATTACTAAAGTCGTGATTCATGTAGTTATATTTGGAATGTAGTTATATTTGGAATGTAGTTTGATTTAAGAGATTATAGGATATTATACAGATCAATGTCATGAAAGCATTCTTTCATGTTGGCTGATTTTGTTTAGTGGCATATCAACCTATGGCTTATTTAATGCTAAAATCTAAATATTTTGAACACAGTTGTATGCCTTCCACTACAGATAAAATGTATTGCTGGTAATTTTACTATCAATAGGTTAATTTTACTGTATACAAATGTATTGCTGGTATTTGTACAATAAAAATGTATTTTTTGTTTGTGGGTTTACTATTTTTCCATAGCTGGGGCTCTAACAGGTGCTACCACCCAAGGCCAGGGTGGACCTGGGAACAAGAACAATTAAAAGGTGTTTCAATGCACCTCAAAACCTTCAATTTTCTGATCAGAAGCCTTGCTGCTGGATGCAAAATTATTATAATTACACCTGTTATAATGTACCATTAAATAATTGAGTGTATTGTTTTGTAAACATTCTCCTCCAAAAGCAAGACAATAAAGTCACTAAGATGCAAAGGGTTACTGAGCGTGAAAGAATATGAGAAAAAAAACATTATCAAAGAGCGAGAACTGTAAAAGAACAGGAATTAAAAAAAGATAGAAGATAATGATTGACATTGCATTTCAATTTTTGCAGATGAAAGTTGATTGGAAAGCATAAAACCAGAAGAGAGTTCTATAAGTGAGAAGTGCAAAAGGAGAAACTGTTAGCTTAGAACTTATGGTTATATCTAGCCATTTCCATTGTAAAATGAGGTTTAGCTGCCAATCTAGTACTGCCCTTAAATTCATAAAGATGTGGTACCAAAGAGGCAAGCTAATCTGAGAAATTAAAAGGTACAGGGAAAAGTCTCTAAAACTGAGATGCCAGGTCAGGACTAATAACATTGCAGATTCTTTGGATTTTATCAAGATTCTCTAAATACATAGCAGTAACACCAGACCAGATTTGACAATAATATTCAATGCATGGAAGAATAGACTTATAAATGTTTTATGGAATCTTAAAAGTTTTGTTGCCCAACAACATAAAAAACATTGCTGCATAAATGTATGCTATTGAAAAATAAGATTTGCATGTTATACTAAATATTGTTATGTAACATCACAATGATAATGAATTTTAATTAGAAATGTAGATTGTATCTTATCTTAGATATTTAACACTAAGTCAATTATGTATCATACCTGATACATGCTTAGGTGATCATGTATCTTTTGATACATGACTGATGAGACAGATTTTTTTTTTCACCTGCAGTAGGTTGCCATTACTTTCTGCGGTAGACTAGTTGCCATCCAAGGTTATAGAACCCAGTCTGTCCTCCTATTTACCCATAACTGCTGGGAGAAGAAGAGAATTTATACCTTTCTTCAAGGGTATTAGCACATAAGTGAATGTAATCGATTCAACTGGATTCCTTCATCCAAGCCGCTATCCATTACTCCACTTTGCCTAGAAAGACTAAAAATGTGACTCACAATGATCGTCATAATAAAAGACACCATTAAAATGTCTACAAAATAAATGTTTATTTTGATGAATTCAAATTTTTAATTCAGTTATGTGTCATGCATGATACATCCTTAGGCGATCATGTATCTTTTGATACATGACTGATGAGGCAGATTTTTTACTGCAGTAGGTTGCCATTTCTTTCTGTGGTAGACCAGTTGCCATCCAAGGTCAGTTCTGCTATTTACCCATAGCTGCAGGGAGAGGAGAGGATTCATACTTTTCCCAATGGTATTAGCATGTAAGTGAATGTAATGGATTTGACTGAACTTCGAATTTGGCTCTCCCGATTCCTCAATCCAAACTGCTATCCATTACTCCACCATGTCTCCCCCCCATATTTAACACTACTAATGGTTGGTATGAATGCACCCACAGCTGTACAAATCAATAATGAAAGATTTGTTTACATTACTTGTTACTTGTGTGAGTTGCTCAGCAGAACTTTTGCAAATATTGAATACTAGCAGCATGGCCTGGTGTTGCCTGTGCTTGATTCAAAAATCGTACAATTCATACAGCAATCGCTATCACTTGACTTAAAATATTTTTGCCCTTCCTTGCCTTTAAAGGAGTGACCTTTGCCATGCTGATGTTGCTACATGCCTTGCTTCCTGCCTATCTCACACTGAATTTTTTCTAAGCTCTATACTAAACATTAAATCTGTTACGAAAAAAGAACTAAACAAAATGAACACAAAACAATCAGCTTTAAAAAAGGACTTGTAACTGGAAAAACCGAATGAAAAAAGAATGTTAACAACAAATACTTTTTCACACCCAACCCAGTTCTGTGGAATCAGAATCAACGTTGAGTTTAAGCAAGTGAATGAGCCAATTGGAGTAAAGTGCCATGCAAATTTAAATTTTTCCCACTTGTGACGAATGCAGTTATCAATATTTTTTGCATGCTAGTTAACATTTGTGTCAGTCAGCTGTTGGCTCTCACGCTGGCCAATAGAATCTTCCTGCCTATTCGTGGCAGCCAGCTATTGGCTCTCACTCTGGCCAGTACAAAATAGCCACAAACTACATGAAAACTGCCGTTGAAGCATGAAAAAATTGATTATTTCCACTATCGATGGGAGTTGGGAAATGCAAATTGGTCTTGGCCTTCCTGCTAGGAGCATGTGCATGTAAATTTTGGTGCAAATCTGTCGAAAATTGCGGCCGTGCATTCGTTACACACACACACACACACACACACACACATCCTGCTTTTTATAGATAGAGATTGTATTTTAATGTGAAATCAACAAATAAAAGTTGTTTTATTGCATTTATAACTGCAGTACAACATTATAATGTGAATTATTTCAACTAGAAATATTTACGTCAGAAGTTACCATACTGAGGCAATTGTTAACATACCGCAATCCAAGGTGCAAGCATACTAGCCTACTTACCAATGCCAATACACAACGGGATTTAAGGTTAGCTTTTTGTAACTGTTGTATTAGATGACCCCTTATTTTGGGGGTAATTTTAAAGATCACCTTATATGCAGAAATATACGCTATTTGTATATGACATTTTATATATTACTACATATTTTCATATATGTGAGGTCTGCTCAAAAAGTATTGGGACTGGTGCTATAAAAAGAAAATTACAACACATATCAATTCAGCATTTAATCTCCTTCGAAGTAGTCCCCCTTCTGAAGCTACACACTTCATTTTCATTGATTAAAGTCCTGGAACATCTTTTTTTTGGGGGGGGATAGTTAACAGCTGCCTCATCATATTTTCTTCTATTTCTACATCATCTTGAAATCTTTTTCCTTTCAAGTGGGATTTGATTTTTCTGGGGAATATGGTGCTTGCTGAACCTGCAGAATGTTGTCCTTAGTCAAAAACTGCTATACAAGTCAAGATCACTGATAGAACCCCTGTTGTGTGGTGAAATAACCACACTCTACACACTTTTTCCTTCCAAACACTGTTATCTGGTATAACTGACAAAACCAACTTGGCTGTTGGTCTTGAAAAGGACCTCCAATCTGTGATTGACTGGGTCAAGATAATGTTTGGTAAACTTTAATGCTTCAAAGACAAAACTGTTCTCTTTTACCCTCCACAGAGAACCCTCTCTGACTCCCATTAGAATGTCTGATGCTCAACTCCACGAGAGCACTTCCCTGTGCCTGCTTGGTCTCACACTGTCCACTTACCTGAGACAGAACAAATACATTAAATCAATAGCTTCATCTACCCAAGGAAAGTTCGTTCTATGTGTCATGCCAGAAAGTTTTTCTCGCCTGTCCATCCTTCAAATCTGTAAGTCAACCATCTGCTGGAATACTGCTGCCATATATGATCTGGATCCCCTGCTGTTCATCTCAAGGTCCTCAACAAAATCCAGAGACAGATATGCAATGTGATTGGTCCTGATCTGGCATCTCGTCTACAGTCACTTTCTCACAGACATGCTGTCACTTCCCTCTGTCTTTTCTACAAATACTTTTGCGGTAACTGCACCGAGCTACTTTCACTGGTTCCCAAACTGCATGAATTTAAACGTGCTACTAGGTTGGCATCTCAGTCCCACCCTTTCACTGTCGAAACAATTAAATGTAGTTGTCTCTTCTACTCCAATAGCTTCATGTCTCGCACTTCCTGTCTATGGAACTCCCTTCCTCTTACTTGCTTCCCTGATAACTATAATCTCCAAATATTCAAATGCAATGTCAATCGACATCTCCAGATGCCTTGATCTATTCCCCATCCTTCTCTTCATCTATCATGACTCTTTACTCTTGCTCCCACTCTCTATAACCTATTGTGTGATAGTGGCACTGCAGCCTTGCTTGGGGTGAAATGCTTAAAAAAAAAAAAAATAGAAAAGAGCAAGAATGTTATAACAGTGTGTATGTGTGACAGAATTCAAGATCAGTTTGTGCCAAGTGGTTTCACTACCTACTTTAGCTCCAATGCAATAGCAACAGTCCTGATACTTTTTGATCAGACCTCTTACTTTATATTTTTATCACAGATAAATTATTTATAACTCATCTGGCCTTACTGTTGAATTTTAATTTTGTTTCAGTTGATCTATTATGAGGCATGGTGGAGTAACGGATAGCAGCTCAGATTGAGGAATCGGAGAGCGGAGTTTGAATTCCAGTTGCATCCATTACACTCACTCACAAGCTAATACCCTTGGGAAAGGTATGAATCCTCTTCTTCTCTCCCAGCTATAGGTAAGTAGCAGGACAGACTGGGTTCTATAGCCTTGGATGGCAACTGGTCTAACACAGAAATGGCAAGCTACTGCAGGAAAAAAAATATCTGCCTCGTCAGTCATGTATCAAAAAATACATGATCGCCTAAGTGTGTGTCATGCATGGCACACGACTCATCTATCATTCAGTGTTATGAAAAACTAAACTTATGAATCAACCATAGTCGAGATCCTTGAGTCAAGGCAAACAATCCTTTCCTTAGCAGCATATGTACTTCGCCAGGGCTACATACAGGTTTGACTTCAGAGTTTTTCTTCTAGACCAGTTGCCACCCAAGGCTATAGAACTCAGCCTGTCCTACTATTTACACATAGATTGAGGGTTCAGGCAAAGATTTGGATGCATACTTTTCCTAAGGGTATTAGCATGTCAGTGAATGTAAAACCACCATCTGAACACTTTGATGTGATGTAATGGTTAGCAAGACTGTCTCACTAGTTCAATTACAACTGAATTGTGACTTAGATCCTCGCTCGGTGCTCCATACTTTCGACCTTGTGACACATCTTAGCTACATTTAGAAACTCACTATAATTGTTTGAAAAGATGAATATTTTCACAGATTTTATATTTAAGGTACTGAAATGATATCTATAACTGTCCCATACTTTCTCATAAATTACTTTGCATTATAATGTAATGATTCTTTCAGGCAATTTCTCCATCTTTGTTGTTATGGAATTTAAGGGTTGACTGTTGGTGTACTATAGGTGGCTGCTTATTGATGTAATTAGCAATTAAAGAAGAAGCATACAAAAACTTGGGTTTATACTATAGACTGTTTATCCTTTTTTTTTATAGTAACATCAGTAAAGAAACAAAATTCTCAGTGTTTCTTGGGTATGTCCATTTTCTTTTTCTGGTCTAGAAGTAAGTTATGCTAAGTAAAGACAAGAATAGTTATAATCAGTGTCAGTGCAAGGGTCATGCCCCCCCCCCCACTCTACCAATCTATGATACAACCTGCATCTATTGGATAGGTCCCCACCAATCTACTACATCTCAATTTTCATATGGTAGCATTCATATAAAATACAAATTTTATTTTAAGCTAATTATGTTCAATAATGTATCATATGCAATATAGGCCAACAATTCAAATAGAGAAATTGAAAATAAATATATCTAAATACAAGTCAGAGACATGTCATAATAGTTCATTCCATCTTAAATAAATCAACGATATTTTAAACATCAACTTGAGATTTTTCTTGCTAAAAAGTTGAATAAATTTAACGCATAGTATTTTTTCTAGACTTAGCATGAGCCAAAAAACTTCATGGATTTTGACAAAAAAAAGGAGAGACCCTAGAAAGATGTCAAAATTTGTGAAAGTCCTTTAATAACAGCCGGTTATGCTTACTTTAATTTATAATGTATATCAATGAAGGTAGGAAAAAAGCAAATATTGATAAGATAGCAAGGGTCACAAAGCACAGCCCAGTTTGGGGGTTGTATGCAATGGCTCTTTGTGCTGATTTAGAACAACTTAAGTTCTTACTTTGTAAATGGAACTTTGGAAAAACACATATGAACACTATGTGTTGGAAAGTGGAAGCAAGAGTGGTACCGACCTTTCCAGAAATGGGGTCATAGAATTGTTTAGAAATCATTTCTGGTTCATTTATTACTAGCATCATGGGAAAATGTATTCTTTTTTTTATTCACTATTTACATTATTTGGACATTTTTTTAATTGTTCATAATTATTTTATTTATTGGTTTTATTTCTTTTTTTTCTACATTGTCTTAAGAGAAGATTGGTTTGAAAGACAAATTGTAAAATAGCAAATTTTCAGCAGATCATTGCAGGCATTAAAACATTATCTAAGTCTCTATATAAAATTTTGTGATTTCTGTTAGTCTGTCTGTTTGTCACACCCTCGAAAATAACCCTGCATTGACCTATTACAACCAAATTTTGGGGAAAAGTGTACACTGTAAACAGGTAAAGGGGTATACAGTTGGGTTTACAAGGTTGTGTAAGAACAGTGAAGTAGGGTCTTTGACAATGTATTTTTCGAAACAAATCCGCTTATTCAAATTTCATTGATTGGTTTGCAAAATTGAATGTAGAGTTTGTAAATCTTGACAAAAAATGTTCGATAACTTCAACAATACTAAATACTGTGTTGATTTCGACATGTCTCAGCATGTTTCAGAACACTTAGTTTATGATAATTTTAAAAATATGACTATATGTTTGTATTTTAATGAAAATCAATTCATTACCATGAATAAAATTGTTATAAAATAAATTATTTTTGTGAAGAAAGTTTTTTTTTTTTTTGTTTTTTTTTTGGTGGGTGGCTGAAACACTTTTTTTTATTAAACAAACAAAAAAAAATTATAGAATTATTTGTCCTTTTATAAATTTTGCGTTTATAAACTTTCAAAATTATGCATTCTAAATATCAAGAACTAAAATGAATTTAAAATAAATTAATTGGCATTTAAAAAAAATAAAAAAATCTTCCATTGGATTATCTCCCTTGATCTTCACTCTTTAGACTTTATGTGTTTGACAATAGATTGTCTTTTAGTTTTAATTTTAGTTTTAACTTTACTTAAGAAAAATTATTGAAGTCTTCATCTGTTGCCCGTTACTATCATCTCCGAAAAAAAGACAAACGAAAGAAGGAGGAAATAAGTAAGTGTGAAGATCACTTTAATTTCTTTGTTTAAAAAGCTGAATATAACTTTGATAAATAATATTAATAATTATAATTCTGTTATTTTTTTAACGTTGCGTCATACGATACCGTTACATTATTTTTATTATTAAGATAAAAATTAATGAAGTCCTTTTTATTATTTATTTATTTGTTTGAGGTTTGTAAACTCAAATATTTGTTAAATTGTTACTATACAACCGTCTCCTAGTATCCTAACCCCGCTGAAGACTGAAAAAGATAGAGAGGTACACTGAAGCAAAGTTCTGTGGTCCATTGGCGAACAAAGAGAGCAATTTTCCAAGGAGGAATTAAAAAAGCACGTACGAACAAACGTTTCTAGTTGGAGACAACGGCAAGAGATTTAGAAAATTAACGAGAAAAATTAATTAATTATCTATCTCCAAATCAGCTCATTTGAGACGATGTGGATGTTTGTATATAGGAAAATTTATAGCATGAAAAAATAGAGTTGAGTTGAGACCGATGTAATAAGTAAAAATAATACAAAATATTTTTAAAATGTTTTTATTAATTTTGCATTGTAATAAAAAATAATTATAAACTGAACATGTGGATAACGTCTTTTTAGGCCGCTTTGTTACTGATTGTTGAAGATATAACGTTTTTTAACTCGTATGGTTGACCAAAAACGATAAAAACTTTGAGGATTGTTTTCTTTCTTTGTCCGTGCGAGATGTCACCACCAGATAATTAAACAAGTTCGTATCCTTGTTAGAAATAAATAATTTCCTATGAACATTTTCTTTGTTAAAAACACATATTGCTTGCTTGCTAAAAAAAAAATAAAATAAAAAAATCCACTGGAGTTGCCGCCCTTTTTATTATTTATAATTTTTTAAAAGAGCAGTTTTAGACGTGGTTTTTATGTCACTCGCACTTTTACCTTAGAAGGGCGCCGCAAAATATAAAGTGGGCGGGGGTGCTAAATAATCCTACTATAAACAATTTTTTTTTTTTAATTTAAGGCTTTTGTAGACGTCTCAGAAGCTTATGCTTCGTCGTCGTCGTGGTGGGGGCTGAAGAAAACGGAAAATAAATTGATTTATTTTGCAAATTAAAATAACAGTAGAGTAGATGACTGTTGAGTGTTGTTGACAAATGTTACATCTCAGCTCAGTAGCATTCTCATAGATTTAGGCCAAGATAACAAATAAATTTATTCTTCAGTTTAAAAGAAAAATTGTGTGTAGGGGAGGGGTCAGCCCCTCCCAAGTACCAGGGATGTTTACCTTCCAACACTGCACTACAATAAATAAGAGGGTCTCTTTCATACGTTTTTTTTTTATTAAACATTTTATATTTTCATTTTAACACCCAAGCATCATTCACTGCTGAACTATTTTCTTTCAGAAATTAGTACGCGCTTCCGTAAAGCGATTTTTTTTTTTTTTTTTTTTTTTTTTGTACTTCTTAATTTAAGAAAGTTAACTTTCAAATTCAAATATATGTTAACATCGACAAATAAAAGAATAACAAAAGAAAAAAAAAAACACCTACCCCCAATTTGAAAGTTAGCTTTCTTCTTAAAAAAAAAATAATTACTTTGTTATTCTTTTATTTCTTGATGTTTACATATATTTGAAAGTTAACTTTCTTCTTAAATTAAGTACAAAAAAAAAAAAAAAAAAAAAATCGCTTTACGGAAGCATGTACTAATTTCTACAAGGAATTACTGTGAAGGAAGTAAATAGGCCCAAATTGTATACATCCACCAAAAAAATTCAGCACTGAATTACTTATCAATAAGCTGGTAATGGCTGACGAAAGACCAGGAAAAAAAGTCCGATTTTTTTCGGGTCGTTAACATCCAAAAAGGTAGGTTTCTTCAATATCTAATTGATTTGAGTTCAGCATATACATTTGCATGGAAATAAGACTATTTTGGAAAAATTCGAAGGGATATTAGCGCTTGGGTGTTGAAATAAAAATTTACCTCAAATTTAGTTTTTAAATGTCTATATTTCTGAGAAGAGGTATTGTAACTATACATTATTTACAATGTTTGGACTGTTGTCCTCATTTTTATTGTCATATTCACGACATTTCGGTCCCTCTTCGCTCTGGTCTTCTTCAGGTGATATATGTGGAAATTTGAACTGAACCCTTTATTTTAGGTATTGGTGTGAGATCACTGGAAAATGATCATAGCATGATTATTAACGGCCATAAAGTTGACGAAAACAAAATTTTATTGTCAAAATGTTTGTTACTATTAAGAGGAAAGAACAAAGTAATTTTTAATTATTTTTAAAAAATTTTCTGTCTTTATTAGAACATTCTAACTTTTGATTGTAAAACCTTGTTTCTCTTTTCATCAGCAGAACTACTAGTAAATAGCAAATTTTTTTATGGTACATTAATTTTGAAAATCTTGCAAAAATAACAATAATTGGTAAACTTTCAGAAACTATTCACAAAATGATGAAAATTATTGTAAATATATATATATATTTTTTTTTTTTTTTTAAAGTCATGTTAAACATTTTTTTATATTTATTACCCCCCTAAACTAATTTTATGTAAACTCTTGAAATTCAAATGTGTACATTTTTAGTGATTAAAAGTTAAAAGCACAAGGCTTTGAAGAAAGTAAATCATGTTTTTTTTTTGTTTTTTTTTTTTTAGTTGTTCCCTCCCTCTACCTTAAAATCAGCTCAGAATTGTAACATACAAAACTCAATAAAACTAAGATATTTAATTTCAAAAACTTTTAGTTCCTTTTACTTGTTTTTATGAATAATATATTATTATTATCTGAAAGCAAAAGACATTTTTGATGAAAAATACATTTTTACAACAATTATTTGTTATTTCTTAAATTATTTTATTTTTTACATTAAAATTGTTAAATATTCTAAGATTAATGAAAATGGTGTACAGTTCAGACAATGGTGTTATTAAGTAAATACATATCATTACAGATTATAAATTGTAAAGCTGGTTACAATCAGCAAACCCCAAATAGATAAAAATCTTATAGAACATTTTTTTTTTGTCCATGAAATGGCTGTAATTCAAATATATGTAAGACTGGAAGCATCATGAAAAGAGAAAAAAATTGTAAAATATTTCAAATGATAAGAGTACCTACAAAGTATTATGTAACTGTCATATGAAATTTATATGGTCTTATTTTTATATTATGACAGTTATGACATTTTTCCATAAATGAAATATTGAAATTAATAAAATGAGTGGAAATACAAATAATACTGTAAAACATAATAAATGTCTATTAAATTATATTTTATGTACATTTAACCTTTCATATGAAAGGTACCTAATTAATTTTATGTACCTTTCTTGTGAAATTTTATCTCACTCCTAAGTCTTAGTTTAAAAATTTTCCTTAAAAATAATGAAGTAAATAAGTTGGTTCAATAAAAAGCTAAATTATGTCACTTCTGTCCTTCTGTCTGATAACTTTTCCTTGCCTAAGCTGTCAATACATGCAGAAAGCATCAATCATCACATAATTGCATGTCGCAACTGTTAAGACCTGCTGTCTCTTGTTTTTAAACTACATTTTTTTCGGTGTATAAAGTAAGAGATGTTTGTTTTAAAATATATTAAATAAACTTTAAAATTTCTAATTTTGTTAAAATAAATTTACAAAAATGTATAATTGATTTTTGACAGAATTTTAAATGGAAAAAATAACTTTCGTTTACAAAATTGTAAAAAAAATGGCTGACAATCAATTTTTCTGGACTAAAAAAAAATATGAATTTAAACGATAATTTCGGATGTGCTAGGAATGATTAAAAAATGCAAACAAAAAATCAAAATTATTTTGGTCTTTCCTCTTTATAACAAACATTTAGACAATAAAAAATGATTTTCGTCACATTTAAGGCAGTTTTTATCATGCTATGCTCATTTTTGGTATCTGTCTATATTTCTGAGATGAAGTATTATGTACACTATTCACATTATTCAGACTATTGTCCTCATCTTTGTTGCCATATTTATCACAACATTTTGGATATTGTATGCTTCAGCCTTTATCCATTGTGCCATGGTTAGATCCAGTGATATGACCCAAAGAGTTGTGAGTTCAATACCTGGTTAAGGCAGTGGAGAATTTGGAGAGGTGAATTAACAGGAGATAACTGTAACTGACATCCATTAGACATGGCACGTGAAACTAGGACAGTCTGCCCCAGTAAACGAAATATAGGGTTCAGTTCGAACTACCTGAAGAAGGCTGGAGTGTACAATGGCTGAAACATGATAAATATGTCAGCAAAGATGAGAACAATAGTCTGAATAATGTAAACAGTATGCTCGTTATTCCAGCAATCTCATGCCAGTACCTACTTTATTTAGTCTACCAGGGGGGTTGTTTATTCTAGTTCCATGTGCCATGCTTTTCTGTAGGTACTGCCAGTAATTTGTGATACATAAGGTTTAAGATGAATTTTTTTAAATGAAAAACTTTCTTGAAGCTTTCATTTTAGCTTTAATTGAAATCTGAAAGATTAAATTTGCTATTTCCAGTAAGCAAAATACTCTGGTGTTTTTCAAACAGAAATTATATTGATTAAAATTGAGTTTTTTTTTTTTTTTTTTTTTTTTCTAAAATAGCTGATTAGTGCCCCTTTTTAGTTGTCTTTCATCACAATGTAAGTCTCTGTATTAAAAAAAATCTTCCAAAAAAAAAAAAAAAAATATAATTTTCTGAAACTTTATTTGAGGAATATTAGCTGATTTAAAGTATAATTAATCTGATTTTTAGGAAAATATTATTTAAGTTTAAAGTAATCCAGAAATGCATTTTTAAAACAAACAGTAGCAGTGATTTTAACCAACAGCAGCCACTCTTACATGATTGACAAGCAATAACAAGTGATAAGGTGTTGATATGTTTATTGTTGTTCTATGGAGACTTTATCTGTTAAAACATAATTTTAGAAAATGATGGGTGGATGCCTTTCTTAATTCATTTTTAAGTACTCAGTAATCTTAAAAATGATGGAAAATATTCTCCATAATCTAATTCTAGGAAAGTTGACTTTAAATTTTCAATATTCATTGTTCTGATAATATCATGTATGGTCAACCATACTTTCAAAAATGGGT
This sequence comes from Acanthosepion lycidas, assembly GCA_963932145.1. Classification (NCBI taxonomy): domain Eukaryota; kingdom Metazoa; phylum Mollusca; class Cephalopoda; order Sepiida; family Sepiidae; genus Acanthosepion; species Acanthosepion lycidas. Next base: position 104,739,790 of record OZ010575.1, on the reverse strand, counting down.
ATGTTACATAATATTTTATATATATAAAAAAAATAAAAATTTATTTAAAAAAATCTTGGTGCAAAATGATCAGTATTAAATAAATATAGTTTTCACTTAATAACGATATCTAGCAGGATTAAACTAATGTAGAATTTTGAAAGATTTTTAAAATTATTATAACCAAATTATAATTAAAATTTAAAAAATGAAAACAATTCTTGTAAAAATTCATTATTCATCAAAAAAGTTTTTTTCTTAAAACAATAGTGCTCTTAAATCTTATTTATAAAAACAATTAAAAGCTTTTCTAATTAAATAATGTCAGTTTAATTGCATTTTTTATTTTACAATACAGAGAAGATTTTTTGGAAATGAGTAGCAGTTTGAAAATTGATGATTTACATTCTCCAAGGAGTCCTGCTTTAACTAATAAAACAAATTTTGGGATGAAAATTTAATTTCTCAAAATTTCATGAAATTAAGTAAGTGGTGGGGATTAACACATATGAAAGGAAAAAAAAAAATTTTACAAATAATTTAATTAATTTTTGAATAAGTTCTTCCTATAGGACAGGGATGTCCAACCCACAACCTACTTAATCTTTTCATGCAACCCACTGCACCTTAAAATCTTTAGGTATATTTTAATTTACTTTATGTTGAGAAAACTATTCTCAGATTGTGCACTAAAAGGGGAATGGGGTAGAGCCTTTGTTGAGACACACTGGCTGGTCCATGGGACAAGTGCCAGAGCAAAATAAAAATTATCTAGCTTCCAATTTTTTGTTTCTTGATCATCTGGTGCAGTCCTCAGACTCTTGCTTGAACCTCCCACATTAAACCAGCTGTCGAATATTAGTTAGCTTGCCAGTGGTCTGACACACCAGTAGGTAGTAAGTGTGGCCAGAAGCTAAACTGACTCGAGTCATTTACTGGTGAGATATATGGGTGAATAGCGACCACTCATGCAAATGTATTGGGCAGGTCCATTCTAGCAAAATGGAACAATCTAACTGGTGTATCGGGCACTCCTGTAAAATGAGGTAAAATTAGCTGGCCTGCTTTTCAAGAGGACACAAGAAGGCAGCCATATTAGTAGGTAAGTCACTTGACTTCTACACCAGCCTTGTGTCATATTTGCTGTTAATAAGGCAGTGAATAAATAAAAGGATATACTTTGATGTCTTAATGATATAATTGGTAACAATTTTGAACTAACCAATGAAAAATTTTGTGGGCGTGGTCTGTCATTTTGATTGTTTCCGTTTCAAAAATTTTACGGTTTGATAAATAATGACTGTTTTATTTCTTAACATTTTCTATAATGTCAAGGAATAGTGACTTTGAAATCATACCGAGTGATTTGGAAAAAGCCGTATCAGTGTCCAGTTATGCCGTTAGTAATAAAGAATGATAACTTTTAATCTGCCAGATGAAAAAAACTCATTTTCCTCTTAAGAGTTGGCATTTTTAGTGACTGGAGGCTTCAAAGAATCATTTATTTAGGATATACTCAACTACAATTGCTTGATTCATCAACAGCAATTATGTGCTAAAAATTTAAGTATGAATCAGTTGATGACAGATATTATGAATGTTATCAGGTGTCATAGCTTGAACCATTAAAAAAATTAAAAAATACTTTGAAGAAGTTGGCAGTGAGTATGAAAACGTTTTTTATTTCTCAAAAGTCAGATGGCTCAGTAAAGCAGCAACTTTGAAAAGATTTCTGTTATTGTTACTTGAAATAAGAGTTTATGCAAAGCAAGAAGCAAAATGTAGATTTTTTTTTTTTAGAAAACAAAGAATGGTTGAATGATCTTTCCTTAGTAGATATCACTGAAATGTTGTTTAAACTTAGTTTGCATTTACAAGGAAAAGACCAATTATGTTGCTCAATGTTTGAGTGAGTAATAGGTTTTATGAAGAAGTTACAACTTTTGATAACACAGTTGAAAGCCAGTTAAATTGTGCATTTTCAGTGTTTATTAAAAGAAGAATTTTTTGTGGACTTTGAAAAATATAGTAAATTATGTGAAGATTTGTTAAAAGATTTTACAACCAGATTGTCTGACCTCAGAAAAATAGAAACTGAATTAAAATTGTTTAGTGATCCATTTTCATTTATGTGTAAACACCAATTGAATACCAGCTAGAATGCATTAAGCTTCAAAGCAGGGAATCTTTAAAAAAATTATCAAAGAACATTCCTTTCTTGAATTTTCTAAAGTTCATTCTTTCAATGAATTGGATGAAATTGTCAGTTTATCTAGAAAATTGTTATACATGTGGGGTAGTACATACTGCTGTGAATAATTCTTTTCATTCTTGAAAAACATAAAAATGGCTAAAAGAAATCGGTGAAATGATTCCCATTTAACTAATATTCTTAGAATGAAGACTAGTACCATGAAAGTAGATATTATAAAAGGAAAGTAATGTCAAAAATCACATTGAATTTATTTTATTTTGAAAATTTTTATATTGAAAATTTGATATTCACAACATTTTGAACTTTTTAAAATCATATAAAGTACTTTTGTGATCCGGTGAATATACCTAAATTTCTAACTTGCCCCATGTTGTAGCATACCTACGGACAATAATGGACGTGTCCCCAGTCACATAAATACAGTAGTAAATACTGTATGTGGGTCTGCAGTGGGAAATTCATTGTGGACTCATTTCTAGCAGTTGACTACTTCTCTACACGCTGCTGGCAAATCTTATATGTGTCGTTCGTGTCCTAAGTATTATCGTTCATTACCAACCTTTGTTTAATTATTCTGTTCAGTAACCTTGCCTAGGTTACAACACCCCACTAGTATAAAAAGGTTGTACAACCCTGCTTTAGGAGGTCATCAGATTAAAGTGATATTTATGTTGATACAACTACACATGCACCCAAAGGAAAGAATCTAAAATCTAAATGCTTTTTTTGTGGGTGGGGGTTTCTTAATGTCTTGGCTATATAATCTAGACAGTTTCATTTAGATTATTTTTCTTTATATTTCCATCACTTTTGTTATTAAATATCCTGCATTCTGGTAATAGATCTGCTAAGAATGGCAAAACATTGTAATTAACCTGGATGCAAATTTACAGCAGATTGTCTAGTGATTAAAGCACTTTCTAAACATTTTTGTCTTAGAAAATTATTTTCTCTTTTAATTAGAGTACTGTTTTTTAAAATCAAAATTGTGGCCAGTCTTGTTACTGTGCATTTAGTGTGTTGTTTTGTAAAATATGAAAATATCCAACAAAGCCTGATCTTTTTTCCTCCAAATTAGAATTCTTATAGATGTTGCATAACTTTCTTGTATTTTGATTTCATGAACTTACTAATATTTCTAACAATGTGTTTTTTTTTTGTTCACAAAATTATTCTCTTCACTTCCAGCTTCCATTGTAAGGTTGACGTTTTACTGTTGTCTTCCTCAAAGATACTTCCATCATAGTTGTAAAGAACTCAAGATTGGTAAGATGTTTCATCAGTTCTTTACTATTTTGATTCATTTATAATCAATCAATATCCAAAAACATGATCTGTCAGATTTAGGCTATTTGAAGTGTCTTGAACTTCTCTTTTTATTACATCTTTTACACAACCTACAATAGACTGCTGTATTTTTAGTGAGATGTAGAATATTATTGTCCATTGATCTAGCAAAAACTTGCCTATAATTCCCAATGCTTGGAATTCAACTTGAAATGTTGGGTCTAGATTATTTGAATTGAAAAACCCAACTGGAATGCAAACTCTCTTCTTTCTGATTTTTTATTTCAAACCATTCCACCACCTATACATCCAAAACATTAATGGAAAAACCAGACAAATGAAACTGACAAGAAAAAAAAAAGACTTACACAAAATAGGACTAAAAACAAATGCAGGAAAGGAGTGAATATGTTTAAAATATATCTCGGTGAAAGAAACAAAAGATTTACTTGCCATACTTCTTATGGGAGTGAAACTGTTACTGTGTTTGCTTCCTTTTTTTTTTTAATGGAAGAGTTTAGAAGCTGGTGAAAAGGAAGTTATTCGTGATTGGACTATAAATTGCCAGAGGAGTCGCAGTGTGTTAAGATAAGGAAAGTTGTGGCTGACTGATGGCACAGAACTCGATACCCAATCAGTATTGACTAGGTCACTATGGGGAGAGGGTATGATGTTGAATGACCTAAAACTCCCAGTGAACCTCAGCTGAAAACATCACTGCTGTGTACCAGAGCATCAAACAGATGTATTTCATGAAATTAAAGGTACCTTATGATTGCATTCTGAATTGTGTATCCCATATTTGGATTTTCAATAAATTTTTGATCACACAAATAAATGAATTTTATATGTGATGCAGAGTAGTCTTCAACATACTTCCTGCTCTTCTCTACTTTCACAATGGACTGCTCCTATTTATAAATATGGCAAGTAGCCACATTAGAGTAGGATCTGAGTTGTGTTTGATTTACTCAAGTTATTCTGTTCTATGTATGAGTATTTAATAAACCTCTTTTTCTTTGTTTTCTCTACCTGTTCCTTCAATATTCTCTCTATGGCTTTCCTAATTCTTGGCTATTTTGAATAAATATAACATTACAGCAATATGAAATATCATACATATTTGATTTCCTTTGAATTAAGCAATAAGTCTTCTTATAACCTTGCTGGAGTAAAACATTTCTGAAGACATTTAATGTCTGCTTTTCTATTAATTTACCTAAAGGAATTTATACCCGTGTTTATTTTCCCGGCAAAATATTCTTTACCAAGAAATGTATTATTGACCTAAACACTTTCAAATGTTTCCATAAATGTCCATGTAAGTCCTGGGTATGTCGATGAACTACATTTGGCAATAAGGCTTCTGATTGGGAGATTGGAAGTTTTGATGGATGTGGAACCACCTCTTAATTGCTGTTGTTCCCTTGTCCACCCTGATCCGAGATGGTAGCACTTGTTGGGGCCCCAGCTAAGGGAAAATAGTGAAAAAAACAAACATTGCCAAGGAGTGAAGGTAGAATAATAGCAGTATTAAGAGAAGAAAAATGTCCTTTTGACACAGTTTCTTTTTTGTTTGGTTTTTGCAGGCATGGAGATTAAACATTGCTAATTTTTTGTGGCTCTGTCTCCCATTTTGTTTTAGATATATTTGGTAGAGTTGTACAATAGGCACTGCAAACAGAAATAATCAAAGCTTAAACATTGTTTATATTTTTTTTTTTTCCTCATCCTTGCTCAATTTCCCATTTCGTTTTGGATAAATTTGTCGGTGGGGTTATACAACAGGCACGTATTTTTTTTATAGATAAATATAGATATAGACTCTAGATAGCAAATATCAAAAAAAAAAAAAAAAAAATTAAATTTTATAAAAGTTAATAGGTGGGTTCAGTCTGTTATTTAAATTGATCCCAAAATATGCTGATTACTTAAAATGTAAAAAAATTAACAATTTTTTTTAATTCGTAATCCAGAGTTTTTAACTGATAGTAATTAATGAAAAAAGATTACCAGTTTCAAGTTTTTTTTTTTTATTTTTTACATTTTAAGAAATCACATTTTATGAGCATATATTGTTTTGGTTTCCATATTGAGATCAATTTACAAAACATTTACGTAGCAAACTTTAACTTTAATAAAATTTAATAAAGAATTTTTTTATATTTATTATTTGGAGTGATTAATTTACAGTAATATGAAAAATAAAAAAAATTTAAATTATTATTTCTGGTTGCAATGCCTGTTGTTGATTTTACCATATATTTGTATATATTTATATATACTTTTAAAACATCTGTTTTTAAGGCCATAATAAAATTTTGTACTCCTCTCCACATGCACACAGTTTATTAACCAATTAAAATATTAAGTGAATCTAATTTGTTTGCTGAATGACAGTATTATATTTTAAATATAATTTTCTTTTTGCCTACAGGTTATATGGCCTGAACAAATTATTCTGTGAACCAAATTTCTTGACATGATGAATTTAATTGGATCTTACATTTTTTGAGGGACTTGAAGTAAAATATGGCTGTTCCTATGCAAAAACCCGCTGTAAAGAAACATTATAAATGTGAAGCATGTGGCTCTTCTTTCTCCCGGAATTCACATTTGGTTCAGCATGTACGGACACACACTGGAGAGAAACCATTCTCTTGTGAAATGTGTAGCTCTTCTTTCACACAGAAGTCTAGTTTGGTGGAACATATGCGCATACATACTGGGGAGAAACCTTATTCTTGTGAAGTGTGTGAATTTTCTGTTTCAAGAAAGTCACATTTGGCAGTTCATATGCGAACGCACACCGGGGAGAAACCATATCCTTGTGAAATCTGTAAGTCATCTTTTTCGAGGAAGGGGATTTTGGTGAAACATATGCGAACACACACTAGAAAGAAACCATATTCTTGTGAAGAGTGTAGCTCTTCTTTTACACATAAGTTTAGTTTGACAGAACATATGAAGATACATACTGGAGAGAAACCTTATTCTTGTGAAGTGAGTGAGTTTTCTGTCTCATCAAAACCACTTTTAACAGTTCATATGCAAACAAACCCTGGAAAGAAACCATATACCTGTGAAGTGTGTGGCTCTTCATTTTCACGGAATTCACATTTGGTACAACACCTGCGAACCCATACAGGCGAGAAACCGTATTCATGTGAAATATGTAACTCTTGCTTTACACAGAGGTCAAGTTTAGTGGAACATACACGAATTCACACTGGAGAGAAACCATACTCTTGTGAAGTGTGTGGATTTTCTGCTTCGAAAAAGTCACATTTGGTGGTTCATATGCGAATGCACACTGGAGAGAAACCATTTACTTGTGAAATGTGTAACTCTTCTTTTACAAGAAAGTTGAGTTTGGTGAAACATATACGAACTCACACTGGAGAGAAACCATATTCTTGTGAAGTGTGTAGCTCTGCTTTTACACAGAAGTCAAGTTTGGTTCGCCATATGCGAATACACACTGGAGAGAAACGTTAGTTTTGTTAGGTGTGTCTTTCATCTTTTTCCTTGCATCATTTGTGAAAATATATGTAAGTGCACCTGAGAGTAACCCTACTCTTGTGAAATCTGTCAATCTTTTTCACTGAATTCATATTTGAGGTGACATGTAAAAAACGCACAGGCAAAATCATGTGAACCACTTAGCTTGCATGTTTCATAAAAACATTTGTCGGAGCACATGAGACACACTGGAATGAACTCCTAATTTTTAGAAAATGTACCAGGCTTGCTTCCATCAAAATCAAATTTAGTGCAACATTAGTAAACATGTCTATATTTCTGAGATGAGGTACTGTAACTATTTGCCAAATCATCTTAATTTAGACTGTTGTCCTCGTCTTTGTTGCCATATTTACAGTGTTTCAACCATCGTATGCTCTGAAAATAGTGTAAATAATTACAATACCTCATCTCAGAAATCTAGACGGGTCCTCAAGGACACATGGCCCAGTGGATAAAAATGTTTGTTGAAGTAATCCAAAAGAGTGGCGAGTTCAATACCTGACAGAGAGAACAAAATCTTGGAGAGTTAACTGAAACTGATATATCCAAACAAGGCATGGCATGTGGAATTAGAACAACCTACCCCTGTGGACTAAATAATGGGTTTAGTTCAAAATTTTAAAATATATAATCCTGTTGCAAGTGAACAGCCTCGAGATGTGTAGCACATGGGTTGAAGGCAGCTGCCTGAAAAAGGATGGAGCATACAGCAGCCAAAATATCACGAATATGGCAATAAAGATGAGGACAACAGTCCAAATGATGAAAATATTTAATATTAGCAAACTTTCAGAAACTTATTAGGTTACGTCGTAAATAATTTTCATCTTTGTTTATCACTTCAATAAATGAAGTACAAAATTTTATTCGATTATATATTCACTGTTAATTTTAAAGACTTGTCATCATTCATCAGGTCTTTGATGTCTTTTATGTAAAATTCTGCAGATGAAAAAAGGTTTTTGGCAAATTCTTGAATCTGCTTTTCATTAGATTTGTTTTTCACATCAAAACATTTTACAGCGATCAAAATAGTTAATGTTCAGACAAGCTACATTCCTTAGTTCCACCAGTTTAGACCTTTACAGCTAGAACCCACCATGGCACGTACATAACATCAAATCATCCTTATTTCTTCTGTATTCTTTTGGAAAGGAGAAAGTTCCACTTAGCTTCTTCTCCAGAACTGTCACTTTGTGAAACAGACCCCCCAACCACTGCAATTTTAATGTCTTCAAGTCTAGAGTCAACCAGTATCTATCCTGCAATATTCTCATAATATGTGCCTCTTCTTCCTCCCTTTATGCCCTTACAACAATCTCATTCAGAAACCTTGTGCCTTGTATTCTGTGAACAATAGTAAAAAAAAAAACAAAAAAAAAAAACGAATTGGTTGGTTCAAGGTCAGGAAAATATGAGAGGTAGGGTAGAATGGACCAACTGAGCTTAAAATTTTTTTCTTGTATTATTTCCTGCTGTTTGCAGTCTTGCATTGTCATGGTCATGAAAAACAATGTTTTTTGTTGGATCCACAGTGTGTACTCTAAATTTGTTACCTGCAATGTATAATTAACAGGCTTGCTTCTCAAAAATAGGAATTACTTATGACTCAACCTTATAATTTCACCTGTAGGATATGGATATGGACAGTCATTTAAAACAATAATGCTTTTCATTTTGATTGCATTTATTAAAGTCTGTCGGCTAGTTTAGATTTGCATCTTCAATGACAATGTTTGAAAAACATACAAATACACCAGGATTGCTCCCAAGGTACTATTAGGTTGGTGTAAAAACAATGACGTAATAATGTCGTTTTTTGACGTTAAAAAAATGTCAAAAAACGACATTATTACGTCATTATTTTTGCACCAACCTAATACTTCTTATTTATTTCTGCAGAATCTACAACAGCTACAGGGAACACAATAGCACTGCTGTGTAGAGCAAATCTTCAGCTATATAACATTATCGTTTCACCATTGGCTATAGCCGTCCTGGGTATGAAGTTAAACTACATCCGTGTCCTGGGTACGGCGATAAACTGCATCCAACAGCAAGGTCTCAGATAATGTTTTCAGAAAAATAATGTTGCCAGCTATACGTTTTTTGTTAAAAATAATGTTGCCAGTTGTAAGTAAGTTTTGGAAGCAATAATGTTGCCAGCTATACGTTTTTTGTAAGGAACAATGTTGCCAGCTATACGTTTTTGAAACAATAATGTTGCCAGCTATACGTTTTTTATTCCATACAAAATAGGCATTTAAAATTCATATAAACTGGATTTGGCATTAAATAACCCACCGTGGTTGATATGCCATAAAACCCAAACAAACAAACAAACCATTGGCTATGCATCTTTTAATTGTTCTTCATGTTATGGGTGAACAGCTGTGAAGGACAACCCAGATCAAGATTTTATTTTTTTTTTTGTTTCTTTTAATCAATTCATTTAATCAAGGTGATAATGTCACTAAGATGCAAGGGGCATGAAAGAGAATGAGAAGACTTTTGAAGGAACTGGAAACCAGGAAACAATGGATAAACCTTTACTCCTGTTCAAAAGACTGGGGAAGAGTGTGAACTAGATGATAGGTGAACCTACCAACTCCGCTATTAAAATTGTTGTCATTACTGCTGAAATGTTTTAGCCACCACCTAAATGTGCTCTCATCCACTGTTTGGTCACTATAAAAGTTTAATATTTCTAAATTCCAATGGGTGTAATTTTTCTGCATCAAGAAATTCATAACATGCCTCTGCTTTATACATGCTTTCATGTCAGATGTTGTTTTATCGGACTGCTACCTGGGGGGGAAAAAAATCAAAAAACCTGATGGATCATTGCTGGGAAGGTTCAAACTCTACTGCTCTACCACTGTCCACTGTGTCTAACAGTAAAATGAGAAGCTTTACTTTAGGCATAACCCATATAGTCTTATATTTAACATGAATGAATATTCGATTACATTAGATGCAAAAGAAAAAAGTTTTAGTTCTGTAATTTTAAGAGGAGTCATTAATATTCCAACATTGAATTCTTTTCTCTTTTCTTGAATGGAATTTCCTGTGTTGTGTGCATTACTATGAATGGGTTGGTCCAATCAGTATATTTGTTACCATTTTTGTTCCGTTTGCACAACCAAGAAAAAGGAACTTTTTCTATATGGATTGTAGAAGTGATTGGCTTAAATGTTGCGTTAAAAACAAAAACAACTGATTCAATTACTTCAGTTATATTCTCTTATGTAAATAAAAAAATCATTAAAATTATATTTTGTTGTCCAATTTGCTTTCCATTTTATTCACACTTTTTCTTACATATTCTTTTATAGCAAATACAAGTGCTGGTGGGCATTTTTCAACTGATAAGCCTGTCTGTTCCAATAAAAGGGTCTGCCTTTATATAAATTATATAAAGATGCTGTCACATCTGATTTGATGTTTCTGCTATGGATTTAGAGATTCTTGATAAAATCCAAAGAAGAATCTGCAATGTTATTGGTTCTGCCCTGGCATCTTCAGTTACTTTCCCACTGCCATAATGGAGCTTACCTGTGTCTTTTCTATAAATATTTTCATGATAGTTGTTCTGATGAGCTTTTTCCTTTGGCCCATAAACTTTATGAATTTAAGGGCAGTACTAGATTGGTGGCATGATTTTATCATTTTCCAGTTGAAATAGCTAGCAGTATTTCTCTCACACTTCTTACTTGTAAAACTCTCTTCCAGCTTCTTGTATTCCAACCAACTTTTCGTCCTGGGTAGGATGATAAACTATGTCCAACAGCAAGGACTCTGATCAGGAGATTTTGACAAGTGTGGAACCACCTTGTAATTGTTCTGATGAGCTTTCCTCTTTTGTATCTTGACTTCATGAACTCAAGCTCAGTACTAGATTGGGGGGAAGGTCTCATCACCTTAACAGTTGATATGGACACAATTGACAATAGATTTTCATGCAAGGGGGGTAAATGGTGAGAGTTTTGTTGTTGTTAAAGGAGCCTGACTTGAATAATGTGCTTAGCCTGAGCTTGGTGCCAAAGTGAATTTCAAACTTTCACTGACATTTCCAGACGCAGAAAAACTACAAGATAGCTTCCTTTCAGAGAAATCAAATTTTCCCCATTTTACTCACCTTAAATGAAAATCTGTTGTCAATTTAGTTTAATTTTTTTTTTAAATTGTTTTTATCCCATTTGGATCACTATTATTCTTATGTTGAAAAAGAAATGATAGTCAATTTATTCTTCTTTTACTAAATCAACATTTTATTTCTCTGCTTGTGACCACTGACTTGAATGATGTGACTGACTTTTCATCCAGTATTCTCACATTATGGTGATAAACCTACTAAGTCTGATGATGGTGATTTTTCTAAGTGTAGCTTAGCTGTGGCACAAAGCCAAAAGTAAGGGGCATCCAATGAAGGTCGAACTCACTACTCGGTCGTAATTGTTCTAGTGAGACAAGCTTCCTAACCATTACACCATGCCAAGGTATCCTTAAAGAGTCTGATGATATTGTAAGGTATTCCTTAGGTTTCAGTTTAGTGATAATGAAGTCTGTTGAACACACAGACACAGTGAATACAAAGAGAACCCTCAGACGTTATTTCATAGAAGTTAAATTCTGTACATTTATTTTTTTTCTCTTTGCATTAAATTTTGTTAAGCTTACAAAACATGTTTGGTTCATCTATTAAAGATCTTTTCTTTCTGCTGAAACCGACCATCAGCACTTTGCTGCAACCAGAAGTGAATGGTTATCACACACTGTGGGAGATCAGACTGGGTTGCTGCAGGGACACAACAACAGAATTTGGGTATAACTATTAATGATTGTTGTCAAACAGGTAGAAGTGGGAAAGTCTTAATCTCTATTCAAGTGAAGTGGGACAGAGAAATCTATTGGCTTTGTTGGCACTTGTTCCCAGGCATGACATAGTGTGCTGATACTGCCAATTTACCTGATCTACCTGGTCATATGTGGTGCAGCAAGCCAACCAGTTGTAATTGCTTGCTGTGACAAGGAGCTGAGCACATCCCCACTACCTGGTTATATATGGTGCTCTGTCACCAGGATAAAATCCTATCAAATCTGGGATGCAACCGAGGACATTAGGAAAAGACTCCATCAACCTGTTACACTGCTCAGTTATTGGCTGCCTTATTTCCACTGAGTAAGTCTGTGCACTACCCAGCACAAGGATTGAACTCACTATTTATCTCACTAAATTTATGAACTATTGTTTTAATCAACTCAGCTATTTTCTTGTGGAGCAACTCTTAACTTGACCTGGAGCCTTAAACTGTTTATATTCAGACTAATATCATAAAATTTCAAACTGTACCCTTTATTTAATCTACAGGGATTGATTGTTCTTGTTCCACTATGTCAAGGGATATCTTATTTAGTTCTCAGTTATTGCTTTCCCTGTTTTCATTGAGTCTAAGTCTGTACTACTTGGGCCAGAGATTGAACTTTCAATTTCCATGAGGGTGGACTGAAAAGTTCATAGGCTGACTATGAAGGAGTGATGCTAGATCTGTGAAACCTTGCCTGCATTAATTCCAACTCTTATTAATTGTTTTTTTTTTCCAGGTAAACTGATATCTGTCTCTGACTGTTCAAAGAAGACTTCAAAAGTAACTAATAGCGGCTTCTCAGTGTGTCAGAAGGATGGTTTTTCCATTGACACTATGATTATTTTAAATACTTTCACTCCTTGGCAATGTTTATTGTTTTAAAAGTGGTTATTGGAATAAAACCTAAACATATAAAAGTAAGTGAATTTATACATTTTCTTCTTGAAAATTGGCAACAAAAATAATAAACATTATCAATTGTTTATTTATACTATTATATCATTTATTGGAATGGTTGGCAAACATCAGTTAATTGCTATTTAATTCAATTTTTATGCAATGATAAATAATAAGGATTTCCTTATAATTGGTTCACATATTTTAATAATTTTGTAAATGCTTATAAATTTATGAATAAAAAATTGCTTTATTTATTTTAAAAATTTGGTAAATGATAAATATTGCATTGCCTTAGTTCTAATTGTATTAGTTTTTAGAATCTTGTAAATATAAAATTATTCTTGAAAATAAACAATTGTAAATTCTCAAGAATAAAAAATGTATAAATTCACTTTCATCATGTTTAGATTTTATTACAATTTTAATCATTACTTTTTAAAAAAACTAAACATTTTATTACCCCCACTTGGCTTTGCCAAGTGCCCATTAGGCTGGGCTGTTTAAAAAACAAACATTTCCTTCAATTTCCTCTTTCTCCTCCCCACTTATTCTAAAATGTAGCAGAACATAGAAAAAGATGTCTCCCCGTTGGAGTATATTTCTGTTTCTGATACACTGTTGACTGAACTCTTTCTGCTTTCCAAGGAATAGTGTTTGCACGTGTTTTGCCAAAATTCCACCAATGAAGTAGGACAAGTTTTTACTTTGGTTGTTCCAACTCAGTGCAAGGCTGACTTAAGCTTGACCATTATAAATATTGATGAAGTAAGTACAAACTTTCTTTAGTTGTTCCAACTCAGCACATTATAACAATGCTTATATGTACTTATTGTAATTTTTGGACTAGAATCAGAAAACAGACATACTAAAAAGACATAGAAATATTTGTTTCAATACAATTTATATAAAAACAAGAAGAAACACTGTAGTAGAAACCCAAGTTTTTTGTATGATTCTTTGTTTACATGTGAACATGCTCACATCTACAACACATCAACATGCAATTCTATATCATATTTATCAGGCCACCAAATTGTTTTGATGAAGTGATGAAGGCTGAAACATTGGAATAACAACAAGGAAGGAAATATTAGGTTGGTGCAAAAATAATTTCGTTTTCTAATATAGTAACATATGTTAGAAAACGAAATTATTTTTGCACCAACCTAATATTAACCTGACTGTCCCAAAAATTCAGAAGGAAATTTGTGTGAGTAGATATATGGCTGGTGTAATAGTCTCTTGAGCCACAAACTTGAATCTGTGATTTAGGGTACCTTACCCTACTATATCTCAATTTTCATAAGGTACTAGCCATATGAAACAAAAATTTTATTATAACCTAATTATGTACAATAATGGATCATTTGCAATAGAAGTGAACAATTTAACTAAATACAAATTAGACATGTCATAATAGATCATTTCATCTTAAATAAATCGACAATGTTTTGCAGCAATTTTTAACATCAACTTAAGATTATTCAACTTTTTAACAGAAATCTTAACGCATTCAAGATTATGGATGAAGAATAGTGAGTTTTATATACTGTTTTTTTTTTATTTAGACTTAGCATGTGGTGGAGTAAAGGATAGCAGTTTGGATTGAGGAATCGGAGAGCCGAGTTCGAATTCCAGTCAAATCCGTTATATTTACTTACATACTAATACCCTTGGGAAAGGTATGAATCCTCTTCTTCTCCCCCCCCAACTATGGGTAAATAGCAGGACAGACTGGGTTCTATAGCCTTGGATGGTAACTGGTCTACTATAGAAAGAAATGGCAACCTACTGTGAGAAAAAATCTGCCTTGGCAGTCATGTATCGAAAGCATGTATCATGCAAGGCACATGACTGACTGACTGGCTGTTGAGCTAAAACAAATTTGGGCCCAAAAAAAAACACCCTTACAGAATGGGGAAGGTTCATGTACCTGAGGATGCCACAAGGTTACCTAGCATCTGGAGATGCCTACACCCGAAGGTATGATGAAGTAATAAAAGACATCCCCCGCAAAGTAAAAATCGTAGATGACACCCTACTCTATGACTCTGACATTGAAGGAGCCTTTTTTCACACCTTCGATTTCCTCCTTCATTGTGCAAAAAACGGCATCATACTAAATAGAGAAAAATTCCAATTTTGCCAAGACACAGTGCAGTTTGGTGGCCTCCAGATAACATCCTCTGGTGTAACCCCTTCTAAATCCATGCTGGAGGCAATATTAAGCTTCCCAATACCAAAAACGCTCACCGATGCCAGATCATGGTTTGGTCTGGTCAACCAAGTCGCTTGGGCATACTCACTGAGCCCAGTCATGCTTCCATTTCGTGATCTCGTAAAACGAGACTCTCACTTTACATGGAATAAAAGCCTCGAGGATGCATTTCAGCAGTCAAAGAAGGTAATAGTTGACTTAGTCCGAAAAGGCATCGCAACATTTCAAAAAGAACGAATAACCTGCCTTGCCCCAGATTGGAGCAAAGAAGGAATGGGCTTCCTACTTCTACAGAAGTATTGCTCATGCACCACTGACAAAGCTCCAGTTTGCTGCCCTGAAGGTTGGCGCCTGATATTTGCTGGTAGCAGATTCTGCATTGATGCTGAACGCAGATATGCACCTATTGAAGGCGAGGCAGCAGCAATTGCATGGGCATTGGAAAAGTGTCGCATTTTTGTAATGGGTTGCCCGAATCTCATAGTGGTTACAGATCATGAACCACTAAAAGGATTATTCGGAGATAGAGACCTTAGTAAAATCCAAAACCCCCGATTATTCAGGTTAAAGGAGAAAACACTCAGGTACAGATTCACCATTCAGTACTGCCCTGGGAAATGGCACAGAGCCTCTGATGCTGTCTCACGTAACCCAGCAGACATATCACAAGCACTCCTAAATGTATTCACTGCTGAACCCTCTCAATCAGACATCATAGAGTCTGACAACATGGATGACTGGGTCAAATCAACAACCCTATTAGCAACATTCGGTGCAAACGACAACCTGGAGCTAATCTCACCAGACATTATCCGTGCGGCGGGACACAGCGACCCGCAGTACAAAAAATTAATTGAAGTAATACAAAATGGATTCCAAAGGACGCGCATCCTCACTGCACCTGAAATCCGTGAATACTGGGAAGTGAGGCACCGCCTAAGTGTTGACGACGGATTAGTGCTCTTAGATCAAAGAATTGTTATCCCCACCTCACAACGCACAAAAGTATTACATAGCCTACATTCTGCACACCAAGGTGAAGTTGGCATGAAGGCACGTGCCAATGAATCTGTTTATTGGCCCGGGATGAATGCTTCAATTCGTAACATTAGAGCAGGTTGTACGTTTTGCTCAAAAAATGCCCCGAGTCAACCAAAAGAGCCAATCAATCTGACACCATCTCCTGATTGGCCATTTCAGCAAATCGTCATGGACATCTTCCATGTTGGGAACCATGGTTACTTAGCATGCGCTGACAGGTTAACAGGCTGGCTGAATCTATACCACTTGAGCCACGGAGAAGCAACTGCCTCAAGAATTATTTCGATTTGCCGGGACATATTTCAAACCTACGGCGCTCCTGAGGAACTCAGCAGTGATGGTGGGCCACCCTTCACATCTCTTCCATTCAAGCAATTTTTAAAAGACTGGGCTGTTAAACACAGGTTATCATCTGCTGGTTACCCACAATCCAATGGTCGTGCAGAGCTCGCTGTCAAAACGGCCAAGAGAATCGTAAATGGCAACACAGGAGCACAAGGATCATTGGACAATAACCGTGCAGCAAGAGCCATCCTCCAATACAGGAATACGCCCATTCAAAACATTGGGCTATCCCCTGCTCAACTACTACTCCACCGCCGACTACGTGACTACATACCATCCCACCCCACACTCTATAAGCCACACGCGAATTGGATAACCGCAGCCCAAAATCGCGAGTTAAGTCTGTCCCGGCGGAACGCTCGTCTCATAGAGCAATACAACAGAACAGCACACACCTTAAATCCCCTTCAAAAAGGACAAATAGTGGCACTACAACGACCAACAACCCGCCGATGGGACACAACAGGTCAGGTCATTGAAACCCTCCCCAACTACCAATACCGTATCAGAATTGACGGATCAGGTAGAATTACCTTACGAAATCGCCGATTTCTCAGGAAACTGGATACACCAACAATCCCAGTTCCAAGACCTAGTGCCTTACCCGATACCCCTACACCAGTGCCACAAACATTCGACGCTGGAATAACATCAAACACTGCTCAGCCATCTACAATAACACGGACAAAACCCCCTCGGGCATTGTCCAGACTACTTCCACACAACCAGCCAGGTTTAAAGGAACTCATCCCTCCCCAAAGGCCACTACCGACACGCGATGGGGGGGAAGGAGATGTAGAATAACAAGACAATAAACAGCACTTACCGGCGTAAGGGTCCCAGCTAGCGTCCAGCTGGCAGACAAAAATAAAGCAGGTTGTAACTTAATACAAACCCTGAGGATTTATTATGTTTTTATACATAATTGTGGCACGTGGCCGATGAAGGGGAGGGGTAAAGGCTGGTCCAAACTAACTATCCTATACCTAGCTAATCTGACTCACGACCCATTCATACATTACAATTTACCCATTCACCACAAGAACTCGTCCGTCACCAAACAATCCTCCAACCACCATAATACCGCATCCTCTCAAGGGGAACCTACCAAAAACGCGCCCCACACCATAAAAATTTGATGATAATACATACAATAAATAAAATTTTAATAATGATAGAATGAGAGGGGAGGGAGATGAACCCAATAATCAAATAAATATAAACACAAAATACAAACTAAACATAACAGATGTTAGTAGGGGACCGTCCAACCCTCAAAATAGAGAGGCCGCTGTATTCTGCCCAGGGGACAAAATCAAGAGGCAACTCTCGCTAAGGGAGTGGGAAGAAGGCTAAAATATTATGCGGGAAAGGGAAAATATAAAGCTGACCCAGTCGAGATAAAAGGGGGCCGAAACAAACTGGGGAGGTTGGGAATCTCGACTTGGATCATAACCAAAGAGTAGCCGGGTTACAGGCCAGGAACAACACTTACTCACATTAACTAGGTACACTGAAGCTTGTCTAATCCTAACCAAGGGGAGGGTTCCACAGGAAGCCACCCCGATGTGCAATAGGTTGACCTAGAAGAGAAAATCAAGGCTAGCCCCGGTCACACGAACCAAGCTCGCCTCTTTTACCCACCTTTCGCTAAAGACTGTCGAATGCAATCGTTTTCTATCAGATCTAATCTTCATCTTGAGCTGATGCTCAAAGAATAGGATTAGATGCTGATGAGAAAGACGGTTGCCCCGCAAGCCTTCCTCCTTTCGCGTCGTCCAAATCACCATTCGAGCCGTGGCCAGCAGCGTCAGAAACACCATTCGTTTCACCCCGGAATACGGGGGCGACACATTGTCACACGCGTATGCGCGATCAATGGACACAAGCTGTTCGGGAGCGAGACGAGCCGTCAGCTCGCCGACATGGTCCCATAAGGGGCGGACCCGGGGGCAATGGTAGAAGGCGTGCGCAGCCGTTTCTTCTAAGCCAAGACCACACCGTTCACAGTCTGGCAAATCCGCCAAACCCCATATGAAAGCCTTGTCGTTGAGAGGCAGCCGATTCCGAGCCAATCGCCAGGTAAGCGAAAACTCAGGGTTACTGAGGTAATCCGCCGCTGGCGCCCAAGACCAGTAGGAGCGAAACTCCTCCTCCGACAAGCCGAGCGTATCACGTAGGGAATCCTTCGCGGGCCCCTCCACTAATCCACGATAGAAGACCTTCCTAGGCCGTGACAGGTCACTGGACCGGGGAATGGCCCTCAAGGCCGACCGACACTCGCGGATGAAATCCGACTCGTCCCGGGGTTTACGACGGCGCTCAACCCTCGAGATGGGGGGACTGATGGTAAGGCTAGGGAAGGCGTCCCTAACAATCCCCTCCAGAATCGGATCTCTCCCAGTCAATGCGCGGCGTAGGAAAGCCAACCTAGAGGCACGGACGTGACTCAAGAGGTGCGGCATTCCCAGCCCCCCATGACACGGACGTTTAGTGCAGACTCGTCTGTCGACCCTGTTCACGCGTCCCCTCCATAAAATGGAGGATAGCGATCGCTCGAGCGCCTTCCAATGGGTCCCACAGAGAGGAAGTACAGACAATCGATAAAGAATCAGGGGGAAAATGTATGTAACACACACCTCCGCCCTGCCCTTCACGGACAACCGCCGTCGATTCCAAGTCTTGCCGGCAGAACCGACCTTTGCAAGTACTTCAGACCAATTCTTCTCCAGCTGGAGGTCCGGTCCAAACCACACTCCAAGAATGCGGACAGGTCCATCCGTCCAACCGAAGCGGCCCGGAAGAGCGACCCCCTTCCAGGCACCTAACCGCAAGCCGGAAGACTTGTCGCGGTTTATCTTGGCCCCTGTCACCTTCTCGTACCGGTCAAGCGCCTTCTGTACCGCCTCGATATCGTCCCGGGACGACACGAAAGCAGATACGTCATCGGCGTACGCGGAAACCCTGGCTCGAGCCCCTCCAGGAACGGCGATTCCGCGTAGGGCCGGACTGCCGGTCTCGTCCTTCAGCCGGCGAAGGAGAGGCTCCAACGCCAAAGCATAAAGGAGAGGCGACAGCGGACAACCCTGACGAACCGACCTAGACAGCACGAACGCGTCCGACAACCTTCCGTTCACCTGTACCACAGCACTGGGGGAGCGATACAGGAGGCTAATCCAGCGGCAGAAGTTGGGTGCGAATCCAGCGGCCTGCAGGACAGTAGCAAGGTAGCGATGGTCGACCCTATCAAATGCCTTGGACTGATCCAAATTGATCAGCGCGGCTTGCTCGTCGTCTTTTACACCCTCTATGATCGTGCGGATCAGATGCAGGTTGCTCTGAATTGTTCGGCCCCTCACAGAACAAGTCTGCTCAGGTCCCAACAGAGACTCGGCAACTGACTGCAAACGCTCCTGCAGGATCTTGGCCATAATCTTTAACTCTGTGTTTAGCAGAGTTATGGGCCTGTAGTCATCTAGTTTCCCCCCACCACCTTTGCCCTTTTTCAACAGAGTGATCACGCCCCTGGTGATCCGATTGGGGATGGACCCCGACCGAAACCAGTTGTTGAACACTGCAGTCAAAATCGGAACAAAGATGTGCGACAGCCTCAAGTACAATTCATAGGGCAAACCATCCAGACCGGGCGACTTGCCTCTGCCGACCTTCTTCAAAACCGCGTAGACTTCGCCGTCCGTGATCTCTCCCTCGCAGCTAGCCGCTTCAGTCGGCGAAAGCCGAGGAAAGTCAGCCAAATAGCTACGAAACTCCTCCTCACGGAGACCAGGCTCCTTGGTAAACCGGCTCTCGAAATGGCGCCGAAACGCCTCGCACATGTCGTCAGTGGCCCGAAGAGTACGCCCCTCCGGGGATTCGACTTCACGAATGTAACGATCGCCACCTCGACGGACCTCTTCCCTGCGCAGATCTGCGCCCAAGTTCACAGCTTCGGAAGACATCTTGCTTAACTTATGTCTAATTACCTGGCCCATGTACCGCTCGCTATTCGAACGATCCAGGGCCTCCTTAGCTAAGGCTATCTCTAGGGGATCCCCCCCAGCCACCGCCCGGGTGTAACTAGTTTTAAGCGTCTTCACCTTGTCAGCTCTATCTAGAGCGAGCCGTTTGCTGAAATCAGTGGTGAAGGACCTAATCCTACATTTAAGGCGTTCCCACCACTTATTCCCGATAACCGCCCCCACTAGCTCCCGCTGCACTAGTCTAATTAGCTGTTCCCGAAAGTCCTCCCTGTCCAGTAAGGACAGATTGAACTTCCAGTAACCAGCCATTCTAGGCCTACAGTCTAACGCCACCCGGGCACAAACGAGTTTGTGGTCCGTGTAGCCTACCCAGTGGAACGTAGGGCAATCTAGTAGATCTATGTCGGCTCTTCTAACTAACATTCTGTCAAGGTAGCTGACTACCTTGTCAAAAGGCCAATTAAGAGCCCACGTCCACATTTTCCCCCCGGGATGATCGACCCGGTATCTATCGACGAGACCATAATCGTCGATCAGATCAACCAGGCTACGATCGCCCCTTCTCCCGCTAGCTCCCCGCCCCCTGTCTAACTTGGAGTCCAGGATGGCATTCCAGTCCCCCATTGAAACTAGGCGCGTTGAATCCACTAGGAACGGCCCCAACCGCCGAAAAAACGAGACCCGCTCCTCCCGGTCGTTGGGCGCATAAACCGCAACGACTCGGAACGAACCACTTTTCACGGCAATATCGGCCACGATCAACCGGCCCTCGGCATCGGTATGCACAAGGTCCACCTTCGCATCAAGAGTACGCCTGACAAGCAAAGAAACTCCTCTGGCAGAACGGTCCCCATATGCTGAATAGACGACAAAGTCATCGTCCAGCACACACGCATCGGAACTGCAAACAAAGTGGGTCTCCTCGATCGCGGCAACATCCACATCCAGGGACAGAAGGTCCCGGAGCAGGCGGGCAGCCTTACCCCGATCCCTTAAGCCCCTCACATTCAAAGTCGCTAACTTGGTTGACATCTTCTAAGCCTGCAAGTAAAGAAAAAGTGCAAAAACCCTTATTCACATACGGGGCGGAAATCTGCGTCAGTCAGGACCCCGACGGATTGTCCCAGGCTCCCTACACCAAGATCTGACGTCATTCGTCCTTCCAGGACAATCCCGCCGACATCCGAAGGATAAGTGAGTTTTAGACACCTATATAAGGAGGGATGGAGAATAACAGGGACCCTCCCGGAGCAAAATTGCCTTAGTCTCTTTAGGTAAGGTGAGTCCGTCTCGATCATCCTTATTTTTGGGAAATTGTCTTTCGCTTCTGCCACATGCCCCCAGACTTTCAAGTACGCCCCCGTGTCTCTGACACAGGTAAGTACTCCTGGGGCCTCAGGGAAGTTACGCGGGTCCTCCACCGACTTCCCATCCACTGTTTCCAGTTTATACAGGAGCCCTAATAGGGCCCTCTTTTGGTTGGACAGGGCTTTTCTGTATTCCTCCCTGTCCACCTTACAAATGTCTTCAGGTCCAGCAAAAAGTTTCTTCTTTTTCTTTCCCCTGGAACGGAGGGGAGGGGAAGAGGAAGATGTATGCGGGGGAGTTGAATCTGCGCTAAGGGGAGAGATGGGGGGAAAGGGAGGTGTATCACGGGTAGGGGAAGAAGAAGAGCTCCTTGTTTTTGGTACTGCCCGCTTTTCTTTCGGGTCAGCCGGGACGGAAGTGAACCTGACCTTGTCTCTGCTTGCCTCTGCCCGACTGCGCCCCGGGTTCTTCAATTGTTGCCTTTCCATCTCCTCATCCTCCTCTCTACCTCTCTTTAGGGTAGACATCCGAGGTGATAGCATAGAGTCTACCTCCATTTCTTGTTGTTGTTGTTGTTGTTGTTGTTTCTGCTGCTTTTTCTTTACTTGAGGTTCTTGTTTTTCCTCTTTTTTGGGGCTTTCCATCTTCTTCGGGTTCCCTGCTTTCTTGTGGCTTTCAGCCGGGTTTTCAGCAGGCTTTCCGGTCTTTGGGGTCTCTTCTTTCCTTCTCGGACTTTCTACCTTTTTGGAGTTTTCCTCCTTTTTTGCCCGTTGTTGTGAAGTTGCAGTCCCCTCTTTCTTGGGGGGAGAAGGCATATTTTTTGCCCTTTTGTTAGCAACCTCCTTCCAAGTCCCTTCCTGGTCCTTGTTCCCTTTCCCTTCTTCTGCTACTGCTGCCTCTTTTACTGCCTCTTTTGCTGCTGGTGTGGCTGCTGAGGGCTGACGCAGTTTACTGGGGCACTCTTTCGCCATGTGGCCCGCTGTGCCGCATGACCAGCAGTACGGCTTCCGCCCCTCCACCACAACCAACATCCTTCTGTTTCGGCATGTGAGTATATTGGGGACGTCCTTGAAAGCTCCCTGCGTCAGGGTGACTTGCAACTCTATGTCGCCCGTTGCAATTCCTGACTTCCCAAGAACCGCCCTGACCTCATTCACCTTCCCAAATTTAGTGAAGAAGGCACCCATCCTGTCTTCACTGATGTCAACAGGCACTCCGTGAACCGTAATTTTCGTCTTGCGAGTTCCCAAGTATTCTGTTTGCAACCGCAAGTTTCTCGTCGTTAAGATGTTCCCCGCTAGTGCTTTTGCCTCCTGCTCCGTGGGGAGGAGAATGTCCCACATAGCGTTCGACCTTCTTGCTAGGACTCTTGGATGGATTTTGAGAGTCTTGAGGACCTCTTCCATGGTCTCCCTGCCTACCCCAACCAGTCTATGGCTTTTTACATCCGAGGTAAGCAAGGAAACGATTCGCGTCTTCACAGCTTCCCATACTTCTGTGATTGTCACAAACTCATTATTTTTAAAAGACTCCTCAAACTTGCTGTATTGAGTCTCATAATATTCCTCGTCCTTCTTCGCTTGTTTATTCCTACACCAGGCCGTTTCTACAGGTGACACCGGCGGTGATGAATTGTTTGTATTTTCCTCCGCCATGGTGGCAAGCCACCACGACGGGACAAATAAACCTTGTCGCTTTTTCTTTTTTTAAATTGTTTCTCTGATTACAGAAATGAACCAAATAAAAGGAACTAAAACATGGACAACAAAAGGTAAAAGTACTTCAAACAAAAAATACGCAACGAAAAACGTGGGGGAGGGAAAAATAACTTACAGACCAATAAACAAAAAAAGAAAAATAAACAAAAAAAAAGCACAACTGAAATAAACAGAAAAGTAAGACTGAAAAAAAAAAGTTCAAAAGAAAAAGTTTTTAGCAAAACAAATCAAACTCAAAATAAAGGAAAACACTTATCAGTTCACACTTGAAACGTTTCGTCACACTACAACACCTCGTCCAAAATCAACAAGACCTGGGAGCAACTTAATACAAACCCTGCAAACTAACTGATGAATCAAGCTGGTATTTATATAGAAATACCTCCACTCAGGTACCAGCAGCCAATCACAGCCCAAGCAATGGACTATCCCACTTTAGCACAATGAGATGCTCCATTGCACCATAAATAGCTCTCTTCCTCAAGGTTGGATTACTTTTTACCTCAGCTTGCTCCACAACTGAGTGTTTATCTTGATCACGTGATTGTTCGACACACCCCAGAATGATCTGAAAAAATTTTTCATAGTTTTGCTTACTTTAATTTGTAACATATAAATGTGGGTAGAAAAAAAGCAAATGTTCATAAGAATGTGAGGGTTACAAAGCACTTTTGAGGGGCCCCCAATCAGGCTTGCCAGCACCGCATCCCTGGTCAGAGTAGTTTACACCAGCCTTGATCCTATCTCTCTTAATAACTGACGGCCATTCACTTCTGGGATTTACTTCAAAGGAATACATTTATTATAAAAAATTAATTGCTTTTAGAATAATAACATTTTAATTTTAAAAAACAATGTTGTATTGTCCCAGGATTGACCCATAAAATCTAACTTGTCATCCCAAACTATTGGCCTCAGGAGGACAGGACAATGTTACTCTCAAGATGTGACATTTTTCAATATTCCTTGTTCTACTGAATTTTTTCAAGTACCAATGGTCAGGTTTTCCCTCTTTTGGGCCTTTTAGTATCAATGATGACCATTCACTTTTGGGATTTACTTCAAAGGAATACATTTATAATAAAAAATTAATAGCTTTTAGAATAATTATGACATTTTAATTTTTAAAAACAAAGGTGTATTGTCCCAGGATTGATCCATAAAATTTAACTTGTCATCCCGGAGAAGAAGTCTCTTATATCCGGGTTTGGTCTATTTTGTCTAGGTAAGTATGGTTCTAATTTGGGACCAGAGAAAATATCTCTTATATCCGGGTCTCACTGTATCAATGACGACCATTCACTTTTGGGATTTACTTCAAGGGACAATTGTCACTCTGAGTGTCATTTTTGTATCTTAAGATTATGTCGTCAGCTGATAATTCTGGGGAGTCTCGGTATTTTTTTTTTTTTTTTTGTTTTAATCATATCACTGCAATGCAGTAAAGCCACTAAAACACAAGGGGTTACTGGGTGTGAAATAATTAGAAAATAAAGCATTTTTGAGGAGCGAGAACAATAGATAATGACTGACATTGCCTTCAAATTTTTAATGATCAAACTTGACTGGAATTCAATAAACCAGAAGAGAGTTCAACAAGCAAGAAGTGCGAGAAAAGAAATTGTTAGCATAGAATTCATTTATATCTAGCCACTTCAACAGTACAATGATGAGACCTTTCTGCCAATCTAGTACTGCACTAAAATTCATAAAGTCTAAGTGCTATAGTGAAGAGCTCATCTGAACAATTACCATGAAAATATTTATAGAAAAAGCACAGAGAAGCAAATCTATGGTAGTGAGAAAGTAATTGAAACCAAGATGCTAGGTCAGGACCAATAATATTGCTGATTCTGCTTTGGACTCTAAATATACAGGGTGTTTCAAAAAGAATACGCCCAAATCATTACGCTGTTTTTTCAGGTCTGTAGCATTGTAGTGGACTCAATCAGTGGTTATTTGATAGAGTAGTTATCAAATTTTGATTGGGTGTCAGTTTCACCGCTGTCGTTAGTATAACTTCCGGTGCAGCTGAATTGTGGGAAGATCAATCAGAATGGCGACTCCTCAGCAGAAGGTGTTTTGCGTACTTGAGTCCGCAATAACAAACGCCATTGTCACGGTGCAGGCAGATTCGAATGACTTCATTTTTCAGCAAGATGGAGCACCACCCCATTGGCATCTCGGGGTTAGAGCTCATCTGGATGAAAACGTGCCTCAGCGATGGATTGGGAGGAGAGGTGCTAAAGACCTTGCTCTCTGTGCTTGGCCTGCCAGATCCCCGGACCTCACTGTGTGTGACTTTTTCTTGTGGGAGTATGTTAAAGACCAAGTTTATGTTCTAGCACTTCCAGCAAGTATCGATGACTTGAAAGATGGAATAACAGCTGCAATCAACACGGTGGACCGTGGCATGCTGAGGCGCGTTTGGGAGGAATTCTCATATCGGCTTGATGTTGTCCGCGCTGCCGGTGGTGGCCACATTGAGCGCTTATAAAACATGAAATGAAACTTGAATGTATATACAACACATGTGTTCATGCTAGAGGTTTGTAATTTTTTTCATTATTGACACATCACATGATGATTTTGGCATATTTTTTTGAAACACCCTGTTTATCAGGAGCACCAGACCATATGTAGCAAGCAGTATTTGAGGTATGGATGAATGGTTGACTTATAAATATGTAAGATAGATTCATGAGAGTAAAACATAGTGAACCAACTTTCTTCCCAGCAGACCTAGCAATGGATTCTTCCGCAATGAGTCACTCACCTGGAGGTTAGCATTAACCATGTTAATGGAAGGCAGGAAAAGGTTTCTCATATGATTAGTGGAGAGCAGTTTTATTTTGGAGGTGTTAAAATTAATAAGCCATCCTTTGCTCAAGTTAACAATTGTAAGTCATTTTTGAGTTCAGCTGCCAATTTGACCTTACTGATCTGATTAGGCTTACTATTGACATATGATTTTCTTGTATAGCTTGAATAAATCCAGTGAAAAAATGTATCCTTGTCTCATTCCTCTTTCTATTTTTGTGTGTTCACTGAATTCATTCAGACAGACTATTTGGTCCCAGTATATTTTATGAATTACTTGAATATATGCTTAGGGTGTCTAGTATTTCAAGCAACTCTTTGTCATACTTTATCAAATACACTTATGTAATCTGCGAAACGTATGACTTCTGCATTTGCATTATTCACTCTGATAATATTCAGCTCATAAAAATAACATTTCTTGTTCCAGTGTCTTAAACAATGCTACACTGTTCTTGCCCTATATACAGACAAATTCTGTTACAAGGTCTGTTCATTAGAATCCTAATGATAAATTTTGTTGTCATTTATCAAGCTGACTGTTCAGTGGAGCTCACATTCATTTGCACCTGACTACTTCAGCATTGCTATGAAAATAAATCTACTGAGGTCTTCCAGTATTTCACCACTGTTATGCATTTCTGTTGTCAATCTGGTAAACTTATCAATCCTGAAATAATTTAAGGCTAACAGCATCTTGATTATGATCGCATATGGTCTTGCTGTTTTGTCCCTGTTCATCTTAAATAATTTAAGGCTAACAGCATCTTGATTATGATCGCATATGGTCTTGCTGTTTTGTCCCTGTTCATCTTAGTGTCATTCTTACCTCATATTTTAACACTACTTACTGGCATTTCCATGTTTTGATTCTCTGTTGTTTCAAAATAGAAAAATACAGACTGCTGATGATAAGTCAAATATAAATGAAATAGAACACACTAACAAAGTGTAGAAATATGTTACATGCCTTCTACCTGACTCTGAAAAAGAAAGCCAGTGACTGTTACAAATGCTGCCTCTGCTCACAAGTCTGTTATATCATATTGCAAGAGACTGTTTTTAAACATATATCAGAAAAGCAACTTCTCCTTGGGGATGTCTACCCGAAAACTGTTTCCTGTGCAGACAGGGCTCCACTGAGTGGCCATTAAGGACCACATGACTGGCCAAGTGCTGTGCATACTAGCTAGCAAAGAAGAGAGGACATTAAATCAACTGTATCTTTTGTAAGTGAGGATGTTTACAAATTATATTTACATGATTATTTCTCTATATACCATCCACAATGTATATACTATATCTCAATTATCATTTTTCTTTTTGTATTTAATCATAGTGAGATAGCAAGGCAGACTTGGCTTTGTAGCTGTGGTTGGCCATCTATCTAGGATAGTGGTTTTTAACCTTTTTTGAATCATGGATCTTTTCAGTCATGCACCCCTATAAGAACTAGTCCCTCATAGACAAGCAGATACAGTCTGATCAGTTTTTCACAACACTTGTATGTGCACCCTCATGCACATCACTTTTCAGTCAGTCATGTTTGAAAGAAATTGTGGTCAATTAATCCTCACTCATATACAGTAGGCTATGATAAGTTTTTAGCCACCCTTGATTACAGCAATTTTGGCTTGTTGCTGTCTCCTTTTTTTTTTTTTTTCAAACAATATTGTGTTAGTATCAAGCAATGATAGTTGACTTATATCTTGCAATGAAAGTTTGTGGAGGTCAGGAGGTCAGGAAATTGGTGACTTTCAACGACGGCAAATAATAGGATGACATCAGTGTGGCAAGTCAAATAGAGAAATTGCTAGGTCCTCCCAGGTTAATAATCAAATGGTTAATAATATTGTCAAGAAAATTTAATGAAGAAGGCCAGCGTTCAGGAAGACTAAGCATCGTGTCTGAGCGAACGAAAGGGCACTAAACAGGGAAGTCATCAGAAACCATTGCCAGAGCGTCAAAGATGTCGTCAACAGCATGGAAATGTTGCCATATGCAGCGAGAAAGACTCTGAAAGAACTAGGCTATCAAAGAAGAGTTGCAAGAAAGAAGCCATTGATTTCAGAGGTTAATAGGAACAGGTGGATGGATTGGGTGAAAGAATTTGAGAGGGAAGATTGAATTTCAGCAGTCTGTAACTTGGTCAGATGAAAGTAAATTCTGTCAGTATTCAAATTTGAGACAGGTTTATGCTTGGGGAAATCATAATGAGACTTGGAACACTGAATGTCTGCAGGCAACTGTGAAACATGGAGGGATTGGAGTAATGGTGTGAGGCACTGTCTGGTTTGGAGGGAAATCAGCTGATTTTTGTTGAGCAGTTGAAAATACTGTCAAACACTAGAGAAAGGACTACTTCCACTATTTGAAACCAATCAGATTGACAAGAAAGTCTACCTTTTTCAAGAAGACGGAGCATCATGTCATATGAGCAAAGTAGCAAAGGTCTGGAAGGAATCGCAAGGTATCAAGTCATTGTCATGGGTCGCCCAAAGTCCTGACATGAATCCAATAGAGCATGTTTGGGAGCACCTTGACAGAAAACTTTGAGAGAATGCAACCAAAATCACGTCAGTGGCAGCCCTTAAAGAAACATTGCTAAAGGAGTGGAAAATAGGGATCAGACAATTGTTGATAATTTGATCAAATCCATGAAAAATTGAACACAAGCACTGAAACTAGCAAATGGAGGACCTACGCCATACTGTTTGTATTGAGTTGGGATTACGTAATTAAATTTTGAAATTGGCTGCAAACTTAGGCCACTGTATGAGAAGATAAGCCATGGTCAACTTATCACTTGCTCTTATGGAGAGGCAAAAGATAGCAGTTGTGCAGAGAATAACAACACATATTTAAATGGTAAACATGGACTCAACAGCAAGTTAAGAGACGCCTAGGGGTTGGCACTGTAAGTAGTGGCTGGGTGCATTTTCTTTTATTACTTTCAATGGAAAACCATTGATTCTGACAAGGGCTGTATTATGAATATAAATGTTAATTTTTATTTGATCCTCATAGACCTCCTGAAACCCATTCATGTACCCCCAATAAGTCAAAATTCGAACCATTTGAAGCTGGGTTTTAAATTCAGAATTGATCCTTAAACATATACAGTGTAAAACAAAAACATCATAGATTTCGACAACTATGACATAACACCATTGTTGTGACACCCACATAGAAGGGGCGGCATTTGATTTTATCTCAGTCTTAAGTGCTTTGTGTTTTATGACCATTCATAAGGTCTGTGAGATGAGGTCTTGAATGTGGCCCCCAACTTGACCAAAAGAGAATAAAATATTAAATAAATTAAAACATTTAGGATCAAGTGACAACAAATCTGACAGTGAAGATTTCTGGTCATGGGTCTACAGTAACAGTTGCAATTGAGGAAACCTCTGCGCCACCTTTGGTATAGGACAGATTGTATTATGAAGTAGTTTCAGGTTGTCCATTACTGGTTGAAGGCTGTTGTATCTGTCATCAGAAGATTTTATTTTGAGAAGTGGAAGTTAAAAATAATTATCACTACCGTCTATGGCAATACGAACTGACCACAAGGTGGCTAAGACTAATGTATAATGTGGGTCAGTGTTGTCCACTGGAAATACAAGCAGGGACACTTATACATGAATGACATGGCACTACAAATACGCTGATATTATGCAACTGTTGATCAGAGCAGCCTCTCTAAGCACTACTAAAGAGTTTCGGTTCCTTACTACTGGTCTGAAGCAGCAACCAGAAACATGCAAATCTGGTATCCTCGTAATGAAATATCACAGCCAATGGTCAGTTAAATCATTATGACCATGGAAGAAACTGACCAGTAAACCATACTCTAAACCAGTGGTTTCCAAACTTTTTTTTTCTCTGAGTGACATTTTCGGAATGAAAATTTGCTTACGCCTCACCAAATATGTGATAAAAAGGTACATTTAAAAATAATAAGCAGAGAGAGGGTTAAAGGAAGATAACCATAGATTCAAAGTCAGAACATTATCATTGATAACTCTCTCCTCCAATTTGTGGATCCTAGTTATTGTTAATACTTGATATCATGCAAAGATATATTGGTCAATAATTATTTATACTAGGACTTATGCATGTAATTGCAAGTTATCCATAATAATATTTTAAATTTTGAGATCATATTTATTTTTGGTATATGAATTGTTTTGAAACTGTTTCTAAATCTTTTATTGCCTTTCAATCATTCTGCCACACCTGCTATCCTCTTCTGCTGCACCTACCATACTGTTTGGGAACCACTGTCCTAAATAGTCGGTACTTCTATGGGAAAAGGAAGTGAAATGAATAAATAAAATAATAATAAGTATGAATAATTTTTAAAAAAAAAAAAAAAAAAAAAAAAAAAAAAGGAATATATTTTCGCATGATGTTAAGAGTAAAGGAACTGGAAATATGATTACCCCACTTGGTTGCATCAAGTGTCATTATGTGGCATTGTTGAAAAAAAGCAAACATATCTTGCCTCATTCTCTTTCTCCCCATGTTCCAAGATGTAGAACCATATGGTAATTATATTTCTGCTGGTAATGTTATTTTTTCCACTTTCCAATGCATGGCGTTTGTATGTGACTTTCAAAATATCCACCTTTGAAGTAAGTCAAGCTTTTTCTTTGGTTATTCCAATTCTGTGCATGGCTGACTCGAGCTTAACGATTGTAACAATGCTTACCCTAACTTCTGGACCAAGAAAAAGAAAACGGACATTCCATAACTACGTTTAAACCTTCGAACAATAAAGTAAGTAGAAACTTTAGTTGTTCCGTCTCCGTGCAAGGCTGACCTGAATTCCACCATGAATATAATACTTATACTTACCTGCCCTACAGTTACTGCATTTATATGCAAGATTAATGCTATGTGAGAACTTTTAAAATAAATTTGGAAATTCTTACAAAAATCAGAAAATTGTCAGATTTTAATTAAACTTTCAGGACTTACAAATGAATAAAATTTTAGAAACATTTCTTAATTATTTTTTTCATCTGTCAGCCCAAACTTGATTAATTTTATGAAATTGTGGTTAATTTGGCTGTTCAGATGGTCTAGGAACTGAACTGCTGGACCCTCACATGTTGAAAACGCCAGTCCATTATACATAGTATATGTATATAGGAATTGTGGCCTGAAAATTTACACTGAAGTCTGAAGCTGACAGTCTCCATGCAGTGTTGATGCCTATTTTCACACTGTAAATGCTCCATGAATGCTCTATTCCCAATATTGAACACTTTCCCCTATAAATGTAGCAGAGAGAAAGTAATGAATAGCTGGATATTAAGAGACAATAACGGGAAAAAATTAAAGAAAGAAAAGCAGAGATTTAAACCAAAATGTGTAAGAATTGTGACATATTAAAACTGCTTATGGATAGTGACATAGTTTTATGAGTTATATTGAGTTCTGAAAGGGAAGGAACATGCATGCATAACAACATGGATCTTCTTGTATGTTGTGTCCCTTCGGACGTGGGTGATCATGGTTCTCCACAGCCTCTAATCCCTTCTAGCCTTTAGTAGTGTTTCTCCTTTTGCTAAGAATCCTGTTCTGCCATCCATTCACACAAGTTCATCAAGTAGGTGGCCCTCTGCTTTCCTCTTTCTCTCTTGCCATCAATAAGCCCTGTGAGGATTAAGTTCTCTAAGCTCTCCTTACTCATTATATGTCCAAGAAATTTCAACTGTCTTGTTATGATTCTGCATATAAGTGTTCTTTTTATTACCATTTACTTTAAGACTTCTTTTGATCCATCCATTGAAGTCTCAGTATCCTTCTATAGAACCACTTTGTTCTTCCTTAGTGAATACTGCTAGCAAAGTGGCCATGTTTACATTGTAACAGCAGCAAGAAAAAATGGTGCAATCAAGCTTAAATTTCGATCATGTGACCACAATAGTACCACCTATAAGCACATCATGAAAGTGCAGATAATTTTTGACTTAACCTCATACTTGGAGTGAAATAATTAAGAAAAAAAAAAGATATATACTATCCTGGAACATTCTGATACCACCTCATATTTAACTTGCTTTCTCTCTTTTCAGTTAAGATTTTAATTCTGTTTAAATTTCCATTCAATTACTTATAACAATTCTTTCTTATTCATGGATGCCAAAGTGATCCTAACATAGCAACTCTATCATGTGACACAATCACATTGTGCATATGAAAGACACAAAGAAAAAGAAATACTTTTAAAATTCTAGAATCAGAAATTTGCAGAATTGAAATTTCAAAGACACATGCAGACTTACTCAAGGAAGAAACAACATGCTTGTCAAGTGTGTGACTCGGTTTTCCTACATATCATCTTTAGAGAGACACATGAAGACTCACACTGGAGAAAAACCGTATTGCTGTAAAGTGTGCGCATATGCCTTTTCACAAAACTCACATCTAAAGTGACACATGCAAATACACACCGGTGAGAAACCATATTCTTGTGAAGTGTGTGGATCAGCATTTGCACAGAGCTTAGGTTTAACAGAGTACATGTGGAGAGACCATATTCTTGTAAAATATGTAGATCTGCATTTTCCTGAAGTTCCTCAGTAACTAGACACATACAGATGCACACTGGAGATAAACCATATTATTGTGAGGTGTGTGGATGTAGATGTTCTCGCAGTTTAAATTTGAAGAAGCACTTACAAACACACACTGGAGAGAGACAATACACTTGCAAAGTCTGTGGATCTGTATTTTCACAGTTCAATTTTAAAAGAACACATATGAACACATTCTGGAGAAAAACTATGTTTTTTGTGACATATGTAATCTGAATTTTCAGATAAGTCTGTTGAAATACTACCTGGAAACACAATGGAGGGAAACCATATTCTTTAGAGATAGGCTGGTCTTCTTTTCTCAAATAGGACAATGGCACATACATGCCAGGGAGAAACCCTATATTTTTTCAAATATGCTGCTGGATTTTCACATGCTTCAAATTTAAGAGCACATAAACACAGGAGAAAAAACATTTCGTTGAGATGTGCAAGTCTGTACTTTTAGCAAATGCCGCCTTGAAATGCCATATTAAAACACACAGAGAATGTCAACTTTTGACGTAAAAATTTGGGGATAGGCTTTTTAAATGACCCTGATCAGATAATGATTTCTCCCAAGTATGTATGTGTCAATATGCTTTCAAATGAGTATTATAGAATATTATATAAAGATTGTTTTATTATCAATAAAATTAAAAAAAAAATTAAATGGCAAACATAGATTTTCATACTTGTGAAAAAAAACAATGTCAAAAGGACAGTTTTTCTAATGACACTGCTTTTATTTTAGCTACTCCTTGGCAATGTTTATTGTTTTAAAAAGCAATGATTAGAATTGTAATAAACAAATGAAAGAAATTCCAACAAACTCAGACAATCACGCCCACAAAAAAGAGAAGTGTCAAAAGGACGTTTTTTTTCACATGACACTGCTATTATTTTTACTACTTACCATCCTTGGCAATGTTTATTGTTTTAAAAAGCAATGATTAGAATTGTATTAAAACCTAAACCTGATATTTTTATGTTCTTGAGAATTTCCAACAAAAATATTAAACATTATTTATTAGGTTGTTTATTTACAAGTGTAATTTATATTTACAATATTCTAAAAAAATATCCAATCCAATTCAGTTAAAAATAAAAGAAATGCAATGCACTATTCTTAAATCCTTTTTATTTACCATTTTATAAAGTTCAAATCAATTGTCAATTTAACAACCATTCGAATAAACAATATAATGAATAGTAAAAATAAACAGTGTCTATTTTTCATTATTTACATTATTCAGACTATTGTCCTCATCTTTGTTGCCATATTTATCACAACGTTTCGGCCGTTGTACGCTCCGGCCTTCTTCAGGTGGTTGGAATGTCGAACTGAACCCTTTATTTCAATCACTGGGGTAGACTGTTCTAGTTCCACATGCCATTTTTTGTTGTCAATTCTCAAGAACAAAGAAAATGTATAAATTTTCTTTTATCAGATTTTATTACAATTATAATCATTGCTTTTTAGAACAATAAACATTGCCGAAGAATGAGAAGACTTAAAAAGAAAGTGGTGTCATGGGAAAAAGTGTCCTTTTGACAATCTCTTTTCTTGTAGGCATAAATGTCCATATTTACTGATTTTAAAGTTTTAAATTTGTGTAAGGCTAAATTTTGTCTATGTTCCCAGGTTATATAAACAAAAAACATTCCCTATCATTAACATGTAATTATTACTACCAGCTTTATATACACACACACACATACATACATGATGATAGTCTGGGGTAGGATCTCCGACTGATGCCAGATTGGTTGGATTCCGATCCTGGCTTGAAGCAATCAGATGTATTGTCTAGCCACACTGAAGAGCTGTGATACAGCAAAACAGTCTGTCTGTGAAGGATAACACACACACATATATATATATATATATATATATAGGGAAATGGATTAATTCTGACAATTATTTAATATATTTTCTATTTATTTATTATTTTAATAGATACAATTTATTTAAGTAAATGCTCTGCTTTTTAAATAAACAGTATTACATTTACTAGCCTGAATGTTCAAGAAATTTTGTAGAGAAATATGCGTTCTCCGACTGAAATCAAACCAGTGTTTATACAGAACTGTCAATTGATCTGGTGTGCTATACCACTCAACTACAGAGAAGTGTATGGTTAGCAAAATCCAAATTACTGTTTATAAAAAAACAAATTTTCGACAATCTTTCCTAAATGACCATATCTACTCATGAAATGTAACTTAGCATAAACATTGACAACATACTATGAAATGGATTAAGTCCAACAATTATTCAAATAATAAATTGTTGGTAAACGTAATTAATACTGTTTATTTAAAAAGCAGAGCATTTGTTTAAATAACTTGTATCTATTAAAATAACATATAAGTAGAAAATATATATATAATGATAATATTAGTGATCAGTATGAATATTTCCCAAAGGATATAAATCCAGAGAGAGCTCTATGTCAGAGTCAGAGCAATAATTATTATTATAAAAGGTGCGAACACTTAAAATTTCAGGAAGTTATATTTATTTCGTTAGGGTCTTAAAAAAAGGCCCTAATTCATCAGACCTTCAAATCCAAAAGCATTTTTTTTTTTTAATTTTTTCTTTAAAGATTTTTTGGCTAGAAGAAGGCCTATCCTAGTGTTTTGGATTTGATAGTCTGATGAATTCATGCCTTTTTTTAAGGCCCTAATGAAATAAATATAACTTCATGAAATTTTAAGTGTTTGTGCCTTTTAGAATTATATACACATATACACAAATTGCATTTACAACATAAGTGGGTAACATTTAATTTTCATAACAATTTTAACAGCATATTTTAATAAATAATTCATCCATGTTATTTATTTTTAATTAAAATTTTTAAAATTTCAATCTATGAACAATGTTTCTGTTGATAAAGTTGTTTTTTAAATTCTTGTCAGTATAGAAATGATTTTTCAAAATTTATTTGTAGGCTAGCAGTAAAGCAATGTAAGATAGAATTAGAAAAAAGTGTTTGCTTCTAAAAATAACTTTCTTATTTTGAAACTGATAAAGGAAATCTAAAATATATACATTTTTTTTATAGAATTTTGTAATTAGGCCCTGAACTTATTTCCTGCAGTGTTTGTAGTAACCAGTGTAGTCATCTAACATTTCACACTAATGCAAATTATTTGAGCAGAACAGTAAAGCCAATTATGGAAATATCTGAATAAGTCAAAATAAACTAATAGGAGTAGATAGGTTTGCCTATTGCCCGGTTCTCACTCCTTCCTCATATTTTGAACAGGGTAAGATCTTCATCCCTTGTTTCCTGTTTAGGATTGGGTTTCCAATTCCTTCTAAAGTCTTCTCATTTTATTTTACCTCCAGCAGCACCTTGTATCTTGGTGGGGCTGTTGTGAAATGATTAAAAAAAAAAAAAATCTATTTAATTACATTTTCCTAAAACTGTACTGAATTATTTAAGCAAGTGAAAAAAATAGTCAGTTTGCTGAATTATTATTAATTGCTTTTTATTATTATTATTTTGATTTTTGTTTTTTAATAATTTTACACCAAGCAAGGCAATAAAGCCACTAAGACACAATGTGTTACTGAGTGTTAGAGAATATGAGCAAAAAGAAGACAGAAAATAATGAGTGATTTTGCATTTAAATTTTTGAAAATGAAAGTTGACTGGGAAGCAAGAATCTGGAAGAGAGTTCCACAAGCAAGAAGTGTGAGAGAAGAATCTGTCAGCATAGAACTTATGGCTACATCTAGCCATTTCAACTGTAAAATGATGAAACCTTTCTGCCAATCTAATACTGCACTGAAATTCCTAAAGTCTAGGCACCCTAGAGGAAAGCTCATTAGAAGAATTACCATGAAAATATTTATAGAAAAGTTACAGGGAAGCTATGTTATGGCAGTGGGAAAGTAACTGAAGCCCAGATGCCAGGTCAGGACCAATAATATTGCAGATTCTGAAAAGTCACGAGGAAGCTACAGTACTATTATTAAAATCATAATAGAACTATTTCAATAAGTGAAACAAATTTGTTGTGGAATTTTTATTATTATTATCAATAGCATTAACCAACATGGGATGGATATTTAGTTAGTATTAAAAAAAACAAGGTCTTTTGTAATAATGGTTATTCTTTTGATGTCTGCATGTAAATTATTGCACATAATGTGATAAAAGTTTCATTTTTGAATTTCAAAGTTTCTTGAAATTTTCCCTATAGACATCATTTGTGATTGTGAAATAATAAAATTTTACAAAATAAATTTGGTTTTCCTTAAATACTAAATTAGGACGACCATTGATATAGGATTAAATATTCCATCGGAAAAAAAGGTTGAAATTCACTTTTAAAAAAAGTCTACAAAGACATGAGTTATTTATACGAGGGTCATTCAATAAATAAGGTGAATTTTTTCGGTATAAGGACTTCTAATACAGATAGAAACTTTTTTTTCAATGTAGTCTCCCAGCACTGTCACACACTTTTCCCATCTGTGCACAAGCTTCCGTATTCCCTCAGCGTAACAATCTTTGGACTGATGTCTCAGCCAGTCGCTCACAACACTTTTGACTTCATCGTCACTTTTAAACTTCGTGCCTCTCGTGAACGCTTTCAAGGGACCAAACAGGTGAAAGTCTGAAGGGGCAAGGTCTGGGCTGTAAGGGGGATGAGGGAGCAGTTCCCAGCCCAGCTCGTTGATGGTCTGTACCATTTGGGCTGCTGTGTGAGGCCTTGCGTTGTCATGATGCAAGATGACTCCTTCTGACTGATGACCCCTGCGTTTGTTCTTTATGTCTTTCTTGACCTGCCTCAGCAGTTCAAAGTAGTTCTTCTGTCAGACTGAATGAGGTCATTGACTGATTTGATCACCTCAGGAGACCTTACTTCTGTAGGCCTCCCAGGCCTGTCTTCATCCTCAACACTGCTCCATCCTTCTTTAAACAATTTAGCCCACTTGTAGACATTTTTTGGGTTCAAACATGTGGCACAATACACAGTTGACATTCTCCTATGAATTTCAACTGGTTTGCACCCTTCAGCAACCAAAAACTTGATAACTGACCGCTGTTCAATCCTGGAGCATGCTTCTTGGTCGGCCATCTTTGTTAATCGGCAAAACTCTCAAAGTTTTTTTTAATCTGCAAAAGAAATTAAATCCATGTGAAAAAGAAGTAAAACAAAAAAAAAAATAGTAAGCTTCTATCTGTCTTAGAAGTCCTTATACCGAAAAATTCACCTTATTTATTGAATGACCCTCGTACATAGATATATGCCATTTTGTGACCTTACCTTTCCAACATCTTTGATGCAGATTCATGATTTCATCCTCCCGGAACATGGCATCCTTCTGGGTAGGAAATGGTCTAAATGATTTTCACAGACTTCCAAAGAATTGAAGTTCTGTTTTTAAGAGAATTTTCACAAGGACCAAAATAAGTTGTCATCGGAAGGTGCATGGTCAGATGACTAGCACAAGTGTTGTAGACATCCCAGCAATGCTGAACCACTTTCTGCTGGGTCTTTCAAGAGATGTGAAGTCTGGCATTGTCCTGATGGAAGATAACATCCCTTCAACGGACCAATTCTGGACACATTTTTTCAATGATTGCTTCCTTTAATCAGTCCAGTTGTGAAGAGTTCTTGTTTGAATTGAATGTAAGAGGAAGGAGCTCATAATGCACAACATATATTCAATTTTAGAAATTTTGTGTTGGGTGACATTTAAAAAAAATCAATCTGAGATTAAACCCTTCTCCATTATTTTTTAACAAAAGTTCATTAAGTTATGATACAGGAAATCAATTACAAAAAGTCATAACCCTAATATATATATATATATATATATATATATATATATATATATATATATATATTAGGTTGGTGCAAAAATAATGTCGTTTTTTGACGAATTTTTTGTACCAACCTGATGTGAGTTTGCGACCCTGGGTTTCACGCTATTTGTGATCGTCAGACAAACTGATTAATTTTTAAATTTTGGATTTATATATGGTTGCGTATATAGGTGTTTTTATGGAAGTGGGAGGAAAAATTGTTGTTGGGACGCCACTCATACTTACTCAAATATACATACGCGCACGTACACTCATCAATGTACGCAGGCACGCACACTCACTCACCGGAACTCACATAAACATATGTGAACAGTGTTAGATTGGGCATATATGCTCATATATGTGTTGTTGCACACACACGTGCGAATTTGGTTGATGTATTCAGTGTGTGGCTGTGTAGCAAATATTTCCTTGCCTGTTGCGCTGTCAACGTGCAGACCGTTTTTCTATTTTTGTTCACTGAATAATATTTACTCACATGGACACATATACGTATGATGGGGCCTGTGTAAGACTATGATAGGTAAAAATTGGTATTATTTTTTATTTTTTAAGGCTGTTTTCTTTATATTTCAAAGCCGGTTATTTGCTTGTTTTTTGCGATTGCGCATATGCAAATGGTAGAAATTCCAATTTGTAATACTTTTTAGTATTTATGCGGTGGTATTAATTTTGCTAGGGGAGGGAGAAGTAAGTATAAATTTATATATATATATATCTAACTAAATATATATATGTCTGTGTGTAAAATTTTTCAGATATAACATATCTTTAAAAGGACAATATGAACAAAAAAGAAAGGGAAAATTAGCTGACATGTGTTTATCCTCTGAGAGACTTTATCAAGGCAAATACAAGGATTTTATTTTGTAACAAGTGTTGATAGACAAGAGAAAAAAAATGTTAGTTTATCAAAGTTTTTAAATTTAAGCAAAGCTCATAAATACTCATCTTGTTAACTGTATCACCTTGCAGGAGTAGAGGTTAAATCTAGGTAAGTTATGGAGGATGCTAAGTGACATAATTTCATGTTCTTTTACTCTCGTTTATTAGACATTAAATTGTGAAAGTTTTCTCAGAGTTAACCTGTAGAAAATGACAATATGTATAAATGCAAAAGACAATAGGAAAATTGTATTATTAGCCAACGCATTTCGTCCAATGTAGACTTTTTCAAGGCAAAAACGAAATGAATTGATTAAAACAAAGTAACTATTAACAACAAAACAAATTTTCCCCATATCACCTTTCCTAACAGAATTACTACTCTCCCAGGCAAACGTATCAAGAAATTAAAAGAAAATGGTTGAATCTGTCAACACAATATTTCCACACGTGAAATTGCTTGATGTAATTTTCAGTTGACAATATGAATACAATAGCATTTTCTAAATTCTTCTAGTTGCTAAGGACATTTTGTTTTGTTGTTAATAGTTACTTTGTTTTAATAAAGTTTTTACCTTGCAAAAGTGCACATTGGATGAAACACGTCGGCTAATGATACAGTTTTCCTATTGTGTTTTACCTTTATACATTAAATTATGTCACTTAGAGTCCTCCATCACCTACCAAGACTATTTTTTGTGTATCTGATGCATTAATATGACATGCCACTAGATACATGCATTCATCCAATGGCGATACAAAATCGGTTCTGAAAGGAAATATCATCTGGTTCACATTCCATCCTGGTCTTTTTGAACAGAGGAGAAGTTTATTACTTGTTTCCAGTTCCTTCTAAAATCTTTTTCTTCTCTCCCCCCCCCCTCTCTTGTGGTATTTTCACCTTGCAGGAGTAGAGTTTCATTCATTGTTTCCAGTTTAGGATTAGGTTTCCAGTTCCTTCTAAAGTCTTTTTCTTCTCTTTCTCCTCCAGTAGCCCTTTGCTTCTTAGTAGCATCATTGCCCCTTGTTTTGTGTGAATTGATTAAAAAAAAATATAGCATTTCGGAAGAACACATTGTGTGGCAGGATGAATATGGCATATGAATGAGAAAGGTAGTGTGGGTCAGTTCCTGGTTACTGGATGGCTGAATTTCCAAAAAAAAAAAAAAAAAAAATTATGTAGGAAATTCTCTGTCATCCAGGATTTCAAAGGTCCAAATTCCAAACAACACTAAAATAAAAAGAAAGAAAACATGGGGACGTCTGTTAAATAAATCATTTGTATTTACAAACATATATACATTTTTTTAAGCATTTCACCCCAAGCAAGGCGGGAGTGCCACTAGCATGCAAAGTTTACAGAGGGTAGAGAACAAGAGTAAAGAGGTGTGTTTGGGGAGAGGATAAAGAAAAGGACAGAGAACAAGATCAAGGTATTGGAAGATGTCGATTGACATTACACTTGAATATTTGAAGATTATAGTTATCAGGAAAGCAAGTAAGAGGAAGAGAATTCCACAGATGGGAGGTGTGAGAGAAGAAGCTGCTTAAGTAGAAGAGACAGTATAGTGGGTTAATGACTGTTGAAATAGATTAGTTTGATTTGGTCTTGTTAGTTTGATAGCCCACCATAAGAGGGGTATAAAACAAGAAAATCAAATTGTAAAGTGAAAGAACAAATTTATATACATATGAATCAATTATGGTCTTTACAAATAAAATGAATGTATTTTGGTTGATACAAGGTCATCAAAATGTTAATAGTAGTCCTTGAAAGAATGAGTTTATGTGTATGTAGGTAGGAATGTGTGTGTGGATGTATGTATGCATGTATGATCGTTATCGTAGGGTAGGAATGTCTTTGAAGTAATCGCTCAGTCTTAAAATGTTCCATTCGTTTATCAAGCATAAAAGAGGTGAGGGAGAAAGGTAGAGATGATAATAACGATCGCTTGATGTTTGTCAAGGGACATGTTAATATGCTCGTCTTCTCTCTGGTGACAGACGAACTTGCCTGTCTTTTATTTTGTTTGTGGGGGTTGAAAAAGTCATTTGGGAATTCACTCCCAGACATGATTTGGGCCTTTCCATTGAATGATAAACAAACATCGCGTTGGCTTGCGAAAAGGTCGGTAAAAGAAATTTGTTTCTGAGAATTGAAGATTATTTGAATTTTGTCTTTAAATGTTTCGAAAAACATTTGGCACCAAAGTGTGAAATTTCACGAGTTTTGTTTTGGATTCGCTTTTGAGTGTGTGTTAAGCAAAGTTTGTAAATTCGAGTCTTTTTTTAATTTCTAACAAAATATTGCTTAGCATTTGAATTTTTAAATCTAGATCTTGTTTTGTTCACTACGACGATTACATTTTTATGATCATTTTGAAAGTGAAACGGTGGGACTGAGATGCCAACCTAATAGCTTGCTTAAATTCATGCAGTCCGGGAACCAGCGAAAGAAACTCGGCAGAACAGTTGCAGTGAAAATACTTATAGAAGAGACAGAGGGAAGCCACGGCATGCCT
Organism: Acanthosepion lycidas; assembly: GCA_963932145.1. Classification (NCBI taxonomy): domain Eukaryota; kingdom Metazoa; phylum Mollusca; class Cephalopoda; order Sepiida; family Sepiidae; genus Acanthosepion; species Acanthosepion lycidas. The sequence goes on along the minus strand of OZ010575.1, from coordinate 104,697,743 downwards.
GTGAGAAAGAGACTGTAAAAGAAAACTCTCTAGACTAACAGTAACGGAACCCGTATTCAATCGGGTGTTTCATTACTCAGTACTGGGAATTTTTGCCGTTCAATTGGAGCAGTTTAAAGTTAGCCCACGCGAAAATCAGTATTCTAATAATAATCTTTTGCGTTAGATTTCAATTCTCTAAATTGATTGTATGCTGTTTTATTTTGTTGTGCCTTTGATTTTTGCGCAAAGTGTAAAAAATCAGTTTTTTCGATTTTTCACCTTTATTGTAATTTTTTTCCAGACAATTTGGACTCAAAACCAGCACCGAAGAATTTCAAAAATATTTCATCGAAATCGGATGAAAACTGTGGAAACGCATAAACAACATCCGATCACACACGATAGATTCAAGACCTGATGATTGTACATTACAGTTACACACTACACATTGTACAGTAGCAAAGAAAACGTTAAACTACACACAGCTTTAAATTTCAATTTCGACGTCCGATTTTTAACAGTCAGCTTTTTATTTTGATTGTTTTTAACAAAATTTAAACAAAACAATAAATCCAATACAAAAATATTTTGATCCAACAATTTTTTAGTTGAAAACCAAATAAACACAAGGAACGAAATAATGTTGAACACCGTTTATGGATTTCCTTCCTTTTCTTTTTTCATTATTATTCTCGGAGAGAACTCTTTCTCGAAGGTAATTTAACGCTCTTACTGGGTTTTTCTGTTTCTTCTAATAATTTTTATCTATGTTTTTCATATTTTTATATTACTGCTATGTCATGAAATGAATAAACTGTGTAGATTCACTGAGAAAAAAAAACGTGGCTGTAATTGTGTCAGGAAAAAAAATGTCACAGTTTTTTTTGGCTAGAAAAAAGTCGCAATTCAATTTATAGTGCCCTAGTCATCTATTTCTGTCGGGTATTTGACGGATTTAGGTCCGCTGTGTTTGTTTATTATTGTTTATGAATTTCTGTTGCAAACTTTTTTTTTTTTTTTTGTTAAGGTGTTTGTTACAAACACCTTAACAAAAAAAAAAAAAAGTTTTTTTTTCTAACAGTGCTGCAGTAAGTCATGATATACAGTGTAACCCGGATATAAGAGAATGTTTCTCTGGTCCCAAATTAGAACCATACTTACCTAAACAAAATTGACCAAACTCCGATATAAGAGACTTCTTCTCCAGTCCCGACAACTCTCTTATATCCGGGTTACACTGTATTTCATATTTAGGGAGTCCGAGTATTCCCATAAATCCCGTCTTTATGTGAAGAAAGCCTTTTAAGAAGTGTGATTTTTAAAGTTTGCGCCAAAACGTAAACAAACCACGGAGATATGTACGCCCAAATCACAACCGAAAGTGACACAAAAAGATCAATTTAAAAGTGAGTTTTTCAACGGCAATACAGTGAAAAAATTCCTCAAGTGCCCCCTCGCCACTTTTTCTTTTGTGGACGCCTCAGTCAGTCGCCAAAGAACTCATTTCCTTTACGAAGGACAGGTACTGTTTGGAGTGGCGTGGCACACTGGGGGCTTGAGCTAAATATTTAATTTAATTATTAATTTCAGATTACCCCAACACTGAGATCGTATACGAAGATAAACCCTAAAAAAATATTTTATAACAATGATACAGTCATATCAGTCTATTGTGTGCCATGTGTGATACACGCGTAGGCGATCATGTATCTTTCGATACATGACTGACGAGGCAAATTTTTTCCCCGCAGTAGGTTGCTATTTTTTTCTGCGGTAGACCAGTTGCCATCCAAGGTTACAGCCATATATCGGTATAATTTCGTAGGCAGTCCTATTATCACACAAATAGGATGATAGGATGTTAAGAAAGTCTCAATTTGATATGTAAAATTTCCTTGAATTTTCAATTTATTTACAAAACTGGGATTGTCCTGTTTCTTTTTTTCCTGTGATGTTTTAAATGAATTCATCCTAAGAAACCTTATTTAGAATGCACTTTTTGAAGAAGACCCATCTTTGTTTTCCATTACCGTTACAATCTGAGAGCAGAAACTAATGAATATGTTTTACTTTTAAGTTTTATATAACTTCTAAAAATAAAGAGGGCATTACTAAAATAAAATTGACTGGTCCACTCATGATAATTAGGAAAATTTGAAAGGTAAGTAATTTTTGTAAATTAGCAATCATTCATTCAACCTTCCTTAAGCCCCAATACCTGTTAAAATCAAAAAATATTTCTCATTTTACAAGAGACATTCTGTTTCTAATATAAAGTGTTAAATTGATCGGTGACTTCTTAAAGCATTATCTATACTTTGTTTTTATTTACAAATGTCAAGTTTGAAACTATGACCACATCATTAATAAGTGCATACATTTACCAACTGAGGAAAATGTGTATTTATTTACCTATACTTGGCCCAGGAGTTTGATTTTGGCCAGAAGTGGAGTAAACAGTTCTCCTCATTGTAGGTGGGAGAAGGCCCAGACCAAGGGATTCCAAAGCTGTGATCGATGCCAGCAGTCATGGCAACTAGGCAAAAATTGTCCTTTGCCCATATTTATACATATCTGACACTCCCCATATAGAAAAAACAACTTTGTGTCACATCCTGCCTTCTTAGGGAGGTTGGGTAAATACTTACCCAGATGCCCACTGAAATGGAATGTGACACAAAGCTGAGTTTAAAGGGGCAGTACCACACATACATGGGACCAGAGGCCAGAAATATTCCAGTCTCCTTTTTTTCCATTTTTTAGGCTATCTCAGGTGCTAGAGATTAAGTCTTTTCTGAAGGGGAGGTACAGCTTTATAAGGTGGGCTAGATTTTCTGTAAACCAAATATTGATTTACTTACCTTAAATTCTTCTAAAATCTTTTAAACTAGCCTCATACTCTTGAGTATTCCTTTGAAAAGTTATGAATTAAATAAAAAAAAAAATACTGATCAAAATGCAATTTAATTTAATCTCACTGAATAAAATTGGGCAAATTTGAAACCTTGTATCGCAAAAAAAAAAAAAAAAACATGTATCAAAATGGCAGTTTTCCCCTTGACACAGCTATTATTTTAACTACCTTCATTCCTTGGGAATGTTTATTGTTTTAAAAAGTGATGATTAGAATTGTAATAACATGTAAACATAGGATGAAAGTGAATTTATACATTTTGTTTGTTTTTGATAATTTGCAACAAAAATAATAAACACTATTTGATTATTTATTTTCAAGAATAAATATTATTATAATAACATTATAAAGGAATAAATATGAAAACAATTTATTCATAAATTTATGAACATTATAAAAATGTGTGAACAAAACTGTAATGAAATCCTAATTATTTAATCATTTTTGGCTATATCACAATATTGGGATGTGTCCTGCGCGGATACATTTTCAGTCGGTAATTTGATCAGTTCCATGTTTGAGCTGGGATCTGTCGCCCGGGACGCAGAGATGAAAAAATAGTTAATATTCTTTTCTTCAGAGTCTATTTCTGAGATGAGGTATTATGTACATTATTTACAATACATCATTCAGACTATATTGTCTTCATCTTTGTCGCCATATTTATCACTGAAACGTGATAAATATGGTGACAAAGATGAGGACAATAGTCCAAATAATGATAATGTATTCTTTTCTTGCTAATAGGTTTGTTTTTTTTTTTACTCCTGTGGCAATGGAGACTTCAGGGGTTATTGGCCCTTGTTTGATGGCGTTCCTTCGGAGGATTAGAGCAATTGCGTCTCGATTAAGCGACGAGCCTCGCGAAACGGAGTGGCTCTTGCAGCATGTCTCACTGGCGATGGTTTGAGGTAATGCTTTCTCCATCATTGCGGCTGGCAGAGGATAGCAAAAAAAAAAATTGTTTATAGTTACGTTGTTCTGGAATTGTCATCAGTGGTCAACTGAACTTGTTTTATCATTTTATAAAGTCTGAATTGATTGGCAATTAGCCATTGTTTTGCCCACTATTTTCATTAATAATATGATAAATAGAGTAAACAAACAATATAGAAATAGTGTTTAATTTTTTTTTTCTGAAGAACAAAGAAAATGTATAAATTCACTGTTCATATGTTTAGGAGAAAACAGTTCTTTTGATACATTGTCCCCACACAAAAAAAAAAAACAAGTTCAAAATTGCTAAAAAATCACTGGATACATTTAAATTTTCAGGGGTGGGGATAAATTCAGCCAATAAGTTCATAGAATGGTCCAGAAAAGGGTTGGTTAAGCAAATCATTGCTGGTTCAATCCCTGGGTTGAGTATGGAGGAAAGTCATATATTCTGGTTCAATGGAAGAGACATGTTCAGTCAGTTAAGTGCCATATGTGATAATCTCTTTTGATTCATGACTGACTAGGCAAAAAAATTTCCTGCAGTAGGTTGCCAGTGCTTTCTGTAGTAGACTGGTTGCCAACCAAGGCTATAAGACTCAGTCTGTCCTGCTATTCAACCTATAGCTTGGGTGAAGGCAATGGTTTAGAAAGAATGAATTTATGATAATTATAATTGTTATAATTATTTTATTTTAAGACAGTTTTATGTTTGTACATTCTTTTTATAGATACAAATATTTAAGTAAATGCTCTGTTTATAATAAACAGTATTAAACAATATTTACCAGCCTGAAAGTCTGAGAAATTTTCACAGAAAATATTCGTCCTCCGACATGATTCGAACCTGTCTCCTATACGGAACCGTCATTTAGCTTGACGTGCCTTTAACCGATTTGGCCACAGAGGAGCGTTCAGTTAGCAAGGTCGAATTTACTGTATTTGAACTTCAATCTTCCATGAATCTCTCATGTACATTCATATCTGCTCATGGCATATCAAATGTAAACAAATGACGTCACACATTATGAAATGGACAAAGTCCGACAATTATTTTTAGACATTTTTATGTTTATACATTCTTTTTATAGATACAAATATTTAAGTAAATGCTGTTTACAATAAACATTTACCAGAGGACGAATATTTTCTGTGAAAATTTCTCGGACATTCAGGCCGGTAAATGTTGTTTAATACTGTTTGTCATAAAACAGAGCATTTACTTAAATATTTGTATCTATAAAAAGAATGTATAAACATAAAAATGTCGTAAAATAATTGTCTGAATTTGTTCATTTCATAATTATTTTATTATAATTGTTTTTGACACTATAATTAATTCTTATTTTATTATGGATTCAACAGAGTGACAGTATAATTATTTTTTTTTATTCATGTAATGTTTTTTTATAGACCCAGCAATATAAACTTTCCAATATGCCTTCATAAATGAATTTTCTGAAATGTCATATGATCACTGAATGTTTTAAATGGTATATATTTTTTTTTTTCACAGATTTTGTCAAACAGACTCCCAAGAACATACTTCCTTGATCACTACAATCTTAACCTCTTCAAGTCTAAAATCAACTATTATCTATCCTACATATCCTCATTTAAATATAGATTTAAATCTATACAAAAACATCATTCAATAACACTACCTTGAGTGACTCTTGGGCCTTGCTTTGGCTGAACATTTACTAAAAAAAAAAAAAAAAAAAAATTGTTGGGAGATGTACCAAATTAAAAAAATTATGCTTTCCATTGATGTGGTAATTATTTTTTAAGCTTGGGAAGTCAAATAAATCAAATTTTTGATTGTAACCACAGGTTAAAAAATAAGGAATAATAATAATGGAAAATTCTGCACAAAGACATAACTACTCAGAATGTTATGAACTTTCATTGTCTAACATTTCAAATTTAAATAGCCGACTGCAAAAATCAACACAAGAAAATCCAAGCCATGGCAAAGTGTGTGAATTGTCTCTATCACAGAAATCACCTTTAAACCAAACACAGATAGGAGTGAAACTTTCTTGTGAAGTTTGTGGACTCACTTTTACATGGAAGTCACAATTATTGCAGCACACACGATCACATACTGGAGAGAAACCTTATTCTTGTGAGGTTTGTGGATCATCCTTCACACAAAAGTCTAATTTGGGAAAACATATGCGAAAACACACTGGAGAGAATCCATATTCTTGTGAAGTGTGTTGGGCTGCCTTTTCATGTAAATCATATTTATTACAGCATTTGTTAACACACACCGGAGAGAAACCATACCCTTGCGAAGTGTGCATGTCTTCGTTTTCACGTAAGTCTGATTTAATGCGACATGTGCGAATACACACAGGAGAGAAACCTTATTCTTGTGAAGTGTGTAATACTTCCTTTTCACAGAAATCAGACCTGATGCGACATACACGGACACACACTGGAGAAAAACCATATCCTTGTGAAGTGTGTGGATCATGTTTCTCTTTGAAATCCAATTTGGTGGAACATATGCAAACCCATACTGGGGAGAAACCATACACTTGTGACATATGCGGATCGTCCTTTTCACAGAAATCAGTTATGTTTAAACATGTACAAACACATACTGGAGAGAAACCATACCCTTGTGAAGTGTGTGATTCTTCCTTTTCACGAAAGTCATATTTGCTGAAACATATGCAAATGCATACTTGATAAAAACACTATTTCTGTAAATTACTTACATGCAGTCTATTATCCTGATCTTTGTTATTGTTATCACAACATTTCGGCCTTCATTAAGTCATTGTCTATCCAGGTAACCTTCAAGGAATTTTGAACTGATTTCTTAATCTAAGGCGGTGGATTGTTATCATTTTGCTGTTCATGTCCAGGGATATCTTGTCTGGTTTTTATTTAATACTGCTTAATTATTGCTTGTCTTGTTTCCACTGAATCTGAACTCAGGGATTGAAATCACAATTAGTTCTTTAGTACTGATCAGTTATTGCTCACCCTGTTTCCACTGAGTTTAAATCTGTACTAACCAGTCTAGGGATTGAACTCACAATTATTTTTTTAGTCCTGTTCATTTATTGCTCGTTGTGTTACCCCCAAGTTCAAGTAAACACTGCCCAGCCCAAGGATTGAACTTGCAATTATTATGTCACCAAATTCATGACCCAACACTTTAATTGATAGTACAATCACTGGACCAAACAGTGTGTACTTAGACTCCGTGAAAACAGGGCAAACAATTACTGTGCAGTGCTAAATAAGAACTAGACAAGATGTCCCTGGACATGGGCAGTAGAATGAGACTGATCTACTGCCTCAGATTTAAAAAAAAAAAAAGGGTTCAGTCTGAAATTCCCTGAAGGTAAAATGATCAACAATCACCTGATAAAATTCGAAGGGCACAATGGCCAAAATATTGTAATAAAAACAGAGATGGAATCAATAGTCTGCGTGTAAATAATGATAACTCCTCATCTCAGAAATTCGAACAGATATTTTTGTATAGTGTCTGCATTTTCATTTCTATTTAAATCACATTTGCTACAGCATACAGTTATATATTAACTTATGCCTGTACCAGACTCAGGGTCCCAGAATAAAATTTTTTACTGTCATCCTGGAACACTTCCAGAAAACAACTTCAATCATCCCGAAAACATTTTAAACTCTCCTGAAATAAAGATGCTTTTTAAACTGTGTTCATGCTTATAGTTATTAGTAGCACAATAAAAAACAGCATTAAAATGTTTGGAAGATAATTTAAAAAAAAAAATAATCATTTCACCCCAAACAAGGCAAAAAAGCAGCTAAGATGCAAGTGATTACTGAGTGTGAGAGAATCTGAGAAAAAAAAACAAAAAAAAAAACATTAAGTTTAATAAGTTTTAAAAATAATACAAAAGCAAATTAATTAAATTTTATTGTAATAGTTATAAAAATCATCATTTTTATTCAAACATTTTTGGCTAAGTAGATAATTTTTATAAAGAAATATTTGGCAATGTTTGACCTTTGTGCCCCCCACCCCAATATTGTCAAAAGGATAGTTTTCTCTTCGACACTGCTATTATTTTAACTACCTTCACTTCTTGGGAATGTTTATTGTTTTAAAAAGTGACGATTAGAATTGTAATAAAACCTAAATGTATGATGAAAGTGAATTTGGCAACAAAAATAATAAACACTACGAGATTCTTTATTTACACTATTATTTATTGGATTGGTTGACAAAACATTGGCTATATGCCAATTGATTCAAACTTTATGAAATGGTTTCTTTATAGTTTGTTCACATTTTAATAATTTAATGTTTATAAATTTGTTAATAAAAAATTGTTTTCATATTTATTTCTTCATACATTGGTAAATGATAAATATTGTTTTGCATTAGTTTTAATAGTATTAAATTTTAGAATGTTGTAAATATAAAATTATTCTTGTTAATAATGATTGTTGGGGGGAAGTTCTTAATATGTAATCAAGGGTGATAACAAAGAGAAAAGATGCAAAGGTGTCACTCTGAAGGACCCCAGCTTTGACGTCCAAGATTCAGCATTTTTGTACAGCAGCATTGTGGCAGTTACTGTTTCTGTGAGGATGTCATATGCCAGAAGGATCTTCTCCATTTTTTCCCTATGTACAGAATTGAAGGCTTTAGAGAAATTTACAAAAAGTAAGGTGGCCTGTAGATTCTTTGTTAGGTGGATTATTGAGGGCATCATAGCAGTCAGGATTTTTTCAATGGTTGATCTATGTTTTCGAAATCAATTTTGATTTTTTTGGGCAACTTTCTCTACTTCCTGCTGTATTTTGTTGTTAAACATTGAGTTGTAAATTTTTGCTCCAATGAAGGTGAGTGTGATTCCACCATATTTTTTTTTGACAATTCTAGATTTCCTTTCTTTGGGAAAGGAAGTATGAAGCCTTCTGTCAATCTTTCTATGACTTCTCCATTATATGTGGTGTTATCAGAATTGGTGTAGTATATTGTTGAAATCCTGGGGGGAAAATATTATTGAGTCCTGCAGCTTTCCTAATTTTGGTGTTTTGTAAAGCCATTTCAAGTTCTGCATATGTAAAGTGTCCAGATTTAATGTCAAGAGGATGTTCAATGATTTGCTTGACCTTAGTATCCCAAGAGATTTTTAAAAAAAAAGATCTTGCCATTTAGTCAACATTTGAGGCTGACTGTTTGCCTTTAAATTTATTTTTTGATTTTCTGCCACTGATCTCGTTCAGTTTTCCAAGCAAAAGCAGATTCTTAGCAGTAGCAGAACTGATGAGCCAAATTTTTTCCTGGAGGTTTCCTGCTTGCTGATCATCATCATCATTATAGTTCTTGAGTTGAGCAAGTGCTTTATTGATGTCATGGATAGATTTAAGGGATGGATTTGAATTTCTTATGGTGGCTTTTGCTTTCAGATAAGCTCTTTGTAATTCAATGCTATTTGATTCCTAAGGAACAGGCTGCTGATGTTTAGGGTTTAAGGGTATGACTTCTGCTGCAACCTTTTCATAACAAGCATCATCTAAATTTTACTTTATCACCAAGACTATTAAACTGATATCCTGCAAAAAAAAAAAAAAAAAAATTGACATATTGACTATAAAGATGACCTAGCTATCACTACAGAAACCATTACCAATGTCACAGTCCTTCATCTAGAAAATGCTGTCAACAATGTTGGACTTTATGTTAATGCTTCTAAAACTGAATTCATAGGCTTTAACCAGCAAGGCATAATACAACTGTCTCAGGGAAATCAATAAAATTGTCAAATCTTTTATATACTTAGAAAGCGAAATAAATTCTACTGAAAAGGATGTGAAAATTCACATAGCTGAAGCCTGGGCTGCCTTGAATAAAATGGATATAATCTGGAAATCTGATCTACCAGACAAACTCGAGCAGAGATTCTTTCAAGCCACTGTAGAGTTGGTTTTAATATATGATGCCACTGTCTGGACATTAACTAAAACCCTAGAGTCTAAGTTTGATGGAACCTACACTTGGAGGCTGAGAGCTATATTTAACATTTGGAGACATGATTCAACTAAATCACAGCTCTATGGACTCATACATAATATTTCTACTATGTTACACAAACACCAAATGTGCTTTGCAGGACACTGCGGGCAAGCAAAAGAAGGACTCATGAGTGATTTACTGCTCTGAACACCGCCTTGGAACAAGATGGGTTGGTCGTCCAGCAATTGCTTACATTGACCAGCTATGTTATGACACAGGATGCCACCTTAATAACCTGAGCTTGATGCAGGTTTGTGATGGTTGGTGTGATAGACTCATGAATGTTTGAGCTAGCTCAACCAAATAATGTAATAATTAAATAGTGTTTAATACTTTTGTTGAAAATTAAAATCATTGCTTTTTAAAACGTTGTTGAGGAGTGAAGGTAGTTAAAATAATAGCGGTGTCAATGAGAAAGCCGACCATTTGTTATATAGGAATAAAGTGTCACTGCTGACACTTGAGTTTGAACATAGATCAGCAGTGAGCAGACATAGGCAATCCCATTATTGAATTAAGTAGAGTACATGACCATAGAGGAAACATATAACTAGGAAGTCATGTAACGTCTAACTGATCCTTATTTCTATTCTATCCTCTATTACTATACGGACAGTTATTCTCTACTATTTTTCTGTTTGGATCATTATATGGATTACTATTTAAGCAAGTATTATCGAGCAAGTACTCTTAGTGCAAGTGACATTTGAAGGCATCTGACACCAGTACTGTTCAACAGTGTATTAGAGTTGTAGCTGCAATTACAAAGTCTCCACTACAATGAGTGTTCTTTGACATCACAAAACCATTTGACACCCGCTTTTTTTTTTTTTGCAGACATGAAGGTCCAAGTTTGTCAAGTGTTCTTATTAATTTTCATGCTTAAAGTACCATATATATATATATATATATATATATCTCGTGTATCATTGGGCACCTCAACTTGTCTCGCTAGAACAATTATGACTGAGTAGTGAGTTTAATCCTCACTGGGTGCCCCATACTTTCGGCCTTGTGCCACATCTAAGCTATGCTTGGAAAATCACTATACTTGCGTATCATTTGACTTTTGAAGACCTAATTTTGAAGCTAATTTTTAGGTCATATCATACACAAGATATAAAATTAGCATATGTACTGCTGGGCCTGGCTATGATGCTGACTAAACTATAGCTTCAAAAGTTGCATGATGGTAAGTTTTATCCAGTTGTTCATGTTCTACACATAGATCATTAGTGCATTCTAAACTTTTATTAAAAAAAAAAAAAATTTAACTTACAATATCCTGCCTCATATTGTTACTTTTCTGTATTCTGTTGTATTTTAAATTTAATTCATAGGCAGAAGACAAGGCAAATGTTGCTTTTAATGAGTCATTCAAATATTTTAACCGAAAATTGACAGAAAAAATTATTTTCTTGTTTTATTTATTATATAAACAAATTTTATACATATTACCATATTGGACACACACAAATTTTGCTATGGAATATTTAGGAAAAAAAAAAAAAAAATGCACACCTCACAGCCAAAAAATCAAAATTATAATCTTACCTTTATGTGACATTCTTGCTAACGATGAAGAAACATAATATTAACTCAAATTATACTACTGGTACTTTTTTTTTTAATAGAAGTGAGGTAAGTTTTAATTATCAGAACATTTTTTGGAAAAGAAGAATTTTAGTACATTTCATCATGCATTTATTGAAAATTGTTTTTCTGTGAGCAACATTTGCACATACAGTAAATTCATAATAACTACAAAGAAATCTACTGGAATCAGTGAACACTGGTACCATAGGGTAATAGGTAAGCCCCCACCCCCACAAAAAAAAAACAAAAAAACAAACATTGTAGTTGTTGATAAATGAAGTGCCATGCCATACATGCAGAAAAGCAAATTCCAATACCTGTATATCAACAAAAACACAAAGCAAGCAGCAATATACCAATAAAAGCAAATATTTCTGTAAAATCTGGTATTTTTTTTTTTTTACAAAACAAGCAGTTCCATAAATTTCTTAATTTCATGTTTGTTTTACAGATTAGCTCTATGCATGCACTGATTCCTGGTAAACCCCACTTTCCTTGGGGGTCTTAATATTCCTCTCATACATAATACTACTATACTGGATGCAGGGTAATTTTTGGTGCACTTTTTTTTGGCAGTGGTGGTGATGGGGGTGAAATTGCATCCAATAGGCTGGTAAATATGGTACATAACACAAGTTCTAGGCAAATAGTTTCTTCTCTTGTACTGCTCTTCCAGCTCCTTGCTAGCCAACTTTGATTGCCAAAAATTTAAATGCAATGTCAATCGTTATCTTCAGTCTTCTTTTAATGTTCTCTCTCCTTAGAGAATATGAGAAAAAAAAAAAACAAAAAAAAAAACACTAACATTTGCATCTTAGTGGATTGATTGCCTTTCTTGGTGTGAAATGAAAAATTATTTCTTACAATTAGATCCTAATTTTTTTGCATTTAAAGATTGAAGTTCAAGTCCTTTTTTTTATTTTTATTTGGTTTTCATTCCCTAGTTTAAAAAGAAGCACTTGAGTTTTGTCTGTAGTTTTTTTTCTGGCTCTGTAGTGCAATTTCCCCCTTCTAGATTCAATAAAGTTTACAGTTTGAAATCCCAATCCTGCTATTGAGTATTACAACAGAAACCCTGAAGAGCAAATGGAGAGTGCAACAGTTGAAACACTTTGAGGTAACAAACAAAATGAACTAGAAGTGCCCAAATGTGCATACATGTTTCACACATTTAGTCTGGAAGCACCTGAATGTGCTCACAATTGTGTAGCCCTGTATTTCAGTAAACAGCATCAACACCTAGAACTGTCTGAAATCAACAAGTTTGTAAAACTTATAGATTTCCAAAACGATATCTCATAACCAGTAAACCCAAGGAGGCCAAATTTTGTATCATTTGAAAGAGAAATCAATTTACTTTTATAGAAAATCAACTTGCAAAACTTCATTTTCAAGAGTTTTGTAGATATATAAATTTAATTGCCCTAATTTTTATTAAGATATTTGAACAATTTGCTTCATATTCCAGGGTTTTAACAAAATCTCATAAGGACTGATAGGATTAATTCCAGAATATTTTCCACTTTACAAAGTTCTTTTTTAGGATTGTCATCAGCTGCCTTGTCGCATTATCCTTAATTTTGTCCACAGCATTTCCATATCAGTTTTACCTTTAGAAAATAAAAATAAAAGTTACAGGTAACCAAATCAGGACTAGAAAGTGGGTGTTGGAAATGATGCCGGCTGAAGTGTGTGGCTTCAGAAGAGGACTACTTCAAAGGAGATTAAATACTGAATTGATATGTGTTGTAGTTTTCTTTTTATAGTACCAGTTCCAAAACTTTTTGATCAGACCTCATATATACAGGACTGGTGTAAGGGTTTTGTGCCCACACCCCCAGAATCTATTATATGGGGTTCCCTAAATCTACTACATTTTAATAAGGCAGTATTCATTTATTTTATTCTAACCTATCAGGTCATCCCATAAGTTCTGTCCAAATTTTACCTTTTTTTTAAAATGAACGAAATTTAAAGAGTATTTTATAATGTCTAATGGAGCTGAACATTATTTTTATGTTTAGATGCATTTAAACTGATCAAATTTTATTTTAGAAAACAATAAAATTAAATTTTGTTTGATTAAAACCCTGCTGACATGGAAGTACCCAAGAATCATGTGAGGCACATAATGCTTTATGAGTTCAAGAAAGGAAACTCAGCAGCTGAAGTGGCTAGAAACATTCACTCAGTTTATGGAGAGGAATGTGTGAATGAAAGAACTTGCAGAAGATGGTTTGCAAAATTCAGAGGTGGAGATTTCACCCTTGAAGATGAAGATCGAACCGGATGTCCAGTTGAGGTTGATGAAAAGCTTCTTGAAGCAGCCCTTGAAGAAAATCCTGCTTTATCAGTGGAGGATTTGGCAGTGGTTCTCAGTTCAAACCATACAACTGTTCATCGTCATCTTCAACAACTTGGAAAAGTTCCTAAACTTGGAAAATGGGTGCCTCATGAATTGTCTGAAAACAATCTCAAATCCCGAGTTGACATCTGCTCTTCTCTCCATTCTCACCAACTTGTTTCACCATTTCGGGATAGACTTGTGACTGGTGACGTAAATTGGATCTTTTATCAAAATGTTAAGCATCGTAGACAGTGGCTTGGTAAAAGGGAAGAAGGCCACAGCTGAGAAGGGAACTTCATGGACAAAAGTTTCTTCTTTCAATCTGGTGGGATCGCCACTTTGAATTCTTACCACCTAATGCAACAATTAATGCTCAAATATACTGTCAGCAATTAGAGCATTTGAACCAAGCTTTGAAGAAAAAAAAGACCTGCTCTAGTGAATCGAAAAGAGGTTATGTTTCATCAGGACACTGCGTGACCCCACACAGCAAGAATCACGTCACAAAAGATCAAAGAACTTAGTTGGGAGAAAATTCCTCATCCACCTTATTCTCCTGATCTTGCTCCTTCAGACTACAATTTGTTTCGTAGCTTACAGAATTATTTGGAAGAAACAGCTTTTGTAACACAGGAAGAGGTTAAAACTGACATTTGTGAGTTCTTTGAATCAAAGCCAAAAGAATTTTACAGTAATGAAATTAGTAAGCTTGTTAATAGCTGGAAGGAAGTCGTAGATAATCAGAGAAAATACATTGTTGATTGAATCTGTAATTAAATGTAACATTTGGTCACTTGTTTTCTTTATTCAAAATTTGGACAGAACTTATGGGATGACCTGATAATTATGTACAATAAAGGGTCATATGCAATATAAGTGAACAATTCAACTAAAAAAAAAAATTAAAATAAATATATTGTATTTAAATACATATTAGAGATATGTCATAATAGATCAATCCATTTTAAATAAATCAATATTTTGTGGCAATTTTTAACATCAGCTTGAGATTTTTCTTGTTAAAAAGTTGAATTTTTAATATATTCAACATTATGGATGAAAAATAGTGAATTTTATTTACTGTTTTTTTTTTCAAGACTTAGCATGAGCAAAACAAAATTTACGGAGTTGGATGAAAAAGAAAACCCCAGAATAATGTTAAAATCTGCAAAATTTTTTTTATCCATTAATAGTAAGTTGTGCTTGGTTTAATTTGTAATATATAAATATAAGTAGGAAAAAAATGTTGATTTGCTGGGTAGTACAAACTGGCTCTGCGCGCATATATATATGTAACTTATATTTTCTTACCTAAAGTGTAAACAAAGTCATTTAAGCAATTAATGCATTTTTTTTTTTTTTTTATCCGATAAAATTTTATATAGAAATGTTATTTTTATATGTGTTTCAGGAGACATCTCTTCTTATTAACAAACAGTAAAATTAATATTTTATGGACTTATGGTAAGCCGTGTCTGGCTAAAAGGTGCTTAACCCTAGAACACTGTTATAAAATAAAATAAGACATATCTTCGCTGATTTGCAGGCAAATAAACAAACATACTTAAGAGCGAGAGCCGGATGTGAACGGGACAATGCCCCGTCACAAAATGACCATTAACATTGTTTACGCATATTCCCGATGCACGAGTTCCGGTCGAAAAATAAATATTTTAAAGTATTTCTATTTTTCTACCAATAAAAATGCTTCCCTCCTAACTCGCATCATTTTTCAAGCCTGTTAAGCCATAAAAAACGCCATAAAAAGGGTCACACAGTGAAGTACAACAGCAGTCAACAAGAGGCCAGGGAAGAGACCTGTCACGGTCAGCCAGCGGCAGTCAACAGGAGGAGCGCCATGCTAACCAGCGAGAACTATTATGAGAGATCAACCCAGGTCGACAGCCGGCTTATGAACTATACCATGAGGTAGCTGTCCCAAAACCACACGTTCCTATTGAAATAAATCACGTAAATCTATTTCTGCTGTTGTCGTATTTCTTTCTTGCAACCATACGCTTGTCTATAACAACACTATCAATTAAAGTTACACCACTACTAACCATGGATATATCATACCAGATTTTGAAAATATCAAAAAAAATATTAAATAGAAATCTTTATTTGAAATATTTTACATGCAGGTACTTCAAACTTTGTACTTTGAGTTAACATTAATAAGAACTGAAAAACATTATTTAGGTAAGAAAATCAGGTACTGAAAATTGTAATTAAAAATAGGAAAATTTGCACTGGGTACTATATACCCATTGTTAGTATTCTAGGGTTAACATCAGTGTTTCAACAAGATATGGCTGCAAGCTTGTTTTTTCTGTTGAGGTCATATCTTTCTTATGACGCATGGCAATCTTTATATATTTGAAATTTAAAAAATAACTAAATATCAGTAACAATAATACTTATAATATTTGAAATTTCTGATGAATTTTAATTTTTCAGTTAAATGATTGAACAAGCTCATGGTGAGTTCGACAACAATAAAATATCTGTAGAAATTCCCCTATTGCATTGTTAAACATTTGAGCTTAACAACTTTAACAAAATATTGTAATAAGAAATCATGAATATGAATGCTGATTGTTATTTTAAGAAGTAAGGGGGTACAAAAGAAAAGATTTGAAATTGACAACTTCTATCTTCCCTTCTTTCATTTTCTGACTGAAACTAATTAGCATCTTTGATAAGTCTTTTCACATGATCGAAATAGAATAGTCTATTATTTATGAGGGTTTAGCAGGAGACATTAAACTTTTTTTTAAAACTGAAACAAAAGTAGCATTTCTGATATGTTTATCCACGCAATCAAAATTGGAATAGTCCATTATGAGGTATTGGCAGGGTATAATGGTCGTGCAAACTAAAGAACTAACAAAGGGAAGGATAAGCACAAGTATTATATATTTTAAGCTAAAAACATGATCAGTTATGTGCCATGCGTGATACATGCTTAGGCGATCATGTATCTTTTGATACATGACTAACAAAGCAGATTTTTTTCCCTGCAGTAGGTTGCCATTTCTTTCTGCAGTAGGGTAGACCAGTTGCCATCCAAGGTTATAGAATCCAGTCTGTCCTGCTATTTACACATAGCTGGGGGGAAGAAGAGGATTCATACCTTTCCCAAGGGTATTAGCACGTAAGTGAATGTAATGGATTTGACTGGAATTTGAACTCGGCTCTCCAATTCCTCAATCCGAGCCGCTATCCATACATAGTTCATATGAAAATATCCTTAAAGTTTTGACAATATCAGTTAACATTCCATTAGTATCATGAAAGTGTTTGTACATCCCACAAACTGTTTTTTCTATTGCAACTTACAAATTCATTTTTTAATACAACCACCCATCACTAAAAAAAACTATCCTAAAATATATAAATGAAAATGGATAACCAGCTATTATTATATGAAAACTTTGATAATGGTTTTCACTTTCTTCAAAATGAATCAAAATAGAATGAATAAAGTTAATAAAAAAATTATTTGTACTTTATTTACAGTATGCAAACCAATATACAGAATATAAAGCTGATTTTCAAGTTCCTTTATTATATTTACTCTTCAGTATACAACTGTAGAAACATTGAGAAATAAATTAGAAATGCCATAAATGGCACAAAAATGGCATTAAAGCTATCTGAAGCAGATCAACACAAACTTATTACATGCATAGTATGCCTGAAATAGTAATCAGGTACAATTTCTCACTTAGTAACCAAGACATCGGAATAGGAACAGATAGTTAAGTGAGGAGTCACTGTATTGGCCTTTTTATTCAAGTTTTCAAAATAAAACCTTTTATTATTTGCATTTTTATTTATCCTTTAAAAACTAAACACCCAAGACAATATTTCACAAGAAAAATTAAGTAAATGTTATATTTTAAATGGGCGTGTTTGAAAACTGCAGTCTTTTGGCTATGACATTGCCCCATACTAATAACCAAGGATTACTGTATGGCAATGTTTAACCTTCAAGAAAGGAGTGTTTCAAAAGCACAATTATTCCCATGCCACCACTGCAGACACCATTGACTCCCTCAGCAATGTTTATGGTTTAAAAAAAAAAAAAAAAAAAAAAAAATTATGATTAGAATTTTAATAAAGCCCAAACATATAAAAATGGATTTATACATTTTCTTTATTCTTAAGAACTGACAACAAAGATGTTAAACACTATTTATTTATTAGATTGCTTATTTACAAGATTATAAAAATGTGAACCAACTATAATGAAATATTATTTAGCATTTTATCAGAGGATAAAATGCTAAATAATCCTCTGCTTTTGTCACATAAATTCACTAAAATAGACTATCTCTTCATTTTACCTGTTTTGATAATTTTCTAAGTTTTTATAAATTATTGAATAAAGATTTTTTTAAATTTATTTCTTTACAAAATGGTAAATAATTCTTTATAAAAGATGAATAAATATCACATTGAACTTGCTTCCCATGTTTTTATAATAAACATTGCCGAGTGAATCAAAAGTGTATAGTGATGTCAAAGAAATAACCACGCTTTTTTTTTTTTTTTTGCAGGTGCAAATGCTAAACATTGCATAATATTCAATTGAAATCATTTTACCTATTTTTCATATGAATAAAATGAGACTTTACACTAATGAACATAAATTTGTCAATTTTATTAAATTACGAAAATATGTAACATTTGGTTTATCTTCATGATTGCAAATTTAAAAATGCAGATCATCCAATCTCACTTGTTTTAAATATTCCAGATTTTCTTGTGAGATGAGGTAAAAAATATATGAAAATTATAGAATAATTTAACTTTTTACATGATAAACAAAACACACACGCGCACACACACACACACCTGATCAAAAGTTTGGAACCACCCTGAATTGTTTCTCTAAGTTCATAAAAAAAGGTTAATTTTGTATATTTGGATAAATAAATTCACTTATTAGGTATACATGCAAACCCTTATTGAAACAGGTTTTTTTTTTTTTTTTTTACAAGCATAAGATTTGGGAATTTTGTTACAACCCGATACCCTTTCTGAACTGTAGAGCAGAAATTTACAAATATTTAAACTCCACTGCTTGGTAGATGTTCAGTTACATGTAGATTAATGTGATTGAAATTAATTTTCAGAAAATGTTAAGTAAAAAGATTAGTATAGAAAAAGTGGCCCAAGTGGAGATTCTATAGAAGGGCATTCTGAATGTCAGAATGCTAGAAAATTACAGATATCAAAAAAAAAGAAAAAAAAAAAAAGAGAAGGGGGGTGCATTATTGCCTGCAGCTACATGCAGAAAACTGCACAAATGTTGACAGAAAAAATTTCAAAGGACTAGAGTAACATCTATTGCTGAGGGTAGATGCTTGAAACAGAAAAAAATAAATTTCTTTCCTCAAAGATATGAAACTTGATTCATTTAAGTTTGAAGGAAAGAAATTAATGTGGGTTCCAATCTTTTGGTGGAAAAATATAGTTTTAAGGTATGCTATATTTATGAGTTAAAGCACTCGATATCAGGGATAGAGCATATGAAAATATAAAAGTGGACATTGAGGGCAACACCCCATTTCATGCTTAAATACAATCTTCAGAGACATGGACAATCTGTTTCATTATATATGTCACACATGAAATGAACAAAGTTCGACAATTATTTTAAGACATTTTTATGTTTATACATTCTTTTTATACATACAAATATTTAAGTAAATGCTCTGTTTTATAATAAACAGTATTAGAAGGACAAATATTTTCTATGAAAATTTCTCAGACATTCAGGCCAGCAAATGTTGTTTATTACTGTTTATCATAAAACAGAGCATTTACTTAAAAATTTGTATCTATAAAAAGAATGTATAAACATAAAAATGTCTTAAAATAAATGTCGGACTTTGTCTATTTCATAATGTGTGACATCATTGTTTACATTTGATACGCCATGAGCAGATATGAATGTACATGAAAGATTCATGGAAGATTGAAGTTTAAATACAGTAAATTCGACCTTGCTAACTAAATGCTCCTCTGTGGCCAAATCGGTTAAAGACATGTCAAGCTAAATGACGGTTCCGTATAGGATACAGGTTCGATTCCTGTCGGAGGATGAATATTTTCTATGAAAATTTCTTGGACATTCAGGTCGGTAAATGTTGTTTAATACTGTTTATCATAAAACAGAGCATTTACTTAGATATTTGTATCTATAAAAAGAATGTATAAACATAAAAATGTCTATATATATATATATATATATATATATATATATATATAATTTTTCGTGGATATTTGTATTTGAGTAGACACTCAGTTTATTCATTATACCATATATTTATTTTCAGCTACCAGACTGAATATTCAAGAAATCCTATTGAAAAAAAAAAAACAAAGTAAGCACTCTCCAGCAGGATATTTTTTCACTGGATGGAGGTAATCAACTGTAATGTATCAATGAAAAAAAGCAAGCATTTCACATTTGAGGACACTGGCCATGAATTGACCTGGACAGGTATGGGTTCTGCCAGGTCTACAGTTCTTTTGATATCTGGATTGAAAACTAGAGAGGTATTCATTCATGCAGACTACGTCTTTGGTAAGTAAACCTGGTGGATTCCATCCCTCTAGAGTTCAACCCAAAGCCAATGTCCTTAAATTTGAAGACTCGCCTTGGTCAGATGTTTGGCAACCATATAATCACACCCAGTCATGGAACATGATAATTTCCTGAATACTCAACAAAGGAACATCTATTCATCATTGAATAATTATTTAACATGGTTTTATATAATATTATGTAAAAGTGGACATTAAGATCAACACCTAGTGGCAACAGACTGTTTTATGCTTAAATACTATGTTCAGGCCAGAAAATTGTTTCATAATGAAATGAACTGTTGCTGCCAAGTGTTGTCTTCAGTGTCCACTTTTATATTTACATATGCTCTATCCCTGATATTGAGCACTTAACTCATATAGCATTCCTTAAAACTATCAAATATAGACACACACATATATGGTATGATAACCACTCAATGCAGCTAAGTCAATAGTCAATATACAGTACTGATTCCTATGTCCACACTGCTTATATCTACAAACACTATACATGATATTGAGCACACTTTCCATATATATATATATATATATATATATATATATATATATATATTATATATATATTCAAAGGGTGGTGAACATTTCTGGGACTGACCATAAAGGAATAAAAAATGAAAAAAAAACAAACAACAAACTTAAGAAATGAGTCATGCTGAAAACTTTTCAGCACCTCCTAATATGGAGAGACACATTGGATTTTAAAGTCATTAACAAAAGTATAAAACCAGTTAGCTGTAAAAAGGTTTCAGTTTTTTTGCATTACTTTGCAAAAGATTGCAGGATATGATTTTCTGTTATTGCATCAGCCATTACTCACACACGATTTATGGCCAAAAAAACTTGTCATTGCCAAATTAGCAGCCATTGTGTAGTGGATTGGGCTTTGAATATGAGCAAAAAATTGTGGTTCTACACAAAAGTAGATTGCAGCAAAACAGCTGTGCACATTGCTATCCCGAATTTTCAAAATTCAGGGATATTTAATGACAAGGAGAGAAGTCAACGTCTGAGGAAAACCAGTGCTAAAGATGACCATTTGATGAAGCACAGTGCTACACGATCCATAACAAGTTCTTATAAAAGATACATGCCACCCCGCTTCAGAATGGTACGAATATCAGTTCTACGACAGATTCACATCATCTGAGATTTGAGTTTGGTCTGAAATCATTCAAACGATGGCTAATGGCAGCTATAAAATCCAAGTGTCTGGCAATATGAAACCTGGACAGCCCAAGACTGGAGCAAAGTTTTGTTTTCAGATGAATCTACTCTGAAACAGTTAGTTATGCATAAAAAACATTTTAAGACCTCTTGTTATCTTGTGGAAAAGCATCCAATTCAGACTATGAGGCACCCACAAGCCGGATGATTTGGGGGCTCCCTGCAAACATCTGCAACAGCTGGACTCTACTTCTTGTCTCCCGGAACAAAGATGAAACTGGAACTGCATATGCACATTTGTCGATGCAAAATATTTACGCATGATGATGTCTCATGCCACTGATCCCAGGGTTGGTTCAGAATGTTTTTGAAGATCAATGTAGCAACATTGGGGCAGCCAAGGAATAGCTAAGATTTGAACCCAATTGAAAATTTATGGAAAATTGCCAAAAGCAAATTTACAGAAAAACAACCTTCAAGTAATGAAGCCCTAAGAGACTATTAAAGAAGTCTGTACAAAAGAAATCTCAGTTATCTACTGTAACAACTTGATTCTCAGCATGCCCTGCAACATCCAAGCAATGATTAAAAGTAAAGGATGTCAAACAAGATACTGACCACTGGATTATTTGGCTTGAAATGAATAGAGAACATTGTCATAGACAAATTTGTGAATAAAATTGAGTCAGTCTCTCATAAATTACTTGTTATTGCAGAAGTTCTCAACCAGGGTAGGGAGGGGAAATCTTTTACTTTTTTTCTTTACAGAATTTTGTGTATTGAATACTTTGGCATTCTATTGAATATTTTGTTTATTGAAGTAGGTTTCAGTTCAATAATTATTTATGAATCAAGACAAATTACTGTACATGTATTCAAGTTTAAAAACCTATCAATATTGTCTATTCTACTGAATTTGTAAAACTCCTCCATAAAAATAATCCATGTAAATTTATATGTACTAATATGGAAAAAAAAGAAAAAAAAAAAAAGAAAAATGAAGATTTTTAATAATAAGCGCATATTATTTGGAATGCACCTTTTCAGTGGACAATCTTTGAAAGCAGGGAAATGATTTATGGTGAAAAGGGTGCATTAAGCAAATGAAGGTTAAGAACCACTGTGTTATATTGTTGTTTTTAAGTTTAAAATTACAAAGGATTTTAAACTTTTGTTAATGACTGTATGTGAATTTTTTATTGCTATTTTTATTCCATCTTATTGTTACATAAATTAAATTGTGAATTACTTCAAGACTTGAAAAAAAATTGTTTAAAATATTTGATTTCTTCATAATCTACAAATTTTAAAATGATCCTGATATTTGTAAATAATTGAAATCTTGTTTTACAAATGAACGTTTCTTCAGTATGTCTTTGAAGAAAAGTAGCCAAATTTAAATTACCAGCAAGTCTAGCTTCACAACTGCTTCAGTTTTCTTTAGTGCATTCGCATATGTTTAGTTAATACAAATTTTTTTGAAAATTTTGCCAGACATATTTTGCACTGAAATGGTTTCTCTCCTGTGTGTGTTTGCACATGCTTCCTCAAATTAGAATTATCAGAGAATTTTGCACCACATACTTTACAGGGGAATGGTCTTTCTCCAGTGTGTGTTCGTATATGAATTTGCATACTTGCATTGACTGAAAATTTGGCTCCACAAATTTGACAGTGAAATGGCTTTTCTCCGGTGTGAGTCCGCATGTGTTTGATTAAACTTGAACTTTCTGAAAAGTTTGCCTCACAGATTTCACAGTGGAATGGTTTTTCTCCAGTATGTGTTTGCACATGTTTCTTTAAATTGGCATCGCTTGCAAATTTTGAGCCGCACATTTCGCAATGAAACGGTTTTTCTCCTGTGTGTGTTCGCATATGCTTCGTCAAATTGCCATCTTGTGAAAATTTTGTTCCACATATTTTGCACTGATATGGTTTTTCTCCTGTGTGAGTTCGTATGTGCTTCTTCAAATGGGAATTTACAGAAAATTTTGCTCCACACAGTTCACATTTGAATGGTTTTTCTCCAGTGTGTATCCGCAAGTGAATGGTCAAATTTGAACTCACTGAAAACTTCTTCCCACATATGTCACAGTTGTATGGTTTTTCACCAGTGTGCATCCGCATGTGTATATTTAACTGTGATTGGGAGATGCACACTTTCTGGCATGCATTGCAAGTGTTTTTCTTAATTTTGGCTGTTTGACTCAAATCGTCAGAAAACAAAGAGTCAGCATAATTGCAGTCTGTAGCAGTTATTGTTTGCATCTTTATTATTGGATTCAAATGAATGCTCAACTGGAACAACTTTCTGTTCTGTGTAAAAATTTTTCCTTCTCTTCTTTTTTTGCTTAAATATTTTCTTTTTATTCAAGCTGTTTAAATTTCAACATAATTTTACCATAAAAGATCCAGTAGACTAAATTTTTAGTCAAAAGCTTCTTTTTTTGTAATCTGCTTTTCATCAAACACTCCATCCAACCTGAAAAGGTTTCAGTCTCCGAGTCTTGGATCAACCTGAAAAAGCAAGGAAATTTCTTATATCCTTCCTCAAAGAAATCAAGCTGTGAATTCCATATGAACATTTAACTAAAGGATGAACTCAAAGTATAAACTATTGTCATTATTGTTTGACCCGTACAGGTTTTCTTAGTTATGTGAATAGCAAATAAAAGATAAAATAGAAACCTTTCATTAAATTTACATAGCTCCAGTTAATAGAAAATTATAACTTAGAGCACTGTTTTTCAACTTTTTTTTTTGTTTGTTTTTTTATCTCAGAGCACATTTGAACTTGTTAAACTTCTGTGTTAAACTTTTTATAATTAAGAAAAGAGGGGGATAATATATATTATGATTTATTAACAAAATTTATTATAGTTTGTAATAAAAAGATAATTAAACTTCTTAAAAAAGTTTATATTTATTTATTTTTCAGTATTAAACTTTTTATGGTGAAGAAAAAGAAAGAGTATATATTATGATTTATTTATTAACAAACAATTTATAGTTCGTAATAAAAAGATAATTAAAATTCTTATAAAAAGCTTATATTTATTTTTCTGTTTATCTCAATTCAACATTTAATGAGATATCTGAGCTTCATGTTTTTTTTTTTTTTGTTTTTTTTAGATCTTTGCAAGGTTGGATTTTGGACAGGCCTATTGTTGTAATGGAATGTCCCACATTCCCTATCACCTATGTGGACTGACTATATCCGTAGATATATATAGTAAGCACAGGATATACCTGGTGACTTTCTTCGGGAATTACTAATCAATTCCCCGTCTTTCAGTAGTGTATTCTCTTTTACAATAAACCTCTCATCTACACCTGTGTTGCTGTTCCTTTCACTCAAGTACCACCTTTGTCTGTTTGTAACCTCTTTAAGGATACAACACATTCTTAAATCTTCTTCCAAGCCACAATCAATTTTTTTTGTTTTTAATATTTTTTACTGCAGAAAAGCTTGCTTTTCATATTATTTTATAAAGTATGTATACGTTTATTTATTATAACAAGGATATACTGGTACAATCACTTTAAATGGATTTAAACTTTTATATGTACACTTATTGTGCTTTGAATTTCTTTCAAAAATAATTTAATTAATGACCTTTAAAAATTTTCACAGCACACCTACAATTCTCTTACTGCAGACCAATAATATTTGATTAACAATTAGTCATTTCTTACAAGGCTATCTATTTCATGCTGGGCGAAAGTACATATGAGGGGTCGGAAAAATTCTTTAAAAAAACGTGTTTGTGCATAATGAATAAATTTTAAAAACTCCAGTTTGTTACATGAAGTATAAATGTAATATCTGGAAATGATTCAATAGATATTATCAGCCTATTTAATCCTGAGGGGTGGTGTAATGTGAAACTCTAGAATTGGTCACTGAGGTAAGTTCATTCATTTATACACATTCTTATAGAACTACACAAGAATTTTAAGCCATATTTTATATATATATATATATATATATATATTATTATATACACACACACACATATATATGTGCACACATTCAGTCTCAAGAAAGTGTTTTATGCACATAGCATCAAGTTCATCAAAAACTATATAAAACTCATTCTAAATTTCATCCAAATTTTAAAGATGAACAACAAATTAAAGAACATAAGGTTTTCTACATATTTCAAATATATGATAGGTAGCACAGATTTTAATAAGAAAAATTTTTGAGAAAATATTTTAAGTAGTATTAAGCAAATATTTTAGGCACTTAAATATAATGTTAAAAAAAAATAATCAAAATTTAGATTTCTTTAGTATTGTTTAGAAACAAAATTCACATATCAAATTCCAAGTCTTTTAATCAAAATACCTGTAATATCACACTGAATACACAGGTTCTTGTATGATCACCACATTAATTAGATGGGGGAATACTTGGGAACACTGGATACTGTAAGCAAATTCCTACAATTTAAAATGTTTTGGCTTTAGATAATCCACAAATAAAACTTAAAAACAAAATCAGTCAAAACATTATGGTTCTTCATGAGGAAGATGCAAATGGAAATTACCTCTATCTGTAATAGGCAACAAATTTATAAACAGTATTCTAAAGTGAAAGGTCTTTCCAAATAGATGAAAATTTGGTTGTAAAATGCAATTTATCTCAGCAAGACTAAAAAGTCATCACTGAATGAAAGACCAAAGTAAAAGGGAAAATCAAATTTAAAATTACTTGAAACTGACAAATAGTTGATGCACATACTATCTGTTGGTTTCAATTTCTAAGAATGACTGCTAAGAACATTGCCTCTTCAGGTTTATAGCCAAATTGTTACAGATGCATGCTGGGATTTTGTCTTAACAAATAAAAATGTACAATTCTCGGTCTCATCCCCCATATTTTTGTTCTTACTTGCCTTGTAGTTAACTGTATCCCTTTTATGCATGAACACAATTATTACTTTGCAAACTTTTTACCTTATTACTGTTACTTTGTCTAGTTTTGACTTGCATATATATTGTTTGCTTAGTATTATTTTCCCTGGTTCTTCTGTACTGTTTGAGAATTTTATCAGTTCTGCTTGTTGAGAATTTTGTCAATTACACTTAACCATGGTCACACTATCAAATGTTTATGACAAAATAAGTTGTTTGGATTTTAACTATTAGGTTTGTGCAAAAATAATGACGTAATAATGTTGTTTTCTGACGTTAAAAAATACGTCAAAAAACAACATTATTATGTCATTATTTTTGCACCAACCTAATAGAAAATGGAACTTGATGGGATAATATATAAAATGCAGAAGAACAGTGTTCATCTACAATAGGCAGTCTTGGACAGCAAAATGGTTATTTTCTCAGATGAAGAAAAACTTCATTCAACAATAATTACAATAGTGAGAGCAATTTGAGGAAATTAAAAAATTTTATCATTTTATGCAATAGAAATTTGAAAGAATATCAACAAATATATGAAAATTTGTTTTCCAACAAGATAATGTGAGCTATCATACTTTTAAATGGATCATAAATTGTTTGAAAAAAAAAAAAAAAAAAAAAAAAAAAAAAAAAGAGAGAAAGAAAATAACATTGTACAGTTGAAAGACTGGCCAAACCAGTCTCCTGGTTTGAATATTATAGAAAATTGCACATACTAAAGAGAAATGTGAATGGTCAATGCCTAGAAATTATTAATCAGCTTTGGGAGCAATAACTTGAGGTTAAAAATGTCAAATTAAAAATTGTAGAGGGTGTGGCGATAATTAAATGTAAATAAATGGCAGAACTGCCCAACAAACAGAATTGACAAAGTTTGTAATAAACAAGAAAAAAACAAGGCAAAAATAATATAAAACTAGCAAATAACATATACAAGGCAAAGTAACAGTAATATGGCAAAAATTTCACAAACTAAGAATTGGAGTTGACACATAAGAACAAATTCAGATAACTGATTATAGCATACTGACTTCAAGGCAGACTGGGACTGAGTCATATGAAACCAAGAACTGGCCTATCTTATTGGCTAACAAGAAATCCCAGCATGCATTTGTGTGCTTCTGCTGATGAAGCGAGAAATGGTTTTGCAGTCATTCCTAGTCAGATTGGAACAGACATATATATATATAAAAATGGCCTGAAGATTATGTACAAGCATGAAACAGACTGTCAATGTCTACATTTATATTTACATACACTATCTTTGATATTGAGCAATTTAACCCATAAATATATTATACTTTAAAACTATATTTCTATCATAAATACACTATAGTTAAAAAATTTGAAACCACCTGCAGAATTAGCATGGGACAAACTTGACAGTAGAGTGGAAAAAAAAAAATTAAAAAAAAGAATGGAATCAATTATCAAACTTATACTTTGAAAAACTTTTGTAATGAATGCCAGACATTTGTGGTGCAGTAATCAAAGCTAAAGGAGGATATTTTGACAAGAGCAAAATTTAATTGTAAAATACTTTTTTTCTTTTTGTCATAATAAAATTTCTAATAGAATATCATGTCTCACTTTCTTTTGTAACCATATATGATAATTTCTTCATATTTAAAATACAAAACAACTACTTTTGGTCCAATTAAAAAAATTACCAGGAGTGGGCCTCAAACTTTTCAACTGTAGTGTATGTATATATATATATATATATATATATATATTTCAAACATTGTTATAATGACTATTGATATTTGAATCCATTTTCATTTTAAACAGTATGTATTATGTCTATTGGTCTGTGTATTTGAGAAAATTTGCTCTCCAACAGGAATTTCACCGGTGTCTGCCTTTGTAGGAGAAGCCACAATTTGATCAATTTGCTTTACTGCTCAGCCATCAAGAATATCACAGTTAAGCAAGCCTTCATTTTTTGCTTTTAAGGAAAGTATACTTCCTCACCGAGACATGTTTTTTCAAAAGCCCATATCTGCTCAGTTTCAAATCGAAAACAAAGAATCAAAGAAATCAATGGATTTATTTTTAATCTGACATTTTTATTACTTCAAATGTTAAAAGTTGAGACATACTTTCATGAAATGTGAATTTCTTGAACTAGCCTCATATTCTAATATTTTAGGAGATAATTCACTGTTATGCAGAAATTATGTAGAGCAAGAACATGAAATAATGTAAAGGTAGGAAGAAAAGAAGAAAAAAAGAAAAAAGAAGATAACATTGTATGAGAAAAAGAAATGGAGGGAAAATGTTTCCCAGAAAGTAAAACAGGGACATTTTAGCAAACCAGGACCTTCGTGTTTGCAAAAAAAATATGGATTTTCATAAAGTTGTTTTTACCCTTGATACCTTCACTTCTCAGCAATATTTATTGTTTAAAAAAAAAAAAAAAAAAATGATGATTAGAATTGTAATAAAAACTAAGCATATGAAAATGAATTAAAATTTTGTTGTTTATCTACATGAATAATTTCATGTTTACAACTTTCTAAAAATTATATATTTGTATTAAAAATAATGCAGTATCAATTACCAATTTATAAAGAAATAGATTTGGAAACAATTTTTATTCATAAATTTATGAACAATTACTAAATTAAAATATATGAACCAACTATAAGGAAATCATTTACCATTTTATAAAGTTTGAGTAAATTAGCTGACGTTTTGCCAACTATTTCAATAAGCAATGTAAATAGTGTTTATTATTTTTGTTGTCAATTCTGAAAGCAAATGTATAAATTCAGTTTTACATGTTTGCGTTTTATTAAAATTCGAATCATAACATTTTAAAACAATAAACATAGCCAAAGGAGTTAAGGTATTTAAAATAATAACAGTGTCAAGGAAAAAACCCTCCTTTTAACGCTGTTTTTTTGTTTTTTGTTGGCTACAAATGTCCAAGTTTGCTGAAATTTTTCCTGCTACCGTGTACTTGCTATCCAAAAATATTTTCAAACATGTAAATTGGCATATTTTATTTATTAATTCACAGCAAATAAATTAAATTTCAATAACTTATTACTTTTGAGAATAAAGACAGTTGAAATAAAATATATTACATGTCAAATTCTATTTTTCGTTTTATTTCCGATACATGACTTTCAAATTTAAAAGTTCACCCCAAGTAATGCAATAAAGACACCAAGACAGAAGGAGTTACAGCATGTTAGAGAATATGAGAAAAAAACAAAAAAAAACAAAAACACACACACACACACTATTAAGGAGAGAGAACAATAACAGAACAGGAATTAAGAATACAGTAGATAATGACTGACATTGCATTTATATTTTTGAAGATCAAATAGCTGGAAAGCCAGAAGAGATTTCCACAAGTGAAAAGTGTGACAGAAAAAAACTATTAGCATAGAATTTATACTTATATCGAGCCATTTAAACTGTAAAATAATGAGAATCTGCTATTAGGTTGGTGCAAAAATAATGACGTAATAATGTCGTTTTTTGATGTTAAAAAATACGTCAAAAAACGACATTATTATGTCATTATTTTTGCACCAACCTAATACTAATCTAACACTACACATAAATCCATAAGAGGAAAGTTCATCCTTTTACAGATTGAGGTTTGTTTATAAATGTTGCATTAATTTTATTTTTTGGTGTGTGTGTGTGGGGGGGGGGGGGATTTTTATAGATTATCATGCTTTTCCTCAAGACACAATATTTGTCAGAATCAAAAATATTGATTTCATAATATCAATACAATGCATTGATTTAGATAATTTGGCTATAAAGCCAAATTATCTAAAATTCAATAAATTATTCAGTCGGTCAGTTACGTGCCATACGTGATACATGCTTAAGGTGATCACGTATCTTTTGATACATGACTGATGAGGCACATTTTATTTTTCCAGCAATAGGTTGCCATTTCTTTCTGCTATAGACCAGTTGCCATCCAAGGCTATAGAACTCGGTCTGTCTGGCTATTTAGCCATAGCTAGAGACAGAAGAGGATTCAGACCTTCCCCAAGGGTATTAGCACATAAGTGAATGTAATGGATTTGACTAGAATTTGAACTTGGCTCTTTGATTCCTCAATCTGAGCTGCTATCCATTACTCCACTAAAAAGATTTTCTTAAATTTTAAAGATTATTGGGTACTTTAATTTATTATAGGTCTCTTATCTTTACTCCTATGCTTCTGGCAGTGTCTTCTTATGAAATTGACTTCCCCCAGACACCATAGCTCAGGACTCAGGGTTGGACATTGGGGATCTTGGGACAGCAATGCAGGATTGAACAGTGTGAAGAGTGTCAGTGGAGTTCTGACCAACCATAAGGAAGCTGAAGGATGATGATAGATCCCTCTCGTTGTCTGATAATTTCTATGGATATTCATATTTTTTTTTTTTTTTTTTTTTAAGTAGTGGGGGGGGGTCTTGAATTGTAGTGAGCTTTTCCATTTATAATAAAGTTTTAATTTAATAACAATATCAATTGACTGCTACAAATTAACACAGAATTTTAAAAGATTACAGTGTAACCCGGATATAAGAGAGATTTTCACTGGTCCCAAATTAGAGCCATACTTACCTAAACAAAATAGACCAAACCCGGATATAAGAGACATATTCCCCGGTCCCGACAACTCTCTTATATCCGGGTTACACTGTAATTAAAATTTTTCTAAAAATTCATTATTATATTATTCCTATTTAACCCCCAAAATAAAATTTGAGGATTTAAAATAAATTCTCTGAGGACTTGCCCTTATCACAAAAACATTTAAGTGACACAAAAAAAGAATTTCTCGAAATTTCATAGAAAATTAAATGAATCTAAAAATAAAATAAAAATAAATTTAAAAAAAGAAAACATTTCAAAATCTAAAATAAATTTAAAAAAAGAAAACATTTAAAAAATAATTCCATTCATCTGCGAATAATTTGAATGTTTGATTAAAAAAATATCCTACAATTTACCTGATTTTCGCAAGAATTTCCAGACACTCAAATTTCCAATACAATTATTTATGTATCGTTCCACTTTGATGTCAGAAAAAAGATTTTTAACCAAAATTTTCACGGTTAAAAGGGATAAAAAAAAAAAAAAAATACATCAAAAAATACTTCAATACGTCTTAATAACAAAGATTTTTTTTACGTTACAGTAAAATTTTGTTTTTATTATGTCTTTTTTGAACAATGTTTCATGATGAAGCCTCCTTTCATGCATTTTTGAGGGTACCTAGACCGTATAGCTTGGGCGGGGGGTGTATTACATTTATTTTTCGAACGTATGAACTTTACAAATGTGGGATCGGAATATGAGTAAAGTTCAAGAAATTTACATTCGATATAAGGGAGATAAACCAATTGCAAGAAATCGTTTGAAACGCTAAAATTGAATAAATGAATGAATACATTCTCGGAAAAAAAAAAAAAAAAAAAAAAAAAAAAAATTGTCAGGATTTTATTAAAAACCTTACTAGTCATATTTCGTTTAAATCTATTCAAAATTTGTATTAATAACAAAAAGAGACATTCATTTTATTTGTTTTATTAAAAGATGAACAAAAAACGTCCGAGAATACTTAAGTAGAAGAGGGGGTTCAGTTTGCTATGTAAATTCGTAGTAAATTGATCCCCCTCCAGTAAAAACAAACGTAAGCAAAGAAAGGATAGATAGAGATAATGATTATCATGATGATGAAAAAGGTAAGACCGTAAGAATATGCTTTGTTTAGTCAGTTTAAAGTTTAAATTTATATTTCGCGGCAGTTTTGAAATGTATAAGCATTTTTTTTTTTAGCTATTTTTAGAAGGACACGTAGTTGTGAGCATTATTTTTTTATTTTTGGCTTGTGTAAAAAAAAAATAAAAAGAATTTTTTTTAAAAGAATCAATAGACAATGAATTTGCATAGCAAACTGGACGTTCCCTTTTGACTACAATTTAGAAAATTAAACGAGATTCGTCATTTGGAATGTCTATTCGATAGCAGTTTCTTTAAAAATTGGGGGTCGGAATGATTATTTCTTGGTGAGGTGCCTTTCTGTAGAGACGCCCTTTTCACCCCCCCTCCTCCTACATTAATCGATAATTTGGAAAATAAGTACTTCTGAACAATTCGACTCTTTCGATAAAAGACTGAAAGATATAAAAAAAAAAATGTCTATATAAACATTCGCTAGTAACACAAACTATAAATTAAAAAAAGAAAAAATGCGCGGTTACACTTACCTTCTTTTTTTTTTTTTTTTTTTTTTTTTTTTTTTCAATCTTTCTCTTGTCTGATTCTTTTTCAAGAGATCCAAAAAAAATATTATAAGAAAAACAAACGTTCTTTTAGTAGCGACATCTTCAGTTGTTTGTTTTTTTTTTTTTAAAGATAAATAAAATAAATATTTGATATATGCATCAAATTGGCTAAAAATATCTTCATCTTGCAAATGTAACGAGGAATTCGAAGAATTTTGTATATAGAGTAACTCCCTGTCGGTCTTTCTTTTATGGAGAAAGAAAGATCGTAGGAATGAAAGATGGCAGAAGTTATTGGAAAATGGTGAATGCGTAGAATGTGAAAAAAAAAAAAAAATGCTGAAACGCGAAAGAAACACTTTAAGAAAAAATAACTTTGCCGAAATTTTATGTCAGGATGAGTTAAATATTTAAATAATATTGAACTAAGGTAGTTTTAGCCAATTTGATGTATAAGGGAAAAAAAACTAATACATGAATCGTTCTACAGTCGCCCGAAATTGACAAGGGAGATAATCGATAAAAACCGTTGAACAAAGCTTCAATTAAATTATTACTTACTATTAGAAAGACCTGTGAACTATTTCACAGTTTTCCTAATTTAACT
This sequence comes from Acanthosepion lycidas, assembly GCA_963932145.1. Taxonomy (NCBI): domain Eukaryota; kingdom Metazoa; phylum Mollusca; class Cephalopoda; order Sepiida; family Sepiidae; genus Acanthosepion; species Acanthosepion lycidas. Next base: position 104,664,359 of record OZ010575.1, on the reverse strand, counting down.
TTTCTGACGAATTTTAATTCTTAACTCTGACAATAAAATATCCATAGAAATTCCCCTATCGCGTCGTTAAATATTTGAGCTTAACTTTAAGTAAAATTTTGCATTCATAAATATGGTTATTTTGGGCACTTCAACAATGGTTCGTTAGCAACCTTGTCTTGTTTTTTTTTTTTTTTTTTTTTTTGCACAGTTTTTACGACTGAGTAGTGAGTTCGAGCCTCACTGGGTGCCCCCATACTTTCGGCCTTGTGCCACATCTAAGCTATGCTTAGAAAATCACCATAAATGGGTATTTTTCAATGCGCCCACGTGGCTACCGAATGTGACACAAGGTCAGTTTAAGGTGGGTTTATATATGGCAATAATGTGGGAAAATTCCTCAAGAACCCCCCCCCCATTCCCTTTTGGAGATTACTCTGGTGTTGGGCAAGAAACTTGAACGAGAGGTACTGCTTGGAGGGAGGGGGGGGTCATATTCTTAACAATCATAAATAAATATGAATGCTGGTCATTATTTTAAGAAGCAGGTACATATGAAAAGATTTGCAACTGTCGACTTTCTCCATTTCACTGAAACAGCCGTTAAACACTACAATCTTCTCTTTTTTTTTCTTTCATTTTCTCAATGAAACCAAGTAGTATTTTTTACCCTCTTTCCATGCAATCAAAATGGAATAGTCTATTATTTATTACGTATTAGCTGGAGATATTATCTTCCTTTCTTATTCCTGACTTATGAACATTTCCCTTAATAATTTAAAAATAATTCAGCAGACAATCTTCTTATTTTATTTAATTTATAATAATTGGATTTTTCTTTTTTTTTTATTAGCGTTACTCAGTTTCCCTTGTTCAATACCATTCGTCTGAAAAATGCAATTGCTATCACTTTTTGGCTGAGATCAAAATTTAGTATTGGTTCTAATTGGCTTAATCTGATTCTCTCTCTCTCTCTCTCTCTCTCTCTCTCTCTCTCTCTCCCTGAAAGCAAGTAATGTTTAGTAATGCTTAATAACAAAGGGAAGGACAAGCACAATTATAATTCGGTATTTTTTTAACTATTTGCATATAATTCAGTCATACTAATTAATTATTATTCATTTGCAGACACTAAATTACCACTGGAAAATTGTATGATTTATCACATAGAAGATTAGACAATATCATTTAAATTATGCTTTAACTATGAACATATCCGATTTTACTGGAATAAATTTTGTTTGATAAATTATGTGGCTTCTGATGATAGTTTTTTTTTTTAAAGTATTGAAAAAATATTTTTTTTTTTATTCAATTGTTAAATCTGCAGCTAAAAAAGTTGGTTCGCTATATTGTGCTAGAAAATTTTTCTTGCCAGAATCTATCTTACATATTTATAAGTCTACCACTCGTCCTTGCTTTGAATATTATTGACACATATGATCTGGTTCTCCTGCTATATATTAAGAGATTCTTGATAGAATCAAAAGAAGAATCTTCAGTGCTAATGCTCCTCACCTGGCATCTCAGCTTCAGTCCCTTTCCCACCACAGTAACTGTATCTTTTCTGTAAATACTTTCATGGTAATTATTCTAATGAACTTTCCTCTTTGGTATAAAATTGTAATCATTGTAAATATTCATTGGGTTTTCACTTTTAAATGTTGTTATTTTTATTCTCCACCACCCATCAGACACAATATATATATGGGAACAAGTTAGGATTCCATAGAGACTTGAGGTATTATGGTGACTGTAATAAGAATGGTAAGTAATAATGTGTTTTGGTATAAGGAATACTGAGGTATGTTTGGGTCCATAATTGTGGCTTGCTAAGTTTAATTAAAAAACAGAAGACCAGCCTTCCGCATCCCCACTTTTGGCCTTGTACTACATTTTTGTATTTTACACAAAATAAATGTTACATTCCTCTTTAATACCTAGACTTTATGAATTTATCACAGTATTAGATTGGCAACTAGGTTTCGTGTATAGTAGGATTAAGTAACACCATATGGAAATATACATTTTCCTTTTTCACTAAGAGAGTGACAAAGAAAACTCTCTCTCTCTCTCTCTTCCCTATTACACATATTTCTTTTCCTTCCGTCTATTGTTCCTATCCTCAGTAACTGACAGAACCCAGACATAGCTCATGTGGGTCAGTGAACATCATAAAAATATCAGCCAATGACAACACATCCCGCCAAAAATCAAACGGAAAACATGAATGAGTCAGCCCCAATAAAAAGAAGAAAAAAACCACCTGTGCAGCAGAAGAAGTGGAAAATTGGTTTAATGTAGCAGTTCGAGACACAAGGGTTGGAGATTCATTGGATGTGAGTTTGACCAGATGTGCAACTCCAGAAGAAAAAGAAGGAAGGATGAATTCAACAAATTAATTTCTCTGCCAAAAAACACCACAACGACCCTGTATGAACTCTCAAATCACAAAAAGGACTAAGACCACAGTCACCCACTTTAACCACTGTAACCAAAATGGTGTCAACAATAGAATGGTACTATAGATAGTCAATGAGGCCTTTACTTATGTATTAGCCCAACCTGCATCTCTATATACCATACATCATTTTACAGTTGAAATGGTTAGATGTAACCGTAAGTTCCATGCTAACAGTTTCTTTTCTCACACTTCTCACTTGTGGAACTATCTTTTGGCTTCTTGCTTCCGTGTCAACTTTGATTTTCAAAAAATTTAAATGCAATGTCAGTCACTATCTACTGTCTCCTTAATTCTTGTTCTTTTATTGTTCTCTCCCTCCTTAATAGTGTTTTTTTCTTGTATCCTCTAACACTCATTAACAGCTCGCATCTTAGTGGCTTTATTGCCTTGCTTGGGGGTGAAATGATTAAATAAAAAGAAAAGTAACTAAAGGAGACTGAAATGATATTTTTGCATAAAATAAAACAAATGTGAAACTTCAATCGCATTATTTTTATTGCTTCTTTGTCAATGTTTTTTGTTTATTTTTTAACACTATTGAAACTGATTTCTTCAAAATTACAAATTAATCATGTTCTTCTATAGTCCTATCTTAATGTTATTTTTTTCTCAGATTCTTTCACACTCAGTAGCCCCTTGTGTCTTAGTGGGGGGAGGTGAATGATTTAAGAAAAACTTATTTAAATTGTCAGAAATAATGGATACATTTTCAAGCTATTTTTGCAGTGGCAATATGGTATGCATAATAAATAACAATTTAAATATAATAATGTTTAATTACTACCTGATGCTTAGTCTTGGAACAGGGTCATGCAGCACCCAGTGAGAAATGATCTTCCCAGCCCAAAATGACCAAAGTTTGAAAATTAATATTATGTCCCTGAGTTTCAGGAGGGGTATGCCCCAGGCATTACTTCTCCCACCTGAGTTATTAACTGCCACCGGTGGAATTTTGAAATTCATCCCATAAGAAGTGGGTTTTTCTTTTATTAGATAGAAACATTGAAGAGTCAAAAATATAAAGTTTAATGCCATTTTTGAGTATGAATCTTTTTTTAAAAAAATTTTAATTTTTTGTTTTTTTTTTCATTTTAGCAACTGTTAGATTATTTTTGGTATGGATGTTCAAAAAGGAAATAATTCTGAATTACCACCTTTGACTACTTTTCCTAATCAGAAGAATAATATGATATATGATAATTCAGAATGATTACAAAAACACATTGGGTGCAATTAGATATCAACTAACATCAAACAGATATGAAAATAATTTGAAAAAAAAAAAAGAAACTTAAAAGTATCATTTAACTACAAAAAGGAAATACTTGTAGTATAAAAAATAAAATTATTCATCCTAATAATTTTCATAAAATCATATAGAATAAAAACTATATTCTTAAACTATTGGTTATACAAGGCTAAAGATAATATATTTTTAAACATAAATAACAATGTCTTGATTATTGAACTGCTAGTATTCCATATTTATTTTTTATTTTTTGTCTGCATCTTAAGTCAAGGGTGGAATTATACATTTTTGTCTTTTCACCAGACTGACTACCTTGCATAAATAAATGTTATTTCATTAAGTTTTAAGTAGATAATTAGGTAAGTTTAAGAGCATACACAATGAAAATATGTCCCAAACTTAATAAAAACATAGTTTTATTATCAAAATCTTTACTATTAAGTAAAAACTATATTTACTAATAATTGATGGAAAAGTTTACTACAATACAGCAACCCCCAGTATTTTAAAAAAAATTTTAAATTTTCTTTTATGTGTGTGTATAAACATGCTGATTATTGTAAATATGGCTTCCCATACATGACATTAATGGAAAATAAGAGTGGTACTATTGTAAATTTAAGATTTATTGGTAATTTTCTAACATTTCCTCAACATGTGTCTTTGTAAGTAAGCTGAAAAAGCAAAACATACCTAAAATTCAATAAAATATTAGATCACTTAGAATATTTTCATTGATTTTTAAGATTACTGGGTAGTTAAAAATTGTATAAAAAGGCGTTACAGTTTGGTGCCCCATACTTAAAAATGCCAAACATAAAAACACACACCCATGTTAAAAAAATGCTTTTCTGATATTTTAAACTAAAAGTGAGTAATATTTGTTTTAATTCAGATTAATTAAACATTAAATCAGTTAATCTTCCTCAAATAAAGTTTCAGAAAAGTATATTTTATTTTTGAAAGATTTTTTAATAAAGAGAACTGTTTTGACAGATTTGTCAATATGGTTGATTTTAGTGATAAAAAAAAAGAAATTTCAATCAGTTTAATTTTGGAATGAAATACAGTAAATACTTTGCACAGTGGAAATATTCAATTTAATCTATTAGCTTGGAATTAAAACTAAAATAAAAGCTTCAAGAAAGATCCTTCATTTTTATAATGTATTTTAAACTTTAGATATCACTTTTTTTTTAATGTTTATTGTTTTAAAAGGCGATGATTAGAATTATAATAAACATATGATAAAAGTGAATTTATACATTTTTTTTCAAAATTTACAACAAAAATATAACAATTTTATATTAACAACATTGTAAAAACTAATACAATTATAACAAATGTAATGTAATATTTATCATTTACTAATTTATAAAGAAATGAATATGAAAAGAATTTTTTATTCATAAATTTATAAATGTTTAGTAAATTATTAAAATATGTGAACCAACTATAATGAAATGTTTATTATTTACCATTTTATAAAGTTTGAATCAATTGAGAATGTTTTACCAACCATTCCAATAAATTATAATAAATAAATAGGGTTTATTATATTTGTTGTCAATTCCCAAGAACAAAAAAAATGTTATTTATCATTTCATCAATTCTGAATTAATTGGCAATTATCCAATGTTTTGCTAACAATTCCAATAAACTACATACTAAATAAAAAGTGTAAATAAGCAATATAATAAATAAATAAATAAATAGTGTAAATAAACAATAAATAAATAGTGTAAATAAACAATAAATAAATAGTGTAAATAAACAATATAATAAATAAATAGTGTTTACTATTTTTTGTCAATTCTCATTAACAAAGAAAATGTATAAATTTCCTTCATATATTTAAAATTCTAATCACTTTTTAAAACAATTAAACAGGGAGTGGAGAATAATAGCAGTGTCGAGAGAAAAACCAACCTTTTGTCACTTCATTTTTTTTGCAAGCATCAAGATTCAAGTTTGCCATAAAATTTATTATATTAACAATATAGGCAACATGAAAAAAAATATATCCCCTAATAGTAACTGAATCATAGTAAATAAAGTGAATTTATATTAAAATGGGGCAAGTAGAGTAAGTGGGAAAATGGTACCTTCTAATTTTGCATACTACTTGAAATTCACCTAAATGTCACCTTCTGATATTTGCTGCTCAGAGTGGACTGCCCCTCCTACCACTCTCTCCATCTGCCAATGTTTGTACTCATAGCAAGTGCAAGGATCTTGTGTCCCTACCTCCAAATCTATGATATGCACCCCCTTTATACTACATCTCAATTTTCATAATCAAGGGTCTTATGTCCCTACCTCCAAATCTATGACATGCACCCCCTTTCTACTACATCTCTATTTTCATAATCAAGGGTCTTGTGTCCCTACTTCCAAATCTATGATATGCACTCCCTTTCTACTACATCTCAATTTTCATAATCAAGGGTCTTGTGTCCCTACTTCCAAATCTATGATATTCACCCCCTTTATACTACATCTCAATTTTCATAATCAAGGGTCTTGTGTCCCTACCTCCAAATCTATGACAGGCGCCCCCTTTCTACTACATCTCTATTTTCATAATCAAGGGTCTTGTGTCCCTACCTCCAAATCTATGACATGCACCCCCTTTATACTACATCTCTATTTTCATAATCAAGGGTCTTGTGTCCCTACCTCCAAATCTATGATATGCACCCCCTTTCTACTACATCTCAATTTTCATAATCAAGTATTCATATAAAATATAAATTTTATTGTAACCTATTTATGTACAATAATGGATTATATGCAAAATAGTTGAATAATTCAGCTGAAAAATTGAAAATAAATACAATGTATCTAAATACAAATTAGAGACATGTCATTGTATACCCCTTCTTCTGGTTGACGGGGTCGACTCCACAACAAATTTTTTTTTTATGGCTTATCAACCTTTTGCAGGTTATTTAAAGCCAGAATATATTTTTAGATTTTCATTATTTTTTTGAGATATTAATGATTCCCTATTACTAATTAACTCATAGGTTAAGGGCAGGAGAAGAGGTAGATACCTTTCCCAAAGGTATTTGCACATAATTGAATATAATGAACACAACTGGAATTGGAACTTGGTTCTCTGGTTTCCAATTCTGTGTTGCTATCCATTGCATCATCTGCACATCTATTTATGTGATAAGATAATGGTTGTAGTGAACATTCCTTCTCTCCCCCACTGCCTATTGTCAAAAATGGACCATGCCTGTTTATAAATAGTTTTGTTGTACTAACTATTCTATTGTGTTGAATAAAGCCTACTTTAGGTTACTCTGTTCTTTGTGGGCACCTCAAGGTGGTGTAATGGTTAGTAAGCTTGTCTCATTAGAAATATTACGACTGAGTAGTGAGTTTGATCCTCACTGGGTGCCTCATACTTTCGACCTTGTGCCATATCTGAGCTACGGTTGGAAAATCACTACTCTGTTCTGTGTCTTTCATTACAATTTATTCCTCACAATCGCATACTTTTCAGTAACACTAACTTGGTCTCTGAGAAATATGGACAAAATTCTGCAACCTCAGATATTTGAAACTCTCCCCAATTTGAAGAATGCTGAAAAGGATTGGAGGCACTGGTTTGCCACTTTTGAGAACTTCCTGCAAAGTATAGAACAATATGCCCTCGACCAACGGACTGTGCTCCTAAACTTTATAGGTTCTTCAGTGTATGAATTCATTTCTGACTAGGAGAGAGCCATCAATAGAAATGAATGAAATCTATGACAGGCATATACTACAAATCCGCCAGCAAAAATCAGAAGAGACACTAGACGATTATCTTCTAAATCTAAAGTATTTAAGTGAGGATTACAACTACAAGGCAGTCAGTGCTGAGGAACATAGATCCGATACCTTCATAAGTGGAATTTTGTCCCCTAATATTCGACAACGACTACTCGGAAATATAACTCCGGAGCTCACCATTGCCTTTGACCAAGCCAGAGCTCTTGAACAAGCTCAGAAAAGTTCAGAGTCGTACTCTATCTCTCAAACAGTTGTTAGTGATTCAGCTCCCTTTGATGTTAACCCCCGAAACTCGTCAGAAAACATAGCATCCTCAGTGGCTTCTAAAACTCAAAAGTGCTTCTTTTGTGACTATCAGAAAATGCAGCAGTGAAATTCAAAGATGCATTAAAATAGTTAAAAGAGCCTTCCTAAAAGTTAAGCAAAGTATTAAGAAACAGGAAATTTTCATTAGAAACAGAGAAGAATGCTGAACTGCTACATAATATCAATCTTCCTGCATGGTAGTGAATGCTGAACAATTTTCTTGTCGATGAAGAGAAGACTTCAGGCAACAGAGATCATAAAAAGATGCTGTGAATACCATAGATGAAGCATGTAAGCAATGAGGAAGTTTTAAGGAAAATGGAAACAGAAAGGAAACTTATTCTTAGTCAGAAAGAGACAGTTAAAATTTATAGGAGACAATGAGGAAAGACAGCTTGCAGAATTTGATACTCACAGGATATATTAAAGGCAAGAGGGACAAAGGAAAACAATGAGTAACTTACCTAACAAAATTTTATAAATGGATAGCAGAACAGGAACAATGAGGGATAGTATAAAGACAAACATTGCCAACAGCTACTAAGGATAGTAAGTTGTGGAGGGCTATGATCTCATACATCCTGCAGGGACACAGCACATAGAAGAAGATGCACAGCTTATTTTGGTCAGTGTTTTTGATCTACGATAAAGATTTTCTGATATGGGAACAGTATGGATCTTTAGGTACGTTGTGTTTGGAAATCACCCTCTATGTGTTGTCTGGGTTTTGGGTGTGCCTTCATATTAGACAGTGCCTCAGATTGAGGAATCAGAGAACCGAGTTCGAATTCCAGTCAAATCCATTACATTCACTTATGTGCTAATACCTTTGGGAAAGGTATGAATAATCTTTTTCTCCCTCCAGCTATGGTTAAATAGCAGGACAGACCAGGTTCTATAGCCTTGGATGGCAACTGGTCTGCCACAGAAAGAAATGGCAACCTATTGTAGTGGTGGGGGGATGGGTATCATTTTCAAAGATTTTTTTGTTTATTTTGTCATGTGTGTGGTTTGGGGTTGGGGCTTGAGAGGGTATGCTAGGGAGGCTGATTTTCATCTTTCTACCTGTGAGAGCCTCAAAAGAGGACATTTTTGTTGAAGTATAGGGGTGCCCCTATACATACGAAGAAATGTTGGTAGTGCCTTGGATCGAGGAATTGGAGAGCCGAGTTCGAATCCCAGTTGAATCCATTACATTTACTTACGTGCTAATACCCTTGGGAAAGGTATGAATCCTCTTCTTTTTCCCCCCAGCTATGGGTAAATAGAAGATAAGCTTCTATAGCCTTGGATGGCAACTGGTCTACTGCAGAAAGAAATGGCAACCTCGTCAGTCATGTATCGAAAGATACATGATCGCCTAAGTGTGTATCATGCATGGCACATAACTGACTGATTTCATATTGGAACAAAATAGAATTAAAAAGTTTTGAAAGAGAAAGTTTATGTGTTTTCCATTTATCATCATTTATTCAGTTAGCATATTTTGTGCTGCTGTGGTCAGCACTACACATAATTATGGTCCATGCTGATATTCAAGGCAAAATATTGCAATGGCTTACTGGTTCCTTTTGCACTGGAGGTGTTGAGATTATCCTGTCCCTCCTTTCAGAAGTTCCTCCTCCCACTGGTAAAGCCTTCTTAGGTGCAGCTCCTATGCCCAGGCTGGCAACTTTGGAGAGAGGTGTTCATCTTCACCAGTCAGATCAGGATGCCCTTCTGTCTATCCTCACACAGTTTATTTGGCATGTCAATACTGTTGACTAAGGTGTGGCCATTGCAGTGCCCAGGTGACTTTTTGGAGCCATGTGTTGGATGTAGGCTGTAGACCAGGAGAGTTCCACATCCCAATTCACCTGAGAAAAGCAGGGTCAACTGCTTCACTGCAAAACTGATGAGACACTTCATACATCCAAGTTTTTGTTAGTTATGAAACCTTTGTAGTCATGTGATGGGTTTGCTACTGTGATCATTACATTGTTTGAATTTTTGACATTGAAACTGGCAGTAATTTTTTTAACATATAACTTTGAAATCTTATTTCCAATAAGTCTTGTGATTGGACTCTAATTTATTTTGCCATGTTTTTTTTTTTTTGGTGATGGTGACATTATCTTACTAATAAGTTATTGTGAATATTTCTAATAAAAACATATTTTATAACAGGAACTCAGTCTGCCATGTGCCATGCATGATACATGCTTAGGTGATCATGTATCTTTTGATACATGACTGACGAGGCAGATTTTTTTCCCGCAGTAGGTTGCCATTTCTTTCTGCGGTAGACCAGTTGCCATCCAAGACTATAGAACTCGGTCTGTCCTGCTATTTACCCATAGCTGAGGGGAGAAGAAGATTCATATTTTTGCCAAGGATATTAGCATGTAAGTGAATGTAATGAATTTGACTGGAAGTCGAACTTGGTATATTTACTTGTGGTATATTTACCATATAGATATTAAGTAAATCCTGACAATTTTACCAACATTATCATCATGCCCAGGACAAACTAAACTACATCTGGCAGCAAGACCTCTGATCAGGAGATTGGATGTTTTGAGAAGCGTGGAATCACCTCTTAATCGCTGTCGTTCCTAAGTCCATATTGGCCTGGGGTGACCAAAATGATCAACAATACATTTGTATAGCAAAATTACAATCGATGCAACACTAAAAAAATATAAAATATATTTTTATAGTAAAATTACCAACAATACATTTTATGATCTACAAGCTATATATATCTAAAAACATACCTTTATCCTAAAAGTATTAGGTTGGTGCAAAAATAATCACATAATAATGTCGTTTTTTGACATTAAAAAATACGTCAAAAAACGACATTATTACGTCATTATTTTTGCACCAACCTAATATAAAATTATGTACAAAATATCTATAGTTGAAAGCATAAAATTACATGTACAATATCTGGATTTCAGTATTAAATAACTGATAACAGTTGATATGCTGCCAAAGAAAATCAACCAGCCAACATCGGTTGATACAAATTTTAATGACTTTTAGTTTACCCAATAATATATAAAATATTTTAGCTTTGATTTTTCATTTATTTATTTTTAAAGAATTTACTTTTAAATTGATTTTATTTTCACCGTTTTTCGAATGAATTGCCATACTTACTAATAATTTATAACTTATAATTATTTCACCACAAGCAAGGCGATAAAGCCACCGAGATGCAAGGGGTTACTGAGTGTTAGAGAATACAAGAAAAAAGACACTAAGGAAAGAGTTACATTCACTCATGTGCTAATATCCTTGGGGAAGGTATGAATCTACTTCTTCTCTCCCCTCAACTATGGGTAAATAGCAGGACAGACTGGGTTCTATAGCCTTGGATGGCAACTGGTCTAACAGAAAGAAATGGCAACCTACTGCAGGAAAAAAAATCTACCTCGTCAGTCATGTAAAAGATACATGATCGCCTACGCGTGTATCACACATGACACACATAACTGAAGGAGAGAAGATAATAAAAGAAGAAGAATTTAAGAAGACAGAAGATAACGATTGACACTGCATTTAAAAATTTTTGAAAATCAAAGTTGATCATAAAGTGAAATAAAATATCAAACGTGTTTGTGTTGTTATTCTATCAGCTGATCAGCTCTTTTTTTATTTTTCATTTGATCGAATTTGAATGAATGAGAAACGTTGTTATTTTTAAAAGCATTTTTATTTCATAATTTCGAACATGGATTTTTTTAGACAAATAAGTAGTAGCCGCTGTGGTGGCATTAGTAATTTTAATTAATTAATTTAATAATAATATTTTTTTATTTTTTTGTTAGTCAGTTTAAAATGCTTAGTTTTTACTTTTTATCGTCATCATAACAACGGTGTTACTGTTAGTGTTATGAAACAAACAAAAAAAAGAAAAAAAGAAAGAAAATAGAATGAAAATATAAAAATCCAAAGTGGCAAGAAAAACAAAAGTGCATCCTTTTTACAAGAAGAGACGAAATGTTGATCACCGCCTCTTCGTTATCATTTTTTGTTGCTTGATTAAATGTAATCAAGTGAAATATTTTCTCCAATGCGATTTTTGACATTCGTTATTTTTTGTCCGTTTCTTTCTCTTGCTTACTTTTCGACTTTAATTTTATGAACTGAACGAACGATACAGAAATTGACTGAAAAATCTTAACAAATCAAAACAAAAAAAGAAAAAAAACAAATATGGAAAAATGCACGATAAAAAATTAGCTGATTTCAAATTTCAAAGAAAGGTAAGTAAAGAAAAAAATACAATTATTCAATTGTGACAAATATTTATTTATTTTTTTAAGTTTATGACAAAAATGAAAGAAATCTCAAATCCATAATTATTTTAAATTTACTTGTTAATTCAATTTTCTATTTCTGTCAGAATTTGTCAAAAATTCAATGATTGATTTTAATGAGATTGATTTAAAGATAAAAAATAATTTTCTATGAAGTTATAAGTTTTAACTTTTGTCATTCAAATTTAAAATCAACCTAGGTCCTAAATAAAAAAAACTTGGATATTTTATTTTTAAAAGGAATTTTTAGAGAACTTATAAGTTTTCTTTTTTTCTTAATATGCAAAATTTTTCTTTTCAACTTGTCAGAGTTAAAAATAAAATGTACGCATTTAGTCCGCCCAATCTAATTTTTTATTGGAATGAATTCGCAATTTTGACAAGGCCTGTTTGTATTGATGAAACTGTGGTAATCCAACGACTGGAAGGTGTGGCCGGGTGGCTAGTTTGAAAACGGGTGTACTTTGTTAACCATGGCTATCTGCAGTAAGGTGAATACCGACATTGTTGATTAGAGGGAGTTTTTAGCTGATTACGAATAACTGAGGGTTGGTTAGCTCCAAGATAGAAAGAAAACAGACGAAATCCAAGTGTCAGGTAAAGTAATGGGATCACAATATGAAGTGCTTATATAGCTGTTGATACAAACAAGCTGAGACTTTAGTGGATAAAAAACCACAACTGTCTTTTTTGGAGCCATGTAGCTATTTTTTATTAATTGATGGCATTTATAATTTTTTTTTTTTTCGAATGCTGCTTTTCAAATCAATGTTGACGCTACACATTCTACCTACCCAACACAAGTAGTGTGTGTAAGTCTAAATTCTAACCTAAACATCCGTTAACTGGTACTGTTTCAACTTTCAATGCATAACAGCTCCATATGGAATGCTACTGATTTACAGGTCCTTTGCACGTGTTTCGAGTTGTCGCTTCATTTAAATCAGTCCCCACCCCTTGCAAGTAACAATTTACCTATTAAAATTAGTTCATGTCATTTTCACAGAAAGGTGTGATTGGGGATGGGGGTGTGGGGTTGAATTGGCAGCCTTGTTTGAGCTAAACTTAGTAAACATTCATAATTAAGATTGGTGCAGTTTGAAAGTGAAATGAATAATCTTTGCTTATTAAAATGTTGCCAGCTTACAGGTTGAAACACCCGTTCCCGTACAATCACCGAAATTAAGCAACGTTGAGCCTGGTCAGTACCTAGATGGGTGACCACTTGGGAATACTAGCTGCTGTAAGCTTGGATGTGCAGGTGATATAATGGATAATGGCTTGGAATTGTTAATTGAAGAGCTAAGTTCCAAATCCCATTGGGTTTGTTATATTCACTTACATGCAAATACCCCTGGGAAAGGTATGAGTCCACCTGGTATCCCCCCAACTATGGGTTAATTAACAAGGCATGCATTACTAAACTATTATTATCTTCAAAAATAATTTTTACAATCTAAAAATATTTTCTGGCTTTGAATTATTTGCATAAGATTGATAAGTTGTAGAAAATGAATCAATTAATCAATGAAATATTGACATGTCTTTTAGATTTATTTACATTATCTAGAATGAATTAGAGCAAATGCAAATCAAATATGGATCGGAATCCGACAGGATGATAAGATAAAGAACAAATAGGAAATGTATATCAATCTATGGGAGGGACTGTGGAGTAATGGATAGATTGAGGAATCGGAAAGCCAAGTTCAAATTCCAGTCGAATCCATTGCATTCACTTACATGCTAATACCCTTGAGAAAGGTATGAATCCTCTTTTTCTCCTCCCAAATAAATGGGTAAATAGCAGGACAGACTGGGTTCTATAGCCTTGGATGGCAATTGGTCTACCACAGAAAGAAATGGCAACGTATTGTGGGAAAAAATCTGCCTTGTCAGTCATGTATCAAAAGATACAAGACACAAGATACATACCTAAGCGTGTATCACACATGGCACATAACTAACTGATATCAATCTAACATATTTCACTTTTATTAAAGCTTCATCAGAGATTGAGAGAAAACAGACAAAAAGACAACTTTGCTATTTTTAATTTTCTCTAAAATATAAATGTATAGAAACTACCAATTAATTTATATTAATTAGTTTATATATTGGTTGTAATATAGAACTGATCATTTGCTTCCTATCCATGTTATAATTTCTGGTTTATTTATTGAATTCTGATTAGGTATGAATCCACCTCTTCTCCCCAAACTATGGGTTAATTATTTTCTGGCTCATTTGGGGATCTTGCGGCATACTGTGCACCAGTTCTCTGTATTCAGTTCTTCCAAAAAGTGGTTGGTTCTGCACAAACCTTCACCGCTATAATCAAATGATATGTGTGGGTAGTCTGCCTGTTGTTTCTGAGCTGCTTGACCCTCATATGTTGAAAATGGTGGGAGAGTCCAATATATATATATATATATATGTATATATATATATATATATATATATATATATATATATATATATAGTAAGATTTATAGAATAAAATAAGGTCATCTATGTAAGTGGAATTTTCTGTTTAAATGGGCTGGACTTAACATCATACCTAAAAACTCTGCTTACCTAAGATACATAGATGATATTCTTTTATTAAAAGTTTGGTTCTCTGTGTTATACTATACAATTTTTCTTGCCAGAATCTCTCTTTGGCAACAACGACTCTCTTCTTCTTTCTTTTTCTTTGTTCACTTCTCTATCCCTCGCGCTCTTAATATTTGTCTACTGCAGAAAATCCGCACTCGACTATGTGATGATCATGGGATATAAAACAATTTCCCCTTCCCCCATCAGTAATGCAGTTTATATATTCTTTTTGACAATCAAAAATTTGAATGCTACCTGCAAAATCTCATATTTGTGAGAACGTAACATTCTTAAATATTCCCCTAATGAGTGCCTATCTCCCTTTTCTTTTTTTTTTTTTCTCTCTACATTTGATTCATCTGTGAAGTCTCTGTGTTGACAGTAGCTATTTGGTTGGTGCAAAAATAATGTCGTTTTCTCACATATGTTACTATGTGAGAAAACGACATTATTTTTGCACCAACCTAATAATTTTTTTTCGTTATTTGCTTTTTCCTTTAGTTCTCCAACCATAGCTTCAAATATTTTATCGACGTTCAGCTGATAAAATATTTGGAATAAATTTAGCCTACTGTTAAAAATCTATGTGATTTTTTTTCATAAGAATATTTTTTTTTATTTTGCAATATGTCATAAGATATTTAATCTAAACTATATATATATATATATATTTATAATATAATCTTATTTAATATATACATTAGTTTTTAGTTTTTCTTTGCTTTGTTCAACTCTGATGCTAAAAATATTGCTTCTCTGTATCATACTAGAGAATTTTCCTCACCAGAATCTCTCTTTGGCACCAATAACTCTCTTCTTCATTCCTTTTCTTTGTTCACTTGTCTATTGCGCTCTTACCATTCCTCCACGGCAGAAAACCCAAACTCGACTATGTGATGATCATAAGATCTAAAAAAATTCCTTCTTCCCCCATAAGTCGAAAATTTGCATGTTACCAGTAAAAACTCGTATTTGTGAGAATGTAACATTCTGAAATATTCACATTATCAGTGGCCGTTTTTTTTTTATTTTCAATTTCTTTACATTCAATGCATATGCTAGTAGTAAGTCATAGAGACAATGAGGTATTATGGTGTTTGTAGTTTGAAAGGTATGTATGAATGTGTTGTTTTGGTGTAAGGAATATTATTCGTACGATTGGGTCAGTGTTTGTGGCTAGCTAAGTTATAATTAAGACAGAAGAAGACCGTGCTCTCCCCATTCCCCTATTTCGGCCTTGTGCCACATTTCTGTATAAATACAGAATAAATATCGCTAACAGTAAGTCATTTTTTCCTTTATTTGTTTTTCTCTTCAGTTCTCCAACTACAGCTTCTAGCATTTTATTGACACTCAGCAGGTAAAAACATTTGAAATAAATTTAGCCACTGTGGTTGTGATTGTTTCATAAGAATATATTTTTTTTTATTTTGCAATATTTTAAGTTTGAACTGATTCAATATAATCTTACATTAACATTAGTTTTCCTTTCAAAATATCTTTTCTTTATTCACAGATTGGCCAGTTTCTTGAAGTGTTTGGGCAAAAGGAATTGTAATAGGAGCACATTATAAAATTACTGGATTTTGACTGCTGAGCAGATATCACAAGCATACTCAAAATAAACAATTGGCTTGTAAAATTTGTGAATAAAACTTTTCATTGAATTCCAATATGTAAAACATAGATGTATATGTTGGCAAGAAAAAAATCTGTTGTGATGTAAGTCTTTGTTTACAGAGATTTTCTTTGAATTCCAGTTTGCAAAACCTGTCAAATCTTATGGTGCGGAAGAAAAAAAATATTACAGACTGTGTAAATAATATTAGTTGATTAATTTTAACAATATGTCAACCCTTGTTGGGTCAGTTACTTTCTCACTGATGTGACGTGGTGTCTCTCTCTATCTTTTCTACAAATATTTTCATTGCAACTGTTTTGGTGAGCTGTTCTCCTCAGCAGCATAAATTTAAGCGTGCCACTAGCTTGATAACTAGGTCTCACCATTTTACTGTTGAGCTAGCTAGATGCACCTGTCTATTCTAACAGTTTTATTTGCATTTCTTACCTGTAGAACTCTCTTTTGAGTTCATGCTTGCATGCCACTGACAATCTTCAAAGATTTAAATGCAGCATCAATCATCATCTTCTGTCTTCCTGAAACCTGTTCCTTTATTGTCCTTTCTTAAATTCTCCTCATTAAAATCTTCTCGTTCTCTTTCACTCCCTGAAAACCCCTGCGTTCTAGTGGCATTTATTGCTTTGCTTGGGTTGAAATGATTAAAAAAAATAATAATTTACAACAAACTTGCACAACTGAGTCATAGTCTTGTGAAGTTGTTTATTTGAATTCTGAAAAATTCACACTTAGAAATGTATCTGCAAACTCACACTGCAAAAAAATCTTATTCTTGCACAGTGTGCAATTCTGTATTTCTGCATCGAGGGAATTTACAAAGACATATGCGAATTCACTCTGGAGAAAAACCTTATATCTGTAAAGTATGTGACTATTCATTTTCAGACAGCTCAGCCTTAAAAAGACATGTACGAATACACACAGGAGAGAAACCGTATTCCTGCAGTGCTTGTAAGTCGACATTTTCACGTAAAAGAGATTTAAAAACACACATGCAGACACACACCAATGAAGAGCCATATTTTTGTGATGTGTGTAAATCTGCATTTGTAGACAGTTTACAATTGGAAATGCACACAAAGTCTCATAGCCTAGATGAACTCTATTCCTGTAACATATGTGAATGCTTGTTTGTTTCGACTGCACAGTTAAAAAGCCATTTACAAACACATACTGAAGAGAAACAACACATTTGCAAAATTTGCAGATATGCATTTCTGCAAAGCAGCAACTTAAAAAGACACATGCAAACTCACACTGGAGAAAAACCTTACTCTTGCAAAGTATGTGGATCAGCATTTTTGCAACATGGAAATTTAAAAAGACACATGAGAGTTCACTCGGGAGAAAAACCTTATACTTGTGAAGTGTGTGCATCTTCATTTTCAGACAGTTCAGCTTTAAAAAGACATGTAAAAACCCATACTGGAGAGAAATCATATTCTTGTCAGGTGTGTGGATGTGCATTTTCATGGAAATCAGATTTAAAGATTCATATGGAAACACACACTGATGAGAAAACATACTCTGATGTTTGCAAACCTGCATTTATCGAAAGTTTTCAATTAACAGACCACAATGTGTGTAATGATGAAGAACAATATTCATATGATTTAAGTGTTCCTGAATTTGATTCAAGTTCACCTTTAAAAAACCATGGGCAAGCATCCAGTAAAGAGAAATCCTATACTTGCAAAGTGTGTGGAACAGCATTTTTACAAAGTGGAAACTTAAAAAGACACATGAGAGTTCACACTGGGGAAAAGCCTTACACATGTGAAGTGTGTGAATCTTCCTTTTCAGACAGCTCTGCCTTAAAAAGACATGTACGAATACACACAGGGGAGAAACCATTTTCGTGCACTGTCTGTAACTCTACATTTTCCCGTAAAAGAGACTTAAAAACACACATGCAGATGCACAGTCATCAAGAACCCTATTTTTGTGATGTATGTAAATATGCTTTTGTAGATTGTATACAGTTGCAAATGCACACAAATTCTCATAGCCTAGATGAACTCTATTCCTGTAATATATGTGAATGCTTGTTTGTTTCAACTGCACAGTTAAAAAGCCATTTACAAACACATACTGAAGAGAAACGACACATTTGCAAAATTTGCAGATATGCATTTCGACAAAGCAGCAATTTAAAAAGACACATGAAAACTCACACTGGAGAAAAACCTTACTCTTGCAAAGTGTGTGGATCAGCATTTTTGCAACATGGAAATTTAAAAAGACACATGAGAATACATTTTGGAGAAAATTGTGCAACTCTTTAGTTTCAAACAGCTTGAGATTAACCAAACATAAAAACACTAGACAAAGGATTTTGCCTACAAAAAATAGTGTGTCAAAAATACAGTTATTTCTTTAACACTACTATTAATGCATACACTTTTAACTCCCTCAGTAACATCTATTTACAAGATTATGAAAATATGTGAACCAAGTACATTGTGATATTTATCATTTACTTTTTATAATGATTTATCATTTAATATTTTATAAAGAAATAAATTGGAAAAAAAATCTTTTTATTGAAAGATTTATAAAAAAAACTTAGAAAATTCTCAAAATTACAGTTACAATACAATATTTATTATTTACCATGAAAACAAGTTTTTTTTTATTCGATCTAATAAATAAATAGTGTTTAACATCTTTATTGTCAATTCTCAAGAATAAAAAAAGGTATAAATTCACTTTCATATGTTTGGATTTTATCAAAATTCTAATCGTCGCTTTGTAAAACAAGAAAGACAAAAGTAATAGCAATATCACAGAAATAACAGCTCTTTTGACACACCTTTTTTTGTGGGCACAAAGGTTAAACATTGCCAAAAATTTATTCTTGTAGAGTGTGTGGATTTGTATTTACATAGATCTGAGGGTAAATTTTAACAAATGTACCCATAGAAATCGTTGTGTCAAAAGGGATGATTTTTCTTTTGACACTGCCATACTGTATACTCCTGATGCAATTTTTATTGATTTAAAAAGTTATTTTTAGAATTTTAATAAAATGCAAAAATTTGAACCTGGATTTATTTTCTGTCTTCTTGAGAATTGACAAAAAATATAAACACTATTAGATTGTTTATTTACAAGAGCAGAATAGCAGTAGCAGTGGCACCCTAATCAGCATCAAGGTTAGGTTTAAAGCTCTAAATTTACTCCAGCAAATTGTTCTAGTGGATAAAAGTGTTGTTTTATGAATTTGGTTGTGAGTTCAATCCCTGGGTCAGACTGTGTACTTGGACTCATTGGAAGTGGGTGAGCAATAACTGAACAGTAATTAAATGAGAACTAAATAAAAACTAGATGATATCTTGAGACATGAGCTATAGAATGAGAACAGTCTACCCCATGAGATGAAATAAAGGGTTCAGTTCAGAATTCCCCAGTGATTACCTAGATTGATATACACCTGATGAAGTCAGGAGGGCACAATGGCTGAAACATTGTAATCAAATCAACAAAGATGAGGACAATACTTCAAATATAAATAGTGTAAATTATCATAACTCGCCATTCCAGAAATTCAAGACAAAAATAATTTTATATTTACAAGATTATATAAATTCACTAGCAGTAGAGCCCGGCATTGCCCGGAGATGTAACAGTAAGATATAGATCAAGTATCGACCATCATAAAGACTGAAAAATAAAATTGACAAAGATTATTGTTTAAGGTTGATGGACACGCATGTCTTAATTTTCTTTTTTTTACGAATTGGTCAAACCCAAACAAAAACATTGTTTTCAATCGTTATGAGTCTACCGATTGAATAGAATTTCATTATAAACAATTGTCTTGTAAATGGAATTATTAAAGCATTCTGATTGTAAAAATAAAGAAAAAAGTGTGCAAGACAATAAGAAACAGTACCTGCCAAAAAAAAGTTTTGTTGAAATTGGTTGAAAAATGTAGGACAAACACACACCCACACACACACACGTAACCTGGGTTTTATAATAAGTATAACTCGATATGAGTTGTCCCCCTTCCATTCTCGCGACAGCGATGCCTCTTGTGTTTTCAAATTGATTTTGTGCAAAAACAATTGTGTTTTTCCAGTTTTTGGTGCTGTCAGAACCACCACAAGGTAATTTTACATAGTCCTGTGAAGTTTTGTTGAAATTGGTTGAAAAATGTAGGAAATCTGATCCAATATATAAACGTACAGACACACACACACACAACCGGGGTTTCATAATAAGTACGATGACGATAATTATTCTTATAACTTTATCAAAATAAGTTTATTGAGCTTTATATTTTGGAATTATATAATTTATCCTCATTTTTCCTTGATAAAATGTTCTATGAAGCTTTAAAATAAAAAGTTATTTCACATTTGGACTTTTTCTTAACATCGTTCTGATCTTTATGCTTGCTACTGTATATCTTCTTCTGAAATTATTTTGTATCTCAGATTACTTCTTGTTTTAAATTTCCATTTTATTTATAATCCTGATTGAGGATGAAAGATGCCTAATCGTGCCTAAAGATGCCTAATCATGGTAGAGGATGCCTAATCAATAGAAATTTGAGGCCTGAAACTCCAAGTTACCTCTCTTCTTACTCTCTTTTTGAAAAACATAATTTAGGAATTTAGAATAAAGGCATATACTTTGGAAATTCAATTTCAATCTAAACTAATTCATAATTCCCCATGTATAATATGCATTTTCTTTCTAAAAACTAATAAGCAATATTAGGGGTGAGTATGTGTGTATGTGTATGTGTATATATATATATATATATATATATATATATATATTTAAATAAAAGGCAGGATGTGTGTGTGTGTAATGAATGCACAACCGCAATTTTTGATGGATTAGCACCAAAATTTACATGCACATGCTCCAAGTTAGCGAGAAGGCCAAGACTGACTTTGCATTTCCCAACTAACATCAATAGTGGAAATAATCGATTTTTTTCATGCTTCTACAGCAGTTTTCATGTAGTTTGCAGCCATTTTCTACTGGCCAGAGTGAGAGCCTATAGCTGGCTGCCATGAA
This sequence comes from Acanthosepion lycidas, assembly GCA_963932145.1. Taxonomy (NCBI): domain Eukaryota; kingdom Metazoa; phylum Mollusca; class Cephalopoda; order Sepiida; family Sepiidae; genus Acanthosepion; species Acanthosepion lycidas. Next base: position 104,642,997 of record OZ010575.1, on the reverse strand, counting down.
TAGGAAAGAAGATTCTATTGGCCAACGTGAGAGCCAACAGCTGACTGACACGAATGTTAAGTAGCATGTTAGCATGCAAAAAAATTGATAGCTGCATTCGTCACAAGTGGGAAAAATTTAAATCTGCATGGCACTTTACTCCAATTGGCTCAATGTTGATTCTGATTTCACAGAACTGGGTTGAGTGTGAAAAAGTATTTGTTGTTAACATTTTTTTTTCATTCAGTTTTTCCAGTTACGAGTCCTCTTTTAAAGCTGATCGTTTTGTGTTCATCATTTTGTTTAGTTCTTTTTTTGTACCAGATTTAATGTTTAGTATAGAGCTTAGAAAAAATTTGCAGTATGAGACAGGCAAGAAGTAAGGCATGTAGCAACATCAGCACGGCAAAGGGCACTCCTTTAAAGGCAAGGAAGGGCAAAAATATTTTAAGTTAAGTGATAGCTGTATGAGTTGTATGATTTTTGAATCAAGCATGGGCAACGCCGGGCCATGCTGCTAGTATATATATATATATATATATATATATATATATATATATATATATATATATAATTTATTCAAAAATTATAACATAAATGTTATAAAATTACTACAAAAATAGCCATTTTGTTTAGACACTTCTGGTATCATATCTCTGTATTGAGAACTCTTTTAAGAATAGTAGTTTTTGGTTATTGGAATTTATTCTGTATACACTAATCCTATACTTGGGTGTATATATATATATATATATATATATATATATATATGTATATGTATGTATAAAAATATAATTCCCCATGTATTTTCTAAAAAATGATAAGCAAAATTAGGGGTGTGTATTATCCACAGTTACAAAAAAAATCTTTAAAAAATTGCCATTTCATAGGTCAATTTTAGTTGTGAAATGACTACTCAGCAGAAATATACGACAATTTGACACTAACATTCAGCGATTGTGACCCCATAAGGATGTCAAATACAATCATATATGTACCTAACAATACTTACAAATGTAAAATAAAATAAGAATTATCATAAGACTAAATTAGAATAATATTATTATATGTTTAAAACCATTTTTTTTAATAAGAGTAGATTACATTGGTCGTAATGAAAATGGAGATGTACAATTTATAGGGCTTGATTAACAAAAAAATAGGTGTATATTATGTGTGAGTAGAAGCAATTTCTGACACTTTCAGTACAATTTTAGGGGTGCACATTATAGATAAAGGTTTATTATACATGGGGAATTATGGTGTAGAGGACCATGTCGGTTTGCGTGTTGTTGTATTAGAAACACGGGTGTAACTCCTGGTAGATTATTAAAAGGTCCAACTACAAGAAAATGGCTGGACTTGAATTAAGTCCAACTGAAGATAAAGAAGACAAACAAGACCGATATATATATATATATATATATATATATAAAAACAAATATATGTATTAAAGAAAACAATTTTACAATGGACATAGACAATAACATTTGTAAGTGTGTGTGAATATTTGTGTTTGTTCTTTGGTGAATGTTTGTACATACGTGTATGTATGTATAAATGTTCATGGTGTCTCCCACAAATGGGAAGATGTGGATCTTCTAAGAGAGCTTACATTGTAGTCGCTGAAATGAACAATTGAAAAAGAGAACGAGGCGAGAAGTCACCCAGTATTTATAGTATAGGGAGAATGACCCCTAGTGACAGTTTGAGAATTAAGGAGGAGCTAACTCCAACAACAGTAATGTTCCATCAGTCTAGTATAGCAGCCAATAATTGATTGGCTAAAAATTATTTTGATGATAAGAAAGAAAACTAAAATATTTGTATTTGTTATTTAAATTAATTCAAATTATCATAAATTTGGAATTCCAGGACAATAAATCAAGTAACAGTGTGAAATGATAACAGATTTGCTTGGTAATGTTTGATAGATTTTTATGCAAAGTTTAACATCCAGACATGCAAAAAATAGTTTGTGTAAAAGGTTTTTTTTTTTTCTCTTGACACAGTTACTACTGCATACACCCTTCACTCTATTGGCAATGTTTGTTTTAAAAATCTATATTTAGAATTTTAATGACAGTAGAAATGTTTCACACTATTTAGTTGTTAGATTATTTATTTACAAGATTTACTTTATACTTTCAAGATTATAAAAATAAGTGAACCAACTGCAATGTAATATTTATTATTCACCATTTTATAAAGATTTATTATTTACCATTTTATAAAGATTTATTATTTACCATTTTTTTTAAAATTTATTATTTACCATTTTATAAAGATTTATTATTTACCATTTTTTTTTAAATTTATTATTTACCATTTTATAAAGATTTATTATTCACCATTTTATAAAGATTTATTATTTACCATTTTTTTTTAAATTTATTATTTACCATTTTATAAAGATTTATTATTCACCATTTTATAAAGATTTATTATTTACCATTTTATAAAGATTTATTCATTTTATAAAACTTTATTATTCACCATTTTATAAAGATTTATTATTTACCATTTTATAAAGATTTATTATTTACCATTTTATAAAACTTTATTATTCACCATTTTATAAAGATTTATTATTCACCATTTTATAAAGATTTATTATTTACCATTTATAAAGATTTATTATTTACCATTTTTTTAAAAATTTATTATTTACCATTTTATAAAGATTTATTATTTACCATTTTATAAAGATTTATTATTTACCATTTTCTAGAAAAATATGAAAACAAAATCTTTTTATTAAAAGACGTCTGAACTGTAAAACAGGAAATTTTAATACAAATGTGATTTTTCTGACATAATACGTTTTCTTCTCAGATTATTTTGTCTCTTAGATTAGTTGTTTAAATTTTAACAGGCAACTTCATTTATTGAGTTATAAAATGAGCAATTACATTTTCTAAATCTCAAATTATATTCTCCTCATGAAAATATAATTGTGATCAGAGATATCTAATTGATAGAAATCGAAGTTATGAAATTTCTCAAATTATTAATTAACCTTCTTCCTACTCTTCTTTGGAAAACAATTTAAAAAAAAATTTAAATCATTGCTAATTTTTCTAAAAATTTGGATGAAGCATGCCTAGAAAATCTGCAGATAGATTACCTATTTTATTATCATTATTTACCCTCTTTATATTTTGACAGTACCATTCCACCTTCCTCAGGTGTATATCAATCTACACTTTTAGAAACAAATAATGTAAATGGTTCAGTTTTTTTCTTATTCAATTCATAGGTAATCTGAGAATTAAAAACTCCAATGTCTCTGTCTATCGCACTTGGAATTAGAACCTTCGTTTCCATAACATCACCTTCTGAAAATTTTATATTGACTTGTTTATCTGGAAATTCTGGCTGATGGTCATTTACACCTTTTATAACTTTGATTTCTAATAATTTGATAAATGTCGATGCCTTTTTCACAGCAATGTCCGCCATTTGAAAACATTCAATATTGTAAGTACAAAATGTTTCAGCATCCAATGTTTGGGCAGTGTACAGTTTTCCTGTATTCTTTGAGACACAGAACAATTTAGAATTGCCACTAACACCTTTCTGCAATTGTCTGAATGTGATTTCCTTTTGTTCTTTAAGTGTGATGTCATCCATCAAGTGAGTATCTGCAGCAATGTCACCCAAATAAGTGTTTGGACTCTTGTCTTCTTCCACATAATAATTGAGGTCTACACATAGGCATATGTGCAATACAGTGAAAATCACATATATTTATAAAAACATTATTCCTGAATTAAGAAAATGGTTTACCATTTATATGTATCTGAAATAGAAGAAAGAATATTCTTAAACTGTTTTGTCTTTAAGTAATAACACATTATGAATAATTGTATTTTCCTTGCCATAATGTGGCTATTTTTGTCTAAATAACTCAAAAGACAGTGTAAAGAAAATAAGCACAAAAATGTTCAATTTACTAATTTTATCTGCTAGCTTTTTTTTTCATTGCTGCTGCTGCTGCTGCTCATGGAATGAGAACAGTCTGATAGATTAAATAAAGGATTCAGTTCAGAATTCCCAGTGGGTTACCTAGACAAAATATACATCCAATGAAGGCTGGTGATAATAACAAAAAAGATGAGGACAATAGTTCAAATGTAAATTATGTAAATAAAGATTATCTATTATCTGCCCAAATGAAGACAGATGAAGAAATTTTAAACGAAGAATGGACACTAAGCACCTTGACCAAAGAAATTGGGAAAGCTGGCGAATTGTGTTCTTTAGAATGGCTGGCAAAACATCGGCTAATTGCCCAATCAATTCAAACACCCAAAATGCCAGTGTCAGGGTGGACTGAACAGAAATGATAGCAAAGTTAACAAATACATACAGAATAGCAATACATGCAAAAAAAGAACATCTGTAAGAAGAGGGTTTTCTTTTTTTTTTTATCAAATTCCCCAAGGTTGGGGTCTTGTACAAATAACCTGTTGAGATCCATCTACCCATTTTTTGTTCCTCTCTGAGTGTCGGGATTCTCAACATTTAACATCAACACTTCTTTTAAATGAAACATGAAAAAGGTTATTTTTAGAAGGAAAGGTAGAAGCAGAACATCAGTGAAATAACATTTATAAATTCTTTTCAGAAACATATAATAACAACAAAATGTTCAGTTTTTCTTGAAGTATGTGTTATAAAGTAATTAAGTGTTCTTAGTGCTGTGTGAAATGTGTGAATAGACTTTATGATGGTCAGCCTAATGTGTTTGTGAGTTTATAGACAAAGACTTAATAGGCAGTTGCTGGTTAATCCTTTCTACTGTGCGCATGGACAAAGCCTTAGTTGACAACTGCTGAATCAATAAAAATAGATTGTTAAAGCGCCCTACGAGGCTGGCATCCCACTCTCACCCTTTCACTGCCGAAACTACTAAATGTAGCCGTTTCTTCTACTTTAATAGCTTCATGTCTCGCACCTCTCACATGTGGAACTCCCTTTCCTATTCCAGTTTCCCTGAGAGCTATAATCTCCAACTATTCAAATGTAATGTCAATCGACATCTCCAGTTGCCTTGATCTATCCACTACCCTTCTCCTCATCCTTTCCTCTATCACTCCTATCTGATCTTGCTCCAAATCTTCTGTAACCCCTTGCGTCCTAGTGGCTTCCCGCCTTGCTTGGGGTGAAACGCTTAAAAAAATTAAAAAAATAAAAATTGGCAAGGGAGTAATAGCAGTATCAAGAAAAAAAACTTTAGACACATCATTTTTTTGAGGGTGTGTTTCTTAAACTTTGTCAAAATCAGATTTAAAAACTTATACATGGAAATATAACTTTATATTTCTGAGATGACGCATTGTAACTATTTACACTATATTGTCCAGACTGTTGTCCTCATCTTTATTGTCAGATTAACAATGTTTCGGCCATTGTACACTCCAGCCTTCTTCAGATGATATACATTGGAATTTCAAACCAAAACCCTTTATTTAGTCCACAGGAGTAGATTGTTTAGCTCTGTGTGCCTTGCCTTTCCTGGATATCTCGATTTCAGTTAACTCCTTTTAGTAATTCAACTCTTCAAGTTTTTGTTCACCTCTTCTGTGGCCAGGTATTGAACTCACAACTCTTTGAATCAAGTCACTTTTTAGATTACTTCAACCAATGCTTTTATCCACTGGGCCATGTGTCCTTTGAAATTCCAAAGTATATCACCTGAAGAGGGGGCAGGGCGTACAATTTTCAAAATGTGATGAATATGTTAACATGCAAATTTCCAACCGATGGGGAAAGGGGAAATTGTTTTAGTTCCTATGATCCTCACATAGTCGAGTGTGGGTTTTCTGCAGTGGAGGAATGGTAAGAGCACAAGAGATAGAGTGATGAACAAAGAATAGGAAAGAAGTGGGTTCTTGTTGCCAAAGATAGATTCTGGCAAGAAATATTGTCTAGTATGACACAGAGAACCAACTTTCTTAGCATCAGAATTGAACAAAGCCCCTTCCAGAGTATCTTTCAACACTTCCATTCCCACTGAATAATGTAAAAAATATAAACAGAAATAGCTTTCACATGAAGTGTAGATCTGCATTTTTCCACATTTTTCTAGGTCTGACTTTTTTGGCAAAATTCTAAATCCTTCGATAAGAAATTGCTTTTAAATTCAAGATAAAAATGTAAACCATGTGGTTTGACTCTCATTGGAATGTATTAGCAAATATCATGTTAGAAAGTCTAGCATCTATCAGAGTTAACGAACATTGTACTATTCAAGAATTTGTGTATGATTTTATCTTTAGATTTTGAAGAGAAAATTCATTAAACCAGGGTCTGTAATTTTTGTTCTGAATATAAGTCAGTCAAATGACATAAATGATACACTCTTGGGTGATCCAAATCAGTGTTTCAATTATGCTCATATCATCTCAATATACTTTACAAATGTTTACCAGGTGGTCTCCAGATGTTGCCCAGATATTAGATCCAAATCAGTGTTTCAATTTTGATCTCCATCATCACGACATACTTTAAAAATGCTTACCAGATAGTTTCCAGATGTTGCCCAGATATTAGATCCAAATCAGTGTTTCAATTTTGATTTTTTCATCACAATATACTTTACAAATGTTTATCGGTCTCCAGATGTTGCCCATATTTTCAATCCAAATCAGTGTTACAGTTTTGATCTCCATCATTTCAACATACTTAAATATTTTCCAGGAGGTCTCCAGATGTTACACAGATATTAGATCCAAATCAGTTTCACAATTGTGATGGTCTCCAGATATTGCAGTTCCAAATTAGCATTACAGTTATGAACTTCAGCACCTCAATTTGCCTTACAAATATGTGTCCAATGGTTTCCAGATGTTAGATCTAAATCAGTATTATTATTGTAATCTTGAACATCTCAACATATTTTACAAATGTTTGCAAGGTGGCCTCCAGATTTTGTGCAGATATTATATCCCAATCAAGATTACATGTATGATGGTTTCCATGTTGTCCAGATATCCAAATCAGTGTTACATATTGAATATACTTTACAAATATTTGCCACATTATGTCCAGATGTTGCACAGATATTTGATACCAATCAGTATTACAATTATTATGATCTCCAGATGTGCCCCAGATATAAAATCGCAATCACAATTATGACCATTAGCATTACAATCTTGCCAGATAATCTCCAGATGTCACCCAGATATTAGATTCAAAGCAGTATTACAATTATGATGGTCTCCAGATGTGGCCCAGATCAAAATCACAATTACAATCTTCAATAGTATGATCTTGCCAGATGATCTCCCAATGTTACCCAGATATTAGACCAAATCAGTATCCGATTTGTAATGGTCGCCAGATCTTGCACAAATAGTAGATCCAAATCAGTAATACAGTTATGATCTCATGTATCTGTTGAGATGTGGCCCAGATACAAGATCAAAATCACAATTATGATCTTCAGCATCATATTTTACCAATGTTTTCCAGATTGTCACCAGATCTAGCACAGATATAAGATCCAAATAATTATTACAATTATGATGATCTTCAGATGTTGCCAAATGCAATTATGATCTCCATCATCTCTTACAGATGCATGCCATATGGTTTCCAGATGTTGCCCAGATATTAAATCCAAATCAATATTACAATTTTGGTTTCCATCATCACAACATATCTTTAAAATGTTTGCCAGATGGTCAAGATGTTGTATGGATATTAGATCCAAATTAGTATACCAGCTATGATCTTCTGTATCTCAGCATACATTTACAAATGTTTGCCAGATGTTTCAAACAATTTTCACATATCACTTGATTATTTTCATCACATTGCATTTGAATTTCTGGAAAGAGACTCATATTATGAACAACCCATTGAATATCAAGCCAAGTATTTGGAAGAAAAATTAAAATAAATATAGTGTTTGAAATCAGTATCACAGTTGTGATGATCTCCAGATGTTGCCCAGATATTAGATCCAAATCAGTGTTACAATTTTTATCTTCAGCATCACAATATACTTTACAAATGGTCTCCAGATGTCCAAATATTAAAAAAAAAAAATATTGTTTGAAATGCAATTAATTTTTTTAAACTATTTTTCCCATTAGGTAAAAATTAAAGTTAATTCAATATTTGTGACTCAGAATTTGGGAAAAAATAAGTTGTTCTGCTCCCAAAATTATATCGTTTTGCATCAGACCACTGTTTGGTTTTCGAATCAGGTCACTGCTTTGCATCTAATATCTGGGTGACATCTGGAGATTATCTGGCAAGATCATAATGCTAAAGGTCATAATTGTGATAGTGATTTTATATCTGGGCCATATCTGGAGACCATAATAATTGTAATACTGATTAGTATCAAATATCTGTGCAACAACTGGAGATAATGTGGCAAATATTTGTAAAGTATATTCAATATGTAATACTGATTTGAATATCTGGCCATGTCTTGACATTTTTTTTGGTGGAGCCTCAAGGAATAGTGTTATTTCCTCAAATAAGAGATGAAAAAACAAAGATTTAATGACATTCATTCCTATTGTTTATTCTCAGATTCATGACAAAATATGAGGAATTTATGTGTAATGTCGAGGGGTTTGTCTGCATGCCCATTCAAATGTGACACAAGGTGGAGTTTAAAGTGAAATGGTAGCCCAGTTGTACTTGAACTAGAGGCAAAAATTGCTCAAAGCTCCTTAACACTACCCTTTTGAGGATACCTCAAGCACCAGGTTATTGTATTATGTTGGTGCAAAAATAATGTCGTTTTCTCACATATGTTACTATGTGAGAAAACGACATTATTTTTGCACCAACCTAATACTCATACTTACTCCACATAAATTGTCTTCCTCCATTAAAAATCTATCTTTGTGATAAATGAAGAGAAACAAAAAGTTAAAATTAAATTCACACAATGTGTTAACGAAAGAACATGAAAACAAAAATGTGGTTTAAATAACAGTTGAAATAATTCTTTTTTAACAAATAAATTCTTAATTAACAAAACGTTACAGTCACTGGAGAAAGGAAGTGGGTGCTTTTTCCTAAGTAAATAATTAAGAATACAAAGATTATGGTTAAGCAGACGATAAAGTTTTTTTCCACTGTAATGGAGGACACTCCTTAGAACGTGTGACCTTTAAATGCTAGATTTATCGGTTTGTACATCCATACTTCAGAAATTCTGCACATAATTACACATACAAAAGAAATTGAAATTTAAAAAAATATTCGGGGTCAGATTATAATAAGCTTTACAATATATGATTAGTAAATAGTTTTACATAATAACTATATTTCCTAAGAATTATCACATTGAAAATTAATTTTAAAAGATTTAAAATATTTATAAATTATTCAATTTAAAATTGTAAAAAAAAAATGAAAACAAATCTTGTAAAAATTAATTTTTCAACAAAAAAATTTTTTTTCCTTCAGACAATATTGCCTTTAATATATATTATTCATAAAAAAGCAATTAAAAGCCCCTATAATTAAATAATGTTTTAGTTTTATTGCGTTTTTTATTTTCCTTCAAAACAGATTTTCAGTAAGACTGGTTCAATTTTTGAAAAAAATTCGGTGATTTAAATTCTTTCAAGAATTCTGCTTTTAACTAATATAGTCACTGAGGATTATCTCGTTGAATTTTCATATTTTCATAAAATTAAGTAAGGTGCTGAAACACATGTAATATATATATATATATTTATCAAGATTCTCTAATAAAAAATTTCAAAAATAATTTCATTCATTTGTGAATAAGTCATGAAAATTTTGTTAAAATCCAACAATTATTTGATTTTTGCAAGAATTTCAAAATTAATATGTTTGTCACAACAAAAAAGAAGTGAAAAATTGCTATTCTAAGTTAGTACAGTTGCTGATGCGAAAAAAACAAGTTTTTAATGAAAATTTTGATGTTCTAAAAAGGAGTAAAAAAATTTAACTAAATGATCAAAAATATTTTGATTATTCCGTTTAATAATAACATAATGATTTTAACAATAAAACCATGTTTTTGTTATGTTTGGCGCATGTTTTCATCGCCTTATGTTGATTTTTTAGCATTTTCATAGAAGTACCTATATAAACTGTAGCAAAACAAATTTGTCAATGTCTATTGTGTATGTCCGTTTTCTTTTTGTTCTAGGAGTTATGTTAAGTAAGTATATGCATCATATTAATGGGCGAGCTCAAGTCAGCCTTGTGCAGAGTTGGAACAACCAAAGAAAGGTTGATTTACTTCGTTCATACCAAAGAAACGTTTGTACATACTTTATATTGTTGGAAGGTTTAAGCATGGTTATGATAAGTCCATTTTCTTTTTCTTGGTTCAGAAGTTAGGGTAAGTAAGGATAAGCATTATTGTAATGGTTGCACTCAAGGTAGCCTTGCACAGTGTTGAAACAATCAAAGAAAAGTTGATTTACTTCATAGATTGATGTTTTGAAAGACATGTGCGATTGCCATGTGTTGGAAAGTGGGAAGAGAGTTCTGTCATCAGTGAACCAGGGAAACTAAGTGGAGGTAATCATATTTCCACTTCCTTTACTCTTAGCATCATGGGAAAATATATATATGTTTTTTTTTTATTATTATTCATTATTTATCGATTTTATTTAATTTTCCTCACAATTGCAAAATGGACAGTTGACTTTCTTTGACTAGACAACCTTTGTGTTTGGTGAGAGAGTGTAAATGTTTGTGTGTATGTTACGTCTTGGAGAGACGAACAAATAGACATGACTCTAAAATCTACACTGGTGAACAATATTCCTTATATAAAAGTTAGTTGGATCAGATAAGCTTACTAATGGAGGAATAAGCAGAATAATGATTCATGAATTGAATAACTGGGAAAGTTTAACCTTTGTGCCCACAATAAAAAGGTGTGGCAAAAGGACGGTTTTTCCCTTGACACTGTTAATATTTTGTTCTACCTTGACTCTCTAGGCAATGTTTATTTTTTTAAAAAAGCAATAATTAGAATTTTAATAAAACTCAAACATATGCTTTGAATATTGCTGCCACATCTAGTCTGGTGCTCCTAGAGATACTTGGTAAAAAATCCAAAGAATTTTTTTTTTCTATACATTCATGATAATTGTTCTATATTACGTAGACTTAAAGAATTTATGAGCAGTACTAGATTGCCAACAAGGTCTCGTCATTTTAATGTTGAAATGTCTGTATGTAACCGTAAATTCTATGCTAACAGTTTTTTTCACAGACTTGAGCTGATATAAGAATAAGATACTTTCCCCTGCAAAATGTACCAGTTGGTATGTTTTTTATTCGGGAGACTAAGTTTTGTAAAACACCGCTTTTTGTATTTATTTTTTTTTATTCTATTGTCATCCTCAATGGAAGAAGCATTTTCTCAAAAACGAAACGAAAAGCCCGAAACAAATTGACATTTGTATGGTATTAGAAGTCATCTGAATTTAATTTTTGAACAGTGTCCTATGTTTTTATTTGCTAAATCTGGCGACCCTATTTGGAACAAACGGCATAAAAATCATGTAAAAAAACAAAACAAAAAAAACTGATCTTCTTAACAAGGCGCCCAAATTTTGACCGCATTTGAAAACCGCACAAAACTAATATTCATCGCTTATTTTAAAGAAAAATGATCTTTATTTTTTTGTGTTTGAGAATCTCAGGTTTATAAGGTAAGTAGAAAAATACAAATAATATTCAATATTATGTAGAATTTAACGAGAAATTTTAATAAAGCACAACAAATAATTAAGACAGGAAATGGAAACAAAGGGGCAAATTGCCTTTTTTTTTTTTAACTTTTTTTTTACTTTGTTTTTTTTTCTTTTACTTTTTCATTCCTTTTTTTTATTTTTTCATTCTTTTTTTTTACTTTTTATGCTTTTTTCTTTTCCTTTTTCATTCCTTTTTTTTATTTTTTCATTCTTTTTTTTTACTTTTTATGCTTTTTTCTTTTCCTTTTTCATTCCTTTTTTTTTACTTTTTATGCTTTTTTCTTTTTCTTTTTTTTTACATTTTCATTCCTTTTTCTTTTTTATTCTTTTTCTTTTTTTATATTTTCATTCTTTTCAATTTTTTTTCTTTTTCATTTTTCACTTTTTCATTCTTTTTTCTTTTCCTTTTTGTTTTTTTACATTTTCATATTGAAAATTTCATTCCTTTTTTTCATTCTTTTTCTTTTTCATTCTTTTCCTTTTTATTTTTCATTCTTTTCCTTTTTCTTTTTTTACTTTTTCATTCTTTTTTCTTTTCCTTTTTTATTTTTTTATATTTTCATATTAAAAATTTAATTCCTTTTCTTTTTCATTCTTTTCCTTTTTTTTTTTTTTACTTTTTCATTCTTTTTTTTCCTTGTTATTTTTTTACATTTTCAATTTTTCATATTGAAAATTTAATTCCTTTTCTTTTTCTTTTTCATTCTTTTCCTTTTTAATTTTATTTTTTTTAATTTTACATTCTTTTTTTCTTTCTTTTTTTTACTTTTTCATTCTTTTTTTCTTTTCCTTTTTATTTTTTTACATTTTCTTTCCTTTTCTTTTTCATCCGTTTTTCGTCTTTTCCATTCTTTTATTTTTTGGGTTTCTTTTCTTTTCATATGACATTTTTTTTTTACTTCCACTTAAGAAAAACAGAATGTACGGGAAAATAACATTTCTTTTTTTTAATAATGTTTTTAAAAAGTTTGCCCGCGCCTTTTTTCTTATTTGAATGTATATTTTTTGATGTTTGTATATTTTTTAATATATTGAAACTTGAAAGCAAGGAAAAAAAATGGCAAATACTTTTTTTTTTCTTTTTGAATACTCTAATACATTTTTTTATTTGTATGTTTTTTCTTAAAAAGATTTTTCTTTTTTATCGGCGACACAAGGATTACGAAGGGATTTTTCGCCAAATTAATTTTCTTTGATATTTTCCCAGTTATTATTGTAAATGGAATATTGTATTTAAAATCTCGCTTCGTTGATTTTCTTCTAAAATACAAGAAACTTTCCCGTGGCCCCGATTTAAAAGGACGGCACAGAAGGATGGGTTGAGTTACAAGTTTAATCGTCTTCTTAAAGTAACCAATCAAAGAATAGTTTGCAATATAATGGTAACTACAAAAACCCTAAAATATTTTAGAACACATGGAAAATGTTATCAATTTTGATAAATTATATTTACGTTTCGTCTAGGTCAAGTTATATCGGACATTCCCTTTTTTATGTAAACATTCAGAAATTATTTTCTGTTATTTATTTTGGACTTGTAACTTTGCCATTTTGAATAATAATACGAGCTAGGTTAGGTATCACAATCTCTCTTCCCAAGGAGTTTGAAATAGCTTAACTTTCATTAGTAAGTAGGAATAATAAGTAAGTACTGAGTACTCCATTATTCTCCAATTCAATAATTTCGGCCTCGAGTAACAAGCGTAGATTATTTTAAAACGGTCGATGATTGTAGAGGGCGAGCAGTTATTATTTTGGTCTTTTCTACAGAAACGCGCCTCCCCATAAAATAGTGGATCAATATTTGCAATAGGGACCACACAAAAAACGGGATACCTAAGTTATAGATATCTCCACCAATTCGCTAAAAAAGAGCATACCCTGATGAAAAAAGGCCCCGAACTTGAAAAATTTTTATCGTCTATAAGTGGAAAGACTATTTTTTGATTAATTTTTTAAATTTTTTAGTCCTTCCTTGCACGTCCGTAAGTCAGTAAAATTGACAAAAGTCGATGATATCCGTCATTTTTTAGAAATTTATAAACAAAAGTTAAATTCTCTATTTAAAAATCTTGTAAAAATCAATTATATCTTTTTCAAAAGTTATTTGAGGGAAATTAGAAAATTTAAAGTTTAATGTAACTGGAAACAAACATTACTTAAGTTTTTAGCAGAATAAATTTAGTTGACAATAAAAGAAGCATGTCTAACCATGATGATTTGTTTGTGAGGTGTGAATTGACATTTACATCAATGTATTGACAGCTTATGTGAGGGGAAGTTATCAGATGGAAGGACAGAAGTGACAATATTTTCAAATTTTAAGTGAACCAGCTTAATTAACTATACTGTAATTTAAAAAAATTATTAGATTGGTGCAAAAATAATGACGTAATAATGTCGTTTTTTGACATTAAAAAATACGTCAAAAAACAACATTATTACGTCATTATTTTTGCACCAACCTAATAAATACTTTCAAAAGTATATTTTATTGATTTTTTTTTTTTTTTTTTTTTTTTGATGGGGGTACTTTTTTTTAACAAATGTTCAAAACCTGCACTGTTTCTGTCCTTAAAATTGAAACTAAAAAAGAAAATAATTAATAATTGCAGTATGTCTCTCACTGAAAAAGAATGAATTATATTTAAAAAATGAAATTAAAATATTTAGTGAAATAGGATGTAAAAAAAAAAAATTAAAAATTTTGAAAATGCAACAATGATGGTCAGTCAGAGAATTTAACACATACTCATCAGAAGGAAAAAAAAAAAACTTTCTGAGGACAGGCTCTTGCTGTCAGGAGAAACAACTCTTAAAACATGTGACATTTATGTCTCAAATGTCCATCCATATATTTGGAAAAAACTTTTTGCATACTCAAAAAATATTTTAGAAGTACCTGTGTATCACAGATTGTAGTAAGCTTTCAAATTTATGCTCTGTAAAAAATAAGTCTACTTAATAACATCATTTCCTTAAGGAAATGCTGTTATTAAGTAGACTTATTAATCTGATTTAAAATAAATATTTACTTTAAGTTTAAAATATCACAGAAATGTATTTTTTTAGCCAGACAGTAGTTGCTTATTTAAAGTGTTGATGTGCTGATAGCATGATGACAGGTTTAATGTTGTTCTAAGGAGACTTTATCTGTAAACCATAATTGAAGAAAAATGATATGAGCACCATTTTTACATAATTTTTAAATACTCCGTAAGCTTAAACATTTTGCAAAATATTCTCCGTAATCTAATGTTTTATTAAATTCTAGAAATGTTGATTTTAAATTTACTAAAGATATTGCTCTTATTTTATAGATAATGTTGTGTATGGTTGCCTGTACTTATAAAAATCGGCACATTTATGCACATACAAAAAAGTCAAAATTCTATTAAAAATATTGATGTTTAATGATCTGTACTAAGCTTTTCCATTTATAATTAGTTAATATAGTTTTCACTTAATAATATCTAAAAGCCTGAAATTAATACAGAATTTTAAGATCTAAAACTTAATAAATTTTTCTAATTAAAATTAAAAAAAAAAACATGAAAACAATTGTAAAAATTCATTATTCAATGGTCTACATAATATTTACCATTAGTTTTTTTTTTTTTTTTTTTTTTTTTTAGTGCCTTTTTTCAGGAGGAAAACACATTGATTTGGAAATTCTTGCAAAAATCAAATAATCATCAGATTTTAACGAATCTTTCAGAACTTATTCACAAATTAATGTGTAAAAATATTTTACACATTAATTTTATGAAAACTTTAGAAATTCAATGACATGCCTTTTTGTGATTATATTAGTTAAAAGCAGAAGACTTAGAATATAAATCATCAATATTTTTTTTTCTAAAATCGAAATATGCAGCTACCCAAAATTCAGCTCTTAATTGTAAAATACAAAACCCAATAAAATTAAGACATTATTTAGGTAGAAGAGCTTTTATGAATAATATATGTTAATGATAATATTGTCTGAAGCCAAAATATTTAAAAAAAAATAATTTTTACAAGAATTGTTTTCTTTTCTTTTTTCAATTTTAAATACAAAATGTGATAAATGGGTTAAATATTTTCAAATTAAGTTTAAAGCATTCTGAATGTAAAAATAAAGAAAAAAGTGTGCAAGACAATAAGAAACACTACCTGCCAAAAAAAAGTGAAGTTTTGTTGAAATCGGTTGAAAAATGTCGGAAATCTGATCCCATATATAAACGAACACACACACACAACCTGGGTTTTATAATAAGTATAACTCGATAACTCAATATTAATAAGTATAACTCAATATGAGTTGTCCCCCTTTCATTAATACCTCTTAATTGTGTTTTCAAATTGATTTCGGGCAAAAACAATTGTTTTTCCAATTTTTGGCGCTGTCAGAACCACCGCAAGATAATTTTACGTAGTCCTGTGAAGTTTTGTTGAAATCGGTTGAAAAATGTAGGAAATCTGATCCAATATATAAACGTACAGACACACACACAATCTGCATTTTATAATAAGTAAGATGATGACCATAAAATTACAACAATTAATCTGTGTAGCCACATGTACATTTCTTTCTCTCTTATTTGATAGAAATATTGGCAAACTTTAACTTTTGTCCTTGCATTAAAATGGATTGGCAAAAGGATGGGTTTCCCTTGACACCACTATTATTTAAACTACTGCCACTCCCTCAGCAATGTTTATTGTTTTAATTAGAATTCTAATAAACCTCAAGCATATGAAAGTGAATTCATGCATTTTCAGCAAACTTGGATGTTTGTGCCTGCATTCTCAGAAGGATGGTTTCTCCTTTGACATTGCTTTTATTTTAACTAACTTCACCCCCTCAATAATGTTTATTTTAAATAGTGATTATAATAGTAATAAAACCTAAACATATGATGAAAGTGAATTTATATTTTTTTTTCTTGAGTTTACAGCAAAAATACTGAATTGTTTATTTACAAAAATTTCATATATATAACATTCTAAAAATTAGTACAATTAAGACTGATGCAATCCAATATTTATCATTTACCAATTTATAAAGAAATAAATGTGAAAATATTTTATTCATAAATTTATAAACATTTACTAATTAATAAAATATTTGAAATCCTTATTACTTACCCTTTCATAAAGTTTGAACCAATTGGCAATTAGGCAATGTTTTGCTAACCATTTGAATAAACAATCTAATAAATAAATAGTGTTTATTATTTTTGTTGTCAATTCTCAAGAACAACAAAAATATATAAATTAACTGTCATATGATAAGGCTTTATTACAATTCTAATCATCACTTTTTAAAACAAGAAATATTGCCGAGGGAGTGGCGGTAGTTTAAATAATAGTGGTGTCAAGGGGAGAAACCGTTTTTTGACACCATTTTTTTTTGTGGGCACAAAGATCCAAGTTTGCCACATTTTCATTGTTCTGTGATAATTTATGACAAATATATTAATATTATGAAATTATTATTTTACAAGATCCTAAAAATGCAATCCATCTAATACAATGTTTATCATTTATCAATAAATATAAAAATAATTTTTTTATTCATAAATTTATGAAAAATATCTGAGAACAAGAAAATTTAAATAAACAGATAACAATGTGTAACTGTAATTATAATTTTTGAAAAAATACTTTTTCTTGACATTTCTTTCATGCAGCATTTCATTGATATTTCTATAAAATTATGAGTAAAAAACTGTTTTCCTATTTAATTATAAAATGTTAAATAAATATTGCATTGTAGATGGTTTAAATATTTTGATAATTTTTAAAAAGGTTTTGCTTAAAATGATTTCTTTATAAAATGGGAAATACTAAATCTTTATAAAAGGTAAATAATAAATATCACATTTTACTTGGTTCAGATATTTTTATAATCTTGTAAATAAACCGAGTGAGTGCAGGTAGTAAAAAATGATAGTGGTGTCAAGGGAAGAACTGTCCTTTTGACACACTGTTTTTTGTTTTTTTTTGCAGGCATAAAGTTTTTCCATTTTTTTTTTTTAATTATCAGTTAACATAGATGACATTTCAAATCCTATTCAGAATATCATCTCCATCCTGGGCAAGACGATAAACTACAACAAGCAGCATGGCCTCTGACTGATCAGAAGGTTTTGAGGAGCGTGAAACCACCTCTTAATTGCTGGTGTTCCCAGGTCCACCCTGACCTGGGGTGGTAGCACCTGTTAGGATTCCAGCAAGGGGCAAATAGTTAACACCCAGACTTGGATCAAAACACTATGAAAGTGTAAAAATAATGTTTAATACCAGAAATACTTTGCAACAAAAATAATTATTGCCAGCAATACATTTTTGAAAAACAAATATTACCAGTGAAGGAAAATTCTTATCAGAAATAGATTTTTGAAGGAAAAAATATTAACAGAAATAGATTTTTTGAAAAGAATATTACCAACAGTAAAAATTTTGTCAGCACTAAATAACCGAGGTTGTAAAATAAAACAAACCAAACCAATCAGAATATCACCTAAAAAAACAGTTTTTCTGACTTGGTGAAGATAGAATTGTGACAATAGACTTCAAAACAACTAGTTTGGTACATATTGCTTCACAGATAGCAAGATGACCAAATTTCAAATCTAAATTGTGTGTCTATTTAAAATACTACAATTATTAGAAAATATATTCAGTTTATAGAAGGAATCATAAAAATTCACTTCAAAGAGCTACACAGGGTTTTTTGCTAAACAGGGAAATAAGCCCTTGTGACATTTGTCCATTTTAACTTCATTCAAATTTTGTGTATTTATACATTTTGTGTGTTGACATTTTTTTGTGCCTTGTGATGTAATGGATATCATCTTGGAATGAGACATTATTATATTCACATATGCACCAATACCTTTGGGAAAGGCATGAATCTATCTCTTCTTTTTGCAGCTATGGGCTGAATAGCAGGGTCCTATAGTCTTGATTGGCAACCAGTCTACTACAGAAAGAAATAGCAACCTACTGTGAAAAAAATCTCTGCCAAAAGTGTGTATGGCACTTAACTGACATTTGTGTGTGTGTGCATGTATATTTTAATTCAATGAACTAAAAACATTTAAACAACATTGTTAAAAAATACTATAAAAATAATACTATTAATATTGTGTATTACCAACTAATTTCTAAAAGATATACAATCTATTTTGTTTTTTCAAAAGGTTTAAAGAATTATTATTTTTTTTTGTCTTCAAATTTATGCTTTTTATCATAGAATCCATGATGGTGATTGTCCAGATTCAGTTGAAGGAGAATTATCATTACAATATCTTATTTGGGACATACTAATATTATGTGTGTATATTAAATGATTAAGAGAACAGCTGAAAGCCCTCGGCTATACAGAATATTTGGACAATTCTTACAAACATTATGTCCAGGAAAGAAAGCACTTTATATGAAGAGAAGAAAAATGAAAAGCTTAATTGCAGTACCTTGTTCGTCATCTTTGATGAGGATATACACTGCGGGCCAAATTATTATCGAGATAACTTTTTTCTAATATTTCAAAAACCGTCCAATTAATTCACACAAAATTTTCACCCAATGTTGGCAACACTGATCTGCGCAATCACTGAAATTTTTGTACTGATCTGGGCAATAGAAACAAACTGGCGCCATATTTGTTATCAGCACGGTGATTTGAGCATGCCAAATTATTAGAAAAGTCTAAGAATTTAGTGAAATGATGGGCCGTAAAAGCAGTTTAAGTGATGCTGAAAAGAAAATTATCACCTCAGAACTCTCAAAAGGTAAATCTACCCTAGAAATTTCTAAAATGATAGAGAGGTGTCATCAAACAGCGAAAAAGTTCACCGCCGACCCTACACAAGTATGCGATAGGGTAGATACAGGCAAGCGGAGGGTTATTTCACGTCGTCTCATGTCACGACTTAAACGAGAGGCCACAAATAACCCTGGACTTACCAATCAAGAGCTTTTCAGTTGCATTGGGGATCCTACTGTTTTTAAATGTACTCGGTGTTGGTATCTGAGGAAATAGCAACAATATTCAAAACTGTATCGAAGCCTCTGTTGACGAGAAATCACATTCAAAATCGATGGAAATGGGCCGAGGACAATATGAAGATTGACTTCTCTAAAGTTTTGTTCACAGACAAAACTCGAGCAACACTTGATGGGCCAGATAGATGGTGTAAAGGCTGGGTAATGAACTGACAGAATCGCCATCAGCGTTTGAGACGCCAACAAGGCAGTGGAGGCATAATGATCGGAGTTGGTATTATTGGAAAAACATTAGTGGGCCCATGGAGAGTACCAGATAGTGTCAAAATGACTGCTGATGCATACATAGCGTTTATGAAGGAGCATCTTGAGCCGTGGATGAAAAGGCAAAGACTTGTCTTCAGAAGGGCCATTGATTTTATGCAAGATAATGCTCCCTCACATGCTGCTCACAAGACTACTGAATATTTGAAACAGTTTTGATGGACCTCAAAAAATGAAGTGTCTAGCAAATTCTTCGGATTTGAACCCAATCGAAAACCTTTGGAGCATCATGAAGCGAAGACTGTAGGTCAACGAACGACAATTCAGGAGCAACGCTGAGTTGTGGGAAGCAATTCTTGACATATCTCGCGGCATTACAGCAGATGACATCCTACAATTAAGAAATTCTATGGATTGTCGACTTTTTCAAGTAATTTCAAAACAGGGAAAGCACATTCCCTATTAATTTGTTTAAAACTGTGCCTTTGTTTGTATCTGTTATTATTTGCTTGATTATCTCATTTATTAGCTTCTTTTGATCCTAAACATTTACGTGCAACATTAATAAATGTTTTGTTTGCTCAATTCTGGGAATTTTACTAAACCTTTCTAATAATTTGGCACGCTCAAATCACTGTGCTGATAACAAATATGGCGCCAGTTTGTTTACATTACGCAGATCAGTACGAAAATTTCAGTGATTGTGCAGGTGAATGTTGCCAACATTGTGTCAAAATTTTGTGTGAATTGATTGGACGGTTTTTGAAATATTAGAAAAAAGTTATCTCGATAATAATTTGGCACGCAGTGTATATATAGAGAAAGAGAGAGAATTAATATAAGTAAAACTTTATCACTTAGCTGATTGATGTTACCTTCAGCATCCCGACTCCAGAATTCTATAGACAGACCCTCCTGTTCACTCTTCAGGGGTATCAGCAGTTGACTGCTTATATTTATTGATTTTTATTTTTTAAGTAATAGTCATTGGTGTAATTTTTTTTCTGTATTGTTTGTGTTCATTTGTGTGTGTGGCCATGTGCTTGTCTGTATGAATGTGCATTTGTGCACATGTGCCTGTCTGCACAGATGTGTGTATGTGTAGAGTGTCATGGTTATTTATTTTGTTTCTTTGTTTTTTTCACTCCCTTAGTCTTTACTTTTTTCCTTTTTCTCTTTTCTTTCATTTGTAGCAATTTATTTCCATTTCTTTTTCTCTTGACATGTTAGCATCTGTCTATATTTCTGAGATGAGGTATTATGTACACTATTTACATTATTCGGACTGTTGTCCTCATCTTTGTCGCCATATTTATTACAACGTTTCGGCATTTCAGTATCTGTCTATATTTCTGAGATGAGGTATTATGTACACTATTTACATTATTCGGACTATTGTCCTCATCTTTGTCGCCATATTACAATGTTTCGGCCATTGTATACTATGGTTTTCTTCAGTGGTTGGGATGTCGAACTGAATCCTTTATTTCGCTCACTGGCGTAGGCTGTTCTAGTTCCACTGACATCCTTTAAACATGGCATGTGGAACTAGAACAGCCTACCCCAGTGAGCGAAATAAAGGGTTCAGTTTGACATTCCAACGACCTGAAGAAGGCCAAAATGTAATAAATATGACGACAAAGATGAGGACAATAGTCCGAATAATGTAAATAGTGACATGTTAGCATTCTTAATTTTTGAGCATTTTAGTTTCTTCTTGGGCTAGGAATGTTGTATTTTGTTTTTTACATAAATAATTGATATTAATGCTTAAATGATAAATATTTTTATATATCTTCACTTGGCTATTATTTTATATTATTTGGTTTGGTGGTATCTTAAGTATTATGTCTGTATTTATACACTGGCACATACACATTCATGCATGTACTTATATAGGTATATACATGTACATATACACATATATAAACCCACATACAGATGTACATGTACACTTGTGTCTGTGCTTTGTTATTAACCTTTACCATGCTAATTTCTTTCTAGAATTGTTCCCCTGTCACTGCATTTTTTTTTTTTTTTTTTTGAGAGCACAAAAACATAAACACCTACAGTTTTAAAATTGTTATAACTTTCTTTGTATTTTGTATATAGATTTTATGTTTTGTATACTAATAAAAGAATGGATGAGTAATATTTTGATGTAATGCATTATACTTTGCATGTATGTTTTGATGTTGGAAACAAAAAAATTGAAACTTAAAATAAAAAACAAATCGACAACTTCTTGTGGAGTTCTGGGGTACAATAAGAAGCAAAATCATTTAGAAGGCTTTTTATTTTGTCAAAAAAGGGATGTGCTTCCTCTTGTTTACATGCGAGAAGACAGCAGGATTTGTTTGCTCTCTCTTTCACCTATCATATTTGTCTCACTGACAATTCACCTTCAGTAAGGCTATCAGGTATATTTATGGTCGCCAATAGCTTCCTTAAATTGTAGCTGGTCAGGTATCTAGTGGTCATCATCGCTTTTCAGCATGTCACTAGTGTAGTTATCATCTTCGACCACTTCAGCGTCAATATCCACTTGAGTAAAGCCTTCAAAATCATCATCATCGGAATCTGAATTTTAGAAAAACTCCTGAATAAAGGCTTTGTTGGATGTTTGATGTTTTTAAATCAACTATTTTCATAGAGCAAAAATAACCTGTTTATGACCTTTTAAATATGGTTTTAGACATAAAATAACCACCCAGTAGTTACCTTTACATTTATATTACTATATATTATTATATTAGACATTACAGATATCATTATTATTATTGTATTATGTTGGTGCAAAAATAATGTCGTTTTCTAACATATGTTACTATGTGAGAAAACGACATTATTTTTGCACCAACCTAATACATTAAAATTACACATAAAGTTCTTATGTGTACATCGCTTCATCATCAAACAAGTTGCATTAATTTCTTATGTTAGTGTGAACCTAGGAAACAAATGCAACTTGTTTGATGATGAAGAGATGTACTGCACAACAAAGGTTACTGCTCCTCTAAAGCATGACTTCAATAGAAGAGTCTTCAGGTGGTACATTGTTGTCTTCTGCTGAAGGCATACTAGGCCTAGATGGTGGGTGACTGAGTGAGCAACTGAAAAACATTGTGATAGGCAGTTGCTAGCACTGACTTTTCATCGGCACCAGGAGGCTTTTGTAAGGTTCCAGTGCTCTGTCAAATGCATTCTGGAACCACAAAAAAATGCAGCAAAGTGGCGAGGGATGACTCTATCTACACCCCTACACTCACACATCTATGTAATTTTTAAATACTGTATATTAGTTGTATATTTGCTTATATCATGTTATCATTTTTCGAATGTTTCATTTTTATTTAATAGTAGTTTATTTGTCTTTGCCTTGGTGTTATATATTGAGGTATGTAGTTGTTTGTATGTATTTGTATGTGCGCATATGTATATATTTATATGCACACACACATAGAGGTGTATATATTTAATGCTTGTTCTTTTATTTATTTATTAATAATATTTTTTTAAAGTTTATATCTATTTCATTTATCGAAAGTTTATATTATATTATTTGTTTATTTTTAATTAGGGCTTAGATAGCAAAGTAAGTATTTATATCCCTACATTTACCCATTATTTCAGTTTTCTTGTTTAAAAGTTTATTTTGGTTTTTAAAACTAATTATTGTTAATTTTTCCTCTAAGCATAGTTTACAATTTTTACTGTTAATACTGTATGGGTCTGCTCTTTTTATAATTGCCCATTTTATTTTCGTGGGGATAGTTTTCTTTTTGGCTCCATATTTTAATAGGGTTGTATTGTTTGTTTATTTTTTTCTTTCAGAGGATATCTTGTGGTTATGATATTACACATTGAGTGCCGGTGTTAATAAAAAATTCCTCCATGTATCAGAGCTATTAAGTATATATTAATAAATATACATTTTTTTCCTCATCGGTAATATGGCCAAGTTTCATGCACAAGTGCTGAATACAGACTATTCAACACCTGAAGATTTTGTTGTGCAGGAAACTTGGCTGTATTACTAATGAGGAAATATATATATATATATATATATATATATATATATATATATATATATATATATATATATATATATATAGTTGTAGCATACCTACGGACAATAATGGGTATGCCCCATTCCCATAAATACAGTAATGAATATTG
Organism: Acanthosepion lycidas; assembly: GCA_963932145.1. Lineage (NCBI taxonomy): Eukaryota > Metazoa > Mollusca > Cephalopoda > Sepiida > Sepiidae > Acanthosepion > Acanthosepion lycidas. The sequence goes on along the minus strand of OZ010575.1, from coordinate 104,618,857 downwards.
TCTGTGCTGGTCAAATTCTCTACCTGTGAGCAGAGAGTATTCCCAGACGGGGCTGTGCTGAAGTGCATTCTCTTGTCTTGGGAAATAGCTACCCAATACCATTTTATACAGGGTATATGCAGAATTTCAGCCTTGGGTCACATCTAACCATGTGGGGTGGTTGGTAGATATCTGTGGTCTGCAGTTGGAAATTCATTGTGGAATTCACTTGACTCACTTTTAGCAGTTGACTACTTCTTCTACGTGCTGCTGGCGAATCTTATATGTGTTGTTCTTGTCCTAAGTATTATTGTGCATTATTCGAGTGATTATTCTGTTCAGTCACCTTCTCTAGGTTACAACACTTATATATATAATACTTTGGTGAATAGGATGCAAACAAATTTTCAGGTAAAATAATGTGTTTTATACACAGAAAAATACAGTAATTTAACCAGCATTTTATCTACTGTAGAACAGGTATTGAAGCCTTAAACTTAATGTCAGTTCTTTCTTTAAAAATAGCATGTGTGTAAGTGAATGTAATAAACTCAACATGAATAAGCCACAAACAATTCTTTTTAATCAATTAAAAACAAACTCAACTTGTCAATTTCTCCTTCTAACTAGCTAACAATTACTCAACCTGCTCATCCACTGATCTGTTACTATTGATTAAAATTACAGACAAGTTCAGCTGTGAAAAGATATATGAAAACAGACACAGGAGAGTGACCATATGTTTATGAAGTGTGTGAACATGCATTTTTACATAGTTCGACTTTCACCAACTAATAATAAAAATATCCAAAGAAAACAAAAACAATGTATTAGCATCTTGATCCTCAACTCTGTGACCTATTCCCTTGTCATGGTAACATTAATGATTTTCACTTATTGGCATTTTGTATTATATCAATGGTGTATCTCATTACTAAGAAAGGCGAGATCAGGTCGATACCAATGAATCACATTGTTTTATAGAATAATAATTTCTGCAAATTAGAGTTTGATGAGTTCTGAATGTAAAAAAAAATGTCTTATATTGAACAAAGTGTATAAGATTTGAAATCCTAGTTTGATCTTGAAAGAAATTTAATATATAGCAGAAGATTTCTATTGAATAAAATGACAGAAATATTCATTGTAGGAATTTGTGAATGAAACAAGTTGTCCAGTTTGAGTTGATTGAAATTTTAACTAATTTGTATTCTCTCTTCTTTTTTTAAATTCACAGGTTTTCACCTCGGTTGGAACAAATGAATCTATCTTGCTTACACACTCAGAAAGTGAAGCAATACAAACCAACTAAAAATATTACAAAAAATGTAAGTCAGCTTTAAGAGAGGAACATGGAAACAAATATTGAAGAGAAAGCCTATACTTGCGAAGTGTGTGGCTCTAGATTTTTATAAAAACTCAATTAAACAGGCTAAGAAGGGAAAAGGGATTTCTATTAATGTAAAAAGCCATTAAATCCAAATGTAACCTCAAATGGTATTTTGACATTTTTCTTTCCATATAAACAAACATTGGTATAAAATTTTGATAAAGAATATATATTTGCTGTGTAACAGTGGGATTCAGTGGATTTTTAAACATTTTTTAGCAATGACCCAAAATCTTACTACTATCTATTAAAGACCCACGTTCTCATAATTTTTCTGATATAAAGTAAAATTGGTTATTACAAAAGATTGAATTGTCTTTAAAATTCAACCCAGTCTGGATAAAATAGCAGTCTTATAATATGATCCATGAAAGTGAGGAATTACAATAATTCTTCTTTCATAAAACATATGCAAATACATACATGAGAAAATTCTTATTCTTGTAATATATGCTAATTAGCTTTCTCTAGAATTTAACTTAAAAAGACACATGCAAACACACAGAGAAGAGAAACCATATACTTGTGAAATGTGTGGATATGCATTTTCACAAAAATCAGATTGGGAAGACCACCAGCAAACTCATACTGGAGAGAGACCATATTCTTGTGGAATATGTGATGCTGTATTTTCCGACCAATCAGCTTTGGAAAAACATTTACTCACCCACAGTGATGAAAAGCCACATTCATGTAACATTTGTGGATCAACATTTACAAGGTATTCAAATTTGCAAAGACATATACAAACACACACTGGAGTGAAACCATTTCCTTGTGAAATATGTGGCTCTTCATTTTCACGGAATTCACACTTGAAAAGACACATGCAAACACACACAGGGGAGAAACCATATACTTGTGAAGTATGCGGACATATGTGTTCACAGAAATCACATTTGAAAACCCACTTACAAACCCATACAGGAGTAAATCCATTTTCGTGCAAAATATGTAATTCTGCATTTTTCCAACAAACAGATTTGGAAAGACATTTACTCACCCACAGTAATGAAAAGCCACATTCATGTAACATTTGTGGATCAACATTTACAAGGTATTCAAATTTGCAAAGACACATACAAACACACACTGGAGTGAAACCATTTCCTTGTGAAATATGTGGTTCATCATTTTCTAGAAATTCACATTTAGAAAGACACAAGCAGACACACATAGTACTTAAGCCATATACTTGTGGAATATGTGAATATGCATTTTCACAAGAATCACATTTGAAAGCCCACATGCAAACTCACACTGCAGCAAAGCCATATTCTTGTGAAATATGTGAAACTTCATTTTTCCAACAATCAGCGTTAAAAAGACATTTAATCACTCACAGTGATGAAAAGCCACATTCGTGTAAAATTTGTGGGTCAACATTTTCAAGGCATTCAAATTTGCAAAGACATATACAGACACACACTGGAGAGAAACCCTTTACTTGTGACCTGTGTGGATCTTCATTTTCTAGAAATTCACATTTGAAAAGACACATGCAGACACACACAGGGGAAAAACCCTATACTTGTGAGGTGTGCGGATATGCCTTTTCACAGAAATCCCATTTAAAATCTCACCAACATATACATACTGAAGAAAAAACATATTCATGTGAAGTATGTTTATCTGTATTTTCTAGCACTTCAGATCTGAATATTCACATCCAATCACATGCTGATGAAAAGCCATATTCTTGTGAAGTTTGTGGGTCTGCATTTTCGCAGAATTCACATTTGGAAAAACACTTGGAAATGCACAATAGAGAGAAAGCCTATTCTAGTGAAGTTTATGAATCAGCTCTTCCGGTAACCTTAGATGCTGGAAATAATATGCAGGTAACAACCGTAAAAAAACATTATTGTGAAATATGTAACTCAACATTTTCTAGAAATTCTGGTTTACGAATACACATGCGAATTCACACTGGAGAGAGACCATATTCTTGTGAAATATGTGATGCCGCGTTTTCGCAACAATCAGCTCTGAAGAGACATTTACTCACTCACAGTGATGAAAAGCCACATTCATGTAACATTTGTGGATCAACATTTACAAGGTATTCAAATTTGCAAAGACACATACAGACACATACTGGAGAGAAACCATTTCCTTGTGAAGTGTGTGGCTCTTCATTTTCTCGAAATTCGCATTTGAAAAGACACATGCAAATACATACAGGAGCTAAACCATATGCTTGTGAAGTATGTGGATATGCATTCTCACAGAAATCACATTTGAAAACCCACCTGCAAACCCACACTGTAGCAAAGCCATTTTCTTGTGAAATATGTTATTCTGCATTTTCCCAACAGTCAGCATTGAAAAGACATTTACTCACCCACACTGATGAGAAACGACATGTATGTAACATCTGTGAATCAACATTTTCAAGGCTTTCAAATTTACAAAGACATATACAAACACACACTGGAGAGAAACCATATCCATGTGAAATATGTGGCTCTTCATTTTCTAGGAATTCACATTTGAAAAGACATATGCAAATACATTTTAGAGATAACCCATATTTGGAAGAAGTTAATATCTCAACATTTTCAATAAGTCCTCATTTCAAACAGGAAATAGAGTAGCATTGTGGCAAACTTGAACCTTCATGTCCACAAAAAAACAATGTCAAAGGAATGGTTTTTCCATTGACACCACTATCATTTTAACTAGCTTCACTCCTCAGCAATGTTTATTGTTTTAAAAAGCAATGATTAAAATTTTAATGAGACCTGAAAATATGAAAATTAATTCATAGATTTTATTTGTTCTTGAGAATTGACAAGGAAAATAATAAACACTATTTATTAGATTGTTTATTAGAATGGTTGGCAAAACATTGGTTAATTGCCAATTGATTTAAACTTTATAAAATGGTAAATAAAGATTTCATTATAGTTGATTCACATCATTTAGTAAATGTTTATAAATTTATGAATAAAAAGTTGTTTTCATATTTATTTCTTTATAAATTGGGACATGATAAATATTGTATTAGTTTCTAGAATGTTTTAAACACACTAATAGTGTTATTTTTTGTTGTAATTTCTCAGGAACAAAAAGGTATAAATTCACTTTCATCATATAGTTAGGTTCTGTTACAATTCTAATTATCACTTTTTAAAAGAGTAAACACTGCCAAGAAGTGAAGATAGTTAAAACAATCGTGGTGTCAATGGAAAAAACATTCTTTAGAGACTTTTTCGAAGGTCCATGTTTGCCAGCATTATTTTCGTCCTGTAGATATTAGGTTGGTGGAAAAATAATGACGTTTTTTGACGTTAAAAATATGTCAAAAAACGTCATTGTTTTTGCACCAACCTAATATTTATTTTCAACACTTTTAAAATGAAATATATTTTATGCTGGAAGTTTTTCTTTTTTTTTTTTTTTTTATCGTTCCATAAAGCAAAAATTATTTTATCAATATTTTTCTTATTATAGAATTAAGATATGAATGCAAATATACTTAAAACATTTAAAGTTTTTTTATATTGCATGCGATTTATGTTATTAACAGTATATAAAAATACAAAGATCCTAAAGGACAATAAATGACTCAAATTTACTAGATTGTTTTTGTAACATTGCTTTTCTTTGGTTCACATAGTAAAGTAATTTTCATCTCCTAAATTTGATGTGTTAGGTTGTCACACATGATGTATTTTTTGTGTTGGTTATTGATCCAGTTGTCTAACAAAGTAACCTTCTTAGTATATAAAAAATCTTGACATATTCCTGACTCTTTTTCTTTCCAGATCATTTTTCTTACAATATATTGTTATTCATAAGCCCAATAAAAATGATTACAATGAAACAATGTCGAGTAATCTTAATCTTACAAACTGGGGAAAAGAACTATTTCTGCATTGAATGATGATGAAATGGATACCCTTTGACAACAGTAAGAGAGTCAGCCAGTGGGTAGTTACAAGTGAATCATCAAAACAATACCCAAAACCTCCACTGCACACTAAAATGTTAATGGTTACTGTATGGTGGTCTTTCAAAGGGGTTATTCATTATTCATTCTTGCCTCAAGGGAAAACAATAATGATGATGAAAATAACAATGATGATGAAATGGATACCCTTTGACAACAGTGAAATTTTGCCTCCATATTCATCTAATATCTCTCCTACTGATTATCTTGTATTTACACATTTTGAGCGTTTCATACACAGTAAAACATTCTCCAATAAGGAAGAGGTAATCAATGCATTTGAACTGTTTATTACATCAAAGGATGAGAATTTTTTTTAAAGAGGGGATCAAGAATTTAGAGTTACATTGGAGACCAGTCATTCATCAACATGGTGCCTATTTCAACTAAAGAAATTAGTTATCTAACATTTCAGAAGTGTTTTATTCATTTCCCTTAGAGTGCATCATTTCATCTGTGACAACCTAATATATATATATATTTTTATTTTTAAATATTTTATTTTTTGTTTTTAAATGAAATATAATTATGCTTAGATTTTGACATCTGTTGGTTTGTCAGATAAATTTATTCTAATCTTTCTCTTTCGTTAAATGTATGTGGCACCCATGGACAGAGTTTTTGGACTGTGCCCATCAAGTGAAGGTGAAGGGCATTATAAGAGCATCCAACCTGATGTGCCAATTCCCTAGTGGATTGGCATAGATCCTCGGGGATGAGCTTCTTAAATCACTCTTCATTGAATTGAAGAGAATCTGTATGGTTGAGGTTCCGCTTTTTGAACTGTTCTTTTCTCTAATAGCCCCTTTTCTGCATTCAACACACGTATCCTGGGTAGCTTTGGAACCCTGATTGAAAACAAAATAAAGATAAGCAGATGTTGAAAATGCTCATTTTTGCCTTATCAGCACTTCATTGTCATATATATATATCTGAAAAGAGTTAAAATTCAATCAAATTTCAAAGTGATAAAAGTTGTAGGCAAGAAGAGAGCTATAAAAAAAAAACAAGACATGACAGTAAAAATACTTGTGACTTATGTGGATCTTCATTTTCTAGAAATTCAAATTTGAAAAGACACAAGCAGACACAGGAGAAAAAACTATAATTGTGAGGTGTGTGGATATGCTTTTCATAGAAATCTGATTTAAAATAAAAACAAAAGACACTATAATAAAAGATATGTTTTATGTTAATTCAAATAATGTTTTAAAAAATGAATTTAGCTGAAAACCTAAAACTTGTTATTAATCTGTGTATTTTTCTTGATTTCTTACAATTGCCCAAGAAAGATTTTGCCGATTTTTATAAAGGAAATTAAAGATGCATATTTAAAATGTATCTATTCATCAAAATATGAACCATCACATTCTATGACCTTCCCAACAGGTTCAACAACTGAGTAATGCCAATTTTGTAAAACTTCTTAGTTTTACTTTGGAAAAAGTTATGCACTTCTGTTTTCAAGTCATCTTCATTATTTAATGCCCTGTTCTTCATATGATTATTTAAGCCTAAAAACAAGTCAAAATCTGTTGGGGGGGGGGAGGTCTGGTGAATAAGGTGGATGAAGCATAATCTTCTCACTTTAGTTCTGCTATCTTGGTAAGGGTCATTTTTGCAACATGTGGGCGAGCATTGTCCTGGAGAAACAAAACTTGTTTTCCTGTTTACTAATGCAGGCAGTTTCTTCAACAAATTTTCCTGAACTTGCTCACAATATCTGTTAGCAGTAATGGTTTCACCCATTTTTAAAAATTCATAGTGAATTATTCCTTGACCTGTCCACGTAACAACAGCAAAAATCTTTTTTTGGAATAGTGGTGCCTTTAAAGTTTGTTGCAAAGGATCACCCAGCAATAACCAATGATGTTTCCTCTTAGAATTTGTATACATGTTCCACTTTTCATTACATATCATAATTCGATCAAAAATGGATTCTTTTGTTAGTCTACTGCGACGAGAAGTGCATATGGTAAGCCTCTGCAGTTTGTTTTTGCTGGTGTTAAGTCATATGGTAATCATTTGCTTAATTTCCATTTCTTCCCCAGCTGGTGCAAATGCAAATGCAGTTTTATAGTTTCATTGCTTACATTAAACCTTGAATCTAGTTCATGACATGTTAAACCTGAATTTGATTCTATGGCTGCCTTTAAATCCTCATTGTTTAGGGATATTGGTTGTCCAGCTCGAGGTTTGTCGTTGAGGGTTTCATTGCCACAACGAAACTTCTGAAACCAATTACGTGCAATTTGTTCACTTACTGCACCTTCGCTGAACACTGTACATAGCTTACGAGAAGCACACGATGCACTTGTATCAAGTTTAAACTCATACAACAGACAAGCATGAATTACCTATTTTTTATCAGTCATTTTGAGGCCTCTGAAATGAGAAATAAAATGATATTAGTTATGTAATCAAATAATAACTGAATCCTTCAACAATGTAGTTGTCAATACAAGTTACTTCCTGTATACTTATGCTTGTTAGTAACTAAACAGCTGGGCCAGAAATAAGTTAACAAAAATTGGCAAAAACGTTTTTGGGCACCTGATATTTTTTTATTAGGTTTGCTTGAAATAATAATTATTTAAATAGAAAGCTACAGTAATAAAGGAAAGGAAAGAAAAAAAAGGACTTTTGGAATTAGTAAGGGATTGTGTCAAGTGAATATCACAATTCTTGTCCAATCACTGAAGTTAAGCAAGTTGAGCCTGGCCAATACTGAGATGAGTGTAATGGATAAATGCTTGAAATGAGGAATTGGAGAATCAAGTTCGAATTCAGTCAGGTTCATCATATTTATTTACTTTTTTTTTTTTCTTTTTTATAAAGGTTTGCTTAAAATAACAATTATTTAAATAGATGGCTGCAGCAATAAAGAAAAAAAAAAAAAACGGAACTCTGTTTATTGGAATTACCAAGTAAAGGCTTTTGTCAAGTGAATGTCACATATTTTACCAATGTCTCAAAAATATAAAATGTTTTGAAGTTGCATTTGATGATTTGATCTTTTTTTTTTCCAAGAAATATAAAATACAACAAAAGGAAAATATTAAATCTATAACAATAATAATAAATTTTAATTGCTATTTACCCTAACATATAGCACACAATGGTGTATAACACATCTGTAACTTTACAGGAATTATTTAGGAAAAACTCTGAGTTCATGTAGGAGGCACAATGGAGTAATAGGTAGTTGCTTGGATTGAGGAATCAGAGAGTTGAGTTTATTACATTTATTTATGTGCATATACTCTTGGGAAAGGTATGAATCTATTTCAGCTTCATGGGTAAATAGCTGAGTAGACAGGGTCTTACAGTCTTGATTGGCAACCGGTCAAGGAGGAAGACAACTATGAATTTAAATAAATAGCCTCATCCAACAACAATTGGCCAATCAGGAAAGTGTTCTTTCAATAGGAGTGGGAAGGCCCAGGAATTGGTTCCAGTGCACTTTCAATGTCCCTGGGAAGAATGAATTCATTTTTTTATGTCTATGGGTTAAATGGTAGGACAGACAGGATCCTATAGCCTTGGTTGGGAGGCAATCAAAAAGAACTATTCTGAATACAAAACCATAGAGAAGGCAATGGGAAAAAGTCATGCTAATTCATCAAATTAATTATAATGTTTATTTATATATTAGGTTGGTGAAAAAATAATGTGGTTTTCTCACATAGTAACATATGTGAGAAAACGACATTATTTTTGCACCAACCTAATAAATTTATATATATATATATATATATATATATATATATATATTAAATATTTATTTATATATATATATTTAATAAATATTTATTTATGTAATTATATATATATATAAAATATTTATATAATTATATATATATATATATATATATATATATATATTAAATATTTATTTATATATATATATTTAATAAATATTTATTTATGTAATTATATATATATATAAAATATTTATATAATTATATATATATATATATATATATAAAATATTTATATAATATATATATATGTATATATATATATATATATATATGTATGTATAAAATATTTATATAATTATTTAAATAATTATAATCAAAATTAATCTTGTGGAGGGATTTGATCGTTTATCATGAAGAAATATAGCATTATCTTGTTTTTACTATCCAACTGACGATGGTCTATGGCCATATCATATTATCACATTGAAAAATTGTATCCAGTATGATCACCAATATTAAGTAACATTGAGCCTGGTCAGCACCTAGATGGGTGACTCCTTGGGAATATCAGGTGCTGTAAGCTTGGATGTGCAGGTGGTGTAACAGATAATGGCTCGGAATTGTTAATCAGAGAGCTGAGTTCCAATTCTAGCTGGGTTTGTCTTATTCACTTATGCACAAATACCCTTGGGAAAGTTATGAATACACCTCTTGTCCCCCCAGCTATGGATTAATTAGTAATAGTTGTATTGCTAAATCATTATTATCTAAAAAAAAATATTCTTAAAATATGGAATAATTATTTTCTGGCTTTAAATAATTTTCAAAGTGTTGATAAGCCATAAAAATTAACCAATGAATGATTCATCTATGCTTACACATTGCTTGTTTATATTTTAACATTATTTTGCAATTTTTACTCATAAACAAAAGGGTGCTGAAATATTCTTGGCTTAGCACACCTTACAAAATATGACCAAAAATCAATTTATTTTTAATGCTTTCAAGGTGAGGTTAAGAATTTTTTAGCATCTCCTCATATTTTGTTCTGAGTAGATTAGGCAACTAGTGTGTCAAACAGGTGTGTAGAAATGAGTCTGTTACCAAGAACTTCCAATGGAGTATAATAAACAGCGTGTTTTTATAGGCAATATTTTTAGTATGCCTTTTCTGGTATGAAATATAGAGTACATTAAAACTTTTAACATTCCCAAATACATTAAATGGATGTTTCTTTCTGCATGGCTTATTTAGAGAAAACATCTTCAGTATATTTAGGCATTACAAAAGCACTTGTTACAGCAGAAATATTACTGTATATAAAAAGCAAGCTGGTATTATGGTTGTTATAAAGCATGGAATTCCAATTTTTTTTTTTTCATTTCACCCCAAACAAGCGAAATAAAGCCAATAGGAGACAAGGGGTCACTGAGTGATGGGAGAATATGAGAAAAACTACTATTAATGAGAGAGGACAATAAAATAACAAGAAATAAGAAAACAGAAGATAACGATTGACATTGCATTGCAATTTTTGAAGCATGTACAAATTTTCATAATGCCTTCAAGGGATTTTAGCAGGTACATGTTGATCAATCCCAGCTTTCAAACTTTGATTACTCTGATTTATATATACCGGGTGTAACAGCAAAATTGTCTAACAGCATAAATGTCCATTCCATAAAATGTTTAATATCAAAAAGTACACTAAACTAATTGTTTCCTTTTTCCAGATATGACATTTATCTTGACACCATTTGTAGTAAGAATCACTGAAAAACCCTTTGAATTATTCAGCTGGAAAGAGAACAGGTTAAAATCATTTTGTGTCTTCCCAAATGAACAATGGTGAGAGGCAAAAATCATTCAGGCCTTCAGTAAAGGGACCAACATTCATACTCTGGCTTCCATCTTCAAAGTCTATTCAAGAACCATCACGAGAATGGTGAATGTTTAAAAGAGAGGAAAACTGGATCAGGAGATCACAACAGGAAGAAGAATCATCATTTGAACATAGAGCTAAAGAGATCAATTAGAAAAGATCCAACTCAATCCATAAGATGTTTGGCATGTGAGAGAGAAGTTTTAGCTATGACAGTTCAAAGAGCAGTGAAAAAAAGACTTGAAAATGAAATCATATGTGAAACCTGTGAGGCACCTTGTTACTCCAGGACAGAAAGTTGGAAGGTTAGAGAGGGTGAAGATCATCTTGAATAAGTTGTAAAATGATCCTGGAATAATATATATATATATATATTTGAGCTTTATTTCAATTCTTCATGAGCTTCCAATTCTTAGCTATGATTAATTAATGATGAACATTTCATTTTTGTCTATGATTGATTTCATCACAATTCTTCTGTTCAGCTTGGAAAGTAATTATACATTCTTATTACTCAGAGTCCAGTAGTATTTTAAAAACCTTGGAGAATTCCAGTAAGATATCTTTAATCATTTCTAAGATACAACAGTTCAGAGATTAATTTAATAAAATGGACAGTTTTGCTTTTTACACGATTTGGACAATTTTGCTGTTACACCCTGTACAGCATCACACTGACATTTTTTTTTTAATCATTTGAAATGCAATAAAGCCACTAAGACACAAGGGGGGATACTGAGTGTGTGAGGACATGAAAAACAAAACAACAAAAAAAAAACAATCATTATTAAGGAGAGAGGACAATGAAAGAACAGGAAATAAAACAATTGACGTTGCATTTAAATTTTTTGAAAAAGTTGACTGGGAAGCAAGAAGCTGGAAGAGAGTTCCACAAGCAAGAAGTGCAACAGAAGAAACTGTTAGCATAGAACTTAGAGTTACATCTAGCAATTTCAACTGTTAAGTGATGAGACCTTGCTGCCAATTTAGTACTGCGCTCAAATTCATGAAGCCTAGGTACCATTGAGGAAAGTTCATCAGAAAAATTAACATAAAAGTATTTATAGAAAAGGCATGGGGAAGCTGTGTTATGGTGGCGGGCAAGGGACTGAAGCCGAGATGCCAGGTGAGGACCAATAACATTGCAGATTCTTTGGATTTTATTCAAAATCTCTAATGCATAGCAGGTACACCAGACCAATCTTGGCAACAATATACAAAACAAGGATGAATGTTATTGTATATAAAAAGCAAGCTAGTAATACAGGTGGTTGGAAAACATGAAATCCCAATAGTGAAAATATTCTACATTTATGGCTTTGTATAAAGGTCATATTTCTCTGCAGCCTTAATGTTTTGAAATTGCATTAGACTATTTGACCTTTTCACAAGAAATATAAAATAGAACAAGAATAATGTTTTAAATCCACAAAAATAAGATGAATCCTTGATTGAATTAGTGTATTTCCCTCCATATGAGACATATTAATAATTCAGTGGGAAATACTTTGGTAAAAACTAATATCTAACTGCCAGGCAGTGTGTACTTGGACTTGCTGGAAAGGAAGCGAGCAATAACTAACCAATGAGATCTCCCTAGACATGGGTACTGGAACAAAAATAATCTGTCCCTTATAGTTTAAAGGGTTCAGTTTGAAATTTCCTCTAGGTTAACCAGATCAACATACACCTGATGAAGGCTGGTGGGTACAATGGCCAAAACATTGTAATTCACTGATTCTTTGAGAATATTCTTGAATTTTATTACTGCGACTCTTGTTTGATGTGTCACCACCTAGCCCAGTCCATCTATAGAGAATCTGGAGAATTCTTGACCCTAAGGAATCCAAGGTTAAATATATTTTTTCTATCCAATACAAGATTTATGGGGATTTTTCCATTCTTAAAAACCGTCCTGGGTATGACAATAAACTACATCCACGTCCTGGATAAGACAATAAACTATGTCCAACAGCAAGGCCTCTGATCAGGAGGTTTTGAGGAGCATGGTACCTCCTCTTAGTTGCTGGTGTTCCCAGGTTCACCCTGACCCGGGATGGTAGCACCTGTTAGGGTCCCAGCTATGGGCAAATAGTTAACCCCCAAACTGGGGTAAAAACACTATGAAAGTGTAAAAATACATTTTAATACCAGAAATACTTTGTAAAAAAATTATTACCAGCAATAAATTTTTGAAGAAAAAAAACTATTACCAGGAATACATTTTTGAGGAAAAAACTTACCAGCAATACTTTTTTGAAAAAAAAAAGAAGAAAAATTATTACCAGCAATACATTTTTGAAAAAGAAAAAAATTATTACCGGCAATAAATTTTTGAAGGAAAAATATTACCAGAAATAGATTTGTGATAAAACAAAATATTATCAGGAAAAAAAAAAATTGTCAGCATTAAATATCCCATTGAGTTTGATATGCCATAAAACCAAACCAAAACCATTCTTGAAAACAAGGAAACTAGTTCCAGACATAGCCAACATTCTGTACCAAATGCTCCAAGAAGTAGGACAATATAAACTTTTCCATAATAAAAACTTTGATCAGGAATTGGAAGAAATGAAAGCAATTATATCCTGAATCCATTGTAAAAATTTCAAAATGTGGAATTAATAAACACTAAATACTTCGAATCAACCCTTTGCAAATTATTTAAAGCCAGAAAATAGTTTTAGATTGTAAGAATTTTATTTTTGAGAAAATAATGATTTAGTGATACAATTCTTACTAATTAATCCATAGCTGGGGGGGGGAGAAGAGGTGGAGTTATACCTAATCAGAATTTTATAAATAAACAAGAAATTATGTGGATATAAAGTGGGTGATCAACTGCATACTTTAATCAATATGTAAATTGACCCCTCACTATGTGGCCACAGTAATTTCTATCCATCTATCTTCCAGAGAATGTAAATAAATCTAAAAGTGGAATTTATAAATTCTAAACACTTCAAATACACCATTTATAGATTGATTTGTTTGATTTTTTTTCTACAGCTTATCACTCACTTTTTAAAACAACATTGCCGAAGAGTGAATGTAGCTAAAAAAGTGGTGACATAAGAACAACTTTCCTTTTGACACCATGTTTTATTGCAGGCATGTTTATCCATGTTTTCCCCAAAATTACTTGACTGCTGTTGTTTTGACTGTTGTATGCTCTGGTTCAAAAATGCACTCACTGATATCCTCAAGGACACATAGCCCAGTGGATAAAAACATTGGTTAAGTGATCCAAAAAGTCACTTAACCCAAATAGTTGTGAGTTCAGTACCTGGCCTCAGCAGGGAACAACAAAAAAAAAAAAAAATTGGAGAGTTGAGTTCCTAAGGGAAATTAACTGAAGATATCAAAAGGCAAGGCATGTGGAATTAGAACAATCTCTCCCAATGAACAAAATAAAAGGTTCAGTTTGAAATTCTAACATATATTACTTGTAGAAGACCAGAGTGTCGTGGCTGCCTTTGCCCGCTCCCTAAACCGGAAGAGAACAGGTCATTTCGACCTTGAAACTTCAATCGTGTTCCCTACACGCTGCTAATTACGTGGTAGAGACTAGCTAATCACCTTTTGCGATACGGGGGCGCTCGGGCCGCGCTTTCATATTTCGCCCCCCTCGAGGGGGTCCGCTACAAATTGGTGACTCCGACGTGATCTGACTGGGCTGGACAATATGGCGACAAAATACAAACGAGGCATATTTAACATTTAGCGACCACTTTTGACATTCCGCCACACTGTAGATGTCATTTCTTACCTGTTATCTCTAATTAAATACGATCAATTATCTTTGGCCGGAGCGGAAGAGAACAGGTTATTTTGACCATGACCCTTCAATCGTGTTCCCTACACGCTGCTAATTACACGGTAGAGACTAGCTAATTACTTTTTTGCGATACGGGGGCGCTCGGGCCGCGCTTTCATATCGCGTCCTCCTCCCCCTTCCAGGGGGTCCGCTACAAGAGTATATAATGGCTGAAACGTTGTCAATATCATAATAAAGATGAGGACAATAGTCTGAATGATATATATATAGTGAACATTATTCACAAACGATGCACAATGTCAATAATTTACACTTTTAATCTCCCAATTTTGATAATTGGCTGAAATTAAATAATAATAATAATAAAATAATTTCAACAAAGTTTAACCTTTATAAAACTGTAATAAAAACAGTCTGTCAAAGGATGTTTTTTTCCTTGACACCACTGCCATTTTGTACTGTACTTTCCTGGCAATATTTAATTTATTGTTTTAAAAATGGGGTGATTAGAATTTTAATAAAACCCAAACATATGAGAAAGAATTTATACATTTTATTTGTTTTTGAGAATTGATAAAAAAAAAAAAAAATTAAATGTCATTTGATTGCTTATGTACAAGAATGATTTTATTTAAAATATTCAAACCAAGTTACAATGTTTATCATGAAAATATGAAAACAATTTTTTTAATTCAGAAAAATTTACTAGTTCAGAAAAATATGTGAACCAACTATAATGAAATCATTATTATTATTTACCATTTTATAAAGTTAGAATTGATTGGAAATTCGCCAGTGATTTCCATTCCAAAGAACACAATTCATTAAGAATTTTGTAGGTTTTTTGAATAAAAAGATTGCTTCTAAAATGTTAAATAACTTAATAAATCTCTAAAATGGTAAATAATATCGCATTATACCTGGTTCATATATATTCTTATAATCTTGTAAATAAACATTGCCAACAGTCTCAACAAATGTGTATACCAGGGGTCAGCAAACATTTTTCACAGACGGACAGCTGTCACAGAACTGAGAGAATGACGAGTGCGGGCCGTATAACCATTTTTTGTTCAATACACTAAATGCACAAAACATAAAGACAACAAACATACTTTTATTTACTAAAAAGCTATCTAAGGAGGTGACAATAGCAATAAGTTAACTTATATCGCATTTATTTCAGGGGCTTGAAATTAACTTGAAAAATCATATTTTTCATTTGTGACAAAGAAAAGAAGCGGATTGGCGAAGTATTAACCAGAATTTATGCAATACTGGATTTGCAAACCGTAAAACGCAACATTCACTCAAGTAACGAGTAACTAACTGGGTTGGGTTTACCGTTTATTTAATAATTATGTGTATCAACGTTTTTTAGGGTTGAATACCATACCGGACACACGGTCCTGGAGGAAGACAGTGACTTGTTGAATAAAATAAAACAATAAAAACTGATGCAATTAAAGCTTAATTGACTTAAAAAAAAAAAAAAAAGAAAGAAAGAATAGTAATGCAATCTCATTAATATTTTGGTAAATATAGACCTCCTGGAGGAAGACAATGACTTGAATAAACAAACTAAGTAACTAAAACAAGATAAAAACAACTGACTAATTAATGCAATAAGCTTTAAATTGACTAAAAAATAGTGATGCAATCTCATCACAATATTTTGATAAGTATTCAAACCTCATCGAAGAAACGGGTTACAATGTTACTACTTTTTACCGTTGGCGTTTACTTAATTGTCATTATGTTGAATAATAATTGCTTAATTTAAGGGAGGATCAAAAACAATAATTATTATTATTAACTTATTCAATTAAAGATTATTTCTTAAGTTTTCTTTAATTTTATTCTGTGCCACTAGAATTATCAGCACTGTACCTGTGTTTACTGTTTTCCTTGTCAATTAGATTTTTAGTCGACTGTTTTACTTTTTTTTATTCAAGTTATCTTCGTCCAGGACTGTGGGGTCGGTATGGTAAGTTGTCAGTTAAGCTGAAAAAGAAAAATATCCATGGTCAGGGACGTGGAAAGTGCCCACTTTTCAAAATTACACGATTAAAAGTTCACCATCGATACTTAGTTTTAAATTTTAATTCTTATGGCATCAAGACTACCAAAAAATCTTTAGGAACAAAATAAATAACACTAACAGGTTGTATGTTGTTTTGTTTTTTTAGGGGACTAAGTCATGTCAAACACCGCTTTTGTATTTTTCTTATGACTGTTTTGTCATTTTATTATTAAACGAAACATTTTGAGTTTCTTCAAGACAAAAAAAAAAAAAAGCTGACGAGGTTTGTATCGTATTTTTGTAAATCTTAACACTGCTTTATTTGTGTCATTAAAAAATAATCTATATTTTTTGTTATGATTTGAATACAGAAACTATGTAGTCCGACTTTTTAAATGAACTTTTAAAACTAAAGGCGCCTAAATTTGGACAGCATTAAAAGCAGAAGACAAAACTAGAAATATTCATCGCTTATTTTTAAAGAAAAATGATCTTTTTAGATTTGAAAATATCAGGTCTAGTGTAATTGACTGAGGAATAAGAATTAAAAAAAAAAACATGCTTGGGAACGGCAATTGAAAATACAAAGGAATACGTCTTTTTTTTTTCTTTGGTATTTTTCTATTCCATTTTCTTTTTAACACCACTTCCTTCCATAAGAAAAAGGAAAAACGTTAACTTTTTGTTTAAAAATAGTTAGCTCTTTTTTTCTTATTCGATTATCATTAGTCTGCATGTTTTTGTTTAAAAAGAAAGATTTTTTTAATTTTTTGTACATTCACAGTCACATTTATTTTGGGTTTTTCCCATTGTAGTTCGTTCGTTTCAGCATTTCAAACGATTTCTACATACCAGAAAAAACAGACTGACCACTTAAACTTTTTAAAAACTAGTCTCATTCCGAATCTTCAGATAATTTTTATGCAGAAATCGTTGGAAATAGTTTTATAGATAACTCCATGAGATCGCTAAAAAAAAAAAAAAAAAAAAAAAAAAAAAAGAAGCATAGCATGAAGAAAAAGACGCCAAACTTGACGAAAACAAAATTTTATCGTCTAAATGTTTATGTTAAAGAGTAAAGACTAAAGAGGAAAGACCAAAGTTTTTTTTTTTTTAAATTATTCCTTAAAATTTTTCCTTCTTTTTAGAATATTCGAAATTTTGATTAAAATAAAATAAACCTTGTTCCTTGTTTCTCTTTCTAATACCGGAACTAGTAAATACAATTTTTAGCACATTAATTTGGAAAATCTTGCAAAAATAAAAATAATTGTCGGATGTTAATGAAACTTTCAGAAAAACTATTCACAGATGATCGAAATTATTATAAATTTTTTTTTTTTTTTTTTTTATTAAAGTCATGGCAGAAATATTTTTTTTATATTTATTACTCCCCCTATAACTATGAAAACTAGAAATTCGATCGAGTCCACTTTTTTTTTAGTGATTACAATAAAAGCACAAGGCTTTGAAGAATGCAAATCATGTTTTTTTTGTTTTTTTTAATTGGACCCTCCCTACCTGAAAATCAGCTTTGAATTGTAACATTCAAAACTCAATAAAACAAAGATATTATTTAATTTCAAATGCGTTTAGTTGTTTTTATGAATATATAGACAATGTTTTTTGAAAGCAAAAAAAATTTTTTGATGAAAGATGAATTTTTAATTATTTGTTATTTCTTTTTAATTATTTTAGATTTTTACATTTAAGTTGTTAAAATATTATAAAATTAGTTAAAAGCCGCATCTGCTTTCAAGTGTCTTTTTGAGATCTTTTATTAGTGCGTTGTAATTTGTATCATTTTTGACTAATCAGAAGACCCGCAGTAATTAAGAAATATAATTTTGTGTTTATAATCGGGCTGTAATTATAAAGTACGGAAGGCCAACCAGAATACAATTAAGTTGCATTATTTGAGTTAAGCATTGTTCTCCGCTGTTAAGGCCTTTACTTTTGCGAAACACATGGAGAAGTTAATTTGATTTTTCGATTTCAACTGAGAAGGGTACCTACAAGTATCAGCATCATCTTATGAAATTTATATGATCTTATTTTTATAATTATCTCAGTTATGACATTTTTCCATAAATGAAATATCAAAATTAATAATAAAATGAATGGAAGTACAAATTTCACAGTAAAATGTAATAAATGTACATAAAATTATAGTATTTTATGTACACTTCTGATAAAATTTCATATGAAATTATCTACATTAATTAGATACCTTTCTTATGAAATTTAATCTCACTCTCAACAGTCTTATTTTAATTTTTTTATATTTTCCATAAAGCATCATAAACGTAAAGGTGAAAGCTAAGTACAAAAAAAAAAATTAGAGCACTGAAAGTTTTCCTTAAAAATAACGAGGTAAATAATTTGTCCACTTAAATGAAAATAACTTCACTACTCTCCTTCTGTAGAACAAATTATCCTCATGGAATCCGTCAATATGTCATTCATCACCTGTCAAGTGACGCGAAAGTTTATGTTTTGTTTTATTTTCAAATTACATCTTTTCAGCGCAGAAGCTAACTTAAACTTGGTTCAAAATATTTTAAATAAACATTATAATCTCTGATTTTATTAAAATAAGTTTTGAAAAAATGATAACTGATATTTGATAAAAGAATTTCAAAGTGAGATTTCCAGTTTTTTTATAAAATGGAAAAAAATGGTCAATTTTGCTGACTCAAAAAAAAAACAAGATTTTTAATGAAAATTTTGGATGTGCTAGGAAATTATCCTCACGTAATCCATCAATATGTCATTCATCATCTGTCAAATGATGTGAAAGTTTATGACCTGCTTTGTTTTATTTTCAAATTACATCTTTTTGGCACAGAAGCTAAGTTAAGCTTGGTTCAAAATATTTGAAATAAACATAATTTCTGATTTTCTTAAAATAAGTTTTGAAAAAATGATAATTGATTTTTAAAACAATTTCAAACTGAGATTTTCATTTTTTTTATAAAATGGAAAAAAATGGGTTGCCATGATCGGTTATCTGTCAATTTTGCTGACTCAAAAAAAAAAAACAAGATTTTTAACAAAAATTTCAGATGTGCTAGGAACAATTAAAAAATGTAAAAAAATACCCCCAAAATACTTTGATCTTTCCTCTTAATAATAACATAAACATTTAGATGATAAAATTTTGTTCTTGTTAAGTTTGGCGTCTTTTTCATCATGCTATGCTCTTTTTTTAGCAATCTTGTGGCGGTACCTAAGTTAACACAACAAAATAAAAGGAGAAATAGCGGGAAATTACTAAAATTGCACAGGTGCCCCACCGATTTCTCAGCAACTGGCTAGAAACTTTGCAGTGTGCATCATTAGTGAATAGTAAATTTAACCCTCACTCTCGTCTCCATCACCCCCGCCCAAAATATAATGTGTTGTTTTTACCTGTATTTTGATTAAAACAGAAAGAACTGCTGTTTGAGAATTATTTACTTAAATTTAATTTTCATTTTATTTTATTTATATCCTGTATTATTTACATTATTCACATTGTTCAGACTGTTATCCTCATCTTTGTTGTCATATTCACAACATTTCGGCTGTTGTACACCCCAGCCTTCCTCAGGTGATTGGAAATTTTTGAACTGAACCCTTTATTTCGTCCACCAAAGTAGATTGTTGTCATTCCACAGGTCATGCCTCTTCTGGATGTCTTACTATCAATTATTTCCCTTTTAACTAAACTCTCCAAATGTTGTTCACCTCAACTGTAGCCAGTTATTAAACTTATTAAACTTATCCCTTGTTTTCTGTACAAGATTGTTTTCTTTTCATTCTCTTTCACAACCTTCTTGCATCTTAGTAGCCTTATTGTCTTGCTTCGATGACTTTATTAAGAAATAAAATTAAAAAGCACATCCTGCAGAGATCTCTTATTGTTGCTATCTTTATAGAACATTGTTTATCATCATTCTGCAGTGGAATAAGCAGATTTGTTTTGTTCCAGCCTGGGGTAGGTCTGATGACTTGGTTGATCACCTCTACCTACGTTTCTCTCCACACATGCCACGACCATCTGTATTTGGTCTGGTTTTAAGTTTCACAAGACAGTCTAGAGACCTGCCAACACGTAAGCTAACTTTTTTTTTATCAACTGTCTGAAAAACAACTTTAATCTAAGAAAGTTGGTTCACTGTGCTGTGCTAGATAATTTTTCTCTCCAGAATCTATCTTACATATCTATAATTTTACCATTTAATTGGTGGGGTGTGGAGTGACTGAAGTTGAGATGCCAGGTCAACACCAATGATATTGCAGATTCTTCTTGGGATTTTTCAAGTATCTCTTGATATATAGTAGACCAGATGTTGAATGGATGGATGAATGGTAGACTTATAAAGGTGTGTTTTTATCCATAACCTATTAATCGTCATTGTCCCAAAAATAGGATGGGGCACATAAATTGGTTAAAACAAATTGTCCAGTTTGAGTCACATTGAAATTTAAATTAATATTCCATTCTGTATAGTTTTTAAAAACATTTTTTCTCTATTCACAGTTTGTCTCACATGGATTAGAACAAATGAAGCTGTCTTATTTGCATGCAACAAAGGAAGATATACAAGTGAAATAAAAACAAAAAAAGTAAGTCGTTTGACTTTACATTTTCAAGAAGATTCACTTTAAGAAAAAAAACATGGAAGCAAACATAAAAGAGAAAGCATACACCTGTGAAGTGTGTGGCTCTGGATTTTTATATAATTCTGCTTTCATACGGCATATGCGAACACACACAGGAGAAAAGCCTTATTCTTGTAACATATGTCAGTTAGCCTGCTCTACGAGTTCAACTTTGAAAAGACACATGCAAACACACACAGGAGAAAGACCCTATGCTTGTGAAGTGTGTGGATATGCCTTTTCACAAAAATCTGATTTAAAAGCTCATCTACGAATACACACTGGAGAAAAACCATATTCATGCGAAGTATGTTTATCTGCATTTTCTAGCAGTTCAGATCTAAAAATCCACATACGATCACACACTGGGGAAAAACCGTATAAGTGTGAAGTGTGTGGGTCTGCATTCTCACAGAATTCACATTTGAAAAGACACTTGCAAACACACAATAGGAAGAAACCCTGTTCTAGTGAAGTTTATGATTCTGCACTTTCAGTAACTTTAGATCCCGAAAATAATATACAAAGAGTTGCTGGAAAGAAGCAGTATTATTGTGAAATATGCAATTCAACATTTTCTAGAAATTCTAGTTTACAAATACACTTGCGGAGACATACTGGAGAGAGACCATATTCTTGTGAAATATGTGATGCTGCATTTTCCCAACGATCAGCTTGGAAAAGGCATTTACTGACACACAGTGATGAGAAACCATATTCATGTAACATTTGTGGATCAGCATTTTCAAGGCATTCAAATCTGCAGAGACATATACAGACACATACTGGAGAGAAACCATTTCCTTGTGAAGTATGTGGTTCTTCATTTTCTAGGAATTCACATCTGAAAAGACACATACAGATACATTTTAAAGATAACGCGTACTCCAAAGAGGTTGGTGTCTCAACATTTTCAGTGGAGTCCCATTTTAAACAAGAAATAGAGACCTGCACTGAGTAACACTATTTTCAGGCTGTCGATTTGTATTTTTGTTCTGATGAAAATTAAGAAAATCAGTCATGAAACTGTTTTTTTTTTCCAATTTATTAGCCTCTAGAGAAAAATTCTCAAGTTTATCACTGTTTTTTTTAATTTTTTATCATACAAATCTGTTTGTTCCACCATTCATAAGTTAGGTTGAACATATGCTGCAACCTGACATTGCCTCAGATAAATAATGGACCATTCTGATTTGTTTGCAAAGAAAGAAGAAAAAGATATATCAGGGATGTCGTTTGGTTTTAGCAAGAAAAAGAAAACAGGAAAGGGAAGATGGAGAAGATGATAATGCTCTCATGTGGTTCATATCTGCTTCAGGGAAATGGAATACCTTGTCAATTTTGAATCTTTTCATTTGTACCCCTTCTTTAAATATTGACTTGCATTCATACTTTTATTCTTATATATAAATAAATGCAAATGTCAGTGTGTTACACTTTTTCAACTTTGCTTTTTGGAATCAGGCTGACTCTGTGAGCAAATTAAAAACATTCTGGGCCGGATCTGGACCCGCAATCTTGAAATTTAGATTGTCAAGTTTTCATTACTGCAATTGTTTTTGGCAATTTTATTTATTTATTTTGTTTTTGTGACAAATTTTTTTGTACGATAATTTTATAATTTGGGAATAATTGAAATTAATTGAAAGATCCAGCAAAAGTCAGCCCTGAAATAAAAATAAAAATTGTTTGCACAGACAGTAAGGACCTATGTACATCAAACTGTCTTTAAATTAAGTGACGGCAGAAGAATTATTGTTGAACTTTTAAAAGGTAAGCTTAAATATTAGTGCAATACTTAAATGCAGCAATCAATTTTAAGTTCTTCTGTAGTTTATTGTTGCCTATCACATATGGCAGCTGTATGTCTTGCAAAAAGAAATCTTCACCAACAAAGGATCAAATTGCAACCAAAAGAGCCAAGGCTGCAGTGAGGAAAAGAAGGCCCTGTGCAAATGAAAACTCAGATCAAACGGCACCCAGGAGAGCTTCCAATGATGAGAATATGGAAAGACTTAGGGACTCTCAAGCTCCTGAATAAACCAAAGGCCCAATTAAGGGACCTTTGCAGGAACTAGCTTAAATGCTGTCTGATAGGGCAGCTTTTAAGCTAGTATTGCAATATTTTGTTAAAGTTGTTAAGCTCAAATATTTAATATTGCAATATAGAAATTTCCACAGATATTTTATGGTCATGGAACTTGTAAGCAGCTTATTAACTTAAAAATGATTCATAGCAAAACCATGAAATTTTACCAGGTACTATTGATTATTATAATTTAGTTAATATTTTAAGATATGAATGGAAATATACTTAAAACCTGTTAAATTTAACTAATGTTGCATGCATAAATATCCCTGACATCATGTACAATTTTAAATTGTCATCACATGGAGAGACAAAATTACCAACACCTGTGCTGGAGCAAAGCAGAGTCCTAGAGCATCATCTCTGTCAATGTCATCTTCGATAGCTGGATGGCAGACATTAAAAGAAAGATGGATGTATACCAAAAGAAATCATGTAAGGTGGGCTGACCATGGGACACCATCTGGTAGGCCATCCTACACTATGTTCTGAAGGATGTTTGCAATAGGACCTGAAACTCACAGGAAATGGCTAGCAGCTGATCACAAGGAGTCATGAAGGCTGAGAAAAAATGAAACCAACTATTGAAGATCAGAAGACAATGAAGGATATATAGAGAGTAATATCAGACCTTCATTCCAAATTCTAGCTTTGTCTGCCACACCTGCAGAAGAGAGTGCCTGGCAAAGATTGGTCTGTTAAGCCACTCCAGACACTAGTCGTAAAAGTACTGAATGTTTGACCAAAGAGGTCACTACCATTATCCCACAAGATATGCCTACTACTTACAATATTTGAAGACAATAAGTTTTCCTGATTTACACAGCAGTTTCCAGTTTTGTTTATTATCTTTAGTTGGCAAGATAAAAACCTTAAAATAATTTTTCTCTCCTAAATTTAATATGTCTCTTTTCATAATGGAATTTTGCTTCATTTTTAACATAATTTTCCTTGATTTATTCAGCTTTCTCGGTTATGAAATATACAAAGTTCTTATTTTTATGCAAGGAAAAAAACTATGAATTTTATATGATTATTTTGTGTGGGAGCTCATTATTAGCTTATGGCCCACTTAGAATCCAGAATTTTTCTGTGACCCATGAAATTATTATAGTGCAAAGAATTACTTCCATTTTACATATAGTTATATCATTATTGGATATATTCTATCTATCCATTGAATGCACACAATTTTCACAAGCATCTAAAATATTTTGCATCTTCAATGAAATGACCAATTATCATCAATATTTATTTTTTACAATTTTTCCTATCTATGGCACAAAACAAAAAACTTTCACAAGCAAAAAGAAATTAAGACTTAAAGAAAGAATTCTTTAGCTTCAAAATATAAAACCAATTTCAAAATGAGAATAACTATAAGAATGAAAACTGGTATCAAATTCATTTATTCAATGAGATCCTATACTGATAGATTCACAAATCAGAGTAGAACAGTTATAGCTATAACGAGCAAGATTTTCATAAAACAAAAATGGTGCAATTTTCTTTCTACAGTAAGAAAAAATACTATTTTCAATAGCTGACTAAAGTTAAAAGTTAGATTTACAAATCTTAGAAGTTTTATTGGTTAATAAATATATTTCCCAATTTTTAATTTTGATTTTTAGGAGGGAAAAGATTGTTAATCCTTTTTCGAATTGTGAGCCTTCAATTTTTCTTGCAAATGACAAAAAGGGTTGTCTGCTTTTGCAAAACTTGAATGGTGTTTCAGACAATGTCACTGATTGCCTAATCTGGGAATTTGAGTTTTGTGTGATCCTATTTTTGCACAGATTGAGATTCTAGTGATCCTGGTGGACTCTCCCATCATATTCAATGTATGAGGGTCATGCAACACAGTTCCTAGGAACCAACAGCCCAGACACCAGCACATGAGATTTGATTATAGTGGTGAAGGCTTTGTGCAGAACCACCCACACACTTTTTGAAGAGCTGAATACAGAGACCTGGTGTACTACTTGCCACAAGGTCCCCAAACAACCCTCCACAGGTTTTTAATTCAGAAATTTCCTTCTCCGAGACCAGTTGCCATCCAAGTCTATAGAACTCAATCTGTCTTGCTATTTACCCATAGTTGGAGGGAGAAGAAGAGGATTACTACCTTTCCCAAGGGTATTAGCACATAGGTGAATGTAATGGATTTGAATGGAATTCAAACTCGGCTACTTCCTCAATCCAAGCTGCTATCCACTGTGCGTCCTCATTAGTGATACTACTTAAATCTATTGAATTGTTTTCTATAATTTTTAATGGGGTCTAGATATCCATTAAGATTACTTGTAACCTTACAATGCAACCCTCACCTAAGCTTTCCATTGACTATGGCACAAAACAAAAAACTTTCACAAGCAAAAAGAAATAAAGACTTAAAGAAACAATTCTTTAGCTTTAAAATATAAAACTAATTTCAAAATAAAAATAACTATAAGAAACAAAATTGGTTTCAAATACATTTATTCAATGAGATTCTTGTCCATGATTCATCTTTGCAAGTTTTTCCATATTATGATCTATGCTTGTCAAAGACAGATGCAGATCTCCTCTTATGATTTCTAAGCAGTTTCTAGCTTTTGATAATAGTTCAAACACTCAGATAAATCCTGACTCTACTAGGTAAGTTGTTGGAAAAGCAATCCTATATCATTTACGTTTCTCCCAGATCTATGCAACGATTTGCTTATTCTTATTAACTGTAATTTCGTTACTTGTCCATGTTTAAATCTAGCTATAGCAGTTTTATTACCCTGGAAATCAGTCAAGTTTTCTTTTAATATGATTTCAACATCAGCTGCATTTATCTCAAATGTGTCTACTGCCCAGCTTGAAATTTCCATTTCTAGATCTTTGAACCTTATTTCCATATCATTGTGTAATTTTTCAAATGATCGGTGTAAATTAAAATATCTTTAAGTAGCTCCTCAAGAGTAGCAAGATTTGGAAAAATGTAGCCATTCCTTATGTCCAATATTAATCTTCAACAAAGTTTTCCAAGAAAATCCCTGATTGCCTCTTTGCAATTTAAAGTATTTGTATTTTTTCCTTGTAGCTGCTTGTTCAGCATTTTTAGTTTCTCAAATATATTTGAAAGGTAGAAAATGTCAGATTCAGTAGCTATGATTTCTCCAAGCTCTGCATCATTTGGAAGGAATTCATTGATCCAGATAATTACCTTTAGAAAGCCATCTAATCTCTGTATTCAAAATTAAGTTTTTTAAACTCTTCATTATTACCACAAACTTGATAGAAAAGATGATCTTGGAGTTGATTTGACTTGATACAGTGGACAAGCTTTATTACATTATCAAGAACATTTTTCAAATGCCTACCAAAATTTTTTGCCAGTAAATGCTGTTGATGAACCACACAGTGTATGCAAAACACATTAGGGACAGTCTCTTTTAAATATGCTATAAAGCACCCCCTTCCCCCGTATTTACCTACCATATCAGCAGTACCATCAGTTGCAAATACTATGATGGTACTCATAGGAATATTTTTTCCTTGGAAATAGTCTGATACTTTAAAAATTGTTGCTACTTTAGTATCTGTCACAAGACTATAAGCAAAAAACATTTTATCATTACACCATAAAAATAGCTTGATTATTAGGTAAAAGGCTTTCATCAATCTGTAATGCAAAATTCCTTGTAAAAGTGCAACTAGTTGATTTTCAATATCCCTTGCCATTTCAGTGATATGTCTTGATACTTTATTGTCAGTCAACAGAATACAGTCAGTAATTTGTTGGAGACTCTATTACATAACAGTAAGAATTGCCACGGATATTGAAGGCAAAATCAAATCTCTACCAGTAGTATGGGGTTTTCCGATTTTCACTATTAGTTTCGAAATTTTATAAGATGCGATTAAATCTTTGTATCTTTTATCCTGACTTTTGCTGAATAATGAAATGAGAACACTTCTTTGGAAATCATGAAATAGTTTTTTTTTTTTTTTTTTTTTGAAATAATCTAATGATTTGTCTTTCTTATTCTTGTGCTTACTCTTCAGATAATATTTAAGTTTACTTGAGTGCCTACTATCATTAGAAAGTTTTGTCATACATAAGAGACACATTAGCTTTGTTATATTGTTTGGAGACTCTATAAAACCATATGCTAAAAATAAATGTATAAATTGTATTGTCGACATGGTTTCTTCTTATCAGCCATGGGGTAATCTGTCAGGAAAAATAAATTGATAACTACCTAATATCTTGTTATGGTCCAAGGTTAGAACCAAGGAAAAACAACACGAACACAAGAGTAGAATAACAAAGATATATTACAACATAAATATAGTACAAGAAGTTGAAGGTGTTAGTAATGACTGTCCGTCTGGTTTAGAGTGAACTAATATTGTCTTGACTCGTTACACCATTCATTCATTATACCTCTTGAGAGGCGCAGTATTTATAGTGTCAGGAAGAGTCCATTATTGTTATAGGTAAGTTCCCATAACATATCTAAATACATATTTTTTCTTGAACATAATTAAAATACCAATTAAATATTAATAAGCCATTAATAAGAGTTTATGGATATATTCACAAAATCAAAGTAGAACAGATACAACTGTAATGAGCAAGATTTTCACTAAAATGAAATGGTGTAATTTTCTTTCTATAGTCAGCAAAAACATAAAATGGTATTTTCAGTGCCTGACTAATTAATTCAAACACTAAGTAATTAGTAAATTTTCATAATCTAAATATATTAAAATTATTTACATACATTTAATTTCATTAATTTAAGGAACTCAGTTATGTGCCATGTGTGATACACACTTAGGCAATCATGTATCTTTCGATACATGACTGACGAGGCAGATTTTTTTTTCCTGCAGTAGTTTGCCATTTCTTTCTACGGTAGACCAGTTGCCATCCATGGCTATAGAACCTGGTCTGTCCCGCTATTTACCCATAGCTAGAGGGGTGGGGTGAAGAAGAGAATTCCATACCTTTCCCAAGGGTATTAACACATAGGTGAATGCAATGGATTCCACTGAAATTTGAACTCGGCTCTCCAATTCCTCAATCTAAGCTGCTATCAATTCCTCCACCATGCCTTTTTAAGGACTAGTATTCAATAAAAACTCTATGTACCATTCAATAGTCTATGGCCCAGTGAAAATTAGAAAATTTCTATGACCCATTGGAAATTTGCCGTAAACAAAACTTGTGATTCTTTTTAACTTGTGAATGTAATGTAATGAAAAATGAATGTTGAAATACTTCAATTTAGATATTTGTATTGTAACTAGATGTAAAAAAAAATTAACATCTGATCATGAGAAGTAATTTTGCTATAATAAACAAAGGAAGAAATTTTATTTTTAATTTTTGGTTAAAAAGAAATCTAAATGAAATAATTAGCAAAAAATGATTAAGTGTTATGTTTTCTGTTTACCAATATCTAAATTGAAAATAGAAGGAAGAATTTAAAAATGATAAACAAACATGGAAATTTAACCATGATGCAAGGCGGATAATTATGAATTAACATTTAAAAAAAAACAACCTTTTTGATTTTAAATTGTTAGAAGGTATTAATGTTCTTTATGTAGACCACGGTTCTTAAATTAAAGTCTGAATTCTGAGTATGAAAGAAATGTTTACAATCTAAAGATATTTTCTGGCTTTAAATAACCTGAAAAGGATTGATAGGCTGTAGAAAATGAATCAATCATATAACAACTATTCCAAAGCTGATTTCAAACAAACTGTTGTCTTTTAAATAGTCATGATGTAATATTTGAGAGAAAACATTTAAGGAAATTCTTTGACCATTTCAATAGATAATCTGTCATTTTAACAGAAACACACTCCTCTTAGAAATAATTATTTTCAAATTTCTTTTTTTTATATTACTATTGATTATGCTCTCCAGATCAGAAATATAAATAAAAAATGTCTTTTTTCGAATTTTAAGTGGGGGTTTAATTTTCTATATAAATTCATTGTAAACTGATATAAATGTAAAATAAGTAAGAATATGCTTTAAATTTATATTTTGTGGCTGTTTTGAAAGTTTATATATAAGCATTATTCTTATGCAAAACAAGAAAAAGTTAAGAATATGCTTTAAATAATATCAATTTTAACTTGAAAATATTTGAAGTTTTGTAAGGTTAAGAATATGTGTAATGATTTAAGCATGTGAAAATGAAGAAATAAACAATCTACAAAGACAAGTCTACAAATTTAAATAAATTTTATTGTTGAGTATTTTTCTTTCAGATTGAAAGAAGTGAATTACAAAGATCCCTTTGAAACAACTTCACACAAAAATATTTTGTTTTTCTTTTTATTACAATACAACCGAATCAATTGTGTTAGTATCATAAAAGAATGTCTACATAAGAAGAGTGTCACATTTACATTGTTTTATGAATGTGCATAATTTTCTAGTAGCAGCAGTAAGCAATCAGGGAATTATACTATATATACACTATTTACATTATTCAGATTATTGTCCTCATCTTTGTCGCCATATTTATTACAACGTTTCGGCCATTGTACACTCTGGCCGTCTTCAGGTGGTTGGAATGTTGAACTGAACCCTTTATTTTGCTCAGTTTATTTCGCTAGTTCCACGTGCCATGTTTTTAATGGATGTCAGTTGTCAATTATCTCCTGTTAACGCCTTTATCCACTGTGCCATGTGTCCTCAAGGACACATGGCACAGTGGATAAAGGTGTTAGTTAGATCCAGTGACAGAACCCAAAGAGTGTGAGTTCAATACCCAGTTAAGGCAGTGGAGAACTTGGAGAGGGGAATTAACAGGAGATAATTGACAACTGACATCCATTAAACCATGTGGAACTAGAATAGTCTACCCCAGTGAGTGAAATAAAGGGTTCAGTTCAACATTCCAACCACCTGAAGAAGGCCGGAGTGTATAATGGCTGAAATGTCCTAATAAATATAGCGACAAATATGAGGACAATGGTCTGAATAATGTAAATAGTATGCTTAATTTGCTTTTAAATCAGTAGGCTTTGTAAGAAATTACTCAAATAAAATATGTGAAATGTTATGTAATGAATTTTACTAAGGTTTTGAGAATTCAGCTTATCCACAACAACAAACAATAGACCCTGGTCAAAGATTTTATACAGAAAAAATAGGCTCCAGAAGAAGCTAAAGATTAGCTTACTAAACTCAGATGTTTATTGGTTAATTAATATTTTCCCAATTTTGAAATATCTCTTTTAAGGAGGGAAAATATTATTGATTGTTTCCTGAAGTGATCCTACAAATTTTGTAGCAGATGATAAACATAGTTGTTTGGTATTTTAAAGCCTTTCAGTGGGTTTACAATAAACATTGCTGATTGATTAATATATGCAAATGTGGAAATCGTGTCTTCAGGGGTGTAGTTATACTCACCATGTTTGGCCAGTTGAAGGTTGGTTTACGGCATATCAACCTAAATGGGTTATTTATGTAACAGAGAGAAGTATACACACGCACTCACATGAATGCACACACACAAATATAACTTTTATTGACTGGAAGTGGAAATGGTGTTTATATATCAAAGTACAATTTGGGTTAAGATGTGTTTTTACCGATGAGAAACACGATCTCAGGACAGGAGGTGATGTTTTAAATCTGGGTCATTAGAAAAGACAATGAAAAAAATGATCTAAATAAAATTTATCGGTTAAACATTGAAATAGAGCTTACTCAGGCTACGAGATATTTGGTTTTGTTTAACAGTATTTGTTTTGATTAAAAGGTTGAATCAATGTTTAGATATCCCAAAGTATAATTTTGGGGAAACGAGAAGAACTCGTAAATAATTGGAGAACTGGTTTACATGTCAAGGGATAGTTTTTGGCACTCATGATAATCGCGTGCCTGGCCAAGGGTCGATTCATGATCAAACAGATTTATCTATATAAACCAGCGTAGTTATGCTGAAGAGAAGCAGACCGTTGAGCGAGACGGAAGAGGCCAGATGGGAGAAAGTCACGAGAATTAGAGAAGGAAGACTGCCCCCTGTTCTGAGAAGTCTGTATGAGACTGGACTACTAGTCATAAACCTACCCCAGGCGATTCAATACGCGTTTATCACACACAAACCCTCTCTCTGTTGGGAATTCGCTGGATGCATTGTATTTTTCTTTTCTTATTTATGTTAAATGTTTTTATTCTCCCTGTAACCTCTGTTCTGATGTAATCTTCTTATATAAAAGACGTCAATATTTGCCACATTCTAAACTTCCTACCGTCAACTCTCAACTGTCTACATCACCAGTCGATCATGAACGTATGGACAACACCCCGCTTACTGGATCTAAAAACTAACACAGCGTGGGCAGCAAGCAGGACTTGACCAGTTGACCGGTCAAAATAATCTATGGGTACTCAGGGAGCGTTTGTCCAGTTACTCCTATGTTTGGTTTGAACTGAGTGGACACCTCAACCCAAAGAGGAAGACACTGGAGGTTGAGGGGCTGGGGATGAAGTGGTAGATTTAATGTCGACAGAATTTTTATTGCTGGTAATTTTTTTCTTTTTTTTTTTTCAAAAATCTATTTCAGGTAATATTTTTTTTTTCCAAAAAATGTATTGTTGGTAATAATTTTTTTTCTTCAAAAACCCACTACTGACAACAACCTTTTTACAATGTATTTCTGGTACTAAAACCTACCTCCACACTTTCACAGTGCCCCGACCATAGTTTGGGGGCCAACCACCCACCCACAGCTGGGGCCCCCAACAGGTTCCCCCCCCGCCCCGGGTCAGGGTGGACCCGGAACCACCAGCAATCAAGAGGTGACTTCACACTCCCGAAAACCTCCTGACCAGAGGCCCCGCTGTCAGACATAGTTTGTTATCTTACCCAGGATGCAGATGTAGTTAGTTGTGGGTGGATGGCCATTGACTGAGGAGTTCATCCGCTCTTTAACAGATCTTGTTTTGTTGCTTGGTTCCCATTTATCTTCTTCCCAGACCAGGATCTAGTGGAGGAGCCAGTTTAATTGCTGACCACTCAGGTTTTGAATTCATAGTTGTTGTTCTTCTAGACCAGTTGCCAACCAAGGTGCTAAAACAGGATCCTGCTCAATAAACTGAGTGACAGCACTTCACCAGACAATAGAAATATGTTCACTGAGGAGAGATTTCAATAAACTTAAATATTGCCTAAAGGTTAAATCCACTTTGGCAGGAAGGGAGACAAGCTATCCATTTAGCTGTTCAGAAATTTGTTAGCCAAGGATGGTGAGTTCAATCCTTGGTAGAACCACAAGTGTCAAGGTAATGTGGGTCCTATAGCCTTGTGTTAACTGTCTTACTATTTTCCAATAGCTGGCGAGGAAGAGAGATGGATTCATACATTTCCCATTTGTACGTAAGTGAAGGTTTGTAAGAAAAATTTGTTGAAATTTTTTTTTTTTGTCGGTCAGGGCGTATGATCATAGGGCTGGTTGGTTGATAGGCATGAGCGAGGTGCCGAAACCACTTGATCCTCTGTTGTTCGATGTGTTGTATGATTGCTCTTACCATATCTCTTATTGCCTCATGCCTGGTCTTGTTCACTGCTTTTCTCAGGCATTTCATCTCACAAGTGATCAGTTTCTTCTCAAAGGTTTTTGTTATGTCTGGCACTAGTATGTCAACGTTGGTAGGAAAATGGTGTTGATGAGATTTGTCTTGGTGCTCATGGAAATGCTAGGATGTTTTAGAAGAGGAGCAAGTTGGTAACTGACTGCATTGGCTTTCTGACATCTGGTTTTGATTTCTCTGCCTGGAGCGACTCAGTGGCAGACCCTCAGAGTCCACAAGATGTCTCTCCTCCAGGCCACTTGCCTTGCCGCTGATAGTCTCTCCCTGTGACACCTAACAGCACAAGTGGAAGGAAAAACTAAATTAAAACTTTCACTCAGTAATACATCTCTTTGATTTTATAAAATTTAAAAAAAATTATTATATTGGCACTAAAAATATGAACATTTACATAAAGATGTCCCCCCCTCCAAATTAAATCAGTTGAAATTTTATTTTTATAAAAGAAATGAAAAAAAGAATATGACATGAATAGGAAAATAAAATGTACAATACAGCTAAAATATTTCCTTTAGAAAATCTTTAGTTATTTTTGTTTGGAATAATGGAGATGTTCATATAAATGGTCACAGACACTCTTAGATGGTAATCCAAATGTACTGTATTGATTACCATGGTAAAAAAAATCTATGGTAAAAAAATGTGGCACACGTTGGATTATTTACTAAGTGTTCTGTAATCGCAAAGCCAGATGTATTAACGAGCATATACAAAATTTTCGTACTGCCCTCGAGGGATCTTAGCAGGTACATGGTGATCAATCCCAGCTTCCAATCTCTGGTTAGTTCTGCTTATATATACAGCATCACACTGACATTTTTTTTTTTATTAATTTCATCCTGAGCAAGGCAATAAAGGCACTAAGACACAAGGAGTTACTGTGTGTGAGAGAGCATCGATAAATTACAAACAGTATTAAGGTGAGTGAAAAATAAAAGAACAGGAAAAAAGAGAACAGAAGATAATTGACATTGCATTCAAATTTTTTAAAATCAAATTTGGCTGGGAAGGAAGAAGCCGGAAGAGAGTTCCACAAGCAAGAGGCGTGAAAAATGAAACTGTTAGCATAGAACTTAAGGTTATATTTAGCCATTCCAACTGTAAAATGATAAGACCTTGCCACCAATATAGTACTGGGCTTACATTCATAATGTGTTTGTATCATAGAGAAAAGTACATCAGAACAATTACCATGAAAGTATTTATAGAAAAGACACAGGAAAGCTATATTAAGTCAGTCGGAAAGTGGCTGAAGCTGAGATGCCAGACCAAGACTAATAACATTGCAGATTCTTTTTTTGATTTTATCAAGAATCTCTAAATACACAGCAGAAACACCAGACCAGATGTGGCAGCAATATTCAAAGTATTTGTAATTATAAATCACTGAACTAATATGATAAGAAGGCTGAACATCTTTGGCCCCTAATAAGTCATAATAGTGTTTTAGTAATTGAGAAAGGTAAGGTTTAACAAAATGCAGTGGACCTTTAATGAAAAGAAAATGGAATTTCAGTGAACTCGGATCACCATGCCTGCAAAATAACGGAGTGTCAAAAGGATGGTTTTTCCCTTGACACTGCTATTATTTTAACTACCTTCACTCCTCAGTAATGTTTGTTGTGATGATTAGAATTGTAATAAAACTTAAACATATGAAAGTGAATTTATACATTTTCTTGTAAATAAGGATTTTCTTATAGTTGGTTTACACATTTTAATAATTTAGTAAATGTTTATAAATTTATGAATAAAAAATTGATTTCATATTTATGTATTGACAAAATGGTAAATGATAAATATTGCATTAGTTTTAATTGTATTAGGTTTTAGAATCTTGTAAATATATAATCTAATAGTGTTTAAGATTTTTGTTGTAAATTCTCAAGAAGAAAAAGATGTATAAATTCACTTTCATATGTTTTTTACAATTCTAATCATTGCTTTTTAAAACAATAAACATTGCCAATGATGGTAAGTAGTAAAAATAATAGCAGTGTCATGTGAAAAAACGTCCTTTTGACACTTCTCTTTTTTGTGGGCGTCATGGTCTAAGTTTGCTGGAATTTCTTTTGTGAGGTTTTGTAAGGAAGGAATCTCAAGAAATAATTTGATTCTCTCTCAATTAATTCATAGGCATATTTTCAGTTTATCTTTTGCGCAAAACATGTGAATCCTTTTTATGTTCTTGTCAATTTGCAACGTTGGAAACATCGAAATGCAGCCCTTGCTAAGTCTTTCATTGGCTGGACAAATCACCACACATTGTTTTAATTCTTGTTTGCATCGGCTTGAAACGAAAATCTGGTAAAATTCCCAGTGTACGCTCACAAGGGAACAGAAAGTGAAAATATTGCCACAATGAGAAAAGAAAACACAAATCCTGTTTTCATCATATTTGTTGAATTATTCACAGATTCATCAGACATGATCCGGGGATATATAGGTCGTACTTAGAAAATTGCCACTGCTACTTTTGTCTTCTTTCATGACAGACTAATAAAACAGATCTTCC
Organism: Acanthosepion lycidas; assembly: GCA_963932145.1. Taxonomy (NCBI): domain Eukaryota; kingdom Metazoa; phylum Mollusca; class Cephalopoda; order Sepiida; family Sepiidae; genus Acanthosepion; species Acanthosepion lycidas. Next base: position 104,583,290 of record OZ010575.1, on the reverse strand, counting down.
CTTCAGCCAGTGAGAACTCCAACTACCTTTCTCTTGTCACTGACTAATGACTGTCCATCTCTACTTCAGTGTGTGGCTTGTCTTACCCACTGACTCTATCTATATAAGTCCACAAGTAGAACTCACTAACTTCTAGCCAAGACATATTTTAAATATTAAATTTCTTTTTTTATAACCCTCCCTACCAAAGTGAAAATGAAAGTAAAAGAGAATGAAAAAAAAAAAAAACATTAGAAGGAACCAGAAACCCAGTCTTAAACAGGAAATAAGGGACAAATCTCTACTGTTCAAAAAACCAGGGAGGGATGTGAACTGGATGATAGGCAAATCCATCTACTCCTATTGGGGAGAAAGAAAAAATAGTAAATAAAATTTCAAAGTTCAGGCAGAAATTTCAGAAGTATAGAGTTGAAGTAGGAGCAAGGGATAAACCTCTACTCCTGTTCAAAAGACCAGGGAGGAATGCAAATTGGATGATAAGCAAACCTGTCTACTTCTATTGAGTAAACACATATATAGTAAATAAAATTTCAGAGTTTAGGCAGAGATGCTAGAAGTATAAAGCTGAAGTAGCTTACTTCAGAAGGAACCAGAAACCCAATCCTAAACAGGAAACAAGGGATAAACGTCTTAAATAGAGGATAAATTAGCACACAAAAAAAGAGAGAACAATTTATTTATTTTTTTAAGTTGACTGGATTTGCTCCTCTCTTATCAAAAACTCAATCAAGGATAAAATAAAGATATATACCTATTAAAAAAAAACAACAGTAATACAAATGCTAGTAACATACGAGCAACTATATGTTAGATGCAGATCATATTAAGACCGAGCAGCCATTCCTTCTGTTTACACAGGAAAGACTGCCTAGACTTGATAAAAATTGTTTCCATCACTTTAAGCTGAAATTGGGAGTTCAATCTGCACACCACGGAGAACGTTCTTTCAATATGCTGCAGTACGCTTATAATTATTAGATGCTCAGCAATTGCAAACCCAGAAACAACCAACTTATGCAAATTGTCTATCAGCTGACCTCTCCTGATAAATGCTGGAATGTGCTGTGAAATTCTCTCCTTGTGTTGGGTGGTCCTGCCTGTATATTCCACATCACACTGACATTTAAAAGAATAGATAACAGAATTACCATATATTTCCACATATAAGGCAACCTATAGGTAAAAAAAATGAAACCGAAAATTTAGGTAAGTTTTTGTAACTTTATCTGATATCTGTAGTATAAGACTGACTGGGACCCATATGACAATACTGCAAAAATGACTGATGATGATCATCATCATATAAATTTTGAAGGGTTTTAATTAGGGATGTGGGCATCATATGTTTTTTATTTTGCAATGAAAAATTAAGATTTTATGGCATCTTAAATATTTTGCTGCTTAACAACGCAAAAACAAACCCCCAAATAATGAGCCCCTACCTATTTGTGCTTCAACATTTGCAGGTTTTTCTTTAGAACATATGTACTTGTTATTTGCGGAAACCCCGAATATTCGCATGTTTTTTTCTGAAAATATGTACAAATTATTCACTGTGAAGTCCCTTGATTCACATATTTTTTTCAATAGAACATATTTAAAATATTCTTGTATTAATTTCCTATTATTTAAGTGACTTGAAACATAACAGTCCATTTTTATGCTAAAAATTGGTAGAATTGTACATCTTCATCGTAAAAAAATCCTCAAAAATATGCATAGTTCTTCTTGGGTTTTGTTTTTTTACTAGGGGTTGCAGCTGGGGTCTTAAAAGTGGCTTATGCTAAGTCTGGGGGCATCATCACAGTTCTGCTTTTAGAAAATGTTTTAAACTTTATATCTTATGTTTTGTTACATATATTTTATACAATCTTTTCAATGGTTGTATTGATCTATCGCACGTATGAAAGAAAATTTACGCTAAGTATATGGTCACCAATACTATTTTTCAAAGATATTTTTTAAAAGGGTCTGAACTGTTTCTAAAGTGTTCAGGATGAAAGTTTAAGGCATATGGGGCTTTAACAATCAAAATAGGTACTTATAAGCATTTGGGGGGGGGTTACACGTATTCACGGATTCTAACTATTCGTGACCGGTTCTGGTCCTTAATCCCTGTGAAGATGGGAGACTCGCTCTATCTAGTGAAAAATAACGTTTACAATATGTTAAAAATGTTGTTATTTGGTACCACAATGATAATGAATTTTAATTAGAAATATAGATGGTATGTTATCCTAAATGTAATTTAACACTAGGATGAGAAATAATAATGGATGTGAACACATCCATAGTTCTACAAATCAAGAATGAAAGATTTGTTTACATTCAGTGGAACTCATGCAAATTGTTGTTATCACTCTCTTGAATATTGCATTTTAATGTGAACTCAAGAATTAATAGTTTTATTACATTTATAACTGTAGTACAGCATTATAATGTGAATTATTTCATATTATGCAATATTTACATTGATAGTTGTTAGCCTACTGTGTTCCATGGCACATGCATACTAGCCTACTTACCATTGTCGATACACCACAGGATCTAAGGTTAGCTTTTTGTAACTATTGTAATAATTAGATGTCCTCCACTATTTTGCGGGGTAATTTTTAAGATTTAAATGTTGTCTTATATATGGAAATATACAGTAGTTTTGAAGATAGGCAGGCCGTTCTTGAAAGCAAATTTCAAAATTGTCTGCTGGTGAGAAAATCACTTGTGAAGTAGTAGAAAAAATTACTTGGTTGCTTAGTTTAGTACGTCATTTTACTTACAATTAATGTCATGTGACGCAAGTAATACATTGCATTATTTAAACAGATTAGCTGTAAATAATCTACAGTAGTTTTTTTATAGCCATCTTTTACTATTATTGTTGCCAACTTAAGCTGTTTTTACATTTATATAAGTAGCAAAGTAATCGTTCTAAGTAATGTTTTAATTTAAGTAAATGCTCTGTGATTTGTGCTTATGAAAAAAGATTTTCTGGTAAAGGTATCATTTACTTTATATTTCTGAGGTGTTCGTTTGATGATGTTAATGCTCCATCATGTCAAGTGGCTTCCTCATTGTAATCTCCACCAATGGTGCCGGTATTCAAACTGTTAATTTTTCAGTTGCACAATCTCTCAAGTCAAGTAGATTTCCCCAACTCATTTCCCTAATAATTCTGACCAACAAACTTGTCTAAGCATTTACTATAGAAGTAGTAATAGAGCAGTAAGCAGCTTGTGAAATTTAGTCTGTGAGAGAAGAGTTGCAGGATGGAAAATAATTTTTCACCCACAAAAACAGGGAGATGCTTTTTCGACTATTAAGACCAGAAAGTGAGGACTGGTCAGCCTCTGCCCAAATATGACAGCAGTACTCCACTTTAGGCCTGATTTGGCTCTTGTAAACAAGTCAGGTGCCGAAGCAGTACAGGGAACCAATCATTTTTCCTGCATTTTAACGATGGATCATTTGGTGTGGGTTGAATTTAAGGCCCAATAGTCACTCAAGGCACGGAGCCTCCTTGAGGGAACATCTATTTATTGTGATTGATGATAATTTGGGGTATTGTTTGATGATTTCCGGCATTGAGTGACTTACCGTATCTCACGGCTTATAAGACTCTTCCATTGATTATTTGATGTGGGGGAGTCCCCTTCCCACAAAATTTTGAAGGAAAAAATCGGAAAAAAATGTTTTTGCCTTGTACTTCATAGCCCTCCCCAATTTTACCCACTGAAATGAAAACCTAACATTGCAGATTCTTTGTATTTTATCAAGAATCTCTATATACATAGTAGAAGCACCAGACCAGATATGGTAGCAATATTTCAAGCGTGGATGAATGGTAGACTTACAGATATTCAAGATAGATTCTGGAGAGAAAAATTGTGTAGCATGACACAGTGAACCAACTTTCCTAGCTGCAGACCTAGCAATTGATTCAATGTAAAATATCAGTGGAAAAAGTTAGCCTCGATAATATTTTGAATGTAGGTGCAGTGACTTGAAAACTTTAGATCAGATGTCACAATTACTCCAAATTTTTTTTTTCTTTGATAGTATTATGTATGAGTGTTATATACTGTACATGTGAATACTAATGGGTATGTTCCAATCCTCATAAATACATTGGACACTATTGTAAGTGACGGTTTGGTTTACAGCATATCAACCTCAATGGATTATTTAATGCCGAGAAGATTTTTATTGCTGATATTTTTTTTTTCAAAAATGCATTGTTGGTAATAATTTTTACAAAGTGTTTCTGGTATTAAAAGCCATTTTTACACTTTCATAGTATTTTGACCCGAGTTTGGGGATTAACTATTTGCCCATAGCTGGGACCCTAACAGGTGCTACCACCCTGGGTCAGGGTCGACCTGGGAACACCAGCAATTAAGAGGTGGTTCCATGCTCCTCAAAACCTTCTGATCAGAGGCCTTGTTGTTGGATGTAGTTTATCGTCATACCCAGGACAGGTAAGTGGCGGTAATATGCTAAGTAGTTCATCACTAGCAGTGGTTTACCTACTTGTGGTGAGTATTGTATTTTGTTGATGTTATACAGATTACCATTTCATTTCCAATCTCTGTTTTGGTTATTCCTCATTCAGTAACCCTTTTTAGGTTACAAGGACATACCCCAGTGAGTTGAAGTTTTTGGATCTTGACATTCCTGATGTCTGACAGCATGTTTCTCAAGATTAAATCTCAGAAGCCAGGTACGTAATGCATCCAGATCATCCTGAATAGTGTGTGGAATGTGTAAAGAGTGTAGTATTTGGAAACTAGCATAAAGATTTATATCAATATATATATATATATATATATATATATATATATATGTGTGTGTATGTATGCGGCAATTTCTCAATCATTTATCCACATCATCAACAAAAACGGTAAAAAGTAACGGTCCAAAATACTAACTCAAGGAACACCACCAGTTGCAGACTTTCACTTTGAAACGACTCTTCTTAATGTAAAAGATGGAATTTTGGTTGATTTTGTTTAGTGGCATATCAACCTCTTTGAGTTATTTAATGCTGAAATCTAGATATTTTAACACAGTTTTAATGGCTTCAACTAAATATATTTTGAATGTAATTGTATGCCTTGAATTATAGATAAAATAATTTTATTGTTGGCCATTTTACTATAAACATGTATTGTTGATATTTTTTATACTTTTATAAGAGAGTTCACTATTTGTTCATAGCTGGGACCCTAGTAGATACTATATCACTCTGTAAGAGATGGAAATCTCTCTTCCAGAAATGAAGCAATCCGGGAAAGCAGCTTATTCCTCATACCATATGAGGTGTGTCAGAAAAGTAACAGGACTTAGTATGCTGTGTGAGCTAAGAGTTGGGTAGGGATGTGACATGCATAACTGTGATTTCAGCTCTCTGCAGGTAATGTATTTTTCACATACAGCTTGTCAATTTTAGGCTGTCCTAGCAATTGATTTAATATTTTAGTAGTATATCTGGTGAATTTATAATCCAAATAGTTAAAAAAAACAAAAAAAACATCTTAATTTGAATATATGTAAAAACAATGAATGAAATAAGAAAATAGATTGAAGAAGAAATAATTTTAACAATTTTTTTAGAGTTCTTTTTTCAAAACGACATCATAGATTTGACTATAATTCCAACTTAAAGAATGCAGTCTTAAGAGAAAATAATTACATTAAATTATTAGAAAGTAATTATATTAAAGTGAAAATTATTTACATTCAAACTATAATCCTCATCTTTGTTGTTATTATGTTTTGGCTTTTGCACCCTCCAGCCTTCATCACATATATATTGATCTGGGTAACCTACAGGAAATCCAGAACCAAACCCTTTATTTAATCTCTATAGGGGTACACAATTCTTGTTCCACTGCCCATATCTAAGGATATCTTGTCTTGTTACTATTCTTATTACTGCTCACCTGTTTCAACAGAGTCCAAGTACACACTGCCTGGCCTAGGGATTGAGCTCACAATTTCACAAACCAATACTTTAATGTACTAGGCTATTGCCCTGTAGTACTAAGAATAAGAACTAGATGGGATATTCCTAAACATGGGTAGTGGAATGAGAACAATCTACCCCCCATCCCAAAGATTAAATAAAGAGTTTGTTTAGAATACCCTGTAGGTTACCTAGATCCTTATACATCTGAGGAAGGCTGGAGGTTTCATCAACTGCAACACTGAATAACAAGTGAGAACAATAGTCTGAATGTAAATAGTGTAAATAATGATAACACCTTATACCAGAAATTCAGACATAAATTTAAGTGACAATATATTGAAAGAGCACTAATTTTTTAGGCTTGTACAGTGAATTTATGCTCAGGATCATGCAACAATTTTTCTTGGGGTCAGTTAGGTGATATATCTTGATAAAATTGGATGCCAAAAATTTCAGAATTTAAATTTAAAACCAAGTAACTTTTTTTTTTTCATTTCTCAATCCAGAACTGATCATCTAAATTTAAATGAGTAAACATTTGCAAGTTTTGATTAACTTCAAATGAACATAAATAAACAAGCACTTGGCATTGGAAAAAAGACTAATTCTGAAATCCCAAGAGTGTCATATCACTTGGAAAAAAGTGTCAAATGTCCACTCATGATGTATGTGCAAAACAGACAAAAAATAGAAAATGACAAATAAATGGTGGCTAATTTTGACAGGACAAACGCATTTACAACAATGCATGTAACACAGGCAATTCTATCCTTAAAAGAATTTTTTTTGTATACAATGCCAGAATAATCAAATGTTTTTAATAGCTGATAAGATTGAATAAATATGAAATAAATTTTCTTTTTTGATATAACATCTAAAATACTGTTATGGTTTCTCTCCAATAACAATACAGCAATTCCAGTGTTGGTGAATGATTATTTTTCCTTTATAAACACTTGCATATGTGATATATTATGTACATATTTTGAGTGTGAATGTTGATAGCAGCATATAAGCCTCTCTGGGGTATTTAATGCTGAAAACTAAATATTGTGAATGCAATTTTATGGCTTCAGCTAAATATATTTTGAACAAAATTGTATGCCTTGAAGTACAGATATTTTGTACATAATTTTATGCTTTCAGGGTAAATGTATAGTTTGTAGATGATCTATTGTAGGTGTTATATGTTTTGGTATAAACCTATTTCTTTAAGGTAGGGCATTATGTTGATGGTTTCAGGATTTTCAAATAATTTTCTCATGTTGGTTTCATTGTAGTATTTATGATTTGCAGGTGCTAAGTAAGTAAATCAAGATAAAATGGTTTTCACTGTGAGTATGGCTTGGCATGTTGTACATATTTGTTGTACATCATTCTTCAGCAAGTATGTGGGGCCTAGCCAACATTACCACCACCTTTCTTCCTTTTCTAGACACCTGCCTCCATTTACCTGGGACTGGTTTGATTGTGTAAAGATTGTTATTTGTGTTGTTGGTCTAGCGCTTCTGTTTAATGAAACAGTTTATTTCATTTCTTAGGTCACTCTAAGGAAATGGTTCTCCCAATTTTTTTTTCTCTGGGCTGCATTTTTGGAATGAAAATTTGCTTGTGCCTCACCAAATTTTATGTGATTAAAAACATTTAAAAATAGACAGAGAAAGGATTAAAGGGAGATAACTGTGCAGTCAAAGTCAGAACATTATCATTGATAATGCTCTCTTATAATTTGTGGACACTAGTTACATCACAAGGATAAAATTGGCCAATAATTATTTAACTATTTATGCTGGGATTCATACATGCAATGACAAGTAATCCTTAATTTTTTAAATTTTGAAATAATATTTTTTTTGGCATATGATCTTTTAAAACTATTTTTAAATCTATCTTTCAACCATTCTGCCTCCTCTGCTACCCTCTTCTGCTTCTTAAGTTGCAACATACTTCTCATTTGGAAAACAGTGGTATAAGGAATCTTAAAACTATTATCAAGGGTTTCATTTTGGGCAGACTGTGCGGCTGATTCTGCTTGGTCATTTCCTTTAGTTCGTATGTGGGTCGGGATCCAGCATCGCGTACATATTGCTATGAAAAACATTCTTTCAATATTGTTGTAACCTACGGAAGGTTACTGAATGGAATAATCACACAAAAGTTAGTAATGAATGATAATACTTAGGACAAGAACAACACATATAAGATTTGCCAGTGGTGCATTGAAGAAGTAGTCAACTGCCAGAAGCAAGTCCAATGAATCTTCAACTGCAGACCACAGACCAACACATTCAGTATTCACTACTGTATTCATGGGAATGGGGGCATACCTATATCATCTGTTAGTATGTTACAACAAATATACATAACAAAAAGGAATGAAATGAGAACGAATAAACTGAATAACAAAAGTAACTTGAATGATTTTTATTTAAAGGATTAAATATGAAGAAGTCAAGAGAATGTTTCTCTTTCTTAATTGTACAAATTTAACAAATGATACATGGGTTGTATCAACCTATTCTTCACAATGCATGTAACACAGGAAATTCTGTCTATATTTCTGAGATGAGGTATTATATACACTATTTACATTATTCAGACTATTGTCCTCATCTTTGTCGCCATATTTATTACGTTTCAGGCATTGTATGCTCTGGCCTTTTTCATGTGGTTGAAATGTCGAACTGAACCCTTTATTTCACTCACTGGGGCAGACTGTTCTAGTTCCACATGCCATGTTTAATCGATATCAGTTATCAGTTATCTCCTGTTAATTCCCCTCTTCAAGTTCTCCAATGTCTTAACCGGGTATTGAACTCACACTCTTTGAGGACACATGGCGGTGTTTGTTGTTTGTTTAATGTTTAATGACCTATCAATCTTTATGAGATCATTTAAGGTCAAACAATTGTTTTTTGGGGGGGATAAAGTTGAATTGCTTTCAAAAACATGGCACAGTGGATAAAGGCGTTGGTTAGATCCAGTGACAGGACTGAAACGTTGTAATAAATATGGCAACAATGATGAGGACAATAGTCTAAATAGTGTACAGGAAATTCTAGCAAAAAGAAAAAGAAAAATGGAGTATAATTGTTTGAAATAATGACACTTAAATAATCACACATCTCAAATTCTTTTTGAATCTAACAATCAAATATTAAATCACAAATATAAAATTTGTTGCATTGAAAAATGGATATTGGTTCGTTCTTTTTTTTTTCTTTTTTTCTTTAGCAACATATCAACCTTTATGAATCATTTACTATTGAGATCTAAATATTTTGTATATAAATTTTTTTTTGGGGGGGGGGGGAGATAATAATGGTTTTAGTAGTACACGTTTTATTAATTAATTAATTAACCCATAGCTGGTGGGGGAGAAGTGGTGTCATACCTTAAGTAAATATAATAAATGCAGATTAATAATTCCAAGCCTTTATCCATTACACCATCTGGTATGCCCAAGTGATCACCCATCTTGGTATTGACCAGGCTCAATGTTGTTTAACTTCAATGATTGCGCGGAAACCGGTGTTTAAATGTTATATGGCAGTAAGCCAAAAATAGCTTCAATAAATTTGTTAAAAATAATAATCATAATCTTACAAAAGTATTGTTGTTTCAAACAATTGTTCAGATCATGATACAAGAGATGAATATATATTCTCTTTAGTGATTATTTAGTAATGTTGCACTAAGTTTTCCTTTTATGAAAAGGAAGAACATACTTAGAAAAAAAAATGGTTTATCTCCAGTGTGTATTTATATAAGTTCCATCAAAGATGCTTGCTCTACAACAGGAGTTTTGGCAAACATGGATAAATGTGCCCACAGTAAAACAGTCAAAAGGATGGTTTTTTCCCCATGATACCTCTATTTTAACAACCTTCACCCTTTGGCAATATTTACTGTTATAGAAAGCAATTAGAATTGTAATAAAACCTAAACATATGAAAGCGAATTCATAAATTTTCTTTGTTCTTTAGAATTGACAACAAAATAAATATTATGAAATTGTTTATTTACACTATTTATTGGAATGGTTGGTAAAACATTGGCCAGTTGCATACTCATGCACCCAATCTTTTTGAGTGGTTTTGAGTACACTATAAGTCGACTTAGCGGCTTTATAAATAGCAGTTTCCCATCATCTGCCAGCTCTCCTCCACAGACTCTCAAAGTTGAAAATTATTTTTGTTTTATATTTCATTTTTTTAATGTTTCCTTTTCGGAATAATTTTTACATCTATTATAGGTTGTGCAACTGGTTTAGAATGGTGTTTCGGCTTGGCCTTGACAATCGACTCACTCAAGAGAGTATGATCCGTGTCACATTACACACTATGGAAGATATGTGTAACATGGACACAGTTAATGTCAATTGTTCATGCCAGAATGAAATCAATTGGATGTTAATGCTTAGATCTGGGATGACACCACGATACCTTGTGTTGGCAAAAAAAAGTGTTTGCTATTGCAAGAGCATTGATGGTACAGAACTCTAAGAGCCTCTGACCATTTTCATTTATCTTACCGATTCCATGATAGGCTCAAAACCAATTGGATGCATGAGTATGCTGACCACCTCTTGCCACTTTATGAAATAAAAAAAAGAAAGCACTTTTAGCCGATAAGAATAAATCCAAGTCGAGAATCAAAGGAACAGCTTTGCACAACCAAAATACATCCTGCAATGTGAGGAAAAAATTTTTGCAAAGAAATTCAAGCAGCATCCAATTGTGATCATACAAAAATAATGCACTCTCTAATGAAAACTGCTCTAGGCATTATCATTATCCAACTGGCGAAAAACTGAAATCTGGAGATGGCGAACTGATGGAAGACCAGGTTAAACTGCTTGCAAGACAGGTGGAGCACTTCTCCAAGCTTTATGCCCAAGACCTTCCTGAACATCCAGGTATGGAAGCAGTTTTAGCCTGTTTTGGTATATTTTCAGAATTGGATGAGGCACCTACCCAAGGAGAGCTTTCTGAAGCAATAACGGCCCTGTCAAATGGGAGGGCACTAAGCGAAGATGGTATTCTTGATGAAATTTTTAAGGAAAATAAGGATGTTCTTCTCCCACAGTTGCATGCATTGCAGTAGCAATGCATGCAACCATGTGAAATACCACACAAAATCTGTACAAAAATAAGGTTGACTGTAATAATTACAGGGAGATTCTTTTCTTTCTGTAGCGGGTAATATCTTCACTAGGGTCCTTCTGAAATGCCTGCAAAAGTTGGCTGATTGCAAACTGCCAGAGACACAGTCTAGATTTAGGGTTGGCAGATCAAAGACTGATATAGTCTTTACACTGTGCTAGCTATAGGAAAAAAGAAAACCACTGTTCATCACCTTTGTTGATCTAATGAAGGCATTTGACACTGTGGGCCAGAAATCTCTCTATAAGGTACTGGAAAAAAATCAGTAGTCTACCTATTCTTTTGCAGTTGGTCGTTCCTTTTCATGAGGACATGAATGCACACATTCAAAGAAAAACATCAGATTCGTTCAAGGTCAGTAATGGCATTAAAAAGGATTTTTCTGGCATTCATTCTCTTTGCCATTTATTTTGCTGCTCTCCTGTAGCATATTTTTGATGGGAGAAAGGATTGAGTTGACCTTAAAACCAAGCTCGATGGATCTGTTTTCAACCTGAAACGACTGAAGTGTTGATTAGAGAATTAATTTTCACCGATGATACTGTGATAGTGTCACGCACAGTAAAATCAAGCTTCAGTGACTATTGATTGTCTAGTGGAAGCATGCGAGCTCTTCTGGTTGACAATCAGCATCAAGAAAACTGAGGTAATAGGACAAGGTTACAAACTCCTCACTAGAGATAAAACTTGGCGGTGAATCTCTGAAAACAGTAGATAAGTTTTGTTTACTTGGGAACCACCATAACATTAACCCTATCTTTGAATGAGGAATTGAAAAGCAGAATAGGAAAGGCCACAGCTGCATTCAAGAAACTTATTAAAAGAGCAATGGAAAGTGATAAACTTACAGTAAAACCCAAGAATCTAATTTACCAAACATGGAACCTCTCAATGCTCCTTTATGGGAGTGAGACGTGGACCTTGCATGTTGGTCAGGAGAATTTAAATAGTTTTCACGAGAGGTTTAAGAAATATTTAAAAAATTAAATGGCAAGTCCTGGATATAAAAGTGCTCAAAAGAACTGGCATTCAGTCACTATCTCCCATCCTGTGGTCTTGGTGTCTCAGGTAGTTTGAGCACCTTGTGTGCATGGATAACTCAAGAAATCCGAAACAGATAAATGTATTGTGAACTGTCTGAGAGCACGTGTAATGTTGGGTGACTTGAGCTTTGCTTCAAGGACTATTGTAAAACATCCATAATGGAATTTTCTATCAATGTTGCGAACTGGGATCAAGTGGAGTAGAGAGCTGTTGTTTTTGTGGGAGCAAAGAGCTATGAAGTAAATAGAGTCTAGCATGCTGTAGAGGCTGGACAAAGATGCAAATGCCACACGGTAGATGATGCCACAGTATTCTACTACTGTGGTCATTGCCAAAAACCATGCTGTTTATACATTGGTTGTTTTAACCATGAGCAGCGCTGTGTTTTAAGATAACTTATTTTCTACTGCTGTTACCATCAACAAAAAAGGCCATATATATATATATATATATATATATATATATATATATATATATATATATATATATTATAAATTAATTGATTTAAAATATGGTTTTTCCGCTACACAGTTCTAACCATATATATATATCTTACTGTTCTTTATATATATATATATATATAATTATTTATTTTTAAAGAAAAAAAATTTATAACATAAATATGTTATAAAATCATTTTTATAACATATTTATGTTATAAATTTTTATAACATATTTATGTTATAAATTTTCTTTTCTTTAAAAATAAATAATTATATCTGCTCTACTTTGTATTGAGCACTCTTTTAAGAATAGTAATTGTTGGTTATTGGAATTCATTCCATATACACCAATCATATACTTGGATATATATATATATATATATATATATATTATTGGAATGGTTGGCAAAATATTGACTAATTCCCAGCTGATTCAAATTTTATAAAATGGCAAATAATAAGGATTTCCTTATAGCTGGTTCACATATTACTTTAATAAATGTTTATAAATTTATGAAGAAAAAAATCACTTTCATATTTATTTCTTTATAAATTGGTGTATGATAAATATTGCATTAGTTTTAACTGTATTAGTTTCTAGAATGTTGTAAATAAACAATCCGAGTTTAATTTTTGTTGTAAACTTTGAAGAGCAAAAAAAATGTATAAATTCACTTTCACCATATGTTTAAATTTTATTCCAATTCTAATCATCACTTTTTAAAACAATAAACCTTATTGAAGTGTGAAGGCATGAAGGTCCCCATTTGCCAAAGAATCAAATAAATTCAAAGTAAAAAAATGGAAGGTTATGCAGCTCAGAATAAACTCATGAAATCATGTTTTTTTTTTATTCCATTTTTAAACAGGACTCTAGGGAAAGGCTATACAAAGAGTGAAGATAGTAAAAAGTGATGTCATGGGAAAAACTATTATTGCAGGCTCAAAGGTCCATGTTTGCCAAATACACCATCTTGCAAAAGTATTGTTTCTAAAGATTGTTCAGATCACTCTATTAGAGATGAAGTCTCTTTAGTGATCAGAACTACACACTTAAAAAAACAAATGGTTTATCTCCAGTGTGTATTTATATGTGTTCTGTCAAAGCTAAATGGCGCAGCTACTTGTATCCAAGGATGCTAGTCTACTAGGGTTGCTAGCGAATCTCCATTGTAGACACCTGCTCAGGCACATTTGCATTTGTTCAACACCCACAGAGCCCACCTGTGGCTTATACTGCAACTATACTGTGCAGACCTTAGTTACATCTTCTGGGAGAGAGTGTTTTATCTAGTGTGATCAACAGTCTGAACAAAGCCAGCACACTCAAACCCTTAGCTATGATGACTTGTGACAGGTTCCATCTACTCAATTTCACTGACAAGCCTTCAGTCACCCTGCCCTGTGGTATGGTTTTCAGGCACTTTCCAAAGGTGCAACATGTTGGAATTGCCTCATCAATTGTTATCAAAGAGTTACCATCCTGACAAATCAATCATGGTGAGATTTGAACCCAGGTATCATGGCTAAAAAGCAAATTTTCTAACCACTCAGCCATGTACACATTCCATCAGAACTAAGTGCTCTGAAATAGAAGTGTCAGGTATTTCATGTGTTATTTCCCTCATGTGTATTTTTCATGTCTCTTCAATGAAAAAGATCTACAAACATTACAAGAAGTCCTAAGTGGTTTCTGCCTAATTTCTGGGATGAGGAGCTATCATTATTTACACTTAGACTATTGTGCACATCACAATGTTTCAGTCATTTGGGCCTAGTAGTCTGAGTAATCTTCAGAGAATTTCTAACTGAACCCTTTATTTAATCTAACAGATTAGACTGTTCTCATTCTGCTGCCCATGTGTAGTTCTTATTTAGTACTGCTCAGTTAATGTTTTCCTCATTTTCATTAAGTGATGTAGTGTAAACTCAAAGTTGGCAGAAGTAGGACAAGATATCACTAAACATGAACAGTGGAACAAGAACAATATAACCTTGTAGATTAAATAAACTGTTCAGTTCAGAATTATCTGAGGGCTACTTGGATCAAAAAGTACATAAAGTAAGGTATGATAACCGAAATGTGATAAGAACAAAAAATGAAGACTGTAATAGAAATAGCATAATTCTTAAGTAAACAAAACCTCTATGAAAAATATGATGCACATACTTTAAAAAAAAAGAAACAAAAAACAGACTAATGTTAGTTTAGTGTGTGTATTTGCAAATGAAACTCCAATTTTAACTTTTTTGAAACAGAATATCCACACACATGACAAGAATAGGGTTTCTCTCCAGTGTGTGTTCGCTTATGGCGGGCTAAATTTGCCTTTTGTGTAAAAGAAGAGTTACATATTTCACAAGAATATGGTTTTTCACCAGTGTGTGTTCGCATATGTTGAGCCAAATGTGAATTCCGTGAAAAACAAGAACCACACACTTCACAAGTATATGGTTTCTCCCCAGTGTGTGTTTGCATATGAACTGCCAAATGTGACTTTGCTGAAACAGAAAATCCACACACTTCACAAGAATATGGCTTCTCACCAGTATGTATTCGCATATGACGGATTAAGCTTGATTTCTGTGTAAAAGTAGAGCTACACATTTCACAAGAAAATGGTTTCTTGCCAGTGTGTGTTTGCATATGTTTCAACAAACTTGACTTCCATATAAAAAAAGCACTGCACATTTCACAAGGATATGCTTTCTCTCCAGTGTGTATTTGCATATGAACTGCTAACTGTGATTTTCTCGAAAAAGAAAATCCACAAACTTCACAAGAATATGGTTTCTCTCCTGTATGTATACGCATATGTTTTACCAAACTTGAGTTCCTTGTAAAAGTAGAGTTACAAAGTTCACAAGCATATGATTTCTTTCCAGTATGTGTCTGCATATGAACAATCACTTGTGACTTTCTTGAAGCAGAAAATTCACACACTTCACAAGAATATGGTTTCTCCCCTGTATGTCTACGCCTATGCTCCACCAATGTTGACTTCTGTGCAAAAGAAGTGCTACAAATTTCACAAGAATATGGTTTCTCTCCAGTATGTATACGCATATGTCCCACCAATGATGAATTTTGTGTAAAAGAAGCACCACACATTTTGCAAGGATACGGTTTCTCTCCGGTGTGTGTCCGCATATGTTGAACCAAATGTGAATTCCGTGAAAAAGCAGAGCCACACACTTCACATATGTATGGTTTCTCTTCACTGTGTGTTTGTGTATGCACCACCAAATCTGACTCATTTGAAACTGAAAATCCACACATTTTACAAAAGTACATTTTCTTTTCAGGGTGTAGCTGCATGTGGTCCAGCAAGCTTGACCTCTGGATAAAAGAAGACTTGCATATTTCACATGTATATAGTTTCTCTCCAGTGTGATCTTGCATATTTGCTTCAAATTTCATCTCATTGAAAAAAATATCCACACTTCACAAGAATGTGATTTCTTTTTCTAGTGCTAATTTATACATTGGATCTCAAACTATACATTTTATAAAAATGTAGTTTCTGGGCACCATGTGTTTTTGTATAGTCTGTAAAACATGACTTGTTTACAAAAGATCCACACACATCATAAGTAGAGGATTGCTTTCCAGCATGTGTTATCAAGTGTCTTTATTAAATCTGAATTATTTTTCTCCAAGATGCTTCCATACATATTTTTAAACTTTAGGTGAAGAAATGTATGATCCACTAATATTGACCATGTTGATTATATAAATTCATAGAATGTATTTAGGTGATAATATCTGTAAAAAAAAAAAAAAAAAAAAAAATCATATTTAAAATATTGTCATTTTCAACAGACTCAAGTATTTCTTTTTATACACAAATTCTTGGGAGAATATGATATATAGGGTGTTCCAATAACTTGCACTGATTTTCAATGTGAATTAAGTTTGTCTAATGATTTTTTTTCTTTTTCTTTCAGATTTAATAACTTAAGTTTTTGGCATTTTCAACCATGGAAAGATTAACAATCAAACAACATGTTAATGTTATCGAAGCCTATTACAAAAATGGATGTTCAAACAGAAATGCATTTTACACACTTTGCGATGTTTTTGGTCAACATAATCGATCAACCAAGAGTGAAATTGGAAAAATTATTCATAAATTAAAACTGGGTCAGTAGCAGATGCGAAAACATCATTGCGTGTTTGTTTATGTTGTTCAGCTGCAAAACATTGCTGCAGTGCACAAGAATGTGGCCAAAAATCCAGACACTATTTGTCATCGCGTGCAGAAATTGAACCTTTCCAAAGCAATGTTACATCGAATTTGGACAAAATATTTATCTCCACACACTTACAAAATTCAATTGACACAAGAACTGCAACCTGCTGACCATTTGAAGCACTGTGCATTTATCTATTTGGTGTGCAAGCAAAGACAAGCAGATGAAGATTTTTTGCAAAAATCCTCTTTAGTGATGAAGCCCATTTTCATCTTGGTGGATTCGTTAATAAGCAGAATTGTTGCATTTGGGTTGATGAAACTCCAACGAAGATTATTGAAAAGCCACTGCATCCACAAAAGGTCACTGTTTGGTGTGCATTTTTTGCTAGCGGAATCATTGGACTGTATACTTATAAATTTGAACGTCCATTTTCGTAATAGGCTTTGATAACTTTAACACGTTGTTTGATTGTTAATCTTTTCATGGTTCAAATGGCTAAAGACTGAAGTTGTTAAATCTGAAAGAAAAAGAAAAAAAATTTAAAATTGGTCCAAGTTATTGGAACAACCAATTTAAATTTCTATATATCAGAACAATGTTAGACAATTGAATGACCAAGTGGAAAAACTCTGTTTAACATATTCTATCCTCTAGAAGGTCTTCATCAGGTTGAAAAGTGTTAAACAGAATTTTTCCACTTTGTCATTCAAAGCGTAACATAAACTCTTATTATAACAAATTCAAATTCCTCTTCAAATAATTTATTTTACATACAGTTTGGAAAATTTATTATTCTTAGGAAAATTGTGGTGGTGGGTTTACTTCTGTCAATTAATTTTTTAATCATTTCATCCCATGTAAGGTGATAAAGCCACTAAGACACAAGAGTTTACTGAGAGTGAAAGAATCTGAGAAAATCCTTATTAAGGAGAGAGAACAATAAAAGAACAGAATTCAAGGAGAGAGATGACATTTTATTCAATAATCTCCAGATTAATGAATAAAAAATGTCCTTTTAAAGGTAACATTTATACATACAATAATATTGTGCTTAAATGAATTATTCAGTAATAACAACAGAAAAATATGCCCCTCTAAAAAAAACTTGAAAATAAAATAAATTTGCTCTTAAATGAAACACTGAAGAGTAACATTACCGTCATACAATAAAACATATGTAAAATTAACTCCACACTTTTTCAATTAATGTTAACAAGTAGATATGTAGCTTTGTAGTACTCTCCTAATATGAATTCTTCTCACAAGCATGTAAGAGAGATATAAACATCCACTTGAGAGATAGTAAAACAAAACAAAACACTGTATGACAGTCATAAAAATTTTTTTCTCCAAACATGCACAGCCTAGGCACAGGTGGGTTGACTGTGTTTATTTGTTGGGGGTACTTACTAACATTGGGTGAAGTTCAGATTTTCACACAGTGATTAGGTCATCTTCCAGGTTAACCTTCTGATGCACCTGGCTTTTTTTGCTGATCTAGTGTGACACTAAGTGCAAAGTCTATTCAGGCATCAACAGAAGTGAACCCAGCACATTACAGATCAACTTCTCTTAGGTGGGCAAACTGAAGTTTGTGGACTAAATGTAGCCGATCTGATAACTTTAGGCAGTCTGCAAGAGCACAACATTTTTCTAAAGCCCATAAAAACTTTTTGTATGTTTTAAAAGTTTTTGGTTACATGCTACAAAAATAGCAATCTATTTGAAAGAGGATAAGGATGGAAACTATATATAACAGATTTAAGTTTCCTTAGTTATGTGCCATGCGTGATATATGTTTAGGTGATCATGTATCTTTGATACATGACTGACAAAACTTTTTTTTCCTGCAGTAGGTAGACCAGTTGCCATCTGTGCTGCTATTTACCCATAGCTGGGAGGAGAAGAGGATTCATCCCTTTCCCAAGGGTATTATCATGTAAATGAATGTAATGAATTTGGCTGGGATTCAAACTCAGCTCGACAATTCCTCAATTCAAACAGCTATCCATAACTCCACCATGCCTCCTTGTGTTTCATTAACAAAATCAAAAATAGGTCTCAGGTAACAGATTTGAATTTATACAATCTGTCTTGTGTTCATCAACAAGTAAACTGAATTCTGATTATGAAAAACTTTCTCAGCTGAACAAATCTTATCTACAATAAATGTATTAAATATGAAACTAATTTTTCATCCATTTGTGCAACTTGGTCACAAAATGTGTCTAATAAGCATATAAAATGTACACATCATGTGTGCATGCATAACTGTGGTTTGGTTTATTTTATTTTCCAGTATATCAAGCTCAATGGATTATTTAATGCTCACAAGATTTTTAAGGATATGTTCGTATGAATAGAATATGTATTCTATATAAGAGATTAGTTGGTAGATCAGGTTTCATTGATGTATCTTTGTAAAGAGGATTTTTGTTAAGAGACAAATGTATTGCTGGTAATATTTGTTTTTCAAAAATGTATTTTTGGTATTTTTATTATAAAAATCTATATTTTGACTGGGACCCTAACAGGTGCTACCACCCTCTGTCAGGGTGGAACTAGGAACAGCAGCAATTTAGAGGTGGTTCCATGCTCCTGAAAACCTCCAATTAGATGCTTTTTAAAATAATCTTAAATTTATTTCATGTATATAAAATATTATGTAGCGTGCCTATTTTTTAATGTATTATCAGAAAATAAAGGTGATGACTATAGTAAATTTAAAGTCAACATTCCTAAAATTAGATTACAGAGAATATTTCCCAACATTTTTAAGATTACTGAGAACTTAAAAATTATATAAAAAAGGGACTCTCATCGTTTTATGTTTTACAGATAAAGTCTCTGTACAATAGGCACCACCACTTTTTTATGGGAAAACAGCATAATGTAATGAAAAAGGCCACAAACTTAAAAATAAAGTTTTATTGTCAAAATGTTTATATTATCAAGATGAAAGACCAAAGTATTTTTTGATTATTTTTCTAAATTTTTTGATCCTTTTTAACACATTCGAAACTGTGATTAAAATCTTTTTTGTTTACGTCATCGTGGTGGCATAACAACATTGACTTTTTGCACTATTTTTCCGTTGAAAACATTAATTTGGAAATTCTTGTAAAAAATCAAATAATTGTCCGTTTTTTATTAAATTTTCTGGACTTATTCACAAATGAATTAAATTATTTTAAAAAATGTTTTTAGAAAATTTTGGTAAAAAAAAAATATATATATATATTTTTACATGTTATCCCTCACCCTAACTTCATGAAATTTCGCAAAATATCTTATTCCTGAATTTTTTTTACTTGTTAAATCTAGGACTCCTTAGAGAATGTAAATCACCTATTTTTTTTTTTCAAATTTGCACTATTCTAACTGAAAATCTGCTCTGAATTGAAAAATAATGAATGCAATAAAACCATGACATTATTTAATTAGAAAAGCTTTTAATTGCTTTTGTAAATAACTTATATTAAGGACATTATTGTCTGAAGAAATAAAATTTTTCTGATGGATAATGAATTTTTACAAGAATTTTTTTAAATTTTAATTATAATAGTTTAAAATCGTGTAAAATTCTATATTGGACTATTTCCTGGATGTGATATAGTAATTAAGTGGAAATGAAATTTACAAATCCAAAATTGAAAAGAATAATAAACATAGTTACGCTCTTTTAAAATAATTTTTTATTTTGTATTTTTTCCTTAATACATTCCTTATTTTCATGTATGGTAAACTGAAATTGCCATTATTAGGAAAAGGTCACGTGGTTTAAGTTTGTCCATTTATTAGGCTGTTGCAATTACATTTCAACAGGTTTTCAGAATTTCCATTCAGCTTTAAAAGTTTAAAATTTAAAGTAAGTTTTACTTTTTTCAATTACTATTTCACTAAATACTTTTATTTTATGTATTTACATTAGCGTGGGTCATACTTCAGCTGAGTAATCATGGTATTTCATTTGTTATTAAATTATATAATAAATAAGTATTTTAAATTTTTTTATTTTTGCATCTTTGAAAAGTCAATAAAATATTAAATAATTGCAGAAAATATGTTCATTTGTAAAAATTACTAGGTAGTTAAAACCCCCAAAAATGCATTCACTTAGAATTCTGACAATTAAGTCAATTCAGACTATTCATAGTAGCTGTCATTGCTTCATCATTCAACAATCCATCAAACTTTGGATCAGATGAACAGGATCAATCATTAATAATTGGCTGTATATTAATTTTTATGCTATAAGTAATATTTTAATTTAACTTTAAATTTTCTAATTTTACTCAAATAATGTGTCAGAAATATATATGTATTTTTGAAAGAATTTTAAAATCAATAAATTTTTTGGTTTACAAATTTCTTACAAATTAAGAAAATGGCTGCTTTTAAGAAACTTTTAAGAAATTGAAATTAAATTTGACATTCCAATCTATATAATTTCTGTCTGAAATACACCAAAATATTGTACTTAATGGAAATAATAAATTTAATCATTAGGCTTTCAATTAAAGCTAAAGTGAAATCTTCAAAAATCTTTTAAAAATTCATTTTAAACTTTAGGTATCAAAAATTTATGCCAAAATAGTGGAGGTACCAACTGTAGGACAATGATAAAAGTGTCAAGCACTTAATCATGCTACTGTTTGTTTTAATAATCCATTTCCCTGTTATCTCCAACTTAAAGCAAATAATATTTGTTTCAAATCAGATTAATTATACTTTAAATCAGCTAATATTTCTCAAATAAAGTTTCAGAAAAGTACATTTTATTTTCCAAAGATTTTTTAAAAGTGAAAATTAACTTGTTTACAAATGTGTCAAAAATAGCTGGTTTTGTGAAAGTTGAGATTTCAATCAATTTCTAAGTGTAATACACCAGAATATTTTCAATTAAAACTAAAAAGAAAGCTTCAAGAATGCTTCTTCATTTTTAAAAATTCATTTTAAACCTTAGGTATCAAAAATTAATACTTAAAAGTAGGTACCTCCAAAAATTTGGTATACCTAAGGTTTAAATGTATTTTTCTTAAAGGAAAAATCCTTTTTGATGCTTTCCCCAGCTTCAACTGAAAGTTAAAGTATTAAATTTTCTACTGTGGAGTATTTCAGATAAAAATTTAAATGATTTTTAGTCAATTCTTCCAAAAAAAAAAAAAAAAAAAAAAAAAAATCATTTTTAACTTTAGAGAAAAGTACACAAAACTTATTTTTCGTTTTTGAAAATCCCGCTAAAATAAGATATACATTTCTGAAACATTACTTTTGTAAAATTATCAAATTCAAAGTTAAATTAATCTGTTCTAAAATAAATATCGCTTACTTATAGCATAAAATTTTCTATACAAACATTTCTTGAACTCTGTGTATTGTTATCTTCATGTCTCCATCGATAATTTGATGGCTGAATGTGTTGACAGGTTTAGTATGGTGCACTAAAATTGATATAACTTTTTTTTTGTTTCTTATAATAATTTAAAATACTATAAAAATTTCTTACATTATTGAGTTACCTTTATAATGCTATTTCATTTAATAGCCAAGATAATAAATAATTTTATTATTAATATTACATTAAGTTATATTTTTAATTTAATAACTGAAATAATAAAATTATTAATAATTAAAATATTTCACTCAGTTATTGTTTAAATTGATAAATGAAATAATTTTATTATCTCTATTTATTTTTAATTTAATAACTGAGAGTGAGATAAGCTGAAGACCTTTATATGTCAAGGGGCTTTATATAAGGGGGAGACAAACCTTGATACATTTGACCTTTAAACCTTAATGTCACTTACAAGATACTATACTAAAAAAAAAAAAAAAAAAATTTAATCATGGTAAAAATTATTGGTGGCATGATTTGTATTAAGCTTTTAATTTTCGCTTAGTAAATATAGTCTTCACTTAGAAACTTAATAACCTACCTCATACTCGCTTTGGAAGAATTTTAAAACATTTTTTAAAATTAAAGAAAAATGAAAAACGAAAAGAAAAATGGAAACAATTCTTGTAA
Organism: Acanthosepion lycidas; assembly: GCA_963932145.1. Lineage (NCBI taxonomy): Eukaryota > Metazoa > Mollusca > Cephalopoda > Sepiida > Sepiidae > Acanthosepion > Acanthosepion lycidas. The sequence goes on along the minus strand of OZ010575.1, from coordinate 104,560,445 downwards.
AAATTCTTTATTCATTGAAAATTTTTTTTTCTTCAGATAATAGTGTCCTTAATGTATATTATTTATAAAAGCAAATAAAAGCCTATCTAATTTGATACTTTTATTGCAGTTTTTGTTTTACAACAGTTTGCAGAAGTTGTGAAAAAAAAAAAAAAAAAATTGATGATTTACTTTCACCAAGGAGTCCTGCTTATAAATAATATAAAACAATTTGCGAACTGTGTGAAATTTTAGAAAATTTCATGAAATTAACAACTTATGTAACAGCTGTAAATATATATTTTTACCAAGATTTTCTGAAAATAAAAATTTCAAAAATAAATTCATTCATTTTTTTAATAAGTCATGAAAGTTTCATTAAAATCAGACAATTATTTGATTTTTGCAAGAATTTCCAAATTAATGGGTTCCCCCAACCCCCCGGAAACTAATACACTGAAATGGCCATTACCACAAGTTGTACAAAGTTGAAAAAAAAAAAAAAAAAACACACAAAAAAATAAACTTTTTCCCAAATTTAGAACGTGTTAGAAAGGAAAATTAAAAAAAAAAATACTGTGTTCTTTCCTCTTAATAATAACAAACATTTTGACGATAAAACTTTGTTTTTAAGTTTGGGGCCTTTGATGCTATGATTTTTATTTTTAGCGAATTATTGGAGGGACCTAACTAAAAGTGTTCGTGTTGTATGGAAAGCGGAAAAAAATTTCTAATAAAATAACTCATTCACTAAAACATTCATTTATTAATGAATAAATGCTGAAAATTTAATTTAAATCGGATACGCTGATCATTTATAATTTTTTAAAAACAAGCGGGTTATGCTTTCGGCTTTCCCTTAGGAAAAAAACGCATGTCTTTTTTTTTTTGTCGGTACCAATGAAAAGTAACATTTCACACAAATGATTCAATGATAATGCAGTACGAAAGAAAATTAATAGTAAATTACTATTAATTTTCTATTAGTAATAAATAAAAGTTAAAATCGTTGAGAGTTTCCAAACAAAATTAAAGGTAATTCTCAGAACAGTAAAAAAAAAAACAACTTTTTTCACTTTAACCTTCACCCTAAATTTTTAGGTTTAAAATTATTTTGCAAATTAGATCAACTTTATCAACAGAAGAAAAGAAACTGAAGCGAACTTCCCACTTACTTTTTTTTCCTTCGTCTTTTTCATAAATAAGAATAAACATAAAGGTAACGAACAAAAGAGAAAAAGACGAAATCAAAAACTTCAAGGACAATTTTTCTTCCTTAAAATCTAAAGAGCAATGTTCGATCGTCATCGACGTGAAAAACAAAGTTTTTAAAGAGTGACACTCAAGGGAGATAATCAACCATTTTTTTTTTTTTTTAAATGGCGGCCCAATATTTTTCGAGATCAAGGAAATCTCGAAAAATATTGAGCCGCTATTACGTCAATTATTCGAGTTAATTTTATTTACTTTATTTTCACTAAGAAAATTAATTATGCCTAAATATGAAAGAAAATTAATTCAGAGGGTGAATTTTTCACTGAAATTTGTAATTACTTAAAAATTAAAAAAAAATGTACTAACAGTGTAACCCGGATATAAGAGAGTTGTCGGGACCGGAGAAGAAGTCTCTTATATCCGGGTTTGGTCTATTTTATATACATTAACACAGGATCTTATTTGGGACCAGAAAAAATCTCTCTTATATCCGGGTTACACTAAATTCTTGTTACAGTGCAATTCTCAGTGAAATTGAACACTAGTCCCAAGATGCAACACACACACACACACACAACATAGATGAAAACAAGCACATGCACTGTATCAAACGAAGAATACGGTTTAAAATACGTTAATAATTTATTAAAAAATAATAATAATTATGATGATGCGAAATTAAATCAGAGAGTGATTTTTATTTTTTACTGAAAATCGTAATTTTAAAATTATTATTGTTGCGTGCCAGTGTACGCGTTGTGAGATAAATATGTGTCTCCTGAAATGCCACAACAAACATGGTGGACTCGGAGTGTGAATCCACCTAAAATAAATTTAAAGAAACAACAAAAACCGATATATATGCACAAACAAATAATATTGTATGAACAAAAGTTACAATTAACAAAGACGATAATGTGTGTGCAACAAATGAATGTGGAAAGTTTGTGTTCCAAAGTATGTGAACTGTAGTGAGTGAATATTTGTGTGTACTTACGTGTATTATTCCCGTGGTGGGAAAAACGCAATCTTTTGTGAGAGATTTACATTGTTATTGTATAAACGGAAAATTAAGAAGAGAGATAAGATTTTATTGCAGAGTATTAATAATGTTCGAGAGCGTCCCTTAGTAACAGTTTTTGAAATTAGGAGGCAATATAACTCGACATTATTAATTATAATTATTATATTATTTTTATATAAAAATACTGTTATAATAATATTATTATGACAATAACATTGTTATAATAATGATATTGCTATAATATTGTTATAATAATAATAATATTGCTTCTGTCTATATTTCTATTTGTAATGAGGTATTGTAACTATTTACCCTATTTACATTGTTTGAACTGTTCCTCTCATCTTTATTGTAATATTTAAGATGTCATGCAATCCAATAACTCCCAGAGGCCTGGGGCTTTCTTCATCCGAATTACCAATGAATAAGACCAAATGAGAATCCAGCATGATTTGGATAAAAAACTTTAGAGATGAATTAGATGCAGTCAAGGCCCACTAAGTACAGAAATTGAACAGATTGAAAGGTCAGAAAGTGACACACAACGTCCATCACCCACCAGTGAAGGCAGTAATCAACATCAGTTGAGTGCCTCTGAGGAGTCAGTACTGAGCAATGGTCTCAACTTCACAGCAATGTATCGGGTGGGTACCGTACTTGGACATCATTGCCCGAATGAAGGAAATAGCCTTGAACATTTGTCAGGTTCAGGCAGATGAGCTAAGATGGAAAGTGGGGCAGATACCGAAGAAAGCCAAGCCACCCAAATCAAACATCAAAAAACTGTTGAGGCTGGCAATCAAAACCCTACAGAAGAATGACAACTATATATCTCTTTTCATGTATTCTCTGGCATTAATGTTTTTATGTATTGTCTAGTTATAATTAAATCTTGTTAATTTATATATTGGCGTTTGTTGTTCGTTACTGTTAGTTCTTGTTCCTCTTTCATGTATTTGATCCTGTAAAGAATCCATCCACTATGGAGTGGTAAACCTGGCTTCTTCTAGGCAGCAAGTCATTTTTTATTTTTTTTTCAATTTTATGCAGCGGTAATTGTCTATAGCATAAATTGGGGGCTTGAATCTAGAACTCTCTATCAGTGAAAATAAACGAGGAGACCAATAATGATGAACAGACAATAGAATAAGATGGCAGTTGTAGAAGCTTTTCTGAAAGAACCATTCATAGACCAAATAAACAAATTAAGAAAAGCTATGTGTTAGAAGTAGGCAAGCCCTTAGAATTAGATGTTAGAAAGGCCATGAGAAAGGCAAGTTAAGTGAGAGTAATAGCTGAATATATGGTTGATAATAACATGTTTGAAGAGGAAATACTAAATCAATTACTGGTAGATGTGCAAGAAACGTCAGAAGCCCAAACTGAACTAGAGAAGGCCAAATTGGCCGCTAAGAAAGAAATAGAGATCAAAATAGGGAAGTCATGTATTGAGCAGGAAACCAAATTCAGTAGAAATAAGTAGACAAGACAATGACATAAGGCAGCAAGGGTTTGATCACACAAAACAAGTTAGACTAGTACCTAAATTCCAGGAGGATGAAGTAGATAACTATTTCTCACATTTCAAGAAGAAAGCAATTAATTTAAACTGGTCAATGAGTGTCTGGCTAATGTTATTACAGTCTTAAGTGAAAAGCCCAAAAGAATTATGCATCTCTTTCGATGACAGACAGCGTGGACTATGGCTTAATAAGGCCAGCAATCATGAAAAGTTAAGAGTGTGTTCCTGAGGCATATTGCTAAAAATTTAGAAATTGTAGAAAATCAGAATCCCAAACTTATGTGGAATTTTTCAGGTAGAAAGAAACCTACTTCAACCAGTGGAAAATGGGAAAGAATGTTGATAATGATTTGTTTGTTTGTTTAATGTTTAACGACCTATCAATCATGTTGATAATGAATATGAAAATCTAAAACAGTTAATACTGGTTCAAGAGTTGTAGAGCTGAGGAAGTTAAATTCCGTATAGCCAAAAGAAAAACAGTAACCACTTATGAGTTAGACGTATTATCAGATGAATATGCTGTAACTCTCAGGAGGAGCAAAGGCAAACCTAATTTAGGAATTTAGACTCTTAATAAAGTGAAACACGTGAGGTATGAAAAAGGCAGGAACACACAGTCATTTAGAGACTGACCAACAATCATGTGAGAAAGTAAACTAGTGCCATGTCACTACTGTCAGAAGAAAAGGCATAGTATAGCAAACTGTTGGACTTGGCAGAATAATAAATAGCTCAGTACCTAATAAACCGCCATATCTGCAAATAAAATAACAGCCATATATAAAACATTCATATCAAAGAGATACGTTTCTTCAGTAAATAATTACAGGAAGTGAAGACTGATCCGAATTTTAAGGGATACTGGTGCATTACAATCACTTCTATTATGAAAGTATTTACCGGGAGAACTAAAGACAGCCACTAGTAGGTGAATAAATATTAGAGGAGTCGGTGATAAAATTGTGAGCATCCCTCTATATAAAACGAACATGGAATCAAAGTTAATATCAAGACCAATTACCGTGGACAAAATAAGCAAACTTCCCATGAATGGAGTGTAAATGATATAAGTAAACAATTTGGCAGATGGAAAAGTGATCACCTCTTCCCCTACCAAAATGAGAAACCCAGTAAGAAGAAAAATTTGAATGAAAAAGCTGAGAACAGCTAACACAGTATTGGGTCTAGTGACTCGTACACAAGTAAAATTGATAAGTAGTAGGAAGGAAGATGAATGGATAGATTTGTGTCAAGCATTCATGAACATTGCTGTTAGTTTACCAGAGTTGAATCGAATTCAAGAAAGAAGTGTTGGGAGTGATGAAACTGCTTCAGGCATCTGTAGGTCAACAAGGAAATTAATTACTGCCAACAGTCTGACTCTGAACTAACGCAATTTTTAGTCAAGCAAGGACAAGGGATAGTGCAGATAATATACCAAAGTCCTATCATAACAAAAATGATATATTAATGTGAACATGGAAACTGTGTCAAATCCCAAATTCTGAAGACTGGGCAAGTTGTGAACAAATTATAATTCTGAGAGCATATACGCATGGTATATTAAAGATGGATCATTATTTATATTCAGACTAATATTCTCATCTTTGTTGTTGTTATCACATTTATAAAAAAAAAAACTATTAGTTAGTCTAAAATAATTAGAAATAATAGTATCCTGCTCTCACCCTTTCACTGTTGAAACTGTTAAATGTACCCTATTTTCTACTCCAAGAGCTTCATATCTTGCACCTCTCGCCTGTGGAACTCCCTTCCCTATTCTTGTTTCCCTGATAGCTATAATGTCCAATTATTCAAATGTAATGTCAATCGACATCTCCAGTTGCCTTGATCTATCCACTATCCTTCTCCTCATCTTTTCCTCTATCATTCCTATCTGCTCTTGCTCCAAATCCTCTGTAACCCCTTGCGTGCTAGTGGCTTCCTGCCTTGCTAAGGGTGAAATGCTTAAAAAAAAATATATATATATATATATATATATATATTAAAAAAAAATGTGAATAAATAGACATTAAAAAGTCTGATTTTGTCTTACACACTTACTTTTTGAAGAAGTGTATTTAAAGAAAGCCAGGTGGTTTATTAAAAATGGTTTAATTTTGTGCATAAAAGTTCTTTTATTTAGAATTGGTTCTAAGAAAAAAATCTGCCACAAATAACTCATGTTGGGTATTAATTTTCAAATTCAGAAAAAATATATTACCCTTGTATTTTTTGTCCAATGAAAAGGGTAGCTTATGCCATTAAAGTTATAAAACTTGTTTGAGCCCAGCCTGAGGATATTTAAGATGGGCCAGCAGATGAATAACAGAAGGCAGAAGGGATTAGATGTTGATGGGGCAGAAAAAAAGTGAGAGATCAGAGAGATAGGACTTGGCTGGCTGGCTGTGAAATTGTTTTAAGCTTCCTCATGTGAAAGTTGCCAGCAGTCTTAAAAACTACACTGACAAGACATTTCCCAGTAATATAAAATGTTCTGGAGGCTCACATGGTAAAAGCAGAAAGATTGTTAAATGGCCTCAGTGAACCAAATAGAAAGATATCAAAACCTCCCAGAGAATTATGGGGGAAATGCATGTAGATTTTTTGTATGTCTATTAAGTGGGGGCACCTCCTTTTTACTAAGTAATTTCAGAACCCCCCCACCCCCACCAAAAAAAAAACATGGAGTCTCAAAAGGATAGTTTTTTCCATTGACAATGCTATTATTTTAATTACCTTCACTCCTCAGAAATATTTAATGTTTTAAAGTGATGGATTAGATTTGTAATAAAACCTAAGCGGTCATATGAAAGGGAATTTTACATTTTATTTTTTTCTTGAGAATTGATAACAAAAATAACAAACGCTATTATTAGATGTTTTGTTGACAATATTCACTTATCTTGTTTATTGGAATGTTTGACAAAACACCAGCGAATTGCCAATCAATTTGAACTTTATAAATAATAAGGAATTTCTTATAGTTGGTTCTCATGAAAAAAAAAAAAAAAAAACCCATCATGACCATTGAGATTTCTGTATTGAAAGAACAGCAATCCCACCTGAAAATCTAAGCATTTAATATTTTCTCCGCTGTGTTGTTATAGCATTGTTGCCTGACAGTGATGACCGATTTACTATAGATGAATGACTATAAAACTCACCACCACCAAATGAGTACAGGGACAACACAGCACCGGAAAAACGAATTTTTTTTATAACCAAATGAAAGTTATTAAAGATTAAAACCGTAATTAGTGAAAGTTTTTCTTCAAATAAAGCATTATATAAAATATGAATATTATAAAATACTAGCAGGAGAGCCCGGCGTTGCCCGGGAATGTAACAGTAAGAGATAGATCAAGTATCGACCATCATAAAAACTGAAAAATAAAATTGACAAAGATTATTGTTTAAGGTTGACGGACATGCATGTCTTAATTAGTTTTTTTTTTTTTTTTTTTTTTTTTTTTTTTACGAATTGGTCAAACCCAAACTCAAACAAAAACATTGTTTTCAATCGTTATGAGTCTACCCACCGATTGAATAGAATTTTATTATAAACAATTGTCTTGTAAATGGAATTTTTAAAGCATTCTGAATGTAAAAATAAAGAAAAAAGTGTGCAAGACAATAAGAAACACTACCTGCCAAAAAAAAAAAAGTGAAGTTTTGTTGAAATTGGTTGAAAAATGTAGGAAATCCGATCCCATATATAAATGAACACACACAAACAACCTGGGTTTTAAGTATAACTCGATATGAGTTGTCCCTCTTTCATTCTCGCGATGCCTCTTAATCGTGTTTTCAAATTGATTTTGTGCAAAAACAATTGTGTTTTTCCAATTTTTGGTGCTGTCAGAACCACCGCAAGGTAATTTTACGTAGTCCTGTGAAGTTTTGTTGAAATCGGTTGAAAAATGTAGGAAATCTGATCCAATATATAAACGTACAGACACACACAACCTGGATTTTATAATAAGTATGATTAAATATTTTCAAATATTATATTTCAAATATTATTAGGTTGGTGCAAAAATAATGACGTAATAATGTCATTTTTGACGTACTTTTTAACGTCAAAAAACGACATTAATACGTCATTATTTTTGCACCAACCTAATAATATTAAATATTATAAATATTTCAAATATTAATATTAAATATTTTTAAATATTATAAAATGAAATATTATTAGTGAATATTTTTCTTCAGATAAAGCATTATAAAAGCATTATGTGAAATATGAATCAGTTTTTTTGTTTATAATTATTTTTAATAAATCATAAAGAAATATATATTTTTAATGAAGTAAACTGACATATAAAAAATAAGAATTTCAATCTACTTTATTAAAAAATAAATTAAATTATGATTTAATTTATTAAAAATAATTAAAAACAAAACACTGCTTCATTTTGTTTTGCAGTTTTCAATTTACTTTATTAAAAAATAACTAAAAACAAGTGTGTTTTATTGAATTATTTTTTATATGTCAATTTACTTTATTAAAAATTAAATTTCTTTATTATTTACTTTATTAAAAATAAAAAAAATATATTCACTAATTAAGCTTTTAATCCTCAATAAATACCTCTTATTTGATTATAAAAAAAAGTCAAGTCTTTCTGCTGCCGAGTTGTTCTAGTGCTCAGTTGGCCATGATGGGTTGTCCTGCACCCCTATAAAGAAGCGGACAGAGATTTCTTATGGTTTCTGCCATTTGAATTTCAATCATTTTTTTTTTAATCAATTCACCCCAAGCAAGGTGATAATGCCACTAAGATGCAAGGGGATACTAGAAATGAAAGAGAACAAAAAGACTTTAGAAGGAACTGGAAACCTAATTCAAAACAGGAAACAAGGGATAAACATTTATTTTAGTTCAAAAAGACCAAAGAGGAGTGTGAATGAGATGATAGGCAAAGCTATCTACTCCTATTGAGAAAAAAAAAAAATAATTTAGTCAGATATATTATAAGTATAGAGTTGAAGAAGCCTTTAGAAAGAACCGGAAATTTAATTTTAAACAGGAAACAAAGGATAAACCTCTACTCCTGTTCAAAAAGATCAGGAAAGAGTGTGAACTAGATGAGAGGTGAACCTATCTACTCCTATTGAGGAAAAAAATATAAATAAATAGTTTAGGTAGAGACGCAAGGAGTATAGAGTTTAAGCAGACTTTAGGTGGAATCAGAAACTGAATCCTAAACAGGAAACAAAGGATAAACCTAAGAAGTATAGAGTTTAAGTAGACTTTAGGATGAACCGGAAACTGAATCCTAAACAGGAAACAAAGGATAAACCTAAGAAGTATAGAGTTTAAGTAGACTTTAGGATGAACCGGAAACTGAATCCTAAACAGGAAACAAAGGATAAACCTAAGAAGTATAGAGTTTAAGTAGACTTTAGGATGAACCGAAATTGAATCCTAAACAGGAAATAAAGGATAAACCTATATTCCTAGTCAAAAACCAAGGAGGCATTTTCTGAAGAGAATGTACATCTTATGTGCATATTCATTTAGCATTTTTAATAAAATGTCAATTGGCCAACAATAGTCAAATAACATTTGTTTTCAAAAAACATTGAAAATTAAATACTGGATTTAAAAAAATTAAATAAAATAAACGTATTAGTGTTAATCTTCTCTCTTCCTAATGATTATCAGCCTAAAATGTAGCCTACAAAATATAAAACTAATAAATTGAAAACAAGAGTAATATTTTACTTTTATTTTCCAGTCTTCTTAAATTCCTAAGTAAGGCATCCATGTTAATTCTCAAGTTCTTTATGAGAGGTGCTCCGAAAGCAATGCCTTGTGTTTATTTTCACAGAAACTACAACAGATACAGAGAGTACAATATCACTGATTGACAGAGCAAGTTCTCAGCTACAAAACAATAATTTCTCTGCAGTCACCAATGTCAACTAAGAATTTTTGAGCTGATCTTTCTTTTGTGAGTTCTCACTTTTGCTGGGTTGCACAGAACATGACTTGTCACACTCACTGTTGTCACCACTGCTGAAACACATTATCCACTGCTTAACTGTGTTTACATCCACTGTTTGCTCTCCATAAACTTTCAGCAAGCGTTTATGAATATCACTGGGGGAAATTTTTTCAGCATGGAGGAATTCAATGACACACCTCTGCTTCATACGCACTTTCATATCAGACGCCATTTAGCCAGACTGCTATCTGTAAAAAAAAAAAAAAAGAAAAATGTGATATTATATGGAGCGTTCAACTTTATCTGCCTCAGATATTCTCCAACTTAATAAAATAGAAGCCTTACTTTCAGAGCAATCCTTGTAGAAATGATAAAACAGAAATTAAAAATCTCAATAAAATTATAAGTTGGTTGGTTGGGTTTTATGGCATATCAACCACTGTGGGTCATTTAATCCCAAATTAAGGTATATATATATATATATATATATATATATATATATATATATATACCTATACATATATTAAATATACAGTACTATTAAACATATAGTTGGAAACATTATTGTTTCAAAAGCGCATAGCTGGCAACATTATTGTTTCAAAAACGTATAGCTGGCAACATTATTGTTTCAAAAACGTATAGCTGGCAACATTATTGTTTCAAAAACGTATAGCTGGCAACATTGTTGTTTCAAAAACGTATAGCTGGCAACATTGTTTCCAAAAAACGTATAGCTGGCAACATTATTGTTTCAAAAACGTATAGCTGGCAACATTATTGTTCCGAAAACATTATCTGAAGCCTTGTTGTTGGACGTAGTTTATCGTTATACCCAGGGCGCAATAATAAAAGTATAAGTAAAAATAAGGCATTAGTTAAATAGAGTGGTCCACTTGTCACAAAATGGGGTAGGGTAATATTTATAGATTAACATTCTTTAAACTGTCTTTAAGTTGTGACACTTGTCTGAATTGGAAAAAAAAAATTGATTCTTTTATCATTTTAAAAAGGTGGGGGTCCTGTTCATAAGCCAGTTTATGAACTAGTAACAAATTTTTACCAAACAATTTTTGTATGCTTTTGAATATGTACTTTACAGGTATGCAGTGGAAAATCTTTCCATGGGAAAGTGGGTGATAATGCAAAAAAAAGTATGGGAATTCCTATTCTAATACTATTTAAAAACATTATTTAAAGTTAAACAAGTCAATAAGTTTTCACTTTTCTTGGTTTTCACTTTAAATTTTTGTTTAATAAAAAGAAAACCCCATTCATATAAAAATGAGTTTAACTATTACTTTTAAAAGTAAACCATCAATTATTGCAGAAAGTAATTGAAAATTTTAAACAATAATTAAAAAAAATAAAAAATCTACAAAAAACAAACTAACGGATATAAGAGAGATTTTATCTGGACACAAATTAGAGCCATACTTACCTAAACAAAATAGACCAAACCCGGATATAAGATAAACCCAGATATAAGATAAACCCAGATATAAGATAAACCCAGATATAAGATAAACCCAGATATAAGATACCCGGCAACTCTCTTATATCCGGGTTACACTGTAACAGTAAATTCTATGCTGACAGTTAATTCTAGAGTGTAACCCGGATATAAGAGAGTTGTAGGGACCGGAGAAGAAGTCTCTTATATCCGGGTTTGGTCTATTTTGCTTAGGTAAGTATGGGAATAATTTGGGACCAGAGAAAATCTCTCTTATATCCGGGTTACACTGTATTTAAAAAAAAGAAATCAAATTTTATAAACAGTTTGTTAGTATGCAAATATTTCCCATTTTTGTGTTTGAAGGAAAAAAAATAAAAAAAACAAAACAGGAAAAGAAAACAAATAAAATGAATGAAGAAAAATAATTACAATATTTAAAAAAGAGCCATAAAAATAGTTTGACTTTATTCGCAAAGAGGAAAGAAAATATTAGGTTGGTGCAAAAATAATGACGTAATAATGTCGTTTTTTGACGTATTTTTTAACGTCAAAAAACGACATTATTATGTCATTATTTTTGCACTAACCTAATACATAGAAAATGTGTGTACCAACTTATGAAGCAGCGTTACCAACAAATTTTATTAAATCATTCAACAAACTCTACAGATTCATGCCTAAGGTTTAAAATGAATTTTTCAAAATGTAAAAGCACTCTTGAAGCTTTTATTTTAATTTCTTGCTAATTTAATATTTCCAATAAGCAAAATACTTTACTGTATTTCAAAACTAATTTAAATTGACAGGAAGGAGTTTTTATTTTGGAATCAATAACATTCACTGATTTTAGCATGATTTTTAGCCATCTGTAATTGCTATGTAATTCTCTTTATTAAAAAATCTTTCAAAAATAAAATATACTTTCCTGAAACTTTATTTGAGGAATATTAGCTGATTTAAAGTTTAATTAATTTGATTTGAAAGAAATATTATTTTAAGATTAAAATATTGCAGAAATCCATTTTTTTTTAACATGGCAGTAGCTGTTTATTTAAGCTGTTGACAGCTTGAGTCACATATGGAAATTTATTCTATATCAGTAAAAATTACTTGAGGAATATAAGGAGCACATTTTATATAATTTTTAAATACCCAGTAATCTTAAAAATTTATGAAAATATTTTCCGTAATCTAATGTTTTATTGAATTTTATGTACTTTGGATTTAAATTTACTATAGTTATCACTCTTATTTTCTGATAATGTCATGTATGGATGTGTGTATTTACAAAAATTGGCACATTTATACACATGCAAAAAAAAAAAAAAAAAAAAAAAATTCCGTTGTAAATATAGCTTTTACTTAACAATATCACCTGACCAAGATAAACTGAGACAGAATTTTAAAGGATTTAAAACTTTATAAATTATTATAATTAGAATTTAAAAAATATCACACCAATTCTTGTAAAAATTCATTATTCCTTGAAAAAAATTATTGTAAAAGTAATTAAAGGCTTTTCTAATAAAATAATGGCTTAGTTTTATTACATTTTTTATTTTATGATTCTGAGCAGATTTTCAGTAATTGCGGTTCCTGTTTTACGAAAAAAGAAATTGATGATTTAAATTCTCCAAAAAGTTCTGCTTTTAACTTATAGTGGGTCAGCCAATTTGTATTGGTCATAAATAGAAATAAAAACTGACCCTCTACAATTTTTACAATATCAAATGTAACAAAGACAACAACAAGAGAAATAATCAAGTAGAAGAACTTATGAATTTGTTAAACAATAAATTATAAATATTTTTTATAAACACAACAAATACATAATATATAGTGCAAAAGTTGATAAACACAATAGAGTTCTTTGGTGTGTGTTACTGAAAGAATTTGAGTTACTGTACTGTATGTGTGAAAATGAGAAGGTGTAGTTAGCTATATTTGTTTTATAGGAAAATTAAACAGTTGTTTTTGTTTTTGTATTAAATAGAAAAAAGTATTGTTCTTGACTCACTGATTGTTATAGAGTTATCGCTCATTAACCAGGGATTCTTCCTGTGGAATAGAATATTTTGTGGGAGTGAGTGTTAAGCCTAGAAATGGTTGACAAGGTTTGTTGTTGTATTGAAGATAAAGTTCGTCTCCTTTTCTGTGTTGATTTCCAATGAAGTCAAGTGAATTGGTTCAATATTTTAAGTGCCCACTGACCAAGTCGCGTCGAAGTTTCGTTTTTATTCGTTCTCTTGGTCACGTGGTGAGGCTCGTGAACATGTTTACATTTTATGGCATCAACTAGAGGTCAAAATTTGGGTCGGTACCTTCGGACGTAGTTGACGACACCTAATTAATATTTTACAACCAATCAAAATGCATCAGTTGTTATATTTGGTTGGGAGCCTCTATGTGTTTAACTTACACACAATTTAAGATTTAAAAAAAAAATGTAGGAATCTGATTCTACAAACTAATATAAACATTAAGTGGGGCAAGATTTAATTTCTCAAAATTAAATAAAATGTTTGTAAACAGGTAAAAAATATTTTTACCAAGCTTTTCTAAAAGAAGATATTTCTAAAATAATTTCATTCATTTGTGACTAAGTCCTGAAAGTTTAATTAAAATCTGGCAATTATTTGATTTTTGCAAGAATTTCCAAATCGATGTATTTTTCACTGCAGAAAAGACACTAAAATTTCCTATACTACTCTTTGGCACCCCTACTGATACACACAACAAAACAAAAGATTTTTAACTAAAAACAAAAACCTCCAAAAACAAAACAAAAAAAAGAAAATAACCAAGGTTTAAAATGAATTTTTAAAAATGAAAAATGTTTCTTGAAGCTTTTATTTTACTTTTAATTTCAGATTAATAGATTAAATTTAATATTTCCAATAAGCAAAATACTGACACAATGCAATTCTTTTTATTAAAAAAAAATCTTCCAAAAATAAAATATACTTTTCTGAAATTTTATTGGAGGAACATTAGCTGATTTAAAGCACAGTTAATCTGTTTTGAAACAAATATTATTTACTTTGAAACTATACTCTTTAGTTTCAAATATCACAGAGATGCATTTTTTATCACAGTAGTAGCTGTTTATTTAAGCTGTTGACATACTGACAGCTAGATAAGAGATTGATGTTTATCTAATGATGTTCTATGGGGGTCTTAGTTGCAAAAAAAATAATTGTATATAACATGAGTGCCTTTTATATATAATTTTATAAGTACTCAGAAATCTTAAAATTTAAGAAAATATTCTCTGTAATCTAATGTTTTATTGAATTTTAGATACTAATAATAGCTTTAAATTTACTATTATCGCACTCATTTTCTGATAATGTTGTGGAGAATTTAAATCCTCAGTTTCTTTTTGTCAAACAGAAACACCATTTACTGAACATCTGCTCTGAATTGTAAAATAAAAATGCAATAAATTATTTAATTAGAAAAGCTTTTAATTGCTTTTATAAATAAAACAAGGAAACTTCTGTCTTAATAAAAAAAAATTTATCTAAAAAAAAATCAAAAAGATCAGCACATTTATACACATACAAAAAGTTACAAAATTCTTTTAAACATTGGTGTTTGATGAGTTGTCTGAAGCTTTTCCATCAATGACTTGTGAATATAGTTTTTACTTAATAATAATAATATCATATGTGAAATTAATACAGAATTTTAAAAGATTGAAAGCTTAATAAATTATTCTAACTGAAAAAAAAACAATTGTTGCAAAAATTCATTATTCATAATTTTTTTTTATTAAGACAGAAGTTTCCTTGTTTTATTTATAAAAGCAATTAAAAGCTTTTCTAATTAAATAATGTCATAGTTTTATTGCAAATTTTATTTTACAATTCAGAGCAGATGTTCAGTAAATGGTGTTTCTGTTTGACAAAAAGAAATTGAGGATTTAAATTCTCCAAGGAGTCTTGCTTTTAATATAAATATGAAGAGGAAGAAATTTTAATTTCTCAAAATTTCATAAAATTAAGTAGCAGGGGTAAGAGATGTAAAAAAAAAAAAAAAATTCAAAAATAATTTCATTCATGTGTGAATAAGTTTTAGATATTTCATTAAAATCCGGGAATTATTTGATTTTTGCAAAAATTTCCAAAACAATTTCCTAATCATGCAAGAAAAACAGGATTTTTTTAACCAAAATTTTGAATGTGATGGAACGGATTAAAATAATAATAAAAAAACAACACTGGACTTTCCTCTTAATAATAATAAACATTTTGGCGATAAAACTTTGTTTTCGTGAAGTTTGGGGCATTTATACATTTTTAGAGACTCAGTTGAGGTATCTATATATTCCAATATATATAAACTTCTTATATACAAGAAGAAAGATCTATTTCTGTCGAGTAAGTACTTCATGATTTTATGGGTCCCTTCTGTTTTACTGTAGGAATTTATAGTACAGTGTAACCCGGATATAAGAGAGATTTTGTCTGGTCCCAAATTAGAGCCTGTGTTAATGTATATAAAAATAAAATAGACCAAACCCGGATATAAGAGTCAAGAGACTTCTTCTCCGGTCCCGACAAGTCTCTTATATCCGAGTTACACTGTATATCGATTCAACGTCTAAAATAAGTTTTTTTTTCTAACAATGGTACGGTCATATATTCGATATATTTCATAGTTAAGGAGTCCTATATTCCATAAGACCCGACTTTATTTGAAGAAAGCCTTTATTAGTTTTTAGTCTGTTTTAAAGTTTTCGCCAAAACGAAAACAAACCACGGAGGTCGTATACGAAATATATTCATGACGAAATAAGTTTATTCGCGAAATACAATGGATTAGGTTTCGTTTGTTCGTATTCCGAATTATTGGATATTTATATCTCAATCTGGCATTGAAATTTGAATTTAAAAGTTCCTTGAATTTTCAATGTTAATTTGTTTTTCTTTTTATTTTGTCCACTTTTGGGATAAGACATTTGTACGGTTACCACTTCCCGCAAGCCTCGGCGATATAAGCGATCAATATTTCTATTTTAAGTCTGCCCTCTAAAACTAAAACTTAACGGATGTTAGGTCATGGAAAAATTTTACTGTACACAAGCAAGCATAATAAAACTTGAAAACTGTTCCGATTTAAGACTTGGAAATTAAGGTTAACTTAATTGTTAAATAAAATGAATGAATGAGTTTTGAAGCGGCCATAAAAAGAATGTGTTTATGGCCAATTCTTCAACTTATTCAGTAAAATAAAACTTCATATACTTACAAGATGATCCAATACGTAAACGTTGGTCTTTTTTATTTCTTTGTATCGAAAAAAAAAAAAATGAGATGAATAAGATTGCCTACGATAAGCTGCTCTCAATTTAAAGCGGTGCCGTTTGCCTTACGTTCCTTTTAAATGAGGTGTGAACTTTCGTACCTCACCACTTGAAGAGCACTTTTAGAAAAAGTCTTTCTTGTACGAAAACTGCATTCATAACTGACTTTCCTCGACTATTGGCGACTGAAACAGCTGGCTATGAGGGTGAGATCCAGAGAGCAGAACCCACGAGGCATTGAAGAGGGTCGGCAGTGACAAGTTTCCGGGACTTGATGGTCTACCCTACGAAAAGTATATTGAGGCTGTCGCACATTTGTACCGATCTTGGCAGTGGTGTCCAGTAACTCAAACTGGTTTCGTCCCCGATCGAATCTCCAGAGATGTGATCTCGCTGTTAAAGAAAGGTGTGAACGTTGGGAGTAAATTAGACGTCTACAGGCTAAGCACAGCGTTAAAGATGTTGGCTAAAGATCCTGACAGTGCGTTAGTAGTGATTATGTTGGGACCGAAGCAGACTTGCACTTGTACCTGCATTTGATCCGCACGATCATAGAGGGTGTAGAAGACGACAAAGAGGCCGTTCTAATCAATTTAGTTCAGTCCAAGGCGTTCGGGGAGGTCGACTAATAGTGCCTGGCGGTTGTCCTGCAGGTCGCTGGATTCAACACCGACTTCTATATTGTGGTGAATGGAAAGCGGTCGGGAGTCTTTGCGCAGTCCCGGTCGGTTCGTCAGGGTTGCCGGCTGTCGGCCCTATTTTATACTCTAGCGCTTGCGGAATGACAGGGCGTGCAAATCCGCCCTATACAGAATCGGTCTCCCTGGGGATGTTCGAGCTATGGTTTCCACATACGCTAGCGACGTATCTATTTTCGTGTCGTGCTGCAGCGACACAGGTTATTCAGAAAGCGCTTGAACGGTAAAAAATGTTTAACCGCGACAAGTCTTCCGTCTTGTAGGCTCTTGGAAGGGCGACGCTTTTCCAGGTTTCTTCCGCTAAGTCTGACTGTCCGGTTTGCATTCTAGGAGTGTAGTTCGAGCCCGAACTTCAGGCAAAAGTAAGAGCGTCCGAATGCGGTTGATGTTAAAGGGTAGGACTGAGGTGTGCGCCGTGTACATATCCCCCTTATCCTTTACCTGTTGTTAGTACTTCCAATCACTGATGGTCGACAGAAGACGCTCGAGCGCCCGATTTTCTCCTTGTTGTGGGCGGGGGCAGTCCGATTGTCCGCAGAGAGGTCTGTATCCAGCGTTCGTATCATTTTGGGCTGAGAACGCCGAACTTGGTGAGTCACCGACACGTCTCGAAGCTGCTTTTCCTACATCGCATGTTAACAGAGGTTCTTTTGTGGGAAAGGAGTGTTAGGGTTACTTAGCCTTGCTATCACTCCTTTGCAGCTTGAGGTTGAGTGCTGTTATAAGCCCCGGCGCCAGAAGACTTTCCTCATATAGTATCGTCAGGTCTTGCGTGTTACTACTCGGTTTAGCGACCTTTCATAGTCTACAAAAACATTGTATCGGGCATTAGTAAAGGGAGTCGCGTTGGACCCGCTTTTAAACCAGTTTGTCTGGCGCCAACGGTGGATTATCTCAGTAACCCGGAGTTTTCGTTTACCTGGTGATTGGCTCAGAATACGTCGCCTCTCAATGACGTTTCAAGGCGGCCTTGTCAGACATGCCTTATTGTCACCGGGGGTTTGAGGAGACGACCGAGTACGCCTTCTTCCACTGTACACTGTTGCGTCTGTTTTGGGACCATGTCGGGGAGCTGACGGCTGGTATCGATCCCG